>JAYESD010000009.1:98335444-98983583 GCA_036927565.1 Tuctoria greenei | reverse complement strand
CAAGATTATATAACGCTCCATATGGAACCAAGTATAAACTCGGCTCGTCCTCTTCCATCAGAGTGATGGACAGATTATTGACGTGAGACTTGCGGCTCAGCGCATCGGCAACTACATTTGCCTTGCCGGGATGGTAATGAATTTCAATCTCATAGTGCATACAACACAATCCCGTGGAGTAGGGTATTACGCTCAGACGGCCCAAGCCACGTAAAATCCTCTGTGTCACCTCTGTTATTGAGTTCTGTAAGACCTATATGTGCTGAATACATTGGCTTGTAGTGAATACACTTGACTTTGATGATAAAAGTTTTGAATATCACCAAAACACCTTTTTATCAAGGTCCGACTCTAGCTCTGAGCTACAGCAAGGTCCGACGGTAGGTCCGACTTGGTTTGGGTAGCTCCGGTTACATTCGATGCTAGGTCCGATTAGCTTTGGTCAGCTCCGGTGAAGTTTTATCTTTAGCTCCTACATGTTTTTGATAGCTCCAACATGTTTTTGCTAAAGCTTCGAGTTGATTTTTCTAGCTCCGGCTTTTGGGTTTACTAGTTCCGACTAGTTCTGGTTAGCTCCGGCGCTAAGTTCTGCTAGTTTTGTAAGCTCCGACGGGAACTTGGTTGTACTAGTTTTGGTAAGCTCCAGCACTAGGTTCTACTAGCTTTTGTTAGCTCCGGCTCAAGGTTCGGGTTGCTCTAGCAAGGTCCGGTACTTGACCACAGTGCTTCTGTTTTTCATTTGCAATGTTTCGTACTTGCTTTACATTGTTGGAAAGTTTGCTTAGTATTCTTTTACTAAGTTTTTGGTGCGTTTTGGATGATATGGCTGATATCGTTTTTCTATGCTTTGCAACATGCTTATGTGAGGTGCTCACGTAAAGTGTTGTGTTCGGAACTAACTTGAGTCAAGTCGAGGACTTGGGCTCGTATGGATTGGTTGTTTATTCATGTGCAGGTGTTTCTTGAGTTCAAGACATGGCTGGTGAAGGGGTCCATTGGACTAGTCTCTGGGAGGAGATGAGGTTCCAACAACCAAATTCAGGAGGAATTGTGGTTGAGCTGATCAGGAGGTTGCGCAACATGATTGAATCAAGAACAATGCATATGAAGGTATCGTGGAAGTCATTGGAAGATGTTTGCACATAAGCAAGGAGTGCATGGACGTGGCTACATGGTTCCGAGACGTGATGAAGAGATGTGGACGTAAAGAATTGGTCGGAAAGGTCCAACCGACTAGGTTATGGATTCAGGCTGCGGCTGAGTCGGGTTTGACTCAAATATGGAAAGATTTGAGTTGGTTATGATAGGATTTCGTGTGGGTCACGAATTTGAGTTGTTTAGGAATGTGGGATACGTTCCTAAGGTGTTTGGAAGTCTTAAGATTGCTTCTATCTGCGTATAGAAGAATCTTGAGCAGTCATGGAAAGTTACGATTCGTGATCTGAGTGGGATTGGAGTCCTAGTTGATATTGGGTTGGCCTAAGGGCTGGTTATATAAGCAAGGGAGCCCAGAGCTCGTGGTGCACGACTTTGGGGCTGTTCCTCTTGTGTTATATTGAATAAAATTCGTAGTATGAAGGAACTTTTGCGCCTTGTTCGTCCGACTTGTTCCAGACAAGTTTTACTCGTCGAGTTTCTGGACAGCACTACCTTTCGTCGGTGGTTTTATCATAACTCGAGTTTTACAGATCCAATTGATGTGATTCTTTTTGGGTTGTCTTCAAAACTTGATTGTCTATCATATGTAAAAATTTCTCTGTCATTGGATTTGTGGTCTATGATCTACACGAGTTTCTTTGCAGCGTTCCAGAACTGTTTCTTCTCGGGTAGGACAGATTGACCATTGTTTGATCTTTCGATCATAACTTGAGTTTTTCTCGACGGATTTGAGTGATTCTTTTTGTGTTGTCTTCGTGACTTGATTCTATCTGATATCTATCACTTTTGTCACGGTGAAACACGTTTAGATTAGTCTCACACACGATTTATTTAACAGATCATTTTTCTGCCAAAAGGGTTTGGGGTTTAATTGTTTCCGCTGCGTAAGATTTTTAAATCTACCATTCACCCCCCCTCTGGTAGCTTTTCACGTGCTCTTCGATCCTACAATTGGTATCAGAGCCACGGTGCTCTAATTTTTGTGATTTGCGCGTGTTTTTGACTAATCATCATGGAGAAGTACTCCGCCAAACCTTGTGTGTTTGCTGGTATTGATTTTCAGGTTTGGAAGGCACGCATGGAGGCTTTAATCTTGGCACAAGGCTTTACAATATGGGAGAAGGTATACAAGCCTTACGAAGTGCCATCAAACGATCAAGTTACAGCTACAAATCTGAGAGATGTCGACAACAACAACAAGGCTCAGAACTTGATCATACAAGGATTAACACAAAGCAACTTCGACCGTGTTGCACACCTCCGATCTGCATACGATGTGTGGAAAGCACTTTGTGACTACCACGAAGGATCCAACACGATCAAAGAGTTAAGACAAGACATGTTCAAGAAAGAATACATGTTCTTCGAGATGCAACCCGGTGAGTCTATTGATGACCTTTTTGCTCGCTTTAATAAGATTCTGAGCAACTTGCGTAGTGTCAATGTTAATTTTTTAGATGCTGAAAATGCTAGGCAATTGCTAAGTGCATTAGATATGTCAATTTGGGAGATGGAAGTCACATCTATTTGTGAATCTACTGTCATGAGTTCACTTACTTTAGATGTGCTATATTCCAAGTTAAAAACTCATAAAATTGACATAATCTCACGTAAGAACCCCAATAAGTCTATTGCATTTGTTTCACAACGTGATATGTCTAGCTCCGGCCAATCATCATCCTGCAATACTCTTGCTTTGTTGTCCTCACTAACCCTGGAGCAGATCGAAGAATTTCCAGAAGAGGAGTTGGCACTCATCTCTACTAGATTCTCAAAAGCATTGCAAAATGTGAGAACTAGAAGGAGAGGAAGCTTCGGACCTCAACGCTGTTTTGAATGTGGTAAAACAGGACACTTTCGTACAGAATGCCCTAACCTTTCAGGTCCGACCACCTGGGAAGAAAAACAAAGCAAGGTTTGGACCTCCTCTGGAAATTCCAACAACAAGAAGAAAGGTACCATAGGACGCAAGATGATCAACAGTTTCATCACCGCGCTTCAAGAGTTCAGTTCAAGCGACGTGGACATTGGAAGTGATGAAGATGAAGATGATTTGGCAAACTTGTGTTTCATGGCGGGCAAGTCAAGATCAAGTATGGAGGAGGCAGAACACAACAGCGACAATGAAGAGGTATGTCCTACTTGCGAAGAAATGTGTGATGATATTTCTCGTGCCACTATTATTGTTAAGAAAAAGGACAAAAAGCTTAGGGATAGTGCTGCTAAAATTGAATCACTAGAATCTGAAATCAACCGTTTAAAAACTTTGATTCCTAGTGATGATGCATGTTCCTCATGTGATTTAATATATGAACAATTGTCCTTATTAAGAAGTGCGCACACCTCCACACTTGATAAACTTGAGTTAGAAATTGAAAAGAACAAAGACCTTGTTGCACTTAATGATAAAAACTTGAAAGATGCTAGCTGTTCTACAATTGATTTGCATTGTTCTACTTGTGATGATCTTGATAAGAAACTACAGGATGCTATGGATGAAATTTCTATATTGAACAATGGTTTACGTTCTCATGAAGTTAAATTTTGTTCAAATTGAAACTAAAAGGAAAAACTTCATGTGAAAATTGCCTTGATCTGTCCAATAAACTTGATGACATGCATAGGACATTAGATCGGTTTTGTAATGGGAATAAGAACCTAAACTTACTGCTGAATTATTCCAAGTCTTGAAATGATAAAACTGGTTTAGGTTTTGATTCTCATGCTCATGCTAAGGCACATCCACCTAAAATTGTAAAGTCAATAGGAAGTGGTTTGATTCAAACAGTTCCTAAACAAAAAAGAGTGGTTTTCAAATCTGCAGGAGTGTTGTCTCATTCGGTTTCAAATAAAAATATTGCTTGCTCATCTAGACATGAACACAAAGTTAAATTTCATTGTACCTTCTGTGGTAGAGATGGTCATGTCATATATTTTTGTTATAGACTAGCTAAACAACAGAAAAAGGAAAGAATGGTTGCTAGATCTCATAACTTTCATGCAAAATTTGCTGCACACATTGAACCGAATGTACAACCTGCTGTTTTGAGTCAAAAACATTCAAAGTTTACCTCCGGACCTTCTGTTTTTGCCTCCGGAGCTACTGATTTTTGTGCTACACAAGTAACACCTTATAGGTCAGTAATCAAGAATAAAAAATCTCAAACTTTGACTCTTCAACCTGCTGTTTTGTCTCAGCTTTCGCGTGTTTTTCCTGCTGCACGTCGCGTGACTCAGTACTGGATTCCTAAATGCCTTTTGACTAACCTCAGTATTGAGTCATCGACGTATTGTGCTTTTATGTAGGTTACAAGATTGAGGAAGGAGAACATTTGGATTGTGGATTCAGGTTGCTCACGCCACATGACCGGTAACAAAGATTGGTTCTCTCCCCTCTCTTTTGTGTCACGTGTAGAGAATGTTACTTTTGCTGATAATTCTTCAACTCCTATAATTGCTAAGTGTTCGGTTAGAGTAAATGATCACTACACTTTGAAGGATGTGGCACTTGTCAAAAATTTGAAATACAACTTGCTTACTGTTGCACAATTGCTAGATGAAAATCTAGAAATTATTTTCAATAAAAACTGCTGCAAAGTTGTAGGTTCAAATAGTGAGCTTATTTTTAACATGTCTCGGTTTGGAAGAGTTTTTAAAGCTGATTTTGATATGTCTTCCTCTAATCATAGGTGTCTAGTTGCTAATGATTCAAAGGTCCTATATTTTTGGCATCATAGACTTGGTCACGTAGGCTTTGATCACCTAACGCGTGTTAGTGCTCTTGATCGCATACGTGGGCTGCCTAAGCTTAAAGGGGACAAAGAAATTGTGTGCTCTTCTTGTAGACATGCTAAGATGGTTGTAGGTTCACATACACCTCTCACAATGATCATGACAACTGAACCATGTCAACTTTTGCATCTTGACACCGTAGGACCTTCACGTGTTCAATCCTTCGGAGGTAAATGGTATGTTCTTATTATCGTTAATGATTATTCTAGATACTCTTGGGTTTACTTTATGGCGTCTAAGAATGAAGTTTTTAGTCACTTTAGAACTTTATTTCTTAGATTATCAATTGATCACCCAGGATCATTAAAAGCAATTAGAAGTGATAATGGAACTGAATTTAAAAATCAATCTTTTGATCACTTTTGTGCTGAAAATAGAATAGATCATCAATTATCTTCACCATATGTACCTCAACAAAATGGTGTTGTAGAAAAAAAGAACAGAACCTTAGTTGAGATGGCTAGGACTATGCTTGATGAATATCAAACTCCTAGGAAATTTTGGGCTGATGCGTTAGCAACCGCTTGTTATGTCTCAAATCGTGTTTTCTTGCGTGCTAAGCTATGCAAAACACCATATGAGCTCCGGTTTGGACATAGGCCTAGTGTTACACACTTTCGGGTCTTTGGTTGCAAATGTTTTGTTAAGAAACATGGTAATCTTGATAAATTTGAACCTAGATCCATTGATGGCATGTTTCTTGGTTATCCATCTCATACTAGAGGCTACCGTGTGCTTTTACTTGACACTAACAAAATTGTGGAGACTTGTGAAGTGTCTTTTGATGAAGCTAGCCCAGGTACTAGCTCCTGTGTTGCAGGACCAGATCCGTATCCTCATGGGGAGGGCATTTTCGAAGATGAAGAAGAACCGGTGATACTGCCTGGTAGTTCTGAAGTTGACACGTGTCCAGCTCCGGACATTGAACAAGCTCCGGCTATCACCTATGTTGGTCCTGATCATCCACAAGTCACAAGCTCATCAATCTATGATGAACCTAATGAAGAAGAAGCTTGTGAGACATCTGTTCCCCGATGTTTTTACAAAGATCATCCCCCACAACAGATGATTGGAAGCTTGCACGAACGAGTCACACGGTCCAGGTTTTGCGATCCAAACTCTCATGCTCATTCTGCTTTTGTTGCTTCTTTTGAACCCAAAGATATATCACACGCACTCACTAATGAATCTTGGATTATTGCCATGCAAGAAGAGTTAGAAAATTTTGAAAGAAATAATGTTTGGAAACTTGTACCTCCACCTCAAGGTCACACTTTAATTGGAACTAAATGGGTATTTAAAAATAAACAAAGTGGGGATGGGGTTGTGGTTAGGAATAAGGCTAGGTTGGTTGCTCAAGGTTTCACTCAAGTTGAAGGTCTAGATTTTGATGAAACTTTTGCTCCTGTCGCTAGATTAGAAGCCATAAGAATTTTGTTAGCTTTTGCAGCATCTAAAGGTTTTAAGCTATATCAAATAGATGTTAAAAGTGCTTTTCTTAATGGCTACATAGATGAGGAGGTTTATGTCAAACAACCACCGGGTTTTGAAAATCCAGATTTTCCTAATCATGTTTACAAACTGTCCAAAGCCTTATACGATCTCAAACCAGCCCCTAGAGCATGGTATGATAGGTTAAAAACATTTTTACTTGAAAAGGGGTTTACCATGGGCAAGGTTCTTAAAACTCTTTTTGTGCTTAAGCATGGCAATGACTCATTATTCGTTCAAGTGTATGCGGATGATATTATCTTTGGTTGTGCTTCTCATGATCTTGTGTCCAAGTTTTCAGCAATGATGAGTTCCGAATTTGAAATGAGTATGATGGGTGAACTCACTTACTTTTTGGGGCTGCAAATCAAGCAAACCAAGGAGGGTACCTTTGTGCATCAAATGAAGTATACCAAAGACCTCCTAAGGCGCTTTAACATGGACAAAAGCAAGCCTCTTCGGACACCAATGGGAACAGCAACAACACTTGAACTTGATGAAGATGGTGAACCCGTGAATCAAAAAGAATATCGAAGCATGATCGGATCACTTTTGTACCTCACGGCATCAAGACCAGACATACAATTCAGCGTATGTCTTTGTGCACGGTTTCAAGCCTCCCCACATGTTTCACATCGTCAAGCCGTCAAAAGGATTCTCAGGTACATACATGGAACCCAAGAATTTGGCATTTTTCTTCCTTCTTCCTCAACCGTTACTTTGAAAGCTTTTTCGGATGCTGATTTTGGGGGTTGTAGGATTGATAGGAAAAGTACTTCCGGTGCTTGTAATTTTCTTGGTAATCCTCTTATTGCTTGGTCCTCTAGAAAACAAAATTCAGTTGCACAATCCATAGCCGAATCTGAATATGTAGCTGCTGCTAGTGCTTGCTCACAAATTCTTTGGATTGTTCAAACACTTAAGGACTATGGGTTTGATCTAGATAGTGTTCCACTATTCTGTGATAACACTAGTGCCATTTGCATTGCTAAAAACCCCGTGCAACATTCTAGAACTAAGCACATTGACATTAGGTATCACTTTCTCCGAGATAATGTTGAAAAAGGAAACATTGTGCTTCACCATGTAGATACCGAACAACAATTGGCTGACATTTTTACAAAACCTTTGTATTTCACTCGTTTTTGTTACATTCGTAGTGAAATAGGGGTTATGCATCCTCATGGCTTAAATTGAGGGGGAGTTTTTGAAACTTGGGAAGTCTATGTGTGAATCTGAAATTAAAATAATATGAGCATAGTATTTCATACATATATGACTCTGTGATTCCTTTTACATGCTGAAAGTTCTTACTACATTACTCGTGTTATAATTTTGTAGTTTTTGCCATGTCTAGTAATTGGAATAGTTACTTACACTAAAACTGGTCATGGTCGAACTTTCTTGCTGTTTTGAACTTGTTACATGTTCACAAGTGCTTTTAATCATAAAGAATTAATCAAGTAATCAACTCACATGTTGAGTTTTTATGAACAAATATAAATTGAGAAAATATCAAGAGAATATGCATGCATCACACTTCTTTTTTTGAGATGGCTTATCATTGCACTTAGATATGAACTTGGAAGAAGTTGTGTATGACTAAAACCATGTCCTTAAGCTTCTGATTGTCAAATGACATAGGCTTGGCTTGGTTGGTTAGAATAAGAAAGATGCGCATATAATCTCTTGCAAATATCATATGATCTAAATTTATGCTTTGAAAAATAATAAAATGCAGCAACTAGTGTCATGCTTTCAGGTTTTGAAACAGTTAAGTTTGTGAGATCATGACTTGCTTAAATTGAAAATTACATTTGATCTCTAGCATGGCTTACACTACTTTATGTATTTCATTGATGTGATAATGTAAGGTACTTGATAGTATGACTTGGATGAGCTTTGTTTATATGTATATGTTATAATATGCTCATAACAAGTAAAGGGGGAGAGATAATTTGTTTATATGCTCATGACTTACTGAATACATTGTCAAAGGGGGAGAGATAAGCATGAAGAGAAAGAGAATATGTGCATAAGGAGAGATAATAAAGGGGGCACAAGGAGAGATAATAAAGGGGGAGATATTTTCTTCTCATTTTACTTTTGATTTACAAAGGGGGAGAAATTGCCTTCAAAACTTTTATGTGAATAAGCCAATGTTCGGATTTTAAATGGTGTTGCCAATGCATTCATCAAGGGGGAGATTGTAAGACCTATATGTGCTGAATACATTGGCTTGTAGTGAATACACTTGGCTTTGATGATAAAAGTTTTGAATATCACCAAAACACCTTTTTATCATGGTCCGACTCTAGCTCTGAGCTACAGCAAGGTCCGACGGTCGGTCCGGCTTGGTTTGGGTAGCTCCGGTTACATTCGATGCTAGGTCCGATTAGCTTTGGTCAGCTCTGGTGAAGTTTTATCTTTAGCTCCTACATGTTTTTGATAACTCTGACATGTTTTTGCTAAAGCTCCGAGTTGATTTTTCTTTCTCCGACTTTTGGGTTTACTAGTTCCGACTAGTTCTGGTTAGTTCCGGCGCTAGGTTCTGCTAGTTTTGTAAGCTCCGGCGGGAACTTGGTTGTACTAGTTTTGGTAAGCTCCAGCACTAGGTTCTACTAGCTTTTGTTAGCTCCGGCTCAAGGTTCGGGTTGCTCTAGCAAGGTCCGGTACTTGACCGCAGTGCTTCTGTTTTTCATTTGCAATGTTTCGTACTTGCTTTACATTGTTGGAAAGTTTGCTTAATATTCTTTTACTAAGTTTTTGGTGCGTTTTGGATGATATGGCTGATATCGTTTTGCTATGCTTTGCAACATGCTTATGTGAGGTGCTCACGTAAGGTGTTGTGTTTGGAACTAACTTGAGTCAAGTCGAGGACTTGGGCTCGTATGGATTGGTTGTTTATTCATGTGCAGGTATTTCTTGAGTTCAAGACATGGCTGGTGAAGGGATCCATTGGACTAGTCTCAGGGAGGAGATGAGGTTCCAACAACCAAATTCAGGAGGAATTGTGGTTGAGCTGATCAGGAGGTTGCGCAACATGATTGAATCAAGAACAATGCATATGAAGGTATCGTGGAAGTCATTGGAAGATGTTTGCACGTATGCAAGGAGTGCATGGACGTGGCTACATGGTTTCGAGACGTGATGAAGAGATGTGGACGTAAAGAATTGGTCAGAAAGGTCCAACCGACTAGGTTATGGACTCAGGCTGCGGCTGAGTCGGGTTTGACTCAAATATGGAAAGATTTGAGTTGGTTATGATAGGATTTCGTGTGGGTCACGAATTTGAGTTGTTTAGGAATGTGGGATATGTTCCTAAGGTGTTTGGAAGTCTTAAGATTGCTTCTATCTGCGTATAGAAGAATCTTGAGCAGTTATGGAAAGTTACATTCGTGATCTGAGTAGGATTGGAGTCCTAGTTGATATTGGGTTGGCCTAAGTGCTGGTTATATAAGCAAGGGAGCCCAGAGCTCGTGGTGCACGACTTTGGGGCTGTTCGTCTTGTGTTATATTGAATAAAATTCGTAGTTTGAAGGAACTTTTGCGCCTTGTTCGTCCGACTTGTTCCAGACAAGTTTTACTCGTCGAGTTTCTGGACAGCACTACCTTTCATCGGTGGTTTTATCATAACTCGAGTTTTACAGATCCAATTGATGTGATTCTTTTTGGGTTGTCTTCACAACTTGATTGTATATCATATGTCAAAATTTCACTGTCATTGGATTTGTGGTCTATGATCTACATGAGTTTCTTTGCAGCGTTCCAGAACTGTTTTTTCTCGGGTAGGGCAGATTGACCATTGTTTGATCTTTCGATCATAACTTGAGTTTTTCTCGACGGATTTGAGTGATTCTTTTTGTGTTGTCTTCGTGACTTGATTCTCTCTGATATCTATCAGTTTTGTCATGGTGAAACACGTTTAGATTAGTCTCACACACGATTTCTTTAACAGATCGTTTTTCTGCCAAAAGGGTTTGGGGTTTAATTGTTTCCGCTGCGTAAGATTTTTAAATCTACCATTCACCCCCCCTCTGGTAGCTTTTCACGTGCTCTTCGATCCTACAAGTTCTATGAGTTACGCTCCTCCTAAAAAAGAACCTCCGCGGACTACTTTTTAGTAGTACCGGGTGAAGTGACGATTGCACACTTCGACATTTGGTGCACCAGGTAGGGGGTAAAACTCTCAAGAATTTCAAGGTCAATGATGGTGAACTCCACTGCTACTTCCACTGGTCCGGATGCACGAGCCAAAAGAGGCAATGAAGTTGGTGACACCTCTCATTGTCCTGATGGCAATAATACCACTGATCCACAAGTTGGAGCTCTAGGACAACAGTCTGTAAACAACATACCACCACCTGCTGCAGCAGAAGCCGCTGCCGGTCAGTTGCAGGATGGTGTCCTAGCATTGGTCACTGAATCGACCTCAAGCCCAGAGAACGCACTGATTGCAGTGCGGGCTCTTCTTCAGCGTCCACGTGCACCGAACGCACCTCTAGCAGTGCTGGATCAGTGGCGCAACAATGTCAACCATCTGGTCGCAACTGTAGCTACGACGCTCAACAACCTTCTGCAGCCTGAGCCCAGGACGGCAGCTACACGCAATAGGACCTTGTGAGGACGACTTGGTCCTAGGCTGTCACAGAGGGGACATGCGTTGTTGCATCATGCGACATCCTGTACCACTTCGATGTCTCGCCATACTCATACGATGTTCGGACTCCTGACGAGAGACCTCAGGGCGGAGCTCAGCCACCGTTATGCAAAGATAGATGGTCGCGTCACCATCGAGCATAACTGCGACAGGCGTTGCAACCTAGAGGAGTATTCCTCTCTAGGAGCAGGTGGTGAATGTGCAGCACTTGGACCACACCTTCGCATGGTTGAGTGGCCACCCAAGTTCCGGTCTCATTTGCCAGAGAAGTATGACGGGACTGTCAACCCCGTCGAATTCCTATAGATCTACTCCACCGCCACCCTTGCTGCAGGATGGAATGAGCTTGTCATGACCAACTAAGGGAGTTCGTATACTCGCCCTGGCACTGAATTGGATCTCTTTGCCGTACGGCAAAATTCGGGAGAGTCACTGCAATCTTTCATCCAGAGGTTCTCCCAGGTACAAAACACAATTCCTTCTATTTTGAACGCCTCTGTTTTTGTTGCATTCCGACAGGGCGTGAGAGACAAGAAGATGTTGGAGAAGATGGCCACCAAGAACATGCATGATGCTATGGAGCTCTTCAGTCTGGAAGACAAATGCACCAAGGCTGCTGAAGGGCGTGACTAGCACTCCAAGCCAGCCACGGAGGTAGGAGCGCCATCTGCTTCCATGGAGGGAGTCACTGCCTAAGGCAGTGGTAAGAAGAAGAATAGGGCAACTGGCAAAAAAGCCACTTATCGGTGCACCTACATATGTAATCGTAGCACCTCCAGGTGTCCTGGGGTCGCGCCCCAACAAGCGCCCACGACAGTCGTCTAACGACGGCAACAACAAGATGTGGTGCCTAATACAAAACTCTTTGGGTCATAGCCTCAAGGAATGCCGAGAGGTCAAAAGGCTTGGTGAATGTGCCCAGCACAACCGTCGAGAAGAAGCTCCTCTCCGCCAACAGGAGGGCAAACAGATGGTTGACAAAGCTCCATCGAAGCAGGAGCTAAGCTTCCAAGACACCAAGAAGGTGTTGAAGGCGGTTTACAACAACATCGATTGCTCCAACACTAGCTCTGACAACGAGCGGAGGAGGACTCTCCATATTATGTATGGAGGGTCATGGGACATTACTTCCCGGTGTGTGGTGAAAACCTTTCGTCAAGAGGTAGCTGCTATAGCTCCCACCATCAAGGTGGAGCCCCATCGGAAGTGGATGGACACTCTGATCATCTTCGACGCCTCCGACTACCCCAAGAACATGGCGGGAGCTGGCCAACTTCTGTTGATAGTCTCCCCGACTATCAACAAGCTGCAACTCTTCCATGTTCTGGTTGATAGTGGGGCGACTCTCAACCTCATCAGCATTGATGCCTTCAAGAAGCTGCAGGTCCCCATGTCAGGCCTTAAGCCCTCGCACCCATTCTCTGGAGTAAGTCCTGCAACTATCACTTTACTTTGTTATGTCTCTCTCCAGGTAACATTTGGGCTCATGAGAACTACCGGTCAGAGAAACTAATCTTCTATAAGGCAAAGATGAACCTTCCCTTCAACGCCATCCTTGGCAGACCGACCCTGTACTGGTTCATGGCGGTAGCTCACTATGGCTACTTGGTGTTGAAGATGCCGACTCCAATGGGCATCCTAAAGATCCAAGGAGACTACACTGTCGGAGTCACTACATTGGAGAAGCTTCATGCGCTAGCTCCTGCGCAAGAAGATGATTCCAACAAGGGGCATTCAGCTCAACAACCTTTGAGCACGCGCCAGCGCGGCTCAACCTCTGCGCCCCGTGTGCAGCCAAGCAACAACAACGATGGTCAAAGTGTTGCTACGACACTTCCCCCGGTATTACTAAAGCGTAGTCTGCGGAGGTTCGTATTCGGTTGGGGCGCTCATAAGATTATGAACGAGATGGTGACACAAGGGATTTTTACGTGATTTGGTTCGCCTGAGCGTAATACCCTACTCAACGGGGTCGTTGTAGATTGTATGAGTGGTTTCTTCTGTGCGTATGAGATTAGATTGGACTTGGTTTCTACAGTGCGACACAACCCTTTTATATGCCAAGGGCTGGCTGTTACCGGGTTTGCCTGGCCCGACAAGTGGCCCAGCGGTATTCAATTCCCTAATACATGATCTATATGTACTAAGTATGATTAATAGGGTGATAACGCGCTTTAATAACGATGTTACTGGTATTAACAGTCCTCTGATCATGTATCATTAACATAGCATTAATGACACGTAATTAGGTCTTGTAATGGCTGTTTAATAGCCTCTTGAATGTCCGCACCATTGGAGATCCTGTAGTTTTTGCTTGTGAAGTTCCGAAGGTATAACACGTGGCAGCTTCGAAGCTTCTCTCTATAGGGAGGTAGGTCCAGAGCCACTCGACACGTGGCGTCACTAGAGCTTCCCTATACTGGGGGTTAGGTCCAGGGTTGCTAGACACTTGGCAAGACCAGAGCTTCCCTATGAAGGGAGGTAGACCTAGTCCCACTGGACACGTGGTAATACTGGAGCTACCCAAACAAGGGATGTGGGCCTAGTGCCGTCAGATGTGTGTTGCTTTTGGGGGGTCTGCAACTCGGACGTAGGAACTCTTCGGCTTTTCTTGCAGTATCGTGGGGTACCCGGTACGCAGGGTACCAACAGTGGCCCCCGAGCCTACCTCTGGGAGAAACCCTTTGGGTGAAATTATTCTACCAGAGGTGGGCCATCTTTGATTCCTGCGCTACAGCTTCAAAGGTCTTTTCTTGGGCCATTGGGGTGACGATCTGTAGTTAAGCCATCGCCACATGGCTCCTTTTTATGTGGTAGGTGAGATTCAGACGTTCAGATATCACGCAATTGAAGATCGCCGGTTTCCAACACAAAAACTATATCTGTTTCGAGTGCCCTGTCAGGCCGCCGCCCTCGGCTTCCAACTTCTCATCATGACAACAATTCGCCTGGTGTGATAACTTTTACATTTCTGCCAAAGTGTACCTGAGTCCATTTGTCATCGATGGGGTATATTTTTGAAACAAGATCTTGATCCTGACGCGGTTTCCATCCAAGTGTTGCAGAGGCTTACTTAAGAAGGAAATCCTTAACGGCTGGAGGGATCTTTACGCCTTCAATGGAACTTGCGCTCAGAACCTCTCCACCTTTGCATAGCCTTTCCAATTTTCGCTATGCTTTACCTCGATGGAGTTGGGTCTTCCCCGTAGCAATATCAAGAAAGACAAAGACTTGGCGAGGGTTCGAACCTACATTGGGTGGTCCAACGCTTCCTTCAGCAACTCAATCCGCTTCGGCAAGCTTCCCTTCAAGAAGGAATGCGCCGGGGAGATTGTCTACTTCTCGGCGTTCGCCATGGTGGGCTTGATCCCACATTTTTCAAGTTTCCTCTTGATGCTGCTGGACTTCTACAGGCTCCAGCTTCATCACCTCGACCCCCACTCCTTATTGCTAGTGGCGTCCTTCGTCCACTTTTGCAAGATGTTGGTGGGAGTGCCGCCAAGCATTGAGCTCTTCTGGACCTTCTTCATAGTCCACACTACCGGCAAGGGGACAAAGTTGATCGGCTTCTACTACTTCTTTAAGTGCAAGAAGTGTCCTTTCAAGTACTTGAAGACTTTCCCCTCTAGGAAGTGGGACAACTGGAAGAAGGATTGGGTGGTCATCGCGGTGGATCATCATGACAGGCTGGAGTGGCTTACAAGCCTCCCCAACGTCGGCACCAACGCCTGGAATGCAGCTTGGAGTTGTCCAAAGCATACAAGCCCATCCTGATAAGGATTCGGCAATGCGTGGAGGGTGGAGTGACCCCTCAGATTGTCTTCAGCAACTTCCTAGTGAACAAGTGGGATCCGTTAAACATGAGGGAGTGGCTTGCATGGGCCTTCAACAATGAGATGGATCATAACCGGATAGAAACTGGTTTTCAGACCAACTTGGATGATGAAGCTTTGAAACTCCATCTCCAAAAGTTTCAACACAGAACCATCACCCTCGACGCCTTGGCCCCACTGGCAGCCTTCCTCCCTTTGAACATGGTTCCTGAGTTCAGCAGGGAGCTCCGAAGGGGATGCTAGAGATTGATGACCTTGGCCTGGTGGAGAGGCATGGGACCACCGGGATTGCCATTCCCGGAGCTTCAGAAAGGGTGGCCACCACTTCTCCAAACCAGAAGGTTGACGACGTTGGCAAGGGCAAGGGCAAGGGCAAGGAGCCGGACGAATCTTCCAGCCGGAAGAGGAAGATAAGACATGCTGATGGGAGCTCTCTTAGGTCGGATCCATCTCCGGCAGCCTCTTCTCCCCAGCCAAGCAGAGCTTCAATGGCGAAGCCCTCTTCGGAGCCAGCATCCACAAGGGGCACTAGCTCCGAGAAATTGACCTCGACCCCAGTACCGGCTACGGGCTCCAGGTCTGGAGGTCCTTCTCAGTCGAGGGTGGTCCCGGCTAAGGCGACACTGACGACTGTGGCAAATTCCGGGTAGCAACCTGGAGCCTCCACCACACCCACTACGGTGGGTTCTGGCTCCGTTCGCCCGAAGAAGAAGTTTCGCGCCGATTGGAGTGGAAGCTTCCCAAGGTAAGCATTGTCTTCTCTCCTTGAGTTGCTATTTTTGTTTTTATCATGTTTTGAATTTTTTGATCTTTTGCTTCCAGGGTGTCGAAGAAGAACACTAAAGCTCCGGCCCCCACTGTAGCAATGGAGGCAGTGCAAACAGAGGCTCCTGCTTCCACTGCTGCCCCCCCCCCCCCCAGTTATGGTCGAAAACACGACAACTCCGGCGCCAGCTATTGTGGACTTTGATTTGGTTACAATGCTAGAAGCTCCCGTGGTTGCGCCGAACCAAGGGGGAGAGACTCATGAAGAGGTGCCAACGGTTTTAGAACCTGCGGCTGAGGTTCCGACACCGGAGCCAGAGATGGCAGAAGCTCCGGCGCTTGAACCAGAAGTAGCTGAAGCTCCAGCACAGGAGCTGGAAGTAGTTGAAGCTCTGGCACCTGAGCCGGAAGAAGTGGAAGCTCCAAGCCTGAGCCAGAAGAAGTTGAAGCTCCAGCACCCGAGCCGGAGATAATTGAAGTCCCAGCACCTGAGCCGGAGGTGGAGGGGTCCCCGGACGAAGCTACTGTGCCAACCCTGGAGGTGATTCCTCTGGAGGTGTCTATGTCAGAGCCAGAGCACCCAGAGGAGGCGGCTGCAGATCCTCCACCCACCAAGCCAATAATTGAAGATCTAGCAGTGGGACCTTCCTCATCAGCTCCGAGTGCCGTGGAGATGGAGGAGCTTCCATCGATTGGTCCAGCTTACGTTGAGTTGTTGGAGAGGGAGCTCATACCTTGAGGCCCCTCAGTTGTCTTCAAAAATCCGCTCGAGCCAGCGGAAGAGATCCAAGCTGGTCCAGAGCCAATTCCTTTGGCGTTGTCTATAGACAATGCCTGCTCCAGCCTTCGTTAGGTTCAGCTCGCCTTTGACCATGAAAGCAAAGCCGTCGGAGAAGAGCGCAACACCTTAAGGCGTTGGCGCAACAAACTTCACTTTGAGACGAAGCTGACGCAGTCGAGGCTGGCTGACAAGAAGGAATGGGTGGTTAAGGAGAAGGCTCGATTAGCGCTGATGGACTGCTTGCTGAGTGAGCGGGAAGCTGCCATCAAGGCTCTCGACCAAAAGACTCGAGAGATTTTTGAGCATGCTAGGGAGAAAAACGAGGCTTCCAACGACCGTCAGGACAAACTCAATGAATTAAACAAAATACTCCTCAAATGTCGTGAGGACCTCGACGAGAGGGAGGAAAATCTATGGAGAAGCAGGAGGACTTCCTAAAGAGAGAGGAAGAACTCGCCCAGAGGCTGTCTCTAGGGAAGCATAGCTTGGCCGACCACACCAAAAAGTTTGAACTGCGGTGCAAGCAAGAAGAGGAGAGGATTTGGTAGGTGGGACATGAACTCTCCAAGAGAGAGACTGAAGTCTCCACAAGAGAGGAGAAAGTGAAGGGCAGGGAGAAGGATCTGGCGAACCATCGGAACCGCATCCACCATCGGGAAACAGAGCTTGTTGACTGCAAAAAGCAGGTGGTTGAAAGTATTCAGCAGCATGCTAAGGAGGTCGAGCGCACATCGCCCAGAATGTTTGGAGCTTACAACTGCCAGAAGGTCACTGGAGGAACTTATGAACTTGAGGGAAACTGAGTCCCAATAAGTCTGGAACTTCCTGGGGCATGCTAACAATGCTTTGGTGCTACTCGTGTTCAGCCCAGTACGCTCGGTTGACCCGGAGTCGGAGCTGGACAAAGCGTTGGTGGCGTTGAGCTCTGTCGGCAACAAGATGGATGCAATGAGTGATGTCATCATCGACCAACTGGATATGGAGGGGAAGTCTCTGGCCAAGAACGACGCTGAATACGTGATGATGTGTTTCAAAAGCTGGGACCCCCAACTTTCTCTAGATCCGGTAGTCGAAGGACCCGCTGTCGAAGAGGAGGATGCCGCCAGGGCCAATGTGCAAGAAGCTGCCGACAAAGTTGCCTCATTTTTCCATAGGATCTCCAGTAGCTAGATCTTTTTTCTTCTGCCTTCACTTGTAATCCTCATTTTATTTGAATGAAATCCAATCTTTTGAATGAATGAATTCCATTTTGTGTGTGTCTTCAATACATTGCCCTTTATACTGTTGGCCCCCTGGTAGATGTACACAATTTGATTGCAAACATGTACCAAAAGGATTTAAAAATGTCTTGATGACTTCACTTCTCGCTCGTAGCCAAATCGATAGCAACAAGTTCTGAAGTTTACCTCTGACATCTCCAGGGATCCTTTGTGACGTTGACGGCGGCCTCCCTGGGAGTTGTTGGAGCTAGGTAGGTCCGACGGTGCCCACCATCAATGCTTAGAAACGTAGACGGCGGGCCACCTGGAAGTTGTCAGAGTTTGGTAGGTCCGGCGGTGCCCACTATCAACGCTTAGAAACGTCGACAGCGGCCCCCTAGGAGTTGTCGAAGCTTGGTAAGTCCGACGGTGCCCACTATCAACACTTAGAAATGTCGATGGCGGGCCCCTTGGTAGTTGTCGGAGCTTGGTAGGTCCGATGGCGCCCACTATCAATGCTTACAAACATCAACAGTGGGCCCCTTGGGATCATCGAAGCTTCTGTGGCTTCGATGGTGTCCATTGTCAACGCATAATACGTCAACGACGGACGTCTTCGGGGTGATTGCTCCACTATCTTCGTTTAGATCACCATTAATTCTTCACGTCGATGGCTGGCCCCCATGAGAGTTGTAGGAACTTGTTAGCTCCGGTGACGCCCACTTTCAACATATTAAAATGTCGATGGCGGGCCCCCTGGGAATTGCCGGAGCTTAGGAGCTCCGGCATCATCCATCATCGTCATGTGTTTTATGTTTTTCCTGCACAATAAAGACAAGAAAAGCAGTAAAATTTGTCCTCTCATCTGTAACTTGTTTGTGGCTTAGTGTTCTTATTTGAATTTCATATCCAAAGGAATTCAACATGATAACAAGTATATTAATGCAATCTCTTCATATCCGAGTGCCTTCCAGACCCGCCTTACTAAGATCTGCCAGAATGTGTGTAGATTGGCGTACATAGGCTGCTTGACCTGTCTAAGTCGATAGCACACTCCGTACCTTCCATTGGCTTTGGTTTTCAGGCGAGTAGACTATCTAGCAATGCTATGATCCGTAAGAAAATCAACATTATAACTTGTGTATCATATGAATAACCTTGACTAAATCTCAAAAAGAATTGCACAATTTCATTATAGACAAGAAGGAAAGATATAAAAGAAATGAGTCTGCACAAAATTAATGCACATGGAGTCTGTTTTCACACAACAATGTATTTCATTATAGGTCCAAATTATAGGGGAGACAAGGACACACTTAGAGTACGGAACCAGGCTAAGTGTGCTATTCATCTTGTTCTAACCCAGGGTAGGTAAGCTACACTTAAAGCACAAGGACCAAGTTAAGTGTGCTTGATCTATGTGGACCCTCCCGGAGGGGTCCAAATGTTCTTCTCATGGACCTACCTGACTCTGTCCTTAGACTCTATAATTTACATTATGTGTAAGTACGGACTCACCTTCATGAAACTAAATGTAGAACTTACAGAGGTGCTCAATATTCCATGGATTGGGAAGCGGGGTCCCATCCTCTGTTGCCAAGTGGACGCATCCGGGACAGGAGACTTTGATCACTCAGAAGAGACTTTCCCAGCTTGGGGAGAGTTTATTCATCCCTTCTCGAGTCAGTATTCTCCGCAGCACCAGATCGCCTTCTTCAAGCTGCCGGTTGCGTACGAAATTTTGGTTATAGCGCCAGAGCGCTTGGCGGTATCATGCATTCCGAATAGCTGCTTGGCACCTTCTCTCATCGACGAGGTCTATGTCTTCATGCTGGAGCTTTTCCTGCGCGGCTTCGTCGAAGGTCCGGACCCGAAGTGATCCCATGGTGACCTCCGGAGGAAGGACCGTTTCAGCTCCGTACACCAGGAAGAAGGGTGTCTCTCCAGTTGACCGGTTGGTTGTTGTCCTGCTCGCCCATAGTGCAGACGGAAGCTCTTCTATCCAGTTGGCTTCTTGTTTCTTCGGGCGCTCATATGTGTGCGTCTTGAGTCGTTTTAATATCTCTGCATTTGCTCTCTCAGCTTGGCCATTACTTGCTGGGTGAGCTACTGATGTGTAGCTGACTTGTATGTCGAGGTCTTCGCATAATTCTTGGAATGCGGCATTTGTAAATTGGGTCTCGTTGTCAGTGATGACTTTGTTTGGAACTCCAAATCTGCAGACTATGGATTTCAAGAACTTGATAGAAGATTGCTTGTTGATTGTCACAACTGGAGTAGCTTTCGGCCACTTGGTGAACTTGTCGATGGCGACGTACAGGAACCTGTAACCTCTGATGGCTTTTGGGAAAGGTCCCAAAATGTCCATCACCCACACGACGAATGGCCATGTAGGAGGTATCATTTGCAGCGACTGAGCCGGCGTGTGAATTTGTTTCGCGTGGAACTGGCATGCTTCACACTTTTTTACTAGCTCAACTGCATCCTGGAGAGCTGTAGGCCAGTAGAAGCCATGACGGAAGGCTTTACCAACCAACGTGCGAGAAGATGCGTGGTTCCCACACTCGCCACAATGGATTTCCGCGAGGATCTCACAACCTTCTTCCCGGGCAATGCAGCACACTAAAATGTCGTTAGCACCAAGCCAGTAGTGTAGGATCGAAGAGCACGTGAAAAGCTACCAGAGGGGGGGGTGAATGGTAGATTAAAAATTTTACGTAGCGGAAATAATTTAAACCCCAAACCCTCTCGGTAGAAAAACGATCTGTTAAAGAAATCGTGTGTGAGACTAATCTAAACGTGTTTCACCGTGACAAAAGTGATAGATATCAGAGAGAATCAAGTCACGGAGGCAACACAAAAGGAATTACTCAAATCCTCGAGAAAAACTCAAGTTATGATCGAAAGATCAAACAACGGTCAATCTATCCTACCCGAGAAAAACAGTTTTGGAACGCTTCAAAGAAACTCGTGTAGATCAGAAACCACAAATCCAATGACCGTTAAATTTTGACAGATGATAGACAATCAAGTTGTGAAGACAACCCAAAAAGAATCACGTCAATTGGGTCTGTAAAACTCGAGTTATGATAAAAACCACCGATGAAAGGTAGTGCTGTCCAGAAACTCGACGAGTAAAACTTGTATGGACCAAGTTGGATGAACAAGGCACAAAAGTTCCTTCAAACTACGAATTTTATTCAATAGAACACAAGAGGAACAGCCCCAAAGTCGTCTCACACGAGCTTTGACCTTCCCTTGCTTATATAACCAGCCCTTAGGCCATCCCAATCTCAACTAGGACTCCAATCCTAATCCGATCACAATCGGAACTTTCCATAACTGCTTAGGACTCTTCTATACGCAGATAGAACCAATCTTAAGACTTCCAAACACCTTACGAACGTATCCCACATTCCTAAACAACTCAAATTCGTGACCCACACGAAATCCTAACATAACCAACTCGATATTTCCATACCGAGCCATAACCGACTCAGCTAGCAGCCTAAGTCTTCAACCGATACGATCCGATCCTTCCGATCAGATCTTCCTTCCATAATCCGTCTCTAGAAGCATATTGCCATGTCATGCACCTCATGCATACGTGCGAACACCTTCCTTTGACCTTCATATGCACTGCCCTTGATTCAATCATCCTGCGCGACCTCCTGATCAGCTCAACCACAGTTCCTCCCGAACTTGGTTGTTGGAACCTCATCTTCTCCCTGAAACTAGTCCAATGGATCTCGTCACCAGCCATGACTTGAACTCAAGCAACACCTGCATATGAACAAACAACCAATCCATACGAGCCCAAGTCCTCGACTTGACTCAAGTTAGTTCCAAACACAACACCTTACGTGAGAACCTCACATAAGCATGTTGCAAAACCACAGTAACACAATATTATCCATATCAACCAAAATGCACCAAAAACTTAGCAAATGAATACTAAGCAATCTTTTCAATCATGTAAAGCAAGTACGAAACATTGCAAATGAAAAGCAGAAGCACTACGGTCAAGTTCTGGACCTTGCCAGAGCAACCCGGAGCTTGAGCCGGAGCTAACGAAAGCTAGTAGAACCTAGCGCCGGAGCTTACCAAAACTAGTACAGCCAAGCTCCCGCCGGAGCTTACAAAACATAGCAGATCCTAGCACCGGAGCTAGACAAAGTACGTCGGAGCTTAGCAAAAACATGCCGGAGTTATCAAATATATGTCGGAGCTATCAAAGACATGCCGGAGCTAAAGATAAAGCTCACCGGAGCTAAACAAAGCTAGTCAGACCTTACCAAGAAGTCGGACCTAGCAACTAATGTAGCCGGAGCTATCCAAAACAACCCGGACCTACCGTCGTACCTTGCTGTAGCTCGGAGCTAGAGTCGGACCTTGATAAAAAGGTGTTTTGGTGATATTCAAAACTTTTATCGTCAAAGCAAGTGTATTCACTACAAGCCAATGTATTCAACACACATAGGTCTTACAATCTCCCCCTTGATGAATGCATTGGCAACACCATTTAAAATCCGAACATTGGCTTATTCACATAAAAGTTTTGAAGGCAATTTCTCCCCTTTTGTAAATCAAAAGTAAAATGAGAAAGAAAAAAAGAAAAAAAATCTCTCCCCCTTTATTATCTCTCCTTGTGCACATATTCTCTTTCTCTTTATGCTTATCTCTCCCCCTTTGACAATGTATTCAGCCAGTCATGAGCAATAAACAAATTATCTCTCCCTCTTTAGTTGTTATGAGCATATTATAACATATTCATATAAACAAAGCTCATCCAAGTCATACTATCAAATACCTTACATTATCACATCAATGAAATACATAAGGTAGTGTAAGCCATGCTAGAGATCAAATGTAATTTTCAATTTAAGTAAGTCATGATCTCACAAACTTAACTATTTCAAAACCTGAAAGCATGACACTAGTTGCTGCATTTTATTATTTTTCAAAGTATAAATTTAGATCATATGATATTTGCAAGAGATTATATGCGCATCTGCCTTATTCTAACCAACCAAGCCAAGCCTATGTCATTTGACAATCAGAAGCTTAAGGACATGGTTTTAGTCATACACAACTTCTTCCAAGTTCATATCTAAGTGCAATGACAAGCCATCTCAAAAGAAGAAGTGTGATGCATGCATATTCTCTTGATCTTTTCTCAATTTATATTTGTTCATAAAAACTCAACATGTGAGTTGATTACTTGATTATTTCTTTATGATTAAAAGCATTTGTGAGCATGTAACAAGTTCAAAACAGCAAGAAAGTTCGACCATGACCAGTTTTAGTGTAAGTAATTATTCCAATTACTAGACATGGCAAAAACTACAAAATGTATAGCACGAGTAATGTAGTAAGAACTTTCAGCATGTAAAAGGAATCACAAAGTCATATATGTATGAAATACTATGCTCATATTATTTTAATTTCAGATTCACACATAGACTTCCCAAGTTTCAAAAACTCCCCCTCAATTTAAGCCATGAGGATGCATAACCCCTATTTCACTACGAATGTAACAAAAACGAGTGAAATCCAAATGTTTTGTAATAATGTCAGCCAATTGATGTTCGGTATCTACATGGTGAAGCACAATGTTTCCTTTTTCAACATTATCTCGGAGAAAGTGATACCTAATATCAATGTGCTTAGTTCTAGAATGTTGCACGGGATTTTTGGCAATGCAAATAGCACTAGAGTTATCAAAAAACAGTGGAACGCTATCTAAATCAACCCCATAGTCCTTAAGTGTTTGAACAATCCAAAGAATTTGTGAGCAAGCACTAGCAGCAGCTACATATTCAGATTCGGCTGTGGATTGAGCAACTGAATTTTGTTTTCTAGAGGACCAAGCAACAAGAGAATTACCAAGAAAATGACAAGCACCGGAAGTACTTTTCCTATCAATCCTACAACCCCCAAAATCAGCATCCGAAAAAGCTTTCAAAGTAACGGTTGAGGAAGAAGGAAGAAAAATGTCAAATTCTTGGGTTCCATGTAAGTACCTGAGAATCCTTTTGACGACTTGACAATGTGAAACACGTGGGGAAGCTTGAAACTGTGCACAAAGACATACGCTGAATTGTATGTCCGGTCTTGATGTCGTGAGGTATAAAAGTGATCCGATCATACTTCTATATTCTTTTTGATCCACGGGTTCACCATCTTCATCAAGTTCAAGTGTTTTTGCTGTTCCCATTGGTGTCCTAAGAGGCTTGCTTTTGTCCATGTTAAAGCGCCTCAGGAGGTATTTGGTATACTTCGTTTGATGCACAAAGGTACCCTCCTTGGTTTGCTTGATTTGCAGCCCCAAAAAGTAAGTGAGTTCACCCATCATACTCATTTAAAATTCGGAACTCATCATTGCTGAAAACTTGGACACAAGATCATGAGAAACACAACCAAAGATAATATCATCCACATACACTTGAACGAATAATGAATCATTGCCATGTTTAAGCACAAAAAGAGTTTTATCAACCTTGCCCATGGTAAACCCCTTTTGAAGTAAGAATGTTTTTAACCTATCATACCATGCTCTAGGGGCTTGTTTGAGACCGTATAAGGCTTTGGACAGTTTGTAAACATGATTAGGAAAATCTGGATTTTCAAAACCTGGTGGTTGTTTGACATAAACCTCCTCATCTATGTAGCCATTAAGAAAAGCACTTTTAACATCCATTTGATATATCTTAAAACCTTTAGATGCAGCAAAAGCTAACAAAATTCTTATGACTTCTAATCTAGCGATAGGAGCAAAAGTTTCATCAAAATCTAGACCCTCAACTTGAGTGAAACCTTGAGCAACCAACCTAGCCTTATTCCTAACCACAAACCCATCCTCACTTTGTTTATTTTTAAATACCCATTTAGTTCCAATTAAAGTGTGACCTTGAGGTGGAGGTACAAGTTTCCAAACATTATTTCTTTCTAAATTTTCTAACTCTTCTTGCATGGCGATAATCCAAGATTCATTAGTGAGTGCGTGTGATATATCTTTGGGTTCAAAAGAAGCAACAAAAGCAGAATGAGCATGAGAATTTGGATTGCAAAACCTGGACCGTGTGACTCGTTCATGCAAGCTTCCAATCATCTGTTGTGGGGGATGATCTTTGTAAAAATGTAGGGGAACAGATGTCTCACAAGCTTCTTCTTCATTAGGTTCACCGTAGATTGATGAGCTTGTGACTTGTGGATGATCAGGACCAGCAGAGGTGATAACCGGAGCTTGTTCAATGTCCGGAGCTGGACACGTGTCAACTTCGGAACTACTAGGCAGTATCACCGACTCTTCTTCATCTTCGAAAATACCCTCCCCCTGAGGATACGGATCTGGTCCTGCAACACCGGAGCTAGTACCTGGGCTAGCTTCATCAAAAGACACTTTACAAGTCTCCACAATTTTGTTACTGTCAAGTAAAAGCACACGGTAGCCTCTAGTATGAGATGGATAACCAAGAAACATGCCATCAATGGATCTAGGTTCAAATTTATCAAGGTTACCATGTTTCTTAACAAAGCATTTGCAACCAAAGACCCGAAAGTGCGTAACACTAGGCCTATGTCCAAACCGGAGCTCATATGGTGTTTTACATAGCTTAGCACGCAAGAAAACACGATTTGAGACATAACAAGCGGTTGCTAACGCATCAGCCCAAAATTTCATAGGAGTTTGATATTCATCAAGCATAGTCCTAGCCATCTCAACTAAGGTTATGTTCTTTCTTTCTACAACACCGTTTTGTTGAGGTACATATGGTGAAGATAATTGATGATCTATTCTATTTTTAGCACAAAAGTGATCAAAATATTGATTTTTAAATTAAGTTCCATTATCACTTCTAATTGCTTTTAATGATCCTGGGTGATCAATTGATAATCTAAGAAATAAAGTTCTAAAGTGACTAAAAACTTCATTCTTAGACTCCATAATGTAAACCCAAGAGTATCTAGAATAATCATCAACAATAACAAGAACATACCATTTACCTCCGAAGGATTGAACACGTGAAGGTCCTACGGTGTCAAGATGCAAAAGTTGACATGGTTCAGTTGTCATGATCATTGTGAGATGAGTATGAGAACCTGCAACCGTCTTAGCATGTCTACAAGAAGAGCACACAATTTCTTTGTCCCCTTTAAGCTTAGGCAGCCCACGTATGCGATCAAGAGCACTAACACGCGTTAGGTGATCAAAGCCTACGTGACCAAGTCTACGATGCCAAAAATATAAGTCCTTTGAATCATTAGCAACTAGACACCTATACTTGGAGGAAGACATATCAAAATCAGCTTTTAAAAACTCTTCCAAACCGAGACATGTTAAAAATAAGCTCACTATTTGAACTTACAACTTTGCAGCAGTTTTTATTGAAAATAACTTCTAGATCTTCATCTAGCAATTGTGCAACAGAAAGCAAGTTGTATTTCAAATTTTTGACAAGTGCCACATCCTTTAAAGTGTAGTGATCATTTACTCTAACCGAACCCTTAGCAATTATAGGAGTTGAAGAATTATCGGCAAAAGTAACATTCTCTACACGTGACACAAAAGAGAGAGAGGAGAACCAATCTTTGTTACCGGTCATGTGGCGTGAGCAACCTGAATCCGCAATCCAAATGTTCTCCTTCCTCAAACGTGTAACCTACATAGAAGCACAATACGTCGATGACTCAATACTGGGGTTAGTCAAAAGGCATTTAGGTATCCATTACTGAGTCACACGACGTGCAGTAGGAAAAACACACGAAGGATGAGATAAAACAGCAGGTTTATGAGTCGAAGTTTGAGGTTTTTTATTCTTAACTCTTTTAGCACAAAAACCAGTAGCTCCGGAGGTAAAAGCAGCAGTTCCAAAAGACAAGGCTGAAGCTCCGGAAACAAAAGCTGAAGTAGAAGGTCCGGGAGCTCTCGGAGCTATCGGAACTATCGGAGCTGCTTTTGCAAATTTCTTACCGGAAGGTCCGGAAGCTACCTTTTCAAATTTCTGACTCACTAAAGCAGGTTGTGTTTTTCTAATTGCATGAAAGTTATAAGATCTAGCAATTTTTCTTTCCTTTTTCTGTTGTTTAGCTAGTCTATAACAAAAATATATGACATGACCATCTCTACCACAGAAGGTACAATGAATTTTAACTTTGTGTTCATGTCTAGATAAGCAAGCAATATTTTTATTTGAAGCCGAATGAGGCAACACTCCTGCAGATTTGAAAACCACTCCTTTTTGTTTAGGAATTGTTTGAATCAAACCACTTCCTAATGACTTTACAATTTTAGGTGGATGTGCCTTAGCATGAGCATTAGAATCAAAACCTAAACCTGTTTTATCATTGCATGACTTGGAAGAATTCAGGAGCAAGTTTAGGTTCTTATTCCCATTACAAAACCGATCTAATGTCCTATGCATGTTATCAAGTTTATTGGACAGATCAAGACAATTTTCACATGAAGTTTTTCCTTTTAGTTTGAAATTTGAACAAAATTTAACTTCATAAGAATGTAAAACATTGTTCAATATAGAAATTTCATTCATAGCATCTTGCAGTTTTTTTATCAAGATCATCACAACTAGAACAATGCAAATCAATTGTAGAACAAGAAGCATCTTTCAAGTTTTTATCATTAAGTGCAGCAAGCTCTTTATTCTTTTCAATTTCTTCATCAAGTCTATCTAGAGTGGAGGAGTATACACTTCTTAATGTGGACAATTGTTCATAGATTAAGTCACATGAGGGACATGCATCATCACGAGGAATCAAAGTTTTTAAACGGTTAATTTCAGATTCTAGTGATTCAATTTTAGCAGCATTATCCCTAAGCTTTTTGTCCTTTTTCTTGACAATAATAGTTGCACGAGAAATAGCATCACACATTTCATTGCAGGTAGAACATACCTCATCGTCTTCACTGTTGTGTTCTGCATCCTCCTGACTTGATCTTGTTTTGCCCGCCATGAAGCATAAGTTGGCCAGATCGTCATCATCTTCATCACTTTCAAAGTCTACATCACTTGAACTAAGTTCTTGTAGTGCGGTCATGAAGCTGTTAATCATCTTGTGTCCTATGGTACCCTTCTTTTTCTTTTTGTTGGAATTTCCAGAGGAGGTCCGGACCTTGCTTTGTTTTTCTTCCCGGGTGGTCGGACCTGAAAGGTTAGGGCATTCTGTACGAAAGTGTCCTGTTTTACCACATTCAAAACAGCGTTGAGGTCCGGAGCTTCCTCTCCTTCTAGTTCTCACATTTTGCAATGCTTTTGAGAATCTAGTAGAGATGAGTGCCAACTCCTCTTCTGGAAATTCTTCGATCTGCTCCAGGGTTAGTGAGGACAATAAAGCAAGAGTATTGCAAGATGATGATTGGCCGGAGCTAGACATATCACGTTGTGAAACAAATGCAATAGACTTATTTGGGTTCTTACGTGCTAGAATGTCAATTTCATGAGTTTTTAGTTTAGAATAAAGTACATCTAATGTAAGAGAACTCATGACAGTTGATTCACGAATAGATGTTACTTTCATCTCCCAAATTGACATGTCTAATGCACTAAGAAGTTGCATAGCATTCTCAGCATCAGAAAAATTAACATTGACACTACGTAAGTTGCTGAGAATTTTATTGAAACGAGCAAAGAGGTCATCGATTGACTCACCTGGTTGCATTTCAAAACGCATATATTCCTTTTTGAACATATCTTGTTTTACCTCCTTGATTGTGTTGGAGTCTTCATGATAATCACAGAGAGCTCTCCAAACATCGTATGCTGATCGGAGGTGCGCGACACGATCAAAGTCGCTTTGAGTGAGTCCTTGAATGATCAAGTTTCAGGCTTTGTTGTTGTTGTCGACGTCCCGTAGGTTTGTTGCCGTGACTTGATCATTGGGTGGCATTTCATAAGGCTTATACACCTTCTCCCATATTGCAAAGCCTTGTGCCTGGATGAAAACCTCCATGCGTGCCTTCCAAACCTGGAAATCAATAGCAGCAAACACACAAGGTTTGGCAGAGTACTTCTCCATGATGATTAGTCAAAAACACGTGCAAATCTCAAAGATTAGAGCACCGTGGCTCTGATACCAATTGTAGGATTGAAGAGCACGTGAAAAGCTACCAGAGGGGGGTGAATGGTAGATTAAAATTTTACGCAGTAGAAACAATTTAAACCCCAAACCCTCTCGGTAGAAAAATGATCCGTTAAAGAAATCGTCTGTGAGACTAATCTAAACGTGTTTCACCGTGACAAAAGTGATAGATATCAGAGAGAATCAAGTCACGAAGACAACACAAAAGGAATTACTCAAATCCGTCGAGAAAAACTCAAGTTATGATCGAAAGATCAAACAACGGTCAATCTATCCTACCCGAGAAAAACAGTTCTGGAACGCTTCAAAGAAACTCGTGTAGATCAGAAACCACAAATCCAATGACCTTGAAATTTTGATATATGATATACAATCAATTTGTGAAGACAACTCAAAAAGAATCACGTCAATTGGATCTGTAAAACTCGAGTTATGATAAAACCACCGATGAAAGGTAGTGCTGTCCAGAAACTCGACGAGTAAAACTTGTCTGGAACAAGTTGGACGAACAAGGCACAAAAGTTCCTTCAAACTACGAATTTTATTCAATAGAACACAAGAGAACAGCCCCAAAGTCGTCTCACACGAGCTTTGGCCTTCCCTTGCTTATATAACCAGCCCTTAGGTCATTCCAATCTCAACTAGGACTCCAATCCTAATCCGATCACAATCGGAACTTTCCATAACTGCTTATGACTCTTCTATACGCAGATAGAACCAATCTTAAGACTTCCAAACACCTTAGGAACGTATCCCACATTCCTAAACAACTCAAATTCGTGACCCACACGAAATCCTAACATAACCAACTCGATATTTCCATACCGAGCCATAACCGACTCAGCTAGCAGCCTAAGTCTTCAACCGATATGATCCGATCCTTCCGATCAGATCTTCCTTCCATAATCCGTCTCTAGAAGCATATTGCCACGTCATGCACCTCATGCATACGTGCGAACACCTCCTTTGACCTTCATATGCACTGTCCTTGATTCAATCATCCTGCGCGAGCTCCTGATCAGCTCAACCACAGTTCCTCCCGAACTTGATTGTTGGAACCTTATCTCCTCCCTGAGACTAGTCCAATGGATCCCGTCACCAGCCATGACTTGAACTCAAGCAACACCTGCATATGAACAAACAACCAATCCATACGAGCCCAAGTCCTCGACTTGACTCAAGTTAGTTCCGAACACAACACCTTACGTGAGAACCTCACATAAGCATGTTGCAAAACCACAGTAACACAATATTATCCATATCAACCAAAACGCACCAAAAACTTAGCAAATGAATACTAAGCAATCTTTCCAATCATGTAAAGCAAGTACGAAACATTGCAAATGAAAAGCAGAAGCACTACGGTCAAGTTCCGGACCTTGCCAGAGCAACCCGGAGCTTGAGCCGGAGCTAACAAAAGCTAGTAGAACCTAGCACCGGAGCTTACCAAAACTAGTACAGCCAAGCTCCCGCCGGATCTTACAAAACATAGCAGATCCTAGCACTGGAGCTAGACAAAGTACGTCAGAGCTTAGCAAAAACATACCGGAGCTATCAAATATATGTCGGAGCTATCAAAGACATGCCGGAGCTAAAGATAAAACTCACCGGAGCTAACCAAAGCTAGTCAGACCTTACCAAGAAGTCGGACCTAGCAACTAACGTAGCCGGAGCTATCCAAAACAAGCCAGACCTACCGTCAGACCTTGCTGTAGCTTGGAGCTAGAGTCAGACCTTGATAAAAAGGTATTTTGGTGATATTCAAAACTTTTATCGTCAAAGCAAGTGTATTCACTACAAGCCAATGTATTCAACACACATAGGTCTTACAAGTAGAGAACCCCTTCTACCAGCGTGTATCTTTTAGCCAATCTGACGATTCGGTCAGCAGAAGCACTGTCTTCAGGAAAGATGTTGTCTTTCAAGTAACTTCAGATCTATGAGATCCATGCATCGAAGCTAACTTGAGCCTCCAGATCTTGCGCGTTTGGTTGCTCGAAGCTTCCTGCAACGCCTACGATCCTTGGTGGACGCTATGGTAACAGGGCCACCAGGACCACTGACTTTTGGGTGCTGGTCTCGCCCTCTTCACTCAGTTTGGTAGGCTGAGTGGTGGGTTTTGACAATCTCCTGACAAAAACTCCAACGGGAGCTTGAGCTCCGGTTGAAGATTTCGTCGAGAGTTTATCAGCGTCAGCGTTGTTTAGACGCTGGACATGACAGTGGTCCAGGACATCGAGAGAAAATTGGAATTATATATTTCCCAACAGTGGGCTTCACCAAAACGCTATCCTCAACATGCGACACGCTCAAATACTATTATAATAGTGTGAGACTTGCTCTTTTACTACTGCAGGTGGATTACACCACTAATTAACTCTTTTCGCAACTAAACAATTCAAAAATGACAAAAATACCCTTAGTTTGTTTAAAAATATAAAAAATACAAAAATTAGAAATAAGCAACAAAAAATTTAAAATTAACTAAACAAGAAAATATACTCAGAAAATAAAAAATTGCCAAAAAATTACACAGAAAATATAAATAAATATAAAAATAGGTTTATTTTTTTTAAAAAAAAGGAAAAATCAGAAATGGGAAAAATTTACATATTTATTTCAAAAAATAAAAAAACCACTTTTTACATAGAAAATAGAAATTAATAATAAAATATTTTTAAATTTTTTAATAAAAATAAAAACATTTCCAGAAATAAGAAAAATAGTACAAATTTAGTAAATTTTTTAAAGATTACGAAAATTCCAAAGAAAACTTTAGAGAGATGAAAAAATATAGAGATGAACTATACATATACACGATAATTTTTACATATTCAGATTATATTACAAAATAAATTGTATATGTCATACATATTCACATATTAGCGGGGAAGAGGAAGTGCTAGAGGTTGACAAGCTGTAGCTGGGGCTCTGCCTAGCTCGAGTCCAAGAAGCAGCAGCAGCCTACCTCGCCGGCGCCGTGCCGGATCCTGACTGCCAGGGACCTGCGGCCGGGGGCCATGTCTCTGGACTCCTCTCTGTCCTCGTCCTCCCCCGCCGCAGGGGCAGCTGCCACGGCGGCCAGCAAGAGGGCCAAGGCGGAGGCGACGCCCACCGCGACCTCATCGCCGAGAACAGTTGCTTTCGGACACCCACAGAGGTCAGCAGCTGCAACAGCTCCATGAGCATCATTTTCTTTTCTCTGTAGAACATCTGCTGCAAGCGTTCATCTTTTTCTTCTTTCTTCAACGGAAAAAATATCGAATCCCAACTTGCTCTAGAATTCACTCTCCGTTCTGCTTCTTGTTAAGATCGTGGTCGTGGAGCAGGATGGATACGTTACAGTGCAAAGAATCCTCTCTGTCTATGCACAAAACTCTCTCTCTCTCTCTCTCTCTTGTTAACTTCATATGAGCATCCTGCTATATCCTGAGAGATAATAAAAAAAGAGTCTCTTCATAGTTATATTGTCGTTCAGATCTAATATTAGCGACATTTTTTGACAGAACAGTAACCTATGATGTCCAGAAAGAGGAAAACATATCATTTTGTTAGTTTAAACTTGCTTGATGAGGTACCAAATCAAATTGAACTCATCTGAACTCTATTTTCCTGTTTGACAACAGTTTTGGAGTGGTGGGATGGCCACCCATAAGAACCTTCAGGATGAACAGCCTATTTAACCAGGCAAAAGATAATGGTTCAGAGGCTGCCGCCAAGAAAGCCACTGATGAACTTGAATTGCAGAAAGACAAGGAGGAGATCGAGAAGAAAGGACCGGTCGTTGGATAACGTATTGTTGTCTGCTCCCGGCGTGGAGGCGACGTTGGCACCGGCCTCTGCTCCCGGCGTGAAGGCAGCATTGGCCGGCGTGAAGGCCGTGCAAGCCAAGGAAGGGCCGGGCGGCGGCAGAAGATAAGAGGACGGCGGGCTTCTGGGCTGTGGTGGAGACGGCATGGTGGTCCTGGGGGCGGCGGCACACTCCGGCGAGTTCCTGGCTGCGGCGGGCGGCTCTGGCGGCGGGGAGGGCATGGCGTCGACGGGAGGCCTCGGGCGGCGGCGGGAGTCCAGGGCGTCGGATTTACGTGAGAAGTAGAACGGCCGTACGCCCTGCGTGAAGAGAAAATTTGATAAGGGTATTTTAGTCCATTTTGAAGTATTTTGGCATTTTAAGAGATTAATTAAGGATCAAATCCTATTGGAATGGTAAAAGAGCAAGTCACACACTATTATAATAGCATTTGGGCGTGTCGCATGTTGCGGATAGCGTTCTGGCGAAGTGCACTGTTGGGAGTAGTATAATTCCAATTTTCTCGGACGTCGAAGTTCTTTTGCATCTTCTGGACTTCAAGGAGGTAAGCAGCGAATTGAGGGTTGTTACAACTGCATTCACCTTTGACTTGCTTGATGATGACATGTGAGTCACCCTTCACCATCAACTGCTTGACGCCATATGATAGCGTCACCTTGAGTCTGTAGATGAGAACTTCATACTCCGCCAGGTTGTTGGTTGTCTTGAAGTCAAGATGTACCATGTACTTGTCCTTCTCCCCGGTCGGAGCGAGGAGAAGAATTCCAACTCCGTCCCCCTGCATCTGCACGGAGTCGTCGAAGTAGAGAGTCCAGTTAGGCTCGGTGAAGACCGTAACCTTGGTTTCCGGCTTCTGCTCACTAGGGCCCCCTGGATTTGATGAAGAAGGAGTCCACTCCGCCACGTAGTCAGCCAATGCCTAACTTTTGATAGCATGTTGAGGCAGGAATTCGAGATCAAATTCTGCCAGCTCTGCTGCCCACTTTGCAATATTCCCCGTAGAATTGGAGTTATGCAATATAGCGCGTAGTGGATAAGATGTTACCAGTGATATTTTGTGGGGTTAGAAGTAGTGACGAAGCTTCCTTGAAGCGATAAGAACTGCATAGAGCAATTTATGCACCTCAATGTATCGAGTCTTGGTGTCATGCAGTACTTCGCTAATGAAGTACACCGGGCGTTGGACAGTCCAAACCTTCTCGGAAGGGCCCGAAGCTTCTTCTTCATCAACCCAGACCCTCCTCGAGGGGTCCGGACCTTCTTGTTGAGCTTCCCGGACCCTCCCGGAGGCGTTTGGAACTTCTTCTTCAGCCGTAAGAACTCCCTTAGATGAGAGAAGTTGATCCTCGGGCAGCTTGCCTTCAGGATCTGCGCCTGGGGGCTGGTATCCAGATCACCTTCAGGTAGCTCCGGACCCTCCTGGAGGGGTCTGGACTCCTGAGCTGAAGATGGCTCCGGTCTCTCCGCGATGAGGACCATGTTGACAACCTTCGTAGTTGCTGAAATGTAAAGCAAAAGAGGCTCACTAAGCTCCGGAGATACTTGAGCTCTTGGAACGCCTTTTCTGCTTCTTCAAACCAAAGGAATGCCCTAAACTTCCTTAATAGCTTGAAGAAGGGTAGTGCCCACTCTACCAGTCTTGAGATAAATCGGCTGAGCGCAGCTAGACATCCAGTTAGCTTCTAGACATCCTTGATGTGGGCTAGGGGCCGAATCTCTTCAATGGTCCTGATCTTCTCCGAATTTGCCTCGATTTATCAGTGAGTCACCAAGAATCCGAGGAGCTTCCTGGAGCTAACCCCGAAGACATATTTGTCCGGGTTTAGCTTGGTGCGCGTCCTGCGCAGCTTGTCGAAGACGACTTGCAGGTTATCATGGAGTGATTCCTTGTTCTTCACCTTCACGACGATGTCATCAATGTAGACCTCCACCAAGTCCCTAATGAGCTCTCCAAATGTTTTGTGCATGGCTCGCACAAAAGTTGAAGCAACATTTTTGAGACGAATGGCAAAATGTCGAAGTGTTGCTACGACACTTCCCCCGGCACTACTGAAGCATAGTTCACGGAGGTTTGTATTCGGTTGGGGCGCTCGTAAGATTATGAACGAGACGCTGACACAGAGATTTTTACGTGGTTAGGGCCGCTTGAGCGTAATACCCTACTCCACGGGGTGGTTGTAGATTATATGAGTGTGTGGTTGCTTGTGTGCGTATGAGCTTAGATTGGACTTGGTTTCTATGACGCGGCACAACCCTTTTACATGCCAAGGGCTGGCCATTACAGGGGTTGCCTGGCCCGACAAGTGGCCCCGGCGGTATTCAATTCCCTAATATACGATCTACATGCAGTAAGTATGATTAACATTGTGTTAACATGCCTTAATGTTGGCGTTACCAGTATTAATAGTCCTATGATCGTGTGTCATTAACATAGCATTAATGTAACACCCTCATTTTCATGCATCATGCCCTACATACACTCATATACATGTTTAACATTAACCCACAACAAGAGGAACGAGTTTAAAATTGATTTGGAGCATTTAAAATTGATTTGGAACAAAACCGCACTTAAAATGCAGGAAAGTGCGGACTAGTCTGATTTTATTGAGGACTAGTCCGATTTCTCTCTAACTAAAAACGGACTTGTCCGTTTTTGCTGCGGACTAGTCCGATTTTGCCTCTGGAAACCTTCGGACTTGTCCGATTTTGTGCAGACTAGTCCGATATTCCAAGAATCCTTGAAAATTTGCTAAGTCCCTAGACTTTTCCGGACTAGTCCGGTGTTCCAGCGGACTTGTCCGTTTTTCTCTCTGACTAAAGTCAGACTTGTCCGATTTTAGGCCAGACTTGTCCAATGTTCTCTCTGGACAACTTCGGACTAGTCCGGTCCTTTTCGGATTTGTCCGATATTTCGTGACTCCGAGTTGATCTTTTGTTTTACGACTTGTTTCTTGGGTTTCACGTTAAGTGGGCCTAGGGATGTCATGCCTAACTCTTTTAGAGCCCATGTGGGACTCTAAACCGACCTCTACTCCTCTCAAACTCGAAATCCATCTAACCCTAGCCTCCACCTCTATATAAACAACCCCACCCCTTTATTTGACATCATTTTCCACTTTTCCACCTCACACAAACCCTAGTTCATGGAGAGCCACCACCAAGGAGGGAGGAGAAGATCCCAATCAAGAAGAAGAAGAGGAGGAAACGAAAGAGGATCAAGATCTCCACTAAGCTTTCATTCCTCATCACCAATTCATCTCCAAGTTCATCACCAACCCTAGATCACCAAGATCCAAGTGCTACCTCCAAGTTTCTTGATTCATTGGAGTCCTCAACACCTGGTATACCTTCTATTCTCTTTTCCTTACATGAAATCAACCCCTAATCTCCAAATTTATGTTGATCTAGAGAACCCTAATCTGCTGATCTCGCAAATTGCGGACTTGTCCGGTCCCTAGCGGACTAGTCCGATTTCCCTGGATAAGTTGTGTTGAATTAATTCCAAAAACTGACCTAATCAACTCCAAACCTGTATAAACTTGTTAAAAACTATTAGAACTAGTTAGTGATCATCAAAAGCAATCTATTTACAAGTTCTACCTTGCATTTGCATCAATCATGCATGTCATGACATATTGAGTAATATATGTGCACTCTTTGATTGTGTTTCTTGCCTTGTATGTTTATTGTGTGGATTAGACAGATTTGTGCTAGAGAGTGTCGCGGAGGATCTACATCACCAAGAGTTTGAAGGCTTTGATCCTAATCAACAGCAAGAGCAAGGCAATTGTCCTTGAAGCATATTGATCCTGTTTTTAAAGTAAATGTTTTGTTTGCAAAATTGCATGCTTGTGTCAAATTGGTGGGAACCCTATGGTAGGAAGTTTACTAGAATTGTTAAACCACCCTTGTCACCTGGAATATATGGTAGAGAGTCGGGAAGGGCTTTTTACCTTTTGCTTCGCTTAATCAACTGGGATGGGAAACAACTATACCACTCAATTTAATTATGCATGGATGAGATTATGGTTAACATGAACTGGTTAAATATGATATGGTAATGGGTGATCTAAGCAAGCCTGGTATGTGGATGGGTTGGACGTATGGTGGTTTGCTTGCTTTAGATCTAAGGACCGGTTCATGCGAGAATAAGCCAGGATTACAGTGCCACCACGAGGCCAAGTATGGGTGCGGCGTAGCTGATTAATTAGGGCTTTGCCAGTGCTATTTGGACCATTAAGGATGCTCGGGGAAGGGGTAGTCGGATTGGGTTTGTTGATGATTGGTGGGACTACCCTGGGATCCGAATGGCTCAAGAGGGGGCCCTTGGTTGAAGATGTGCTCTGTAGGAGACGTCGCCACCGGTGAAACCTCAGTGGGGTCTAAATAGGCTAGTAATCCCTTTGTAAAGGCTATTTTGTGATCTCTTGGCCATACACCAAAGGAAGTGTAATTGACGTAAGGGAGGTTCTTTAGTCGCTGATGGGTGATGAAATCACAAACACGTGGGTAAAGTGGTACAAACTCTGCAGAGTCTATTAAAAACTATCATGATAGCCGTGCTCCCGGTTATGAGCACCTGGACAACTTCCATGATTAGAGGAAAATTGGGAATTGGGATGGTTATGGTTGGTATTATGGTTATGGATGGTTATGAATTAATTTCTGGTATTGAATATGGATATTGGTATATAATGATGGATATGGAATATGGACTGGTACTATGAGATTACTTATGGTTTATGATGAGTTTATTCACATACATATAATATATCACTTTTCAATTGTTTTATTGTACTTTTCAGCACTTGGCCATTATTGTTATCGTCATTTGAATGAGCTACATGTCATACTTTCCACACTTGCTGAGTACGACATGTACTCACCCTTGCAATCCCCCACCAATAGTGCAGGTCAGGATTGGGAGTTTAACGATGATAATGCGGAGTTCTAGGCCGTGTCTACCGTCAGCTTTGCCTGTGGTGTTGAATGGAGCTGCGCATATACATATATATACCCTATTGCTCATGCTGCCTAGCTGTTTAGTTTGCTTAGTTGCTTAATTAGTTTATTTCTGCTGCATTAGTTGAACTTGTCATTAATATTCATTAGAACTTGTATTCGAGGATAATATGGTTTGTGTAATAAAATTTGGTTAATTAATCTTGTTCTATGGTAATTTTTTGTATATCCTTTTGTGAATGCACTCGTGTATGTGTGTTGAACGTTCTGGGCACACATATGCGTTCACTTGGTTCATTTTCAGAACCGGGTGTCACATAGCATGGCTTTGACATTGGACGGGTTGAGTGTCGATGTTGGGTTGCCTTACATGGATTCCACAATGCGGTCGAGGAGGGTGTTGTCGATGTTGCTTATCCACATCTCAAGGTTTTCATAGGTTTGATATAATTTGTTATTCCTTAGCTAAGGTAATTATAACCCTTAGCACAAAGGCATGACGTGCACTCAACATGCATTGAGTGTGTACCATCATTCTTTGGCTAAGGTGTATCATACCTTCTTGTCGTATAGGAGTAACTTGTACCTCTCATGCATTGGGTGTGATCCGCCATTCCTTGGCTAAGGTAATGATACCCTTTAGCCACAAAGGTGTGACATGTATCTAACATGTGTTGAGTACGATCCGTTATTCCTTGGCTAAGGTACAACATACCTATAACCACAAAGTGATGATGCACTCAACATGGGTTGAGTGTGACCCATTGTTCCTTGACTAAGGTACAAAATACCTTCTTGCCACATAGGAACAACTTGCACCCAATATACATTGAATGTGATCTTGCCATCCCTTGGTTAAGGTACAACATACCTCTTAGCCACATAGGAATAACTTACACCCAATGATGGTGACAATTCTCTTGAGCTTGAATGAGTTCTTAGAATAGTTGAGAACATAATGCCCTCACATATTCGTAGCAGCCCATTGGTTGCTCACAGAGGGTTTCCGTGTCAAATCTCCGGCTTCGTATAGTTATGGTTGACCTTCGGGCTTAATTTCTGATAGGTAGGAACCATGCTAATTTACTCCTTGGCCAAGAGATATTGATATGGAATCCTCTTAGGGTTTCCAACAATCAGATCTTTGAATGCCTGCATAGTTATTTTACTCTTGCAGACTTCCTCTCGATGATAGAGAGGGATGGTTAGTTCCCGATACTTGTACAAATGAAATTTCTGGTTAGATAACTGAATCTTCATTTGTACGCACGGGGATGGACAAAACCAAAGATGCATTGGGTCCAATTTCTAGTGTATCCATGAACAATGTATGAATCATCGATAGGAGTGGAGTTTTATGGATAAATCAATTTGCACATGTTCTAAAGCTCCTACTCATAGCAATGCAAGTGATATAAATACACTATAGGAATCCCTTCATCTTATGAAATTTCTAACCATCACAGCTTTTTACAAGAGCAAATATTTATCAATAGGATCATGGCAAACAAGATTCGCAATTTTATCCTCTTTAACATTTTTAATTTCTTGCCTAGGAATTTAAATTTTAGTGATCCATGTATGAATGAGTTTAAATAAAAATTATGGACATCACTATTCCTATGTTGCTACATACCAATTCAACCATTAAGTCTTCCATAAGCATTACCTAGGCAGAAAATGTCTAAGTCAATTTTAGCAATGCTTATGAAATTCTAGGTACTTGTTTAAATTTATTCCTAAGTAAGCTGACAATCCTTTTTAAAGAATCAAAAAGAGTAATGCTAGCACTTACTCTCGAGAGGATGCATAAGAATTGAATGATTAGAAGGTGTAAACCTTCCTTACTAATGTAAGCAAAAATCATTTGATCCTAATGCAATTCAAACAACGGAAAATTTTTAAACTTGTACCACAATTGAAGGCAGTCCGGTTGAAGGTTGTTATGTGAGAAACAACCATGAATTTTGGTGTAGCCTTCATGTTCAATGCCTTCTGCCAAGTTGAGGTTGGAGTTGAATGGGCTTCATCTTGCTCCTTTATTGGGCCACCATCTTGAGCATTCCTCCACCATGAACTCAAAATGATATTGATGGAGGGATATGCGCTTGATGGGGCCTTCCAACCTCTTTGCAAATTTTGTCTTGGCTAAACTGAAATCAGGAACAAACAAAACAACTCAAAAATGGGTTACGTTAGCCCAAAAACATGTTGTACCCTTTGTCAAATTGTTTTGCCCAACTTGAAAGAACTTGCAAATGCAATGAATATTTAAGGGAAATATTTTTGGTTTGAATTAGGAAGATGAATTCAAGTGGTTACACCCAAGGTTCATATCCAAATAAATTTATTTCCTAATTCAAAATTTTAGTTTTATGATGGTTGGAAATTTTATTTTCCAACATGCAAGTGTGAGAATTCAAACATGCTAAATGCAAATGCAAGGATTGATGGTAATTTCAAATATGAAATTGGGAAATCAAATATAAGATGACTACCAATTAACCTATTGGCAAGGACTCACCGAATTTTTGAACTTCGATGAGTGGGACTTACCTCCGTCCTGTTTGGTTCAATGATTTGTTGTCTAATCCCAGAGTTGAAGATGTGGAGTACTTATCTTGATTGACATGCCAAATCTCATTTGGCATGTGGGTTGGATATGTGGGCCACATGGTGGCCCTAGCCTCTCCGTCGTCTTGATGAAGACTTGTTGATGTTGCGACGGCTTTTCCCACTTGAAGATATTGCTTTAAGAGCATGTTGAGGCTTGTCCTTCCTTAGGGGTGCCACTTCGACCTTCTTGATATTCCTTAAGATTAAACCATGCTTTGATCATGGATCAAAAGCTTCCTTGGGCATGATGACACGTGGACTCCACAATCAAACAAGAAACGCTTCATCCACAATGTCACTTGCCTTAGGTTGCACAGGCTTGGTCGAATGATAGGGATCCCAACAAGTGATTGTGGGATATCTTGGATATTGAATTCTCTTTAAGTTTCTTGTCCATGGCCAAGAGCTTCATGTAAATGTTGTCTTGATTTCTTGCTTGGCGATGGACAAGATACTTCAAGGTAGGCTAGTTGAACTTAAATCCCTGAAATCCCCATAGCCTCCTTGATTACAAGGGTGATGTTGATTCACCCATGACCTCCTTGTAGGTGATAGCCATTGGAGTTTTGTTTGAAAGCAAGAATCCTCATGGGTCCTAGGGAAATGATTTCCCAAGTGACCCATGTTGACATGGATTTTCACAAATCATGTTAATATCCATGACTTGGATAATTCCAAACAATTGTCCATTGACTTGATCTTCATGATACTTCAATGGTGGGTGTAGTTCCATATCCATCATGTCCACCTTGCTAAGTGGTGTGCATGCCAAGCTAAGGGAACTAAAGCATTCTTCAATCCACCCCATGCATAGAGACCATATTCTCATCCATGATGAATGAGAATAGGACTCCTTCAGCTCCAGCACAAAAGTTGTCATGGATTGGTGGACCAACCCATGACATGAACGTTGGATGAGGAGCCAACTATCCACCCTATGGTGGAGGCAAACCAAGAACTCTGGTATCCTCCCCCAAGCTTGGGGATGGATGACTTTGGCTCCTATTGGAAGCTGAAATTCTTCCGCAAAAGGCAATGGTGTTGTATAGCGGACAAGTGTTGAGGTACACCTTGAATCATCTTGATGTTGAGAAATGGCGTCCTCGTTGGCTATCCCACGAAATGGGTTAGCCAACACTACCCTATTTTCACATAAAAGGACAAAACAAACAAGGGTAATCCTGTCCAATAACTATTAGTACCTATAGCTTAATCACAAGTGATAGCTATCCTTCACTTCCTTCGCCTTCCCTGCAATGACACCAAAAATGCTCATTGACATCTACTAAGAAACATTAACAAATCATCCCCAACAACGGCGCGAGAAATGTTTGTTGATGTTTCTTACATCACAGATCATCTCTCGAAAGAGATGAGGTCCGCAAGCGCACAGAAAATGTCGTATAGAATTTCACCAAAGAGTATTCCCAAGGATATCGTATATATCCCAAAGGAAGGCAATGGAGTAAATTAAACACTACTCTTATGATCAAGCTATGGGATACTAATCAATTATTAGGACATGGCTAAGTTGATAATATGGGTAGTGTGACACACACCTAAGAAATCTATTCTAAAGGGTAAATAGGTAATGGAGATTAGTCTAAGAATTGGGGAGTTACTCCTCCAATGCTTCTAATATACATATACATAGCCTAGGTTAGATACTAATGGGCATGTCAATGGTGAATCCTTATGCTAGGTCTTTCAACACATCCGACACGGGTTTACCCCTAGCAATACTAGGATGACTCCCGCCAAGAGCCTGTGGCATAGCCGAACGTGGAGGATTACAAAGGACAGATAGAGTTGTCACCACCTATGATGAGGACATCACAACAGCGGAGACGCGCATTGGACTGCAAGGACCAATCACAAGAGCACGGGCACGGTTATTAAATCAGCAGGTGAATTCGTTTAACTTCTTTTGCATGTGAGTTTGAGAATAGATTGCTATGTGATGATTTAATTTTTATTAGGAATAATGGAGAGGATCAACAAGTGAAGGAATGAGGCCTTGGGAGCGTGGAGAACCACCTGGGACGTCCACAAGTTGATGGAAACAGTTTACAACTCGGACTCGAGTTCAACTCGGAGTCCAGGAGCAGTCCACCTTAAAACAGATGCCCAGGAGGCATACGGACTCCATTTTCGACGTTCTACATATGCACGGAAATAGGAGAAGATAAACTTTTCAATGGTTCTGGTCCCACCTCAAAATTCCTCCGGAGTCATTGGGAATCGTCGAAACAAGTCGAGTCCAGATTTCTATCCGGTGCTGCGCCACCGAATCGGGCCTTTGGGCCTTGTATCCCGTAAGAGTCCATTAGGGACGCGTCTAATCGTGTTTTGGTCGAACCCTAGCCTATAAATACTGCAGCCGCCAGTCATATTCGGTGGGTTTTGCTTAGATCAATAAAATCGCCGTTCTACAGTTTGTGAGACCCCAACTTCGCGATGATCGTGTCTTCTACGTTCTTGCTCGTGTTCTCGGTTGCACTTGCAGGGATTAGCCTTCTTGGCGAGGTCAAGCGTGTGCAGCACGGTTGATAACCAACTGAGCTGTGGTGTAGTGATTGCAGGGGTACTCGAACCGCTCGAGTGCCGCGGATCATCAACGTCGAGTTCTCCACCCCAATCGACATACCTTTCGGAAGATCAAGCCTAAACCTACTCATCAATTGGTATCAGATTTCCAGGTTGCCCGTGAGGTATCTTTGTTTTCCTTCCTTCCATTAGATAAATTTTGTTTCGTACCTAGAGTCCACAGAAAAGCCACAAAAAAAATTAGATCGTTTTTACCGCTTCCGAGACTATAGTGCCTGCAGTTTCGTTTTTCAGTTTGCATTGTTGAGTTTGCATTCGTGTGGTTGAGTCTTGTTGCTGGTTTAGCTTTGTGTTTTGGATCCTAGTTATCGTGTTTCATCCTTGTTTTCTTGCTGTTCGACACCTATTCCACAATCCCTAAATAACAAACCGACCCACCACGTTCATCGGTTTGCCCTAGCTAGCCGCCTTGCGTGAACTCCTGCGTCGCCAGCCCTAGATTAGGTGACAAACCTTTGTGCCACTCATCCTTGAATCATCACACACCACCCCATTAGTTGCTGTGCAAATTCCCGATCATTTTCATATCCGATTGCGAGTTCTGTTCTCAAACCGAGTTGGAATCAACATCAAAAAAACGTAACTCGGACATCCTACCTTAAAACGGGCATAACTTTCGCATACGAACTCGAAATCAGGCGATTTTTTTTTCAAATTCATCTACGCAAAATTTCGCATCCGATTTTCGGCAGAATAGCTGCGTTCGGCGAAATTAGATTGCCCAAATTCCCCTCGGAAGATAGGCTATCCGGCCTCCGAAGTTTTAGCACGAATTTTAAAGAATATTCTTGATTTTCTATAGGCCGCATATTACATCCAATTGAGCTGCAAATTTGTGTGCTTCCTATATTTGTGCTCCTGAGTAAAGAAAAAATATGAAAAAAATATTACAAAAAAGAAAAAAAATAGTGAAGAGCACTCATATTAAAGCAATTGGCCTATACCACTTGGTGCTGTTTTGTTGGTTATATCATTTTGTCTTTCTTTTACCTTGATACTTTCTTGTAATGTGCTAGGCTCTAGGGCACTCGGTTTACCAGCAACAGTTTCCTACATTGAATACTTATTCAACTTTGTTTAGCTGTTAACGATTTTCTGCTTATTAGCCACCATATTGTGCCATCCAAGCTCCACCTTTCTCTTGAGCATAACAGGTACATTTGCAATAACCCCATGCTTCATTGGTTCATCTCACCGTCCACACCACCTGCTGTGTAGGTAAGAACACTTGTAAGAGCGTGGTAAGATGCTTGAGCGAGAGAGATTGTTTTCTTCCACCTTCCACATTGTCACTGTAGTTGATAGGGATAACATATTTTTTTTGTTGTCTTTTGTTTCCTACTAACAATGGCAGGAGAAGAAAATAATGACGAATGTGTTCAACATGCTGAGTTACGTGATATGATGAAGACCATGACGGATATGTTCGCCAAATACAATGCAGCAACGGAGGAGTCATTGGCGAACTTGACTCGCCAACTGGATGACCTTGCTCTTAGGATGAATACTTTTGAGGCTCGGTTGCCTCTCGCTGGAAGACAAGAAGACAATGCTTATGATGAACTGGAAAATCACAATAATCAGCCAAGACTGCCACTTTATCGTCGAGGTATGGGAGGTAATAATCATAACAATTATAATCGCCCTCCTGATGATCCTTTTGCTAAAGTGAAATTTACTATACCCTCCTTTTCTGGTGCTTATGATGCTGAGGCTTATCTTGATTGGGAGATGACAGTAGAGCAAAAATTTAATTCCCATCTTGTTCCTGAACAACATAGAGTTTGTCAAGCCACTAGTGAGTTTAAGGACTTTGCTATCATATGGTGGAATGAACTTGTTAAAACTAGAACTGATCCTCCAACATGAGATAGATTAAAGGAAGCTATGCGTGTTCGATTTGTTCCTCCATCTTTTCAGCGGGACCTTCGCAAAAAATTGCAGCGTTTAGACCAAGGTAACATGTCCGTAGAGGAGTATTATCAAGAGTTACAAAAGGGTATGCTGCGTTGTGGGGTAGTAGAGGATATGGATGATAAAATAGCTCGTTTTTATGGGGGGTTGAGGCGTGAAATTCAGGACATTGTTGATTACAAGGAATATGATACTGTTAACAGATTGTTTCAGCTTGCTATGTTGGCAGAAAAAGAATTGCAGGGCCGACAACACCAGCAACAACGCACGAGGAGCAGCTTCACACCGCGTGCAGCGACTACACCATCCAAAACAGCACCATCTTCGACCCCCCGTGCAGCGACTACACCACCCAATGGCGGCCAACGAACTATACCTGCTGCTCCACCTTCTCGCGTGCCGGAAGGCAGCAAGGCAACATCATTCAAGCCTTCGTCGTCCACTCCTTCTACGGGTCGTACTTCCGACATTAAGTGTCACCGCTGCCAGGGACTTGGTCATATGATGAGAGATTGCCCGAACAAACGAGCATACATAGCACGCGATGATGGCGGGTATGATAGTACTTCGGATGTTGAAGATGAATATTCTCTTGCTATTGACTTTATAGATCCAAATGACGAACACACCGAAGAAGAGGTACTTGGTACAGCGGCGACGGAGAACTATAGGAGCATCATTGTGCAGCGTGCCTTGAGCTCCAAAGTGGAGACCGACGACAAGCTACAACGACACAACCTGTTCCACATGTTTCTCGTCGTCAAGGACTGCCGTGTACACACTATAATTGATGGAGGTAGCTGCAATAACTTGGTGAACACAGACGTCGTCAAGAAACTCGGTTTGACAACAAGAGCACACCCTCATCCGTACCACATTCAATGGTTCAACAACAGCGGTAAGGTTTGGGTAACACAAACAGCAAGAATACATTTTTTTAATTGGTTCATACCATGATTTTGCTGATTTTGATGTTGTTCCTATGGATGCTTGTTCTCTTTTATTGGGTCATCCTTGGGAATTTCATACAGATGCTATTCATCATGGTAGAACCAATAAATATACTCTCATGCATAAGGGAAAGAAAATCACTTTGCTCCCCATGACTCCTGCTGAAATTGTGCATTTTGAGAAGAGTAAAATTCGTGAGGGCAAAGAAACAAAATTAGAATCTGAAAAACAGCAAGTTATTAAGTTAAAATCACCATCGTTTCTTGCAACTAAATCTGAACTTGCTGATTTATTCGATGCTAAGGGGATGTGCTATGCTTTAGTTTGCAAACAAGCCATGTTTTCACTTCATGAATTGTCTATTGCATTGCCCCCTGTTGTTGCTAACCTTTTGCAGGAGTTTGAGGATGTGTTTCCCTCCGAGATACCCCCTGGTTTACCACCGATGAGAGGCATTGAACACAAGATCGATTTGATTCCAGGAGCAAGTTTGCCAAATCGTGCAGCATACAGGACGAATCCACAAGAAACTAAGGAAATTCAGCGACAAGTCCAAGATCTTTTGGACCGCGGGTACATTCGTGAAAGCCTTAGCCCTTGTTCCGTTCCTGTTCTTTTGGTTCCTAAGAAATATGGTAGTTGGTGCATGTGTGTTTATTGTCGAGCGATTAATAACATCACCATTCGATATCGTTATCCTATTCCTCGATTAGATGACATGCTTGATGAATTGAGTGGTGCTATCATCTTCACAAAAATTGACTTGCGTAGTGGTTACCATCAAATTAGAATGGCACTAGGAGATGAATGGAAAACTGCATTTAAAACCAAGTTTGGACTTTATGAGTGGTTAGTCATGCCTTTTGGTTTAACTAATGCACCCAACACCTTTATGTGATTAATGAACGAGGTTTTACGTGCTTTCATTGGACAATTTGTGGTGGTTTACTTCGATGATATCCTCATTTACAACAAGTCATATGATGAACATCTTGATCATTTACGTGCTGTTTTTACTGTTTTGAGAGATGCACGTTTGTTTGGTAACCTCGAAAAGTGCGTCTTTTGCACCAATCGAGTCTCGTTTCTTGGCTATGTCGTTTCCTCGCAGGGAATTGAGATGGATGAGGCAAAAATTGAAGCAATCACCAGCTGGCCAGCCCCAACAACCGTCACACGGGTTCGTAGTTTTCTTGGTCTTGTAGGTTTTTATCGGCGCTTTGTGCGGGATTTCAGCACCATTGCAGCACCTCTACATGAGCTAGCAAAGAAGGGAGTTCCATTTCGATGGGGCGAACAGCAGCAACAAGCTTTTGGTGCTCTCAAATCGAAGCTTACACAAGCACCATTACTACAACTTCCTGATTTTGACAAGACCTTTGAGCTAGAATGCGATGCAAGCGGCATTGGTATTGGAGGCGTTCTCATACAAGGAGGTAAACCCGTTGCTTTCTTTAGTGAAAAACTTCATGGTCCTTCTCTGAATTATTCCACTTATGATAAGGAATTGTATGCCTTAGTACGTGTATTACAAACTTGGCAACATTATCTTTGGTCTAAGGAGTTTGTCATACATTCCGATCATGAATCATTGAAGTATCTTAAGTGTCAAACCAATCTGAATAAACGGCATGCTAAATGGATTGAGTTCATAGAGTCGTTTCCATACATCATTAAACATAAGAAAGGGAAGGAAAATATCATTGTCAATGCATTATCTAGGCGTTATACCATGCTGTCCCAACTTGATCATAAAATCTTTGGTTTGGAAACAATTAAAGCATTATATCCTACTGATCTGGACTTCAAAGATGCTTTTGAAAATTGTAGAGAAGGAAGAACTTGGAATAAATATGTGCTGCGAGAGGGTCTCCTCTATCGTGCTAACAAGCTATGCGTTCCAGCTAGCTCCGTTCGTCTATTGCTTTTGCAGGAAGCACGTGGAGGAGGTTTGATGGGACATTTTGGAGTGAAGAAAACTGAAGACGTGCTGTCCACACACTTCTTTTGGCCAAAGATGAGGCGTGATGTCGAGCGCTACGTGTCACGATGCACTACTTGCAACAAAGCTAAGTCTCGCCTTAACCCACATGGTCTTTATATGCCTCTTCCTGTTCCTAGTGTACCTTGGGAGGATATTTCTATGGACTTTGTTTTGGGATTGCCTAGGACTAAGAGGGGGGGATAGTATTTTTGTAGTTGTTGATCGTTTTTCCAAAATGGCACACTTTATACCTTGTCATAAGAATGATAATGCCTCACACATTGCTGATTTATTTATGACAGAAATTGTTCGTTTACATGGTGTGCCAAATACCATTGTTTCTGATTGTGATGCAAAATTTTTAAGTCATTTTTGGAGAACTTTATGGTATAAATTGGGAACCAAGTTGCTGTTTTCAACTACATGTCACCCACAGACGGATGGACAGACCGAGGTAGTTAATCGTACTTTATCCACTATGTTGGGGGCTGTCTTGAAGACAAATTTGAAGTTATGGGAGGAGTGTTTACCACATATAGAATTTGCTTACAACAGATCCATTCACTCCACGACAAAGGTAAGTCCATTCCAGGTAGTGTATGGTTTCAATCCCCATGCTCCTATTGATTTACTACCTTTGCCTCCTTCTGAAACTATAAATTTGGATGCTACACAACGATCTGAATTCATTCTTAAGATGCATAAAACTACAAAGAAAAATATTGAAATGATGAATGAGAAGTATAGGATTGCAGGTAGTAAAGGTAGAAAAGAAGTAAAACTTGAACCGGGTGATTTGGTGTGGTTACACTTGAGAAAAGAGCGATTTCCCGACTTGAGAAAATCTAAACTTATGCCACGAGCTGCTGGTCCTTTTAAGATCGTTGAAAAGATTAATGATAATGCATAGAAGCTTGAATTGCCTCCCGATTTTGGGGTTAGTCCTACATTTAACATTTCATATTTGCGACCGTACTTGGGAGAAGAAGATGAACTTGAGTCGAGGACGACTCCAATTCAAGAGGGGGAGGATGATGAGGACATCACAACAGCGGAGACGCGCATTGGACTGCAAGGACCAATCACAAGAGCACGGGACGATTATTAAATCAGCAGGTGAATTCGTTCTTAACTTCTTTTGCATGTAAGTTTGAGAATAGATTGCTATGTGATGATTTAATTGTTATTAGGAATAATGGAGAGGATCAACAAGTGATTGCAGGGGTACTCGAACCGCTCGAGTGCCGCGGATCATCAACGTCGAGTTCTCCACCCCAATCGACATACCTTTCGGAAGATCGGGCCTAAACTTACTCATCAACCTACTGCCTACCTCTTCAATCCGTGGGTCTACGAGATATTCAATGCTACTTAACTATCCTAGCACCATGCTAACATATTAAGTAAATACCTTAGGAGCCATGGCACAAGCTATCCTAAGGCAATGAACTAAATCACAGTTGAACCAATGTTGATACATAGCATCAATTATTCATATTAACATGATCATATCATAACTAATTAGACTATAGTGGGGGTTCGTTGTGTTTATGATGATAGATTAAGAGTGATATGGCATAATCATAAAGAATATTCCTACCACATATATGGAATCCACAATCAAACAAGAAATGCTTCATCCAAGTATATGAATAAAAGAAGACTAAAGAAAATATCTCTATTATGCATAAATTCACAAATATAAGAAAAGATACATGAACCATACCTGTCCCAACTTGGACTTGGGACTAGAGGCTCTCCTCCCTATAGCCTAACTCCACTAAGGACTAAGAGAACTAGTGTATACAATAGAATGATGCTCAAGTGGTGTGTGTTGAAGTGAGGGATGAGGGGGCCTCTTTATAGCTTTGAGAAGGGTCGATTCTCGCCACCAAAAGCGCGTGAATCAGTCACCACTGACTTCTTCAAGCCGGAAGGAGCCAACACATGGAAGCTGACTGAGTTTGGAGGAAAGACCAGGTCGGCCGACTAGGGGGGTCGGCCGACCTGGTAAGTCCTCCAAATGATTTGTGCTTTCTTGGCGTGACTTCCAGGTTGGTCCCATCCCTTGATATGGGTGCTACACCGTTGGATGGCCTCAAATACTTCTATTTGTGGGCCATTAGATCCATGTGGTGCCACATGTTGGTCCTTGATTGGTTGGGATGATATTTTATAGAATCCATTCCCTTGTTTCACTTCAATTCTGTATAAAATACCTGCATGCACCAATTTCTCCAAGTACAAGTGGAAATAGGTTAAATAGAAAGGTGATGTGTGCAAGAAATGATATTTCCTTCACATAATTGAGTTATATTGACGGGTGAAATTGGTATATAACAGCCGTCAATAGAGGGCTCTGTGCAACCTGGTGCGCAAGATCCAGAAGCTCAAGTAAGTCCTGATGCATGGATCATGGAGGTCCAGGACAACTTGGAAGACAAGATCCTTCTTGAAGAAGATGTATCCGCTGAACGTACTGTCCGGATGGCTAAGAGATACACGTTTGTAGAAGGGGATCTCTATTGACGTGGCGCCAATGGCATCCTACTGTGGTACATATCCCGGGAAGATGGCCGCGAGCTCCTCGCAAAAATATATGGAAGTGAGTGTGGGAATCACGCTTCATCCCGCACGCTGGTCGGTAAGGCCTTCCGGCATGGTTTTACTAGCCTACAACTCTCCAGGATGCAGTTGAGCTAGTGAAGAGATGCGAGGCATGCCAGTTTCATGCCAAGCAGATCCACACACCGACGTAGCCACTGCAAATGATCCCTCCCTCATGGCCATTCGCCGTGTGGGGGATGGATATTTTGGGACCTTTCCCCAAAGCCGTCGGAGGGTACCGGTTTCTACATGTCGCTATTGACTAGTCCACGAAGTGGCCGAAAGCATCTCTTATTGTGACAATCAACAAACAATCAGCAATTAAGTTCTTAAAGTCCATAGTCTGCAGATTTGGAGTCCCGAACAAAGTTATCACTGACAACAGGACCCAATTCACAAGTGCAGCATTCCAAGAATATTGAGAAGACCTCCGCATCATGATTAGCTATGCATTAGTAGCACACCCGATAAGCAATGGCCAGGCCGAGAAAGCAAATGCTGAAATACTCAAAATGACTCAAGACCCGCACCTATGAATGCTTGAACAAGCATGGCGCCAACTGGATTGAGGAGCTTCCGTCTGCACTGTGGGCATGCTGGAGAACACCCAACTGGGCTACATGAGAGACACCCTTCTTCTTGGTGTACGAAGCGGAAGCTGTTCTCCCTCCAGAAGTCATCAAGTGGTCTCTCCGAGTCCGGACCTACGACGAAGCCGCGTAGGACCAGCTCCGGCGCAATGATCTAGACCTTGCCGACGAGGCAAGATGCCAAGCAACTGTCTAAAATGCGTGGTACCACCAAGCACTCCGGTGCTATCAACAAAGGCATGTGCATAATCGACAGTTTGAAGAACGTGATCTGGTGCTATGGCACATACTTTCTCGAGAAAGACTGAACACGCTCTCCCCCAGCTGGGAGAGTCCCTTCTGAGTGATAAAAGTGTCCTACACCAGATACATTCGCTTGGCAATAGAGGATGGGATACCGCTTCCTAACCCCTAGAATATAGAGCACCTCTGTAAGTTCTACATTTAGCATGGAGGTGAGTCTGTTTTTGTTGTAGTATTTCATAGTGTCTATGAACAAAGTCGGGTTGGTCCAAGATGTTTAGCATACTTAGCATGGTTCCGAACTCTAAGTGTGTACCCTTTCCTCCCTGTTATGCAGACCTATTATGAAATACAATAGCACAAAAATAGAATCTACGTGCATTACATTCTGCATGTTTATTTGCTCTTTTATACCTTCTTTCCAATAGTAAAGCTGTGCAATTCCATTGAAAATTGGTTTCTAAGAATTCATGTGATACATATACAAGTATTTTTTGTAGTCTTTTTCGGGATCTAGTATTCGCTGAATGTCCTACTCGCCTGAAAATCAATGCCAATGACAGGTCAGAAGTGTGCTAAAGACTTAGCCTGATCCAGCATCATAAGTACGCCGCTCTACCTATTTTGTTGTTGTGTCAAAGTAAGGCGGGTCCAAGAAGCACACAAACCTATGGAAACACAACCAATAAACTAGTATTATCATGATTGAATTGGTTAGGACCCAGAATTAAACAAGGAAAAGTAAGCCACAACTAAGCTATAGGCAAGAAGAAGCACTTTTACTCCTTTTCTTGCCTCCCATGTGAAGGACACATGATTTACATGCTCGATCTGGGAGCTTTGGCATTCCCAGGGGGCCAAATGTTCACGTTCCACACGTTGACAATAGGTCTGTCAGGTTAATAAGATCCGACACTTCTAGGGAGCCAAATGCTAACATTTTTCATGTTGGCAAGGGGTCTCGTCAGTGCTGTCGGAGGCCACTATCAAGCTTGGAGATATCCTAAAAGCTTCAAGTCATTGCTCAGTTCCTGATGGTAGATGTCCTCAATCAATTGAGTAAATCTACCAGGGGCCAAGTAAGCTATGACAATGACAACAATGAAGACAAAATATGAAGTTCACAAGAATTTCATTCAAGTTCCAAACTTTTTTCAAAGAGTTTGAAGATCCAATGGCAGATACAAGAGGATGAAGAGGATCTAATTGCCGCAGGAGTTGTAGTGAAACCACGCGGCGACCTGCTTGGCAGCATCCTGCAAGCTGGCTCTGGCAGCTTCCTTCGTCTCTTCGACGGACCCTTCAACCATCAGAGTTAGTGAGATAGAGGCGTCCCAGCTGCGAAAGCTAGTCAACACATATTCTGCTACTGACTTGGCCAGGTTCCTCCCATCTGTCTCAAGCTGGTCATTGATGACATCTTCCAGCACTCCCAGCTTGGTCCTGGTGGAGTTTAGAGCTTTTAGGGCCTAGCCAACTTCTGGCTTCGGGTCGCTAAGCCAGACCGGACCGAACCCCAGAGGTACCAGTGCATTTTCCGCATGCCCCAAGAAGTCCCAAATCTGTTGGGCTTCTATCCTCCGCGTGGCTTGCAACTCCTCCAGTGACTTCTTGGCAGTCTTCAGCTCTGAGAAGCCCCCCTTTGAGAATCGTTCGACCTCTTTGGCATGCTGTTGCATCCGCTCAACCAGCCGCCTTTCTTTTTCCGCAACTTGTTTCTCATGGAGGGTCAGGCGATGCTTCCTCGCTGCCAAGTTCTTCACCTCTGTCTTTATCTCATCCTCCTTGGCAGAGACAACAAGTTCCCGCTTGTTGACTTCCTGTCCCTCCTGCCATACTTGTTTTTTCTCCTCTTTGAAGCGGGATATAAACAGATCAACATGGAGAGCTAAATCCTTCTATGGCACTCTAGCTTGTGAGAGATCTCTGTGTCTCTCCTTTGGAGCTCCCGATGCTTATTGTTAGCTGCCTCTTAGCATTGGAAGAGCTCCTCCTTCAACTTATTTAGAGACCCAAAACGGGCATTTCCTAAGTCATTGGCATCCACCGTTTTGTCACAAATCTGACGAGTCTTCTCGTCTAGCGCTTACGGCAGCTTGTTTGTCATTCAACAGCTCGTCTAGGTGTTGCAGTTGCACCCGCTCACTTAAGAGGTGGTCCCTCTCGTCAGCCAGGCTGGTCTGTGTCAGCTTTGTCTTGAAATTCAGAAGCTTCTGCCACCGCCTTAGAGTTTCCCGCTCTATCTCCAGAACATTGCGCTCATGGTCGAAGCCGAGTTGCACTTGGCAAAGACTTGAGCAGGCGTTCTATATGGAAACGGACAAAGGGATCGACTTCGGACCTTCCATCGGGTCCACTGGCGCCCCCACCACATCAGAAACAAATGTTGGAGCTCATGGCACGAGCATGAACTGTGGAATGTCTTCATCAAAAATGCCAATCTCTAGGAGGTCGTCCTCCCTCGACACTGATGCTTAGGTAGCTTCAGTCGATGCCCTTGGTGCCTCCATGGCGTCAGATACTGGCTTAGTCGCCTCCATGGCATCAAGTGCCAGCTCTGACACGGTGTTGACGTTCCTTAAGTGCCATATTTAGACCATCAATTCACCTCATAATGTGCACAAAAGAGAAACACAACATAGTGGTAGGGTTAAAAACTAACCAATTCCACAAGTGTTGGTGTTTATTCGTATGCAGGTGAATTATACCCAAAAATACCAAGACATGCAGGGAGTAATCCATTAAATTGGATTTTGACAAATCAGGCGATGCCACGTGTCATCACATGGATCAAATGGCCCACAAATAGTAGTATCCAAGTCCATCCAACAGTGTAGCACCCATATCAATGGAGTGGACCCACCTGGCAGTGACCTAGAGAAAGCGCACGTGAAATGGTGCAAAGACTAGGCCGACCGACCTAAATGTAGCCTAGAGGGGGGGTGAATAGGCTTTTTGATCTTTTGTCAGAACCTGAAAGACTTAGCAACTGATCAAACACAGAGAAATCGGACTAGTCCTGTAGGGTGTGGACTAGTCCAGTGTGTGCGGACTAGATCGATCAAGTTTGATCGATGATGTCAATCCAAGTACTATATGCAACGGAAATTGAGTTGTAACTAGAGTTTATTGCTTCAATGAAACTAGATATGGCAGAAGTTAACTTTAGTTTCAAAGTTTTAACGTAAGTTGAACAAGATCGAGCAAACCTTAGATTGCAATGAATAGTAAGAACAAAAGTAAAGACAAAATGATTTTATCCCGTGGTTCTATTCCACAAAGGAAATCTATGTCCGCGTTGAGGAGTCCACCTAGGATTGGGTCTTCACCAACCCTACCCTCATCGAATCGCCACGGAGGCCGATTCTCTTCCACTAATCACAAAGGGTAAATCACCGTGTTCAAGGGGCCTTCTCACAAGTTTAGGGCTACCCAAGATTTACAACTGAAAACACCACCAAACACACTCGAAAGATATGCAATAAAATAGCGAGAGTGTGTGAGAGATTCAAACCCAAGAGCTCAAGACGTGAAGAATGTGTCTCTCCTTTGATCTTTGGTTAATCCTAAAGGATTTGATCTTTCTTGCGTTGGATTGTGTGGAGAGACGTGTTTTCTAGGCTCTTGGAAGGTGTGACGGCGCAGGGGGTCGAGAGAGATCATAGTAGGGCCGTGCACCTCTATTTATACTAGGGTTTCCAAAGGTTACCGTTATGGTTTACAAAGTCCGGACTAGTCCGTGGACTCCGGACTAGTCCAGTGTGCAGCGTGTGGGAAACCCTAAGTGTCCTGAATCATCGGAATTGTCTGGCAATTTGCGGACTAATCGATTTTGTCTCTGAAGATGTTCGGACTAGTCCGACACATATCGGACTAGTCCGGCGTGGTGAATCCCATAGTGAATTGAGAACAGGTCCGCAGTTAGAGGACTTGTCCGATTTTCGTCAGAGAGGTTATCGGACTAGTCCGGATAATATCGGACTAGTCTGGTGTCGTGAAATTTTGAGGGGCTAAGGACAAGTCCAAAATTTGGGGAACTTGTCTGAAGTTGGTTAGTGAGGATTTCGGACTAGTCTGTGGAATATCGGACTTGTCCGATATTGATCAGAGGCAATATCGGACTGGTCCGGACTTTATTGGACTAGTCCGTTGTGGACAAGTCTGCACTGGGAGGACTTGTTTAATCCTGGACGGAGAGATTATCGGACTAGTCCGGACCTGTGTAAATTTGTGCAGTGAGAGTGTTTTCTTTTGCTTGAGGTCTTGGGGTGTGTTTCTCCAACACACTCTATACACAAAGAGTATTCTACTCATCTGTTGAGCTCTTTTCAACTTGATTCCTCACTCTCCTTTCTTTTTGCGCTTTCTTCATAATTTCATTAAAACATGTGCTCATCTCAACAATTTGGTTAGGGTCTCATTTGTTTGTCATAAATCAACCAAAATCCAGTAGGGATGCCTAGATGCACTTTCAATCTCCCCCTTTTTGGTGTTTGACGACAACCAATTGAGATTTCATAAATATGATTAAAAGTCAAGATTTCCATAAAGTGTGCACATATGAGCTTGGAACAAATTAAGCAATGAAAACATAAGACATATGTGCACTCTTTATGGTTGGGTGCAAAACTATGTGTGTGTGAGCAATAATCGTGATAAGAATGAGGTAAAAGCATAATCATATCAAACAGCAAGCATATGTGACAATTTCAAAGCATAAACATAGATTATATCAAGGTATCACTACAAACTCCATAAACATAACTTCAAGCATAATAAGAGTCTTGCATCTTTAAAACCAGTCTTACACCACCAAAAGCATAACAGAGATCAAAAGATGCAAATGGAGCTCTCATCTCTCATCTACGACTACAACCTAGTGACTCCCCCTCAATCTCTCCCCCTTTGGCATCAAGGAACCAAAAAGAAGGAGAGGAGGGATCTAGAAGTCGCCGCATGCTCATTCCTCATTGTCGGTCCTCTCGTCGTCTTCATTGTCGTCAGCTTGAGGAGGAGGAGGATGAGAACCACTCTTTGTGCCCCCAATGCCAAAATAGGAATGCTCGGAAGGAGATAAAGGTGGAAGCTCAGAGAAGTCTAAAGCTGTGTCATTAGAGATAATGGGAGATCCAACAGGCTCGATCTCTAGCTTCTGACAAATATTCTTGACATTTTCTTTCACATACTTCATGTCTGCCTTCCTTGCCTTGCTCAACTTATGAAGCTTCACTTCAGCCTTTTTGCAGGAGCCAAAGATGGTGGCCAAGTACTTCAAGATGCCACTAGGATACCCTTTTTGAGGAGGGGCCCTAGTAGTGGGAGCAGTCCTTGCATCTCCTTGAGCTCTCCTCGGAGCCTCTTCATTTGACACAGGAGATGGAGCAGCTAGGAGAGTGGCTTGGGAAGGCTTCTGGGGCCTTAGATGAGTATGCTCTACATCCTTCACGAACTCAATTCCTGTGACTTTCTCAATCATAAACATCAGGTATGGTGCATAGCCACAGGAGCGGTTTGTTGTGCAGGAGATATTCACCATATCATTCCAAATATAGTCAAAGAGATAAAACTTCCTGCTTATGCTTATCACCTTCATCAATGTCCTCAGGTAGCCTTGGACACTCCCTGCATCTCCATCCTTCGGAGTAATTGTCTTCCTAAGCACCCTGCAGAGAACCATGAAGAAGGGCTTCATGTTCTTGGTCGATGGGGGGTTGTACTTCAGGCGAGTATCATAAAGGAACTCCATCTTATCCTTCTCTAAGACACCAATGTTGTGAATTATGAGCTCATTGCTGCTAGTGTCCTCAAGATGTACCAGTCTTGCAAACTCCTCATAAGTGATAGTATACTTGGATCCATGTGTCATCCAAGTCACCCTTTCCTCTTCATTGCTGGCAAATTAGCAGGTTGCATAGAATTGAGCGATGACTTCATCATTCCAGTTACACTTGAAAGAAAACAAGTCTTTGAGGTCATGTCTCACCACATCCTGTATCACTTCATCAAAGGTTGGGCAATCTTTCTCTCAAAGTGGCTCCAGTCAATCCATTGACCGCGGACCACCAGAGTCTTCATCATGAGATACAGAACTATAGTAGTCTGTGTGGAAGTTGCTTTAGAACCTTGCATCAGCTGCCTTCCTGGAACTGTTTTAACAGTCAATCGTCTTGAGCTTTGAAGCTACATCGCTACCTTTGCCATTGAATCTTTCTTCAGAGGGGTCTTTGTTCCCCTATCTTGGTGCACTCATCCGGAGAGGGCCAATAGTGCCAGAGGCAATCCCTTTGCCTTTCCCTTTGGATTGGCGATGAGGCGCTGAGCTAGAGCCAATCAAATCTTGAGCTTTTGAAGCTGGCTTCTTTGCTGCAACCTTCTGTCGCATCCTAGGTGGGGTGGGTGATGGTTCGGCAACACGCTCTTGCCTCTTCTTGCTTTGCCCCGTCGAAGCACGAGGCAAAGAGTCTTGTTCCATATCAGCATCAAAATCGGAAATCTCATCATTAGAGCTCGACATTGTCCTAACAAAAGGATTATACAATACATGGATGAGGATTGATGGTAAGGAAATGCATTTAGTAGTTGGAATTTAGGGTTGAGTCAGTCAAAAAACGAACTTGTCCGATGCTCAAGTGCGGACTAGTCTGGGGTACTGGACTTGTCCGTACTGAGACCGAACTAGTATGGTGTTCAACTGCTCAAACCCTAACTAGCAAATCAATGGTGTTTCTCAATGCAAAAATAGCTCAAGGTAGATGTAATACAACAAGGAGTCATGTATTAACTAGTGGAGCTAAGCAATTTTGTCCATAATACAAGAAATCAAAGATTCTAGGGTTTTGGAGAAAGTTTACCAAAATCCTTCGATTCTTGAGGTTGGAGGAGTTGTTGTTGCGGACTAGTCCATGGACCTCGATCCCCTTGCCATGAAGATCGTTTTCCACGGAGAGTTGAAGAGATTTGGTGGAGAAATCGCCAAATCACCTTGGGGGCAGCTCGAGTGAGGAGAGACAATGTGAGGAACGTTGTGAGGATGAAGGAAATTAGAGTTTGGCGGCCCTAGGGTTATGGACTCAAAAAGTCGGACTAGTCCATGGTCAACCGGACTAGTCTGGACTACCGGATCTTTGCGGACTAGTCTGCAGTGTGCGGACTAGTCCAGGTAACCACAGACTAGTCCGTGGTCACTAGAACAGAAGCGATTAGCCCATTCTATATATTCGAAGGTGCTTACAAAGAAAATAGGGGGCAAAACACACAAATAATCTTGATGAATAGGATCAGTAAACATACAACAATCAAGCTATGACCATAATTCACCAAGATCAAGTAATTAACATAGTTTTTCGAAGAAAATAGAGAGAGATGATTTTCATAATACAATCAATAGATTTTGAAGATGGCATACAGGTATGCAAGTTTTCAAGTCACATTCCAAGCATCAAGGATATTTAGTTCATTTCGGAGCTCGCAAAAATGTTTTTCATCAAGGGGCTTGGTAAATATATCAGCTAGTTGTTTTTCGGTGTTGACATGGGGAATGGCTATGTCTCCTTTCATTGAGTGGTCTCTCAAAAAGTGACGCCGGATGTCTATGTGTTTGGTCCTAGAGTGCTCAACAGTGTTATGGGCAATTTTAATAGCACTCTCATTATCACAAAGGAGTGGAATATGGATCATATTGTATTCGTAATCCCTTAGAGTTTGTCGCATCCAAAGGAGTTGTGCACAATAACTCACGGCTGCAACATACTCCTCTTCAGTCGTGGATAAGGCAATAGAGTTTTGTTTCTTGAAGGACAAAGAAACTAGGGATCTACCTAGGAATTGGCATGTACCGGAGGTGCTTTTTCTATCTACTTTGCATCTGGCATAATCTGCATCAGAGTATCCAATGAGATTAAACTTGGAACCTTTAGGATACCAAAGGCCTAGGTTGGGTGTATGAACTAAATATCACAAGATTCTTTTTATGGCTGTCAAATGACACTCCTTAGTATTGGCTTGAAATCTTGCACACAAACATACACTCAACATAATATCAAGCCTAGATGCACATAACTAAATTAGGTATCAAATCATGGAGCAATATACCATTTGATCCATGTTTGGTCCATCTTCATTGAGATCCAAGTGTCCATTTGTTGCCATGGGAGTCTTTATAGGCTTCGCCTTGTCCATTCCAAACTTCTTGAGTATGTCTTGAGTATACTTGGTTTGGCTTATGAATGTCCCTTCCTTTTGTTGCTTCACTTGGAATCCCAAGAAATATTTCAATTCACCCATCATAGACATCTCAAATCTATTTGTCATAATTTTACTAAATTCTTGACAAAAGGATTTGTTAGTTGAGCCAAATATAATATCATCAACATAAATTTGACAGACAAATAGATCATTGTCAAAATGCTTAGTAAACAACGTGTAATCAGCTTTACCAATCTTAAATCCATTTTCAATTAAAAAATCTCTAAGACACTCATACCAAGCTCTAGGAGCTTGTTTGAGGCCGTAGAGAGCCTTATGCAGTTTGAACACATGGTCAGGGAACTCTTGATCTTCAAATCCGGGGGGTTGCTCCATGTACACCTCCTCCTTGATTGGTCCGTTGAGGAAGCGCATTTCACATCCATTTGATAGAGCTTGAAATCATGGTGAGTAGCATATGCAAGTAATATTCTAATCGATTCAAGCCTATCTACGGGAGCAAAGGTTTCATCGAAATCCAAACCATTGACTTGTGAATACCCTTTTTCCACAGGTCGCGCCTTGTTTCTTTTCACCACCCCGTGTTCCTCTTGCTTGTTGCGGAAGACCCATTTAGTGCCGACGACGTTGAATTTGGGCCTTTCAACAAGTTCCCACACCTCACTCCGTTTGAAGTTGTTCAATTCTTCTTGCATTGCCACCACCCAATCTGGATCTTTCAATGCATCTTCAACCTTGTGTGGTTCCAAAGAGGATACAAACGAGTAATGTTCACAAAAATTAGCAATTAGAGTTCTAGTTGTATTCTCTTTTGGATGTCGCCGATTATGTTGTCGATGGGGGGATCTCTTTGGATGCATTGGTGTGCTCTTGGATGTGACACTTGTGGTCTTGAATCTTCATGGTCATCTTTTTCTCCCCCTAGATGGTTGCTCTTCATGAGGTTGATCTTGTGTAGAAGCTCCCCCTTGATCATTTACCTCCACTTGTGGTTCATATTCTTCATTTGCATTTGGAGGTGGCGCTTGTGGTCGAACATCGCCCAACACCATTCTTGGCAACGCTTGACATGGAGCTTCTTCACTATCTAGCACACATTGATCAACTTGCTCTTCTTGAGAGCCGTTAGTTTCATCGAACACTACATCACGTGCTACTTCAACATGTCCAGAGACCTTAATGAAGACACGATAGGCGTAAGAGTTCGAATCATAGCCAAGCAAGAAACTTCATCGTACTTTGAAGCGAACTTTGAAGTCCTCGAATTCTTGTTCAAAATATAACATTTAGAACCGAAAACTCGAAAATAGGAAATATTCGGCTTGTTACCAGTGAGTAGCTCATATGACGTTTTCTTGAGTTGGCGATGAAGATAGAGTCGGTTTATGGCGTGACAAGCGGTGTTAACCGCTTGAGCCCAAAACTGATCCAAAGTCTTGTACTCATTGAGCATTGTCCTCGCCATCTCAATGAGGGTTCGGTTCTTCCTTTAGGCTACTCCGTTTTATTGAGGGGAATACGGTGCTGAAAATTCATGTTATAGCCCTTCTTCGTCTAGGTACTTCTCAACTTGGGTGTTCTTGAACTCCGTGCCATTATCGCTTCGTATGTCCTTGATCTTCAATGAAAATTCATTTTGGGCACGCTTGAGAAACTTCTTGAGGGTTCCTTGCGTTTCTGTCTTATCATGCAAAAAGCAAACTCACATGAAGCGCGAAAAATCATCAACAATTACTAAACTGTTTTTGTTACAGCCGATGCTTATGTAAGAAATTGGACCAAATAGGTCCATATGAAGTAGCTCGAGCGGTCTCGTAGTTGTCATGACATTCTTCGTAGGATGGGGTGCTCCTACTTGCTTCCCGGCTTGGCACGCGCTACAAGGCCTGTCTTTCTCAAAAACAACATTCTTCAAACCTCGGATGTGATCGCCCTTAAGGAGTTTTTGAGGATTCCTCATACCAACATGTGCTGCCGTCTATGCCACAACCAACCCATGTTGGTCTTTGCAATCAAGCATGTGTCAAGTTTGGCTTTATCTTTTTTGAAGTCAACAAGATAAAGATTTCCCTTTAACACACCCTTCAATGCAACCGAGTCATCACTCCTTCTAGAGATGGTCACACCCTCATTAGTGAACAAGAAATTATAACCCTTGTCACATAATTGAGATATGGACAGTAGGTTATAATCTAAGGAATCGACATGTAAAACATGAGAAAGAGTGTGTTGAGGCAAAATCACAATTTTAAAGGTACCGAGTGTTGACGGCTGTTATAGACCAATTTCATCCGTCAATTTAACTCAATTATGTGAAGGATCTGTCATTTCTTGCACACATCACCTTTCTATCTAACCCAATACCACTTGGACTTGGAGAAATATGTGTATGCAGCATTTTATGCAGGAAATGAGGGAATGTAGAGGAACCAATCCTATAAAATATCATCCCAGCCAATCAGGCAATGACACGTGGCATCCAATGGATCAAATGTCCCACAAACAGAAGTATCCGAGGACATTCAATGGTGTATCACCCATATACATCAATGGGACCCACCTGGCAGCCACCTTGAGAAAGCACACGAGAAACGGTGCAATGACAAGGTCAGCCGAACCAGGGGGTCGGCCAACCTGGTCTTTGCACCAAACTCGGTCAGCCTCCACGTGTTGGCTCCTCCCGGCTCCCTGGAGTCAATGGTGACTGATTCGCGTGCTTTTGGTGGCGGGAACCGACCTCAACACTAGTATAAATAGGACCCCCTACCCCTCACTTCAAAACACACCACTTGGGCATCATTCTATTGTATACACTATCTTCCATAGTCCTTAGAGGAGTTAGGATGTAGAGAGGAGAGCCTCTAGTCCCAAGTCCAAATTGGGAAAGGAGTAGAAGGAGTCTCTCTTCCCAATTCCACATTGGGAAAGGTATGGCTTATGTATTCCTTCTTGTATTTGTGACTTTGTGCTCAATAAAGATATTATCTTTAGTCTTCTTTTATATGTATACTTGGACAAAGCGTTTCTTGTTTGATTGTGGAGTCCATGTATGTGGAAGGTATAGTCTTTATGATTTCACTCTTATGATCACATCTCATGGTCATAAAACACTATAGACTCTCACTATAGTCTATGTAGTATGATATGATTATGTTAATATGAATGACTTATGCTATGCTTCAACATTGGTTCAACGATGTTTAGGTTAGTCATTGCCTTAGGATGGCTTGTGCCATGGCTCTTAAGGTATTTGCTTAGTATGCTAGCATGGTGCTAGGGTATTTAAGTAGCGTTGGATGTCTCGTAGACCCACAGATTGAAGAGGTAGGTAGTAGGTGGTGACAGCCCTATCTGTCCTTTGTAATCCTCCATGTTTGGCTATGCCACAGGCTCTTGGCGGGAGTCGCCCTAGTATTGCTAGGGGTAAGCTCGTGCCTGATGTGTTGAATAGCATTGCATAGGAATTCATCATTGACATGACCATTAGTATCTACCTTAGGCTATGTATATGTATTAGGAGCATTGTAGGAGCAACTCTCTAACTCTCAATCCAATATCCCTCTAGGACCCATTTGACCCTTTAGAATATATTTCCTAGGTGTGTGTCACACTACCCCTATTATCAACTTACCCCTGTCCGGATAATGGATTAGTATACCATAGCTTGACCATAAGAGTAGTATATACTTTACTCCATTACCTTCCATTGAGATAAATACGATACCCTTGGGAATACTCATGGGTGAAATGCTACAATGGTATCTTCCGTGCGCTTGTGGATCTCATCTCTTTACCAGAGATGATATGTGGTGTTAAGAAATACCAACAAGCATTTCTGACGCCGTTGTCGGGGATGATTTGTTAGTATATCTTAGGAGCCGTCAACATCGAGCACCCTTCCTTGACAATTGTCTCCAAAATAGATGCCTTCGCTTGGATCTTCATTTTCTTCATATTCAACGAACATCCGTCTTTCTCCGGTCATGTGGTTGGTGCATCCACTATCTAGCACCCATTTCGATCGACTGGAGGAATAGACATGCAAGAACAAATCACGCCTTGGTCTTAGGTACCCAAGCTTGCTTGGGTCCTTTGAGGTTAGTTACAAGTGATTTGGGCACCCACACATGAGACTTGGTGTTCCCATGGCGTGGCCCAACATGTTTAGCATAATCTCTACCAAAATTACTTTTCATGAGAACAGATGATACATCAAAGGTTCTAAACAATAGTTGTTGTTTATATGTGTTAACATTTTTGGACTGATCAACATTATTAGGCTTTTTAGCTTGAGAGGAGTTTCCCTTGACAAAAGCAATGCATTCCTTGTTATTCTTGTGGCTTCTAGCATTTTGCTTTTCACCATATGAATACCCAATGCCATATTTGACATTAGCAGGTCTTGTGGCCAAGTATGCACTGCGTGCATACTTGACCTTCTCTTTGTCAAATATGCCACTTCGGGAAGGATGCTTGTCCTTTGTCAAGTTTGATTTCTCCTTCAAGTTAGCGCTAATTTTAGCACATGCACAAGTAATAGTAGTTTCAGATGTTAAGTGTTGAGAAAGTGAGCTTGAAGAGGATGAAGGGTCACTTTGCTTGAGTGACTCAACTTGTACCTCAAGGATCTTGTTAACTTTGGTTAAGTTAGCAAGTTCATCCTTGATGATTACATTTGAGTTGCTTAACTTCAAGCAAGCTTCCTTGCTTGAAGCTAACTCAAGTTCTAGTGACTTGTTTTGCTCCTTTTCAAGTTCAAGGAGATTTTTTATCTTAAGATATTCCTCCTTTTGAAGGATCATCATATCTTCTTGGCGATCAACAAGCTCCTCCTTATCAACAAGCTTATCCATTAAGAATTTCATTTTTGCAGCAGTTTTCTTATCTAAGCCAACAAGCATATCTTCATCATCACTTTAAGTATCACTATCGCTAGAGAATGAATGCGAAGAGGAAGATTTAGTTGTTACCTTTCTTTTACCTTCCTTCACCATTAGACATGTGTTGTTGTGGTCCTTCCATACACCCATGGTTGGAAAGAGGGTGGATTTCTCGGTTGTCTTCTTGATGGCTATGCTAGCCATCTCCTCTTCCTCTTCAGATGAGGACTCATCATTGGAGTCCCACTCCTTTCCTAGGTGTGCCTGTCCAATTTGCTTTTTCTTCCTGAACATCTTCTTGGGTTGAGGTTTTGTATCCTTGGTCTTCTTCTTGTTTTCTTCATAAGGACAATCAACTATAAAGTGATCGTATTCACCACAGTTATAGCAAGCGCGCCTCAACTTTGGTCTTGATTTGTCTTTGTGTCTTCCCTCATTTTATCTACCACCTTGTCTTCTTTTCATCATCTTCTTGAATTTCTTCATGAATAGGATCATATCTTCTTCATCGGTGTCACTGCTTTCATCGTCGCTATCATCTTCTTCTTGAGCTTCTCGAGTCTCTTTTGACATTAGCTTGCAAGTGGACTTCAAAGCGACTCCTTTCTTCTTTGCCGAGGTAAGGTCGGCAATCTCTTTGACATGTTTTGCTTGCTTCTCCATCATCTCAAAATTGATGATCTTTCCAAGCAATTCATCCGGGGTCATTTTCCAATACCCATGGCTTTCTCTAATCATCGAACTTAGGGTTATGTTGCGAGGCATGAAGGCTCTGAGAACTAGATTCACCACCTTGTGATAATTCCACTTCTTGCTTCCATATGCTCGAACTTTGTTGATGAGATTCTTCAATCGATTGTACATATCTTGTGGTGACTCATCTTATTCTATAGCGAATATGTCCAATTGCCTTCAATCATTTCAATCTTGGCTTCTTGCACATGATGATCGCCTTCATGTGCAGTTTGTAGTGTGTCCCATATCTCTTTTGCATTTTCGAGTCCATCCACCTTGGTGAACTCGTCTTGACTCAATGATGAAGTTCTGACAACTGTAGCTTGAGCGTTCCTATGAATTGCATGTTCTTGACTTTGTGTGAGCTCTTCATCGTCATCCGGGATATCTATCCCTGTACACACTATATGCCACATGTTGGGGTTTAAGTGATATGAGATGCATTTTCATATTTTGCCTCCACATTGAATAATCATTGCCATCAAAGTATGGGGCTCTCCCTAGAGGAATAGACAAGTAATGATTATTGTTTGAATTTAATTGTCATAGTTAAAATAATATCGGGAGTAGTCAGTGTGACTACTCCCCTTCTTATTCTTCTTCTTCTTCTTATCCTCGACCTTTATCTTCCCTTTAGAGAGTGCATTCTTCCTTAGGAGCGCCTTGAGTTCAAGCGTCTCCTCATCATCATCCTCGAAGTCTTGTATGGCGTCGAGGGGCTTCTCCAACTTTTGAGTCTTTTCATCTTCAACCTTCTCTTGGTTGAAGTTATTGTGCGCATCCTTAATGTCCGACATCTTCTCTTCGAGCGATTAGTCTCTTTTGAAGAGCCTTGCTCTGATACCAATTGAATGTATCCTAGAGGGGGGGGGGGGGTGAATAGGCTTTTTGATCTTTTGTCGGAACCTGAAACACTTAGCAACCTGATCAAACACAGAGAAATTGGACTAGTCCGGTGTGTGCGGACTAGATCGATTAAGTTTGATCGATGATTTCGATCCAAGTACTTTATGCAGTAATAATTGAGTTGTAACTAGAGTGTATTGCTTCAATGAAACTAGATATGGCACAAGTTAACTTTAGTTTCAAAGTTTTAACGTAAGTTGAACAAGATCAAGCAAACCCTAGATTGCAATGAATAGTAAGAACAAAAGTAAATACACAATGATTTTATCCTGTGGTTCGATTCCACAGAGGAAATGTACGTCCATGTTGAGGAGTCCACAGAGGATCGGGTCTTCACCAACCCTACCCTCTTCAAATTGCCACGAAGGTCGATTCTCTTCCACTAATCACAAAGAGGTAAATCACCGTGTTCAAGGGGCCTTCTCAAAAGTTTAGGGCTCCCCAAGATTTACAACTGAAAACACCACCAAAGACACTCAAAAGATATGCAATAAAATAGCAAGAGTGTGTGAGAGATTCAAACCCAAGAGCTCAAGACGTGAAGAACGTGTCTCTCCTTTGATCTATGGTTAATCAAGGATTTGATCTTTCTTGCGTTGGATTGTTTGGAGAGACGTGTTTTCTGGGCTCTTGGAAGGTGTGATGGTGCAGGGGGTCGAGAAAGATTATAGTAGGGTCGTGCACCTCTATTTATACTAGGGTTTCCAAAGGTTACCGTCAGGGTTTACAAAGTCCGGACTAGTCCGTGGTGGACTCCGAACTAGTCCGGTGTGCGGCGTGTGGGAAACCCTAAGTGTCCTGAATCATCGGACGTGTCCGGCAATTGGCGGACTAGTCCAATTTTGTCTCTGGAGATGTTCGGACTAGTTCGGCACATATCGGACTAGTCCGGCGTGGTGAATCCCTTAGTGAATTGAGGACAAGTCCGCACTTGGAGGACTTGTCCGATTTTAGTCAGAGAGGTTATCGGACTAGTCCGGATAATATCGGACTAGTCTGGTGTCGTGAAATTTTGAGGGGCTAAGGACAAGTCCAAAAGTTGGGAATTGTTCCAAAGTTGGTCAGTGAGGATTTTTCGGACTAGTCTGTGGAATATCGGACTTGTTCGATATGGATCAGAGGCATTATCGGACTAGTCCAGACTTTATCGGACTAGTCCGTTGCAGACAAGTCTGCACTGGGAGGACTTGTATGATCGTGGACAGAGAGATTATTGGACTAGTCCGTGGAACATTGGACTAGTCCAGACCAGTGTAAATTTGTGCAGTGAGAGTGTTTTCTTTTGCTTGAGCTCTTGGGGTGTGTTTCTCCAACACACTCCATACATAAAGAATATTCTATTCATCTCTTGAGCTCTTTTCAAATTGATTCCTCACTCTCCTTTTTTTTTGCGCTTTCTTCATAATTTCATTAAAACCTGCACTCATCTCAACAATTTGGTTAGGATCTCATTTGTTTGTCATAAATCAACCAAAACTGACAAGGGATGCCTAGATGCACTTTCACAACCCCCCTAGTCGGTCGACTTGGTCCTGGCGCCAAACTCGGTCAATCATCACGTATTGGCTCCTTCTGACTTCCTAAAGACGTTGATGACTAATTTGTGGACAACTGGTGGCAGGAGCTGACCCTTCTCCCCCCCCTCCCCCCCCATAAATAGAACCCCACACCTCACTTCATGCACACACCAAATGTTGAGAATAGAATGCAACTCCTAAGGTTTAGAGTAGTCCTAGAGGCTGCCAACTAGAAGGAGAGTGTGGTGAAGAGTCTAGGAGAAGGAGGCTTGGGCTTGTCAAGTCCTTCTTCTACACTTGTACCCCCACAAAGGTTTGATTCAAAATCAAGTAAGCCTTTGTGAATTCATTTCAAGTTTGATTTCGAATTCAAGGTAGTTTGCACAAGTAGTTACTTGTGGGTTCATTAATTTAATTTATTAGAGGCTCAGTTGTAGCTTTGTGTTCGAAACAACTAGAGCAGTGATTTAGAACGTAAGTGTGGTGCTTAGGTTATAAATCACCAGGGAATATCTCGTAGACCCACGGATTGAAGAGGTAGGCAGTAGGTGGTGACAACCCTATCAGTTCTTAGTGATCCTCCACGTTTGGCTATGCCATAGACTCCTGGCGGGAGTCATCCTAGTGTTGCTAGGGGTAAACCCATGCCCGAAGAAAGTAGCTACCACAAATTCCTTTGAATTAGAATCAGTAACTTTGAATTCCTCTCTGTTCCTTGCCTACCAAACAACTTTGTGTCCTTAGGTGAATTAGTTCGTAAGATTAGCAGACACGTTCTTTGGATTCGATACCCTTGGGAATACTCCTTAAGGGGAAATGCTACACGATAGTTTTCGTGCGCTTGCGGATGTTTATCCATGACATAAGAAACGTCAACAAGCATTTCTGGCACCATTGCCGGGGAACGGTTGCTGTTAATCTTCAAACCTTATTCACCCTTGTATCTATCTTCTTATATTACCTTTCCTTTTCTTACCACCACCACGTATATGGAGCAGCCCACCATTCTTTCATATTCTGCCCCAAAGGACAGGTTCTATGAGCCACCGCCTCAGCGGAACCCATTTGTTCTACTAGCTATGAACTTCGTCCTAGCTTTATAGCCATGGTTTGGGAACAATCTTTCTTAGGAACAGATTGTGAAAACCCTTACCACCATCTACGAGAGTTTGAACAACCATGTTCATGCCTTCTAATCAAGGGTATGACACAAGAAACTCTCAAATGGAAGTCCTTTTTCCCTCAAGGAAAAAACCAAACAATGGTACAACCACAACGTTGGGAAGACAAATGCAAATTGGAATGAATTACGAGAAATTTTTTGTCTTGCTTTCTTTCCAATTGTTTGAATTGTTTCCTTCTGAAAGGAAGTATTATGCTTCCAGCAGATGGAGAAGGAATCCATAGGTGCAACTTGGGATAGATTTTCTCTTTTGCGAAATTCCAACCCAAATTTTTCCATCCCTGATCCATTGCTTTTGCAACACTTCTACATCGGATTGAACAAAGAGCCTACCCTACATCTTAACATTACGGCTGGACGACCATTCCTCCATAAGACACCAGAAGAAGGCAAGGATCTTCTAGATCGAATTCTAGAAAATTCTTCCTTCATTATGGGTCTTAATGAGCCTCTTCAAGAGGAATTCGTGTCAAGAACCAAGGATAAACCCATGGACAAGGATGAACTCATTCCTTGCTTATCTCAAACCTTGCCGGAGGAATCCTCTCCCGGACCAGAAACTACGAAGGAAGAAGAAATTCAACCTTCGAAGTTTCCCTTTTACTTCGAGGAAGAAATATTTGAAGATTTTGGAAATACCTCGAAGTAATGTTGCTATAGGAAACCATCATTGCCACTAACTCCACCTGACCCACCTGATGGCGTGTTTGTCCAACAGAGGCCAAGGAGTTAACCTCTAATCTAAGCAGAGAATGGACTGCGGAAGTTGAGCAGTCACCCGAAATCCTTCGGATGACCTCACCCTTGGCAACCATTCTATGTTTCATTAGAGGAACACCAATGAGGGCCCTATACAATCCTAGTGTTGGAGCAAATCTCATTTCCAATTCTTGTGCTCTCACCATTCTCGGCGATCTGCCGTTGGCACCAACATGTAAATCCTTCCAAGATTCTTTCGGAAACATCCTTGAAGAATGCGGAGTTTTGCAATAGGTGTCTATAAGACACAATGATATTGATGCTATCCTAGACTTCCATGTGTTCGAAATCCAATATTTCTACATTATGATTGAGATTCCTATTGAGAAATTTCTCATGAAAATTCCTTTGGAAGGAAACCTCAATGTCAAACTTGGAAGGAGAAAGTTCTCTATTCCTTTCTTGCATTCCAAGAACACATCCGCAGAATCTCCCATCCAAGATGAACTAATATAGGAAGTTAGAACCCTTCAATTCTTAACACCCCATGAAATTGAAGGAGAAGAAGATTTCATTCAAGAGGAGGATAAATTTCAGGAGGCAATTGAATTTCCAAAAGAAGAGTTCTTCACAAAACCTCCTGTTGAGCTAAAAATTCTACCTCCAGACCTACGTTATGCCTTTCTAAATGGCGATTTGGAAGCCCTTGTCATCATAAGTGACAAGCTTTCAGATGATCAGACACTCAAAATCATAGCCATGCTACAAAAGCATAGAGCTGTTTTTGGCTATTCACTAGAGGATTTCAAGGTGATTATTCCAAAGTTATGCACCCATCACATTGCTATTGACCCTAAGAGTGTCCTCTCAAGTGAATCTCAAAGGCGATTGAATAATGTAATGCGGGAAGTTGTCAAGAAGGAAGTCTTGAAACTTCTGAATGACGAGATTATCTACGCCGTCCCTCATAGTGAATGGGTCAGCCCAGTTCAAGTAGTACCTAAGAAGGGAGGAATGGCGGTTTTTCAGAATGAGAAAAATGAATTAATTCCTCAATGAACTGTCACGGGATGGAGGATGTGCCCTGATTACCGAAAACTTAACAAGGCTACAAGGAAGGATCATTTTCCACTGCCCTTCCTCGAGGAGATGTTCGAGCGGTTGGAAAAACACTCCTACTTTTGTTTCCTTGATGGTTATTCGGGGTATCATAAACTTCCAATCCATCCCGAAGATCAAAGTAAGACCACATTCACATGTCCTTACGGGACTTACGCCTACCGGCATGTGTCTTTTGGATAGTGTAACACTCCTGCCTCTTTCCAAAGATGCATGATGTCTATCTTTTCCGACATGATTGAGGAAATCATGGAAGTTTTCATGGATGATTTCTTTGTCTGTGGAAAAACTTTTGATCATTGTCTATAAAACTTAGACAAGATCTTACAAAGATGCCAGGAGAAGGACCTAGTACTTAATTTAAAAAAGTGCCATTTCATGGTCTGTGAAGGCATCGTTCTTGGACACCTAGTGTCTGAGAGAGGGATAGAGGTGGACAAAGCAAAAATTTAAGTTATTGAAAAACTTCCACCTCCTATCAACATTAAGGGAATCCACAGCTTTTTAGGTCATGCAGGGTTCTATTGGCGATTCATCAAACATTTCTCCAAAATCGCTAGACCCTCACTAACCTATGAGCTACGGAAGCTCCCTTTGATTTCGATGATGAATGCCTTAAATCATTTGATATACTCAAAAAGGCACTCATCTCAGCTCCAATCATTCAACCTACCGATTGAACGCTGCCATTCGAAATCATGTGTGATGCTAGTGATTTTGTTGTTGGTGTGGTCCTAGGCCAAACCAAAGATAAAAAGCATCATGCAATAGCCTGCGCTAGCAAAACTCTGACAGGAGCTCAACTCAATTATGACACAACCGAGAAATAGCTCTTAGTTGTGGTTTTTGCTATCGATAAGTTTAGGTCCTATTTGGTTGGAGCCAAGGTCACAGTCTATACACACCATGCTGCCTTGAAGTACTTTCTCACCAAAAAGGATGCTAAACCAAGGCTAATCCGATGGATTGTTCTACTCCAAAAGTTTGAAATATAAATCAAGGATAAGAAAGAAGTAGAGAATTCCGTCGCAGATCATATCTCATTTATGGAAGTCACGCAAACCATGGACATTCCTATCAATGACTTCCTACGAGATGATATGCTTCTCAAGGTGACTGACTGTCACCCTTAGTATACGGATATCGTGAATTTCATGGTCACGAGATACGTACCACCATGGGAAAACAAAAAGAAACTCATCTATGAGAGTCGAAGACACCTTTGGGATGACCCATACCTCTATTGACTTTGTGCTGATGGCCTTCTTAGAAGGTGCATCCCATGAATCGAAGGCACCAAGATTATTGAGAAATGTCATGCTAGCCCCTATGGTGGCCATTACGGTGTTTACCGTACCCAGGCAAAGATCTAGCAGAGTGGATATTATTGGCCTTCTATGTATGAAGACACAAAAGAGTTCATTCATAGATGTTGGAAATACCAGAAGCATGGAGGAATTTCCACTCGCAATGCGATGCCCCTAACATATAATATCTAAGCGGAATTATTTGATGTATGGGGTATTGATTTCATGGGACCTTTCCCTAGGTCCTATGATTACAAGTATATCCTGGTGGCCGTAGATTATGTGTCAAAATGGGTAGAAGCCTTGCGTGCAAAAATGCTAATTCCAAGCAAGCTAGGAAAATGTTCCATGTTTTCATTTTCCCATACTTTGGTACTCCCCGTATGGTCATTAGTGATGGAGGGTCTCATTTCATAGATAAGACCTTCCGGAACTTTTTGAGGGAGCTTGGTGTCCAGCATAACATTGCTACTTCATACCACCAGCAAACAAGTGGTCGAGAGAAACATCTAATAAGAAAATTATGAATATTCTGCAAAAGACTGTCTTGGAAATGGGAACGAGATGCAAGCATAAGCTACCTGACGAATTGTGGGCCTATCATACTGCCTACAGAACACCCATCAGCATGTCCCCATTCCATCTTGTCTATGGGGAGACTTGTCATCTTCCTGTAGAATTGGAACATAGAGCCTATTGGGCCATCAAGCGGTGGAAGATGGACCTTCATGAAGCCGGAAAACACCGATTGAAACAAATTTCCGAGTTGTAAGAGTTTAGAGATAAGGCGTACCATAGTGCCAAAATTTATAAGGAAAGAACCAAAAGATGGCACGATAACAGGATTATGCCTAAAGAGTTCAAACCTAGAGATAAAGTTTTACTCTTCAACTCTATGGTTAAACTCTTTGGACATGGGAAGCTTAGAAGTAAATGGGAAGGACCCTTCACTGTAGTAGAAACCTCATCCCATGGAGCAATCACACTACAAGGTGATGATGATCAGCTATTTAAAGTGAATGGGCACCGACTCAAATTATTTTTTGAATCCCAGGAGGAGGAGGAGGAGGAGGAGGAGGACGAGGACGAGGAGGAGGAGGAGGAGGTGGAAAAGGAAATAGATGTGATAAATCTTATTGATTTTCATGTTGTTTCTTTAAATTCTATCTAAATTCTCTGCGTCCAATTAATGGCCCATCCAATTAAGCATTTATAGGGCCCATTAAGAGAACCCACGAAAACCTGGCACGAGCCGAGTCAGCAGGGTTTCGGCCGAACCTTAGGGCCAGTCGACTCCTCCTTTGCGCCGTCGGCATTCTGTTTTCTTGCGCGGACTCTCCCGATGGATCCCAACAAGACTCTCAGTGCTATCTTATTTTCCCCGCTTATTTAGTGATGGGAACAGAGAAGGGAACCTTGTTCCTTCCAAAAAAACATTCATCTCTTGTTCCTCCCATCCAAGTCATGGCCGACAAGAAAATTGTCCCTCATGCCTCCTTTAGATCAACTTTTAATCTGAGCAGAGACATCGTGCTGGCCAATGACAACACCACCCTTGCATTGGAGTCCATCATCGCATTCGATGCTACACCACTCGCTATGATCCCGTAACCTACGAAGACTCTATGTCGGCGTAGCACCACACCTCGTGGTGCTACACGGTCGCTCTCCCCTCGGAGGACGCCCATGAAGCTGACGGCACATACACGTCGTCCGACTATGGCTGGCCTTAAGCCGGTCAAGACCCACCTTTTTAAAGATGAGTCTCTCCCAAAGCTACAGCCTGGCGAGGAGTTTATGTACACTCTGAAGACCAAGGACGGTGACGTAGTGATCCACCACTACAAGTCACCTACGCGTACCTCGCCTGAGCGTGTGGGAGACCGCCTCATTATTCACGGGGTGCGCAAGCCTAAAGGAGGCTATGCAAAAGGCTTTTTCAAGCAAGTGGATAATTTGGTGATGGAGGAGTTGACAAACTTGTCACCCTCCAAAATTAGGTTTCACCTCTCGCCACCTACCATCAAAGGGCCACCTGGCAAGATTTAGGACAGCGATGGAAAATCTCTTTGTGCCCCTAAAGTGGCACAACTTTCTAAGGAGTTAGCTTGTCTCCGTTTGGAGAACAAGAAGCTATCAGACATAGTGGCTGAAGGGGCGCATAGAGAGGGTGGAAATGAAGCATGAGCTCATCTCCCTCAAGAAGGAGATTGATGGTGTTCGCCGTGGCATGAGCGCCAAGATGCAGCGCTTATGCTATGCCGTCGGGAAGCCCAACATCTACAACACACCATAGTTTAGATGTCCTGACTGCATAGGATGCTTACTAGTTTAGGTTTAGTTTTATTCCAAATTTTTATTCCTCAAGTTTAGATTGAATAATGTAAGCATCCCAATATTTTGAATTCAATAAAATGAACTTACCGGTTCATCTAACCTGGTAAATTTCCCCCTTTAGTTTATTTACTCCACGGAACAAGTGTGGGGGAGGCACCCCAAATCGCAAATCCCGGTGTGCAAAAATAGCATTGCATCCCGTAACACATCGCAACCGAACATACAACTCGACATGCTAAAACAGAGCAACAGAGAGGCCAGAAGGGGGTCGGCCGACCTGGTGCGAGCCCCACACAACTTCATTTCGCTCCACAAGTTCGGTTTGGATCTCTTATCTACGAATATATGTGATACCCTGTTGTTTAAGTTGATTTAATATTTAATACTGAATATTTAAAAGTAAATCAACTAAACAAATAAATAAATTAAAACTTGGTAGTCAAAAATTGCTTGAGCTGAAAATTTGAATACTTTATATTTCAATTTATTCCCTTGTTTGTAATTCCCAAAATTAAAGTAGGAGAAACACATCATCTAAGTATTTGACTAGTGAGATATGGTAAATGAGTTATTCGAGGAGATATCTATTTGCTTAAAATTGATTTTGATATTTGCAAAAATTTGGAGTCTTGAACTTTGCCTGATTGTCTCATGGGAAATTTAAAATACCCACCAAGGACATATAATACACTTATTGAAAACCACATGCATATGCCACTTTGTTTTTTATTGAACTTTGTCAAACTTGTGACCCAATTGAGTGACATGCATGAACTTTTGACTTAGAAATTCTTGTGCACCCTATTCATGCAAGATATCTCACATTGAGAATTTGCATCCACCATTCATCCATACAATAAAGAAACTCCATACATTATGGTTATCAAAATCTCTATAGAAAAATAAAAAGGAGTAGAATACATGGCTACAAGTAAAAAAAAGTTGCCATGTTTCACCCTTAAAGATAGAAAACCATGGAGTCCACATTTATCCATTCCATTCATGTGCACAAGGAGTCTCTTTGTCAAATTTTTTGTTGCATAAATCTCTCTTAGGATCAAGTTTTTGACTTAGTAATATATGAATTGCGATGTGTGCTACATTTATCCCTACCAAGCTCCAAATATAGCCATATCTAGTATAGGGACAAAAATAGGCAAAACATGCCAAGGTGAGGATCAAAACACTTCGAGAGATTTGAGAGATTCAAAATGAGAGATAAGAGCGATTGTTTCTTTGACTTTTCGAATATAGCAAATCGTCATATCATTTCGGCAGGGGAAGATCCAAAGGAACTACATTCCAACCATTCCACTCTTCAAACACACAAGATTGATGTGATTGCCACATTCCAAGGAGGGAATTCATAAATTGAGGTATGAGTTGAAATATCTAGTACTCAAATTTTCTAACTTATAGCAAATTTATGACAACACCTTAATTCTTGTCTTGCCTTCACTCGAGGATGAGCAAAGGACTAAGTGTGGGGGAGTTTTTTGACATTCCTTAAGTGCCATATTCAGACCGTCAATTTACCTCATAATGTGCACAAAAGAGAAACACAACATAGTGGTAGGGTTAAAAACTAACCAATTCCACAAGTGTTGGTGTTTATTTGTATATACCCAAAAATACAAAGACATGTAGGGAGTAATCTATTAAATTGGATTTCGACGAATCAGGCGATACCATGTGTCATCATATGGATCAAATGGCCCACAAACATAAGTACTTGAGGCCATCCAACAGTATAGCACCCATATCAATGGATGGGGCCCACCTGGCGGTGACTTGGAGAAAGCAAACGCGAAGCAGTTCAAAGACCAGGTCGGTCGACTCCCCTAGTCGGCCTACTTGGTCCTGGCGCCAAACTCGGTAAATCACCACTTGTTGGCTCCTCCCGGCTTCCTGGCTACATTGATGATTGATTCGCGCGCAATTAGTGGAGGGAACCGACCCTTCTCCCCCCTGTAAATAGTACCCCACACTTCACTTCACACTGAAAGTGCATCTAGGCATCACTTGTGGGTTTTGGTTGATTTATGACAAACAAATGAGATCCTAACAAAATTGTTGAGATGAGCGCCGTTTTTAAAGAAATTAGGAAGAAACCGCAAAAGGAAGGAGAATGAGGATCTAAAGCAATAAGGAGCTCAAGAGATGGAAATATTAGATTTTTTGTATGGAGTGTGTTGGAGAAACACACCCCAAGAGCTCAAGTGAAAGTAATTCAACTCACTGCACAATTCACAGGAAAACCAGACTAGTCCGATATCTCTCTCACTAAGATCAGACTAGTCCCCCCTAGTGCGGACTAGTCCTCAGCACTTCACACTTGCACAAAAACGGACAAGTCCGATATCCATTGGACTAGCCCGATAATCTTATGACTAAAATCGGACAAGTCCTCCAAGTCCGGACTTGTCCTTAGCCCCGCAATTTTTCACTAAACCGGACAAGTCCAATATCAGCAGGACTAGTCCGAAAACTCTCTGACTAAAATCGGATAAGTCCCTCCAAGTGCGGACTTGTCCTCAGTTCTTCACGATGTTCACTAGACCGGACTAGTCTGATATCAACTGGATTAGTTTGAAAAGTTTCTGACTAAAAAAGGACTAGTCTGCACCAGTAACAGACTAGTTCGGTATATCTCAACACTTAGGATTTTCCACATGTCGCACACCGGACTAGTCCGGAGTCCACGACAGACTAGTCCGGACATCGCAAACCCTAACGGTAACTTTTGGAAACCCTAGTATAAATAGAGGTGTACGGCCATACATCAAACTCTCTCGACCATCTGCATTGTCACACTTTCCAAGAGCCCAAAATACACATCTCTCCACACATTCTAACCCTAAAAGGATCAAATCTTTGAGGATTAGCAATCGATCAAAGGAGAGACTTGTTCTACACATCTTGAGCTCTTGGGTTTGATCTCTCGCACACTCTTGTTGTTCATTTACATCTTTTGAGTGTGTTTGGTGGTGTTCTACATTATAATTCTTGGGGAGCCCTCAACTTGTGAGAAGGCCCCTTGAACGAGTTATTTGCCCCTTTGTGATTAGTGGAAGAGAATCGCCTCCGTGGCGATTCGATGAGGGTAGGGTTGGTGAAGACCCGGTACTCCGTGAACTCCTCAACGTGGATGTAGGTTTCCTCCGTGGGAATCGAACCACGGGATAAAATCTTGTCTCGCGCACTTTTGTTTCATTGTTCATCATATTCTAGGGTTCACATAATCTTGTGTAACTCACATTGAAACATTTGAATTAAAGTTGATCTTTGCCATACATTGTTTCATTGTTGTAATACATCCAAGTTGCAAATTAATTTCTGCTGCATAGGGTACTAGAAGTGAATTTATCGATCAATCCTAATATTTTTAGTCCACGTATACCAGACTAGTCCACACAGTACCCGACTAGTCTGATCTCCCTGTATTTGATAGATCTGTTAAGTGTTTTAGGGATCGACAAAAGTTCAAAAAGCCTATTCACCCCCCTCTAGGCTACATTCAATTGGTATCAGAGCCAAACTCTTCAATAGAGACTCACCGCTCGAAGAGATGATGTCGGACATAAAGGATGTACACAAGAAATTCAACAACGAGAAGGGCGATGATGAAAAGGCCCAAAAGCTGGAGAAGCTCCTCGATGCCATTCAAGACTGTGAGGACGATGACGAGGAGATGCTCCAATTCAAGGCTCTTCATGGAAGAAGGCACTTTCCCCAAAAGGGAAGAAGAAGATCGACAATGAAAAGAAGAAGGGGGGTAGTCACACTGACTACTCCCGATATCATTTTGACTATGGATGTTTGAATTCTAACAATAGTCTTTATTTATCTATTCCTTTAGGGAAAGCGCCTTATTTTGATGGCAATGATTATTCAATGTGGAGACAAAACATTAAAATGCACCTTATATCGCTTAACCCAAGTTTGTGGCATATAGTGTTTACAGGGATAGATATCCCGGATGATGATGAAGTGCTGACTCCAAGACAAGAACAAGTCATTCATCGAAATGCCCAAGCCGCAGCTATGATCACTTCTTCATTGAGCCAAGACGAGTTCACCAAGGTGGATGGACTCGAAATTGCCAAGGAGATATGGGACACTCTACAAACCGCACATGAAGGTGATCATGATGTACGTGAAGCCAAGATTGAAATGATTGAAGGTGAATTGGGAAGATTTGCCATAGAAGAAGATAATCACCACAAGATATGTATAATTGACTGAAGTCTCTAGTCAACAAAGTTCGAGCCTATGGGAGCAAGAAGTGGAATAATCATGAAGTGGTGAAGTTGATTCTTAGAGCATTCATGCCACGCAACGTGACCCTCTGCTCTATGAATGACCCCGGACAAACTTCTTGGCAATATTATCAACTTTGAAATGATGGAGAAGCAAGCCAAGCATGTCAAGGAAATTGCCGATCTTACCTCGGCAAAGAAGAAAGGAGTTGCCTTGAATTCAACTTGTAAACCCATGTCAAAAGAAGCTCGAGAAGCTCATGGAGAATATGACAGTGATGATGAAAGCAATGATACCGATGTAAGATACATGATCTTGTTCATGAAGAAGTTCAAGAAAATGATGAGAAGAAGAAAGGGTGGTAGCTCAAACGAAGGAAAACCAAGGGACAAACAAAGACCCAAGATGAGACGGGCATGCTAAAATTGTGGATAATATGATCACTTCATAGTGGATTGTTCATATGAAGAAAATAAGAGGAAGACTAAGAACAACAAGCCTCAATCGAAGAAGATGTTCAAGAAGAAGAAGAAGCAATATGGTCAAGCGCATCTAGGGAAGGAGTGGGACTTCAATGATGAATCCTCATCCGAAGAAGAAGAGGAGATAGCCATCAAGAAGACTACCAAGAAATCCACTCTCTTCCCAACCATGGACGCATGGAAGGACAACGACAACACATGTTTAATGGCCAAGGAAGGTAAAAGAAAGGTAACACCTAAATCTTCCTCCTCGCATTCTTTTACTAGTGATAGTGATAATTCTAGTGAGGATGATAGCAGTGATGAAAGTGAATACATGCTTAGGGGTTTAGACAAAAAGACTGCTGCTAAAATGAATTTTTACTTGATAAGATTGTTGATAAGGAGAAGTTGGTCAATCGACAGGAAGATATGATCATCTCCCAAAAGGAGGAATATCTTGAGATTTAAAAGCTTCTTGAGCTTGAAAAGGAGCGAAGTAAATTACTAGAACTTGAGTTAGCTTCAATCAAGGAAGCTTGTTTGAAAATAAAAGACTCAAACGTGGCCATCAAGGATGAACCTGTCAACTTAACCAAAGTTAACAAGATCCTTGAGGTACAAGTTGAGTCACTCAAGCAAAGTGGTTCTTCATCCTCTTAAAGCTCACCTTCCCAACAAATCAAATTGGAAACTGTTATTACTTGTACTTGTGCTAAAAGTGACACTAACTTGAAGAAAAAGCCAAAGTGGCATATTTGACAAGTAGAAGGTCAAGTATGCATGCAGTGCATACTCGGTCACAAGACCTCCTAATGTCAAATATGGCATTGGGTATTCTTATGGTGAAAAGAAAAACGCTACAAGCCACAAGAATATCAAGAATTACATTACCTTTGTCAAGGGAAACTCTTCTCAAGTTAGAAAACTTAATAATGGTGATATATTTAACATTGTTAACTCATATGAACAACAAGTTTTATTTAGAACATTTGATGCTTCATATGTACTCATGAAAAGTAATCTTGGAAGAGTTTATGCCAAATATATTGGGCCACGCCATGGGAACATCAAGTATCATGTGTGGGTGCCAAAATCACTTGTGACTAACCTCAAAGTACCCAAGCAAGCTTGGGTACCTAAGACCAAGGCATAATTTGTTTTTTGCAGGCTCATTCATCCGGTGGAGCAAAAAGGGTGCTAGATAGTGGATGCACCAATCACATGACCGTAGAAAGAAGAATGTTTGTGGAATATGAAGAAAATGAAGATCCAAGCGAAGGCATTTACTTTGGTGATAATAGTCAAGGAAGAGTGCTCGGTACTGGTAAAATAGCAATTTCATCACAACATACTCTTTCTCATGTTTTACACGTTGATTCCTTGGATTATAACCTTTTGTCCATATCTCAATTATGTGACAAGGGTTATAATTGTTTATTCACTAATGAGGGTGTGACCGTCTCTAGAAGGAGTGATAACTCGGTTTCATTCAAGGGTGTGTTAAAGGGAAAACTTTATCTAGTTTACTTCAACAAAGATAAAGCCGAACTTGACACATGCTTGATTGCAAAGACCAACATGGGTTGGCTGTGGCACAGACGGCTAGCACATGTTGGTATGAGGAATCTTCAAAAACTCCTTAAAGGCGATCACATCCGAAGTTTAAAGGATGTTCTTTTAGAAAGACAGACCTTGTAGAGCGTGCCAAGTCAGGAAGCAAGTAGGAGCACCCCATCCCGCGAAGAATGTCATGACTACAACAAGACCGCTCGAGCTCCTCCACATGGATCTATTTGGTCCAATTGCTTAATAAGCATCAGCGGTAATAAATAAAGTTTAGTCATTGTTGATGATTTTTCACGCTTCACGTGGGTTTTCCTTTTGCATGATAAGACAGAAACTCAAGGAACCCTCAAGAAGTTCATCAAGCGTGCCCAAAATAAATTCTCATTGAAGATCAAGAACATATGAAGCGATAATGGGACAGAATTCAAGAGTACCCAAGTTGAGGAGTATCTAGATGAAGAAGGGATAAAGCACAAATTTTTAGCACCATATTCTCCTCAACAAAACGGAGTAGCCGAAAGGAAAAACCAAACACTCGTTGAGATGGTGAGGACAATGCTCGATGAATACAAGACTTCAGACAGGTTTTGGGCTGAAGCGATTAACACTGCTTGTCACGCCATATACCAACTCTATCTTCATCGTCTACTCAAGGAAACCTCATATGAACTACTCACCGGTAACAAACCAAACATTTCTTACTTTTGAGTTTTTGGTTCAGAATGCTATATTCGCTTCTGAATGTGGCCTAGAGGGGGGGTGAATAGGCCTTTAAAGTTTCCTGCACACTTAATAGAATTGTTAAAACTTGGTTGACCGGACTAGTCCGGTTGCGTGGGCGGACTAGTCCGGTGTGCTAGAGATATGTGTGTTGATTAAGCGTTATTTGGGAAACCAAATTCTTTTAGTAGCGGAAATGAGAACAACTGATATTTTTATTTGAGATTAATGTAAGAATTCAAGTAAAAACCTATAAGTGCCTTAGATTGATGTTTTAGTAATCAAGTGATCTAATGAACAAAATGTAAAGGAAATAAGGCACAAGACACACGAATTTTTCCCGAGGTTCGATCTCACCACGAGATCTACGTCCTCATTGAGGAAGCTCACACAGAGTCGGGTCTCCAACCCTTTCCCTCTTCAAGTCACCACGAAGGCCGACTTGATTCCACTATCACGGGTAATCACCAAGTTTGTGGGGCAACCTCACACGTTGAGGGCTCCCACGAAAACTACAATGAAAGAAGTGATCAAATACACTCTAAAGTATTACAATGCAGAGTATGAGTGTAAAAAGATCAAACCGCAAGAGCTCGCAATGAAAGAACAACGATCTTCCAATCCCGAATCCAAGTGTTCAATTGATCTCACTCTTTTTTTTACTTTAGATGTGTGGGGAGATGTGTTTTGGGCTCTTGGGACGAAGTGGCGGTTGTTTTCAGCAATATTCGACGTGTATCTACTTTGGAAGGCCGTGGATTCTCTATTTATAGGGTTTCCAAAAAGTAACCGTTGAAAAACCCTAATACCGGACTAGTCCGGTGCAAGTCCGGACTTGTCCGGTCACTGTGTATTTTGAAGTCCAGAAAGTCTGACTAGTTCGGTCCAAGCTCGGACTAGTCCAGTTCTGTGTGAAGGTGAACTCCAGAAAGTTCAACGGACTAGTCCGATCTCCACATATGGGAGACTCCAGAAAGGTCAACGGACTAGTCCGGTGGACACACGGACTAGTCCGGTCTCCCAATAAGAGAGATTCTAGAAAGTTAAACGGACTAGTCCGGTCCATGATCGGACTGGTCCGATGCATTGTGAAAGTTAGGTTAATTTTAATCCCTTACCCTAGCGCAAAGTTGTGAGCTCTTGGAGTGTGTCTTTCATACACTCCATATACATTCAAAATCTAATTTGGTCTTCCAAGCTCCATCAAAGTATCTCTCTTTGGACACCACTTCATTTTTCACTTTTTTGTGTGCACCGAGTTGTTTCACTTGTTTGTCCTGCAATCATCTCAATAGTTTCATTAGGATCTCATATGTCTATCATCAATTAGCCAAAACCCACAAGGGATATCCTAGATGCACTTACAATCTCCCCCTTTTTGGTGATTGGTGACAACCATTTAAGATATCACAATTGAGAATAAAATCTTGATTTTCATAAGGTGTGCACATATGAGAATAACAATAAATCCACAAAAAACTTCTCACATATGCACACACCTTATGGTGGAGTGCCTAACAGGTGTGTGATCAACAAGGTGTGATGAAATAAAGGTAATCAACAATGAGCATAGAAGTAATCATTCAAGTAACAATGAGCATCACACATAAGAGAAGAAATAGTGCATTACAAGGTTTTAAAAATAAGTACATGACCTCGATCACAAAAACAAAAAGACACCAACTAGAGAAACTACTAGTCTCAATCTCTCCCCCTTTAGCATCAAGGCACCAAAAAGGGAAAAATTGAGGGGAATCACTCATCGCCGCTCTCTTCTTCAGTTTCGGTCTGGTCTTCATCTTCACCACCATCATCATTCGCTGGAGCAGGCTCTTCCTCGGAGTCCTCGAAGGCGGGCGGGGATCCAACCGGCTCAATCTCAAGCTTGTCATAAATAGCTTTGATGTTGGCGTTCACATATTGTTGATGCTTCTTCTGCCTGACTTCAATCTTGTGGCAGCAGGCAAAGATAGAGGTGAGCATTTTGAGCACACCATCGGAGGGTTCAGGAGTAGGTGCAGAGCTAGGAGGAGCAGTTGCAGATCTTGTGGCATTCACATCCAGATCTTGCTTAGACCTCCTCTCAGCTTCAGGGGAGGGAGGTGCACCAGGAGCTGAGGGTAGAGTGTACTCAGTTGGCTTTTGCGACTTCAACCCCGTATGGTGAACATCCTTGACAAACTCAAGTCCAGTCACTTTCTCAATCATGTACATGATGTACGGGGCATACACGCAAGATCTGTTTGGAGTGATTGAGATGTTCACAATGTCATTGTCGATGTATTCAAAGACATTGAATGGTCTCCTCCCACCAATGACCTTCATTAGGGTCCTCAAAGTTCCTTGAATAGTCCCCGCATCTCCATCTTTCAGGGCTATTGTCTTCCTAAAAATTCTGTTGAGGACCACATAGAAGGGCTTCAAATATTTGATAGTGGGAGGGACACAAGGCATCCTTGTGTCATAGAGAAATTTGAGCTCATCCTTCTCCAAGGGTTGCAGATTGTGGATGACAAGATCATGATCCAAAGTGTGCTCAAGGTGGAGGATCCTTGCAAATTCATCATAAGTGACACTGTACTTGGAACCATGAGTCATCCAAGTAAGACTGTCTCCATCACCACGAGCAAAGTAGAGGGTAAAGTAAAATTGGGTGATGACCTCATTGTTCCAGTCATACTCAAAGGCAAGCAGATCCTTCAAGATGTGCCTCTCCAGGGCCTCTACCACCTCACGAAAGGCAGGATATCTCTTCGACTGTAAGTATCCAACATTCACCCATTGACTCTCTACTACGGGATTCTTCATCTTCATGTACACATGATCGTAGTAGTCGGCATGGAAGTTGCTCCAAAATCTTAGGTCTGAGCATTGCCGAGGTTGATCATACACATTAACCTGCCTGAAGCTATCGGCAAGCTCACCCCCTTTTCCGGTGAAATCCTTACTCGAGCGCTGCCTGTTGCGGTGACTTGGGTTCTTCATCTTCAGGGGCCCAATGGGACCACTAGCAAGCCCCTTTCCTTCGTTGAGAGTCCTCTTTGGCCCTAAGGAGCTCTCGCCAGCTTTTCCTTGGGCCTTCTTAACAATCACCTTCCTTTTCTTGGGCAAATTGTCATTGGAGGGTGGAGAGTGCACATTGACATCATGTCTTTTCTTCATGTACCTCTCCTTAGCTCTCTTCACTTTTTCACGTTCAACTTCTTCATCAACGTGGAAAGAGCTGTCATCTGAGCTTGAAGACATCGTGCCTAATAAGGAGTTCATGGATTAGACGAGAAAGAACCAAGAATTGAAGGAGATGTGAGGATTCAAATGTCAGATACCAGACTTGTTCGGTTTCAGAGTGTGGACTTGTCCGGTGTACCGGACTAGTCCGTATCTGGGAGCCGGACTAGTCCGCCTGGCATAAGAACCCTAACAAAACCTATGAATCACAGCTTCTATCTAAGGATTCAAGGCTGCATGAAAGTGAAAGGAATACATCTCTGAAGCTAATGAACTGCCTTGGAATCAAGGGAAACAAGCTAGAACTAGAAGAGTTGAGAGTTTGATTTTAGGAAGAAATTTACTGAGATTTGAAGATTCGCGTTGAAGGAGCACGGATCTGTCCGGGTGAGTTCGGAGTGGGGTATCAACTCATCGAGGGGAGGATTTCCCACGGAGAAAACTTGGATTTTGAGGGCTCAACTCGAAAATCACTTTTGGGGGCCAGGGTTTGAGAGGTGAGGGCTCAACTCAAAGTGGAGGGAGGTTTCAAATTGATTTTGGGCCGGCTAGCTGCTTATATACATGGCCGACCGGGCTAGTCCGGTCAGAGGACAAACTAGTCTGGTGCCCCTGGAAAACCTAGGAAAGAGGGACTATCTGGACTAGTCTGGTGGCAAACTTGACTAGTCCAATGTCCCTGGAAAAACCAAGTATTTAGAGATAACTAACAGTGATCCAAGGACAAGTTTTGCAAATAATCTTGGTACTTATGACCAAAAGGCAATCAACAATGAAAAATGGTCATAAACTCCAAGATTTTTTCTTAAAATTAGTTTTCTTAGAAGAAAAAGAGGTGAGGGGCAGTTTAGCAATAAAATGTAACATTTGAAGTTTCAACCAGGTGTGCAACGTTTCAAGCCACATTTCGAGAGTCAAGAATATTAAGTTCATTCCTAAGCTCACAAAACCTTTTCTCATCCAATGGTTTGGTAAAAATGTCTGCAAGTTGTTTTTCAGTTCTAACATGTGAAATAGCAATGTCACCTTTTAATGAATGATCTCTAAGAAAATGATGACGGATATCTATGTGCTTAGTTCTTGAGTGCTCTACAGGGTTGTGTGCAATTTTTATAGCACTTTCATTATCACATAGAAGTGGGATATGGCTTAGATTGTAGCCATAGTCCCTAAGAGTATGTCGCATCCAAAGTACTTGTGCGCAACAACTACTGGCTGTAACATACTCTGCTTCCGCTGTGGAAAGAGCAATGGAGTTTTGCTTTTTAGATGACCAAGAAACTATGGACCTACCAAGAAACTGACAAGTCCCTGACGTGCTCTTTCTATCGACTTTGCATCCTGCATAGTCGGCATCAGAATACCCTATCAAGTTAAATTTGGATCCTTTTGGATACGAAAGGCCCAAGTTGAGTGTGTGCACAAGGTACCTTAGGATTTTTTTTACAGCAATTAAGTGACACTCTTTGGGTGCGACTTGAAACCTTGCACACAAGCAAACACTAAGCATAATATCTGGCCTAGATGCACATAAATAAAGTAAGGAGCTGATCATGGATCGATATACCTTTTGGTCCACATTGGGACCGTCTTCATTGAGGTCGAGATGTCCGTTAGTGGCCATGGGTGTCTTGATGGGCTTGACTTTGTCCATGTTGAATTTCTTGAGAATGTCCTATGTATATTTGGTTTGGCTTATAAATGTACCTTCTCTTAATTGCTTCACTTGGAATCCCAAGAAGAACTTCAATTCGCCCATCATTGACATCTCGAACCTATCTGTCATAATTTTACTAAATTCTTCACAGAAAGACTTGTTAGTGGATCCAAAGATAATGTCGTCAACATAAATTTGACATGCGAATAGATGATCATCACAATGTTTAGTGAAGAGTTTATAGTCATCTTTACCAATCTTGAATCCATTTTGAGTCAGAAAATCTCTAAGACACTCATACCAAGCTCAAGGAGCTTGTTTGAGGCCATAGAGAGCCTTACGCAGTTTGTAGACATGGTTGGGATACTTTTGGTCTTCGAATCCTGGTGGCTGCTCCACATAAACTTCCTCCTTGATTGGACCGTTTAAGAAAGCGCTTTTGACGTCCATTTGATACAGCTTAAAATTATGGTGAGTAGCATATGCCAATAAAATACGAATGGACTCAAGTCTAGCTACAGGAGCGAAAGTTTCATCGAAGTCCAAACCTTCGACCTGAGAATAACCTTTGGCCACCAATCTTGCTTTATTTCTTGTTACTACTCCATGTTCATCTTGCTTGTTCCGAAAGACCCATTTGGTTCCAACTATGTTTGCCTTTGGTCTCTCCACCAGCTCCCACACTTCATTTCTCTTGAAGTTGTTCAACTCTTCTTGCATTGCAATCACCCAGTCTGGATCCCTTAAGGCTTCTTCTACCCTGTGTGGTTCCAGAAAAGACACAAAAGAATAGTATTCACAGAAATTTACAATTCGAGATCTAGTAGTTACTCCCTTAGCAATATCTCCAATGATATTGTTGACAGGGTGGTCTCTTTGCACGCTCTGGTGTACTCTCGGGTGTGGAACTTGTGTAGTTGCTTGTTCTTCATTATCTTCATGTGCATTTTCTCCCCCTAGAACATTGCTTCCATGAATGTCCTGATTTTCTTGATCTTGTGCAAGAGCTCCCCCTTGATCATTGCCTCTTTGTTGAGGTTCATCTTGTGCATTTGAGTCGAATGTTTGCTCTTGTGGTAAGATATCACCAAGTACCATGTTCTTCAGTGCTTCATATGGAGCTTCCTCTTTATCTAGCACACACTTATCAACTTGCTCCACTTGTGAGCCGTTAGATTCATCGAACACTACGTCACGTGCTACTTCAACAAGGCCGGACACCTTGTTGAAGACACGATAGGCGTAGGCATTCGATTCATAACCGATCAAGAACCCTTCGTCGGACTTTGAAGCGAACTTCGAGGTCCTTGGTTTCTTGTTCAGAATAAAACATTTACAACCAAATACTTTGAAATAAGAAACATTAGGCTTTTTACCGGTAAGGAGCTCATATGGAGTTTTCTTCAGTAGTCGATGGAGGTACAGCCGATTTGTGGCATGACAAGTGGTGTTCACCGCTTCTGCCCAAAATCGATCTGATGTCTTGATTCATCAAACATAGTTCTTGCCATTTCGATCAATGTTTTGTTCTTCCTTTCGGCCACCCCGTTTTGTTGAGGGGAGTAGGGTGCCGAGAACTCATGGTTTATCCCTTCTTCATCAAGATACTCTTCAACTTGGAGGTTCTTAAATTCTGTCCCGTTGTCACTTCTGATGTTCTTTATAGTTGATGAGAATTCGTTCTGAGCTCTTTTCAAGAACATCTTGAGGATTCCCTGAGTTTCTGATTTATCATACAAGAAAAATACCCAGGTAAATCTTGAAAAATCATCAACAATTACTAAACTGTATTTGTTATCGCCGATGCTGATGTACGAAATTGGACCAAATAGATCCATGTGGAGGAGTTTTAGCGGTCTTGTGGTAGTCATCACATTCTTGGCGGGGTGTGGTGCTCCGACTTGTTTTCCCGCTTGACAAGCGCTGCAAGGCCTGCCTTTTTCAAACACCACATCCTTAAGACCACGGATGTGACCACCTTTTAGAAGTTTCTGCAGATTTCTCATCCCAACATGGGCTAGCCGTCTATGCCACAACCATCCCATGTTGGTCTTAGCATCCAAGCAAGTGTTGAGTTTGGCTTTATCTTTGTTGAAGTCAATAAGATAAAGCTTTCCCTTCAACATTCCCTTGAATGCAATCGAGCCAGCTTCTTCTAAAAACGGTCACACCCTCATTAGTGAACAAACAGTTATAACCTTTGCCGCATAGCTGAGATATTGACAAAAGGTTATAATCTAGAGAATCTACATGTAAAACATTGGATAAGGTATGTTGAGAGGATATTTCAATGTTACCTCTACCAAGGACCTTTCCTTGGTTGTTGTCTCCGAAGTATATGCCTTCACCTGGATCCTTGTTGTACTTGTACTCCACAAACATACCTCTCTCTCCGGTCATGTGATTTGTGCATCCACTATCAAGCACCCATTTAGATCAACCGGAGGAGTAAGCCTACAAAAAAGAATTATTCTTTGGTTTTAGGTACCCAAGCTTGATTGGGTCCTCTCAGGTTAGTCACAAGAGTCTTGGGCACCCACACACAAGTTTTTAAGTTCTTGTGGTGTGCCCCTGTATATTTAGCAATGACTTTTCCATGTTTGGCTTTCATAAAACATAGGAAGCATCAAATGTACGAAACAATATTTGTAAATCAGGTTCATGGGATTTTTCCTTAACAAAGACAATTCCATTCTTAGCATGATTGGGAGTAGACATGTGTTTGTTCCTGTCAAAACCAAGGCCATCTTTGACATTAGGAGGTCTAGTGACCATATATGCACTGCGTGCATATTTGATCTTCTCCTTATCAAATATGCCGCTTGGAGAGGCATGATTAGATGTTGAATTATTAGAAATAACATTCTTCTTACTAGAGCAAGTGCAAGTTCCGATTGTTGTTGAACTCATAACTTTGGAGGAAGAGATCTTGGAGGAAGAGGAGTCACTTTGCTTGAGTGACTCAACTTGCACCTCAAGGATCTTGTTAACTTTTGACAAGTTAGCAAGTTCTTCCTTGATTGCAATATGCGAGTCTTCTAGCTTTTAGTAAGTTTCCTTACTCAAGGCTAGCTCAACCTTAAGCGACTCGTTCTTCTCTCTTTCAAGCTCGAGAAGCTTTTCAACTTCTTGATATCTCTTCCTTTCACGGATGAGCATATCTTTTTGTCGGTTAAGAAGTTCCTCCTTTTCAAAAATTTTGTTCGACAACATTTCCATTTTCTTTAGAGCAATTTTACTTAGTCCTCTAAACATTTCTTCATTATCACTAGAGCTATCAAAGTCATCAATAGAGGAATTTAGCGTAGGAGGGGTGAGTCGTACCTTTTTCTTGCCTTCCTTAGCCATAAGGCAAGTGTGGTTGTTCATATCCCATCCTCCCATGTTTGGGAAGAGTGTGGCCTTCATAGTAGGTTTCTTGATTGCGATAGTGACCATCTCTTCTTCTTCATCGGAGGAGGACTCGTCGTTTGAGTCCCACTCCTTGCCAATGTGAGCTTGATGGGCTTGTCTTCTTTTTCTGAAATTTTTCTTTTCTTGAGGTCTTGTTTCCTTCTTCTTTTTGTTTTCTTCATAAGAGTAGTCCACCATGAAGTGACCATACTCTCTGCAGTTGTAGCAAGTGCATCGAGCCTTGGATTTTCCTTTATCCTTCCTTTTGCCTTCATTTGAGTTGTTGCCGTGTCTTCTTTTCATCATTCGCTTGAACTTCTTGATAAAGAGTACCATTTCTTCATCATCAAGATCGGTGCTCTCGTCGCTTGTATGCCACTCGTCTTGATCTTCATGAGTTTCTTTGAGTTTGGGTCGGCATGTTGCTTTGAGAGCAACCTCTTTCTTTTTGGAAGAAGTGAATTCGGCCAAATCTTTGACATATTGTTCCTCTTTCTCCATCATTTCACGATTTATGATCTTCCCCAACAATTCATCGGGAGTCATTTTGTGAAACCCGGGGCTTTCTTTAATCATTGAGCAAAGTGTGACATTTCTTGGCATGAAGGCTCTAATCATTCTCTTGACCACCTCGTGATTCGTCCATTTCTTACTTCCATAGGCACGGATTTTGTTGATGAGTGCCTTCATTCGATTGTACATGTCTTGAGGTGATTCGCCTTCTTCAATAGCAAATCTTCCCAACTCTCCTTCAAGCATCTCGATTTTAGCTTCACGAACTGACCTATTTCCTTCGTGAGCTGTCTTGAGTGTATCCCAGATTTCTTTTGCACTTTCTAAGCCATCGATCTTGGTGAATTCCTCTCTACTTAGTGATGACGTGATCACGGCGACGGCTTGTGCATTTCTGTGAATCTCTTGTTCTTGTTCTGGGGTGAGTTCCTCATTTGTGTCCGGGGTATATATGCCAGTGCAAACAATGTGCCACAGACTAGGATTTAGGGATATTAGATGCATCTTCATGTTGTACTTCCACATGGTATAGTCGCTTCCGTCAAACTGTGGAGGTTTTCCCATAGGAATGGAGAGATAGTGATTGTTTGAATTGAGACGGTTGTAGTTGTATGGATGTCAGGAGTAGTCGTGATGACCACTCCCCGTCGTCTTCTCATCTTCTTTTCCTTTTTGTCCTAGCAGTTTCTTCCTCAGGAGTGCCTTTAGTTGTCGCACTTCTTCATCATCATGTGGACTTTGTTTCAGCACATCGAAGGCTTTAACTTCTTGTTCCTCCTCATTGATGTTCATCTTTGAGATATCGTTGTTCTTCTCAGAGGCCATTGATCTCTCCGAGATGTGAGTCTCGTTGGCGGAGAACCTTGCTCTGATACCAATTGAATGTAGCCTAGAGGGGGGTGAATAGGCCTTTAAAGTTTCCTGCACACTTAATAGAATCATTAAAACTTGGTTGACCGGACTAGTCCGGTTGCGTGGGCAGACTAGTCCGGTGTGCTAGAGATATGTGTGTTGATTAAGCGTTATTTGGGAAACCAAATTCTTTTAGCAGCGGAAATGAGAACAACTGATATTTTTATTTGAGATTAATGTAAGAATGCAAGTAAAAACCTATAAGTGCCTTAGATTGATGTTTTAGCAATCAAGTGATCTAATGAACAAAATGTAAAGGAAATAAGGCACAAGACACACGAATTTTTCCCGAGGTTCGATCTCACAACGAGATCTACGTCCTCGTTGAGGAAGCTCACACAGAGCCGGGTCTCCAACCCTTTCCCTCTTCAAGTCACCACGAAGGTCGAATTGATTCCACTATCACGGGTAATCACCAAGTTTGTGGGACAACCTCACACGTTGAGGGCTCCCACGAAAACTACAATGAAAGAAGTGATCAAATACACTCGAAAGTATTACAATGCAGAGTATGAGTGTAGAAAGATCAAACCCCAAGACCTCGCAATGAAAGAACGACGATCTCCCAATCCCGAATCCAAGTGTTCAATTGATTTCACTCTTTTTTTTCACTTTATATGTGTGGGGAGATGTGTTTTGGGCTCTTGGGACGAAGTGGCGGCACTAGGGTTTGTGTTTTCAGCAATATTCGACGTGTCTCTACTTTGGAAGGTTGTGGATTCTCTATTTATACGGTTTCCAAAAAGTAACTGTTGAAAAACTTTAATACCGGACTAGTCTGGTGCAAGTCCGGACTTGTCCGATCACTGTGTATTTTGAAGTCCAGAAATTCTGCCGGACTAGTCTGGTCCAAGCTCGGACTAGTCTGGTTCTGTGTGAAGGTGAACTCCAGAAAGTTCAATGGACTAGTCCGATCTCCACATATGGGAGACTCCAGAAAGGTCAACGGACTAGTCTGGTGGACACACGGACTAGTCCGGTCTCCCAATAAGAGAGATTCCAGAAAGTTAAATGGACTAGTCCAGTCCATGATCGGACTAGTCCGGTGCATTGTGAAAGTTAGGTTAATTTTAATCCCTTACCCTAGCGCAAAGTTGTGATCTCTTGGAGTGTGTCTTTCATACACTCCCTATACATTCAAAATCGAATTTGGTCTTCCAAGCTCCATCAAAGTATCCCTCTTTGGACACCACTTCATTTTTCACCTTCTTGTGTGCACCGAGTTGTTTCACTTGTTTGTCCTGCAATCATCTCAATAGTTTCATTAGGATCTCATACGTTTGTCATCAATTAGCCAAAACCCATAAGGGATATCCTAGATGCACTTATAGCTTCAAAGTCCGATGAAGGTTTCTTACTTGGCTATGATTCAAACTCCTACATCTATTGTGTCTTCAACAAGGCCTCCAGACTTGTTGAAGTAGCACGTGATGTAGTGTTCGATGAAACTAACGGCTCTCAAGGAGACAAAGTTGATCAATGTGTGCTAGATCAAGAAGAAGCTCCATGTCAAGCATTGAGAAGAATGGTGTTGGGTGATGTTCGACCACAAGTGCCACCTCCAAATGCGAATGAATAAGATGAACCACAAGTGGAGGAAAATGATCAAGGGGGAGCTTCCACACAAGATCAACATCAAGAAGATCAAGGTGATCAAAACATCAATGAGGGCAACTATCCAGGGGGAGAAGAAGTTGATAATGAAGATTCAAGACCACAAGTGCCACATCCAAGAGTACACCAAAGCATCCAAAGAGAGCACCCCATCGACAATATAACCGGTGACATCCAAAATGGAGTAATTACTCAATCTTGCATAGCTAATTTTTGTGAACACTATTCTTTTATATCTTCTTTGGAACCATACAGGTTTGAAGATGCATTAAAAGATCCAGATTGGGTGATGGCAATGGAAGAAGAATTGAACAACTTCAAAAGGACCGAAGTGTGGGAGCTTGTCGAAAGACCCAAGTCCTACGTCATCAGCACTAAATGGGTCTTTCGCAGCACGCAAGATGAACATGGAGTTGTAACAAGGAACAAGGCACGACTTGTGGCCAAAGGGTACTGAATGTAGCCTAGAGGGGGGGGGGGGTGAATAGGCTTTTTGAACTTTCCGTAGGAACCTGAAACACTTAGCAACCTGATCAAACACAGAGAAATCATAATAGTCCGGTAGTGTGCGTACTAATCCGGTGTGTGCGGACTAGATCGATCAAGTTTGATCAATGATTTTGATCCAAGTACTCTATGCAGCGGAAATTTAGTTGTAACTCAAGTATATTGCTTTAATGAAACTAGATATGGCACAAGTTAACTTCAGTTTCGAAGTTTTAACGAAGTTGAACAAGATCGAGCAAACCCTAGATTGCAACGAATAGTAAGAACAAAAGTAAAGACACAATGATTTTTATCCCGTGGTTCGATTCCACAAAGGAAATCTATGTCCATGTTGAGGACTCCACGGAGGACCAGAATCCTCGCGGAATCGCCACAGAGGCCGATTCTCTTCCACTAATCACAAAGGGGGTAAATAACCGTGTTCAAGGGGCCTTCTCACAAGTTGAGGGCTCCCCAAGATTTACAATTCAAAACACCACCAAACACACTCGAAAGATATGCAATAGAACAGTGAGAGTGTGTGACAGAATCAAACCCAAGAGCTCAAGACATGAAGAACGTGTCTCTCCTTTGATCTATGGTTAATCCTCAAGGATTTGATCTTTCTTGCGTTGGATTTTGTGGAGAGACGTGTTTTCTGGGCTCTTGGAAGGTGTGATGGCGCAGGGGGTCGAGAAATATCATAGTAGGGTCGTGCACCTCTATTTATACTAGGGTTTCCGAAGGTTACTGTTAGGGTTTACAAAGTCTAGACTAGTCCAGTGTGCGGCGTGTGGGAAACCCTAAGTGTCATGAATTATCGGACTTGTCCGGCAATTGGAGGACTAGTCCAATTTTGTCTCTGGAGATGTTCGGTCTAGTTCGACACATATCAGACTAGTCCGGCATGGTGAATCTCTTAGTGAATTGAGGACAAGTCCGTACTTGGAGGACTTGTCTGATTTTAGTCAGAGAGGTTACCAGACTAGTCCAGACAATATCGGACTAATCCGGTGTCTTGAAATTTTGAGGGGCTAAGGACAAGTCTAAAATTGGGGGGACTTGTCCAAAGTTGCTCAGTGAGGATTTCGGACTAGTCTGTGGAATATCGGACTTGTCTGATGTTGATCAGAGGCGTTATCAGACTAGTCTGTAGCAGACAAGTCCGCACTAGGAGGACTTGTCTGATCCTGGATAGAGAGATTACTGGACTAGTCTGGGGAACACCAGACTAGTCCAGACCTATGTAAACTTGTGCAGTGAGAGTGTTTTCTTTTGCTTGAGGTCTTGGGGTGTGTTTCTCCAACACACTCCATACACAAACAGTATTCTATTCATCTCTTTTTCTCTTTTCAACTTGATTCCTCACTCTCCTTTCTTTTTGTGCTTTCTTCATAATTTTATTAAAGCCTGTGCTCATCTCAACAATTTGGTTAGGATCTCATTTGTTTGTCATAAATCAACCAAAACCCACAAGGGATGCCTAGATGCACTTTCAATCTCCCATTTTTTGGTGATTGATGACAACCAATTGAGATTTCACAAATATGATTAAAAATCTAGATTTTCGTAAAGTATGCACATATGAGCTTAGAACAAGTTAAGCAATGAAAACATAAGACATTTGTGCACTCTTTATGGTGGGGTGCAAAACTACGTGTGTGTGAGCAATAATCGTGATGATGATGAGGTAAAAGCATAGTCATAACAACAGCAAGCATGTATGTCAATTTCAAAGCATAAACATAGATTGTACCACAGAATCAGCACAAACTCCATAAACATGACTAGAACCATAATAAGAGCATAATAGTAGTTTTACAACCCAAAAGTAGCAGAATTTCAAAAGAAACACAATTGGAGCTCTCATCTCTCAAACTACTGCCAGACCTAGTGTCTCCCTCTCAATCTCTCCCCCTTTGGCATCAAGGCACCAAAAAGAAGGAGAGGAGGGATCTAGAAGTCACCGCAGGCTCAATCCTCATTGTCGGTCCTCTCATCGTCTTCATCTTCAGGCTGAGGAGGAGGAGGAGCGGATCCACTCGAAGTGCCCTTAACACCAAAATAGGCGAGCTCGGAGGGAGAGAGAGGTGGCAGCTCAGAGAAGTCTAAAGCTGAATCATCAGAGATAATGGGAGATCCAACAGGCTCGATCTCCAGCTTGGGCCCTCCTGGGAGCCTCCTCACGAGATACAGGGGATGGAGCAGTGGTAAGCACAGATTGAGGTGGCTTTTGAGGCCTCAAAGTTGTGTGCTCAACATTCTTCACAAACTCGATTCTTGTGACCCTTTCTATCATAACCATGATATAGGGTGCATAGCCACAGGAACAGTTGGGGGTGCAAGAGATGTTCACCATGTCGTTCCAGATGTATTCGAAGACATCAAACTTCCTTTTCTTGCTTATTACCTTCATCAGTGTCCTTAGGTAACCTTGAACACTTCCTGCATCTCCATCTTTTGGAGCTATTCTCTTCCTCAGCACCCTGTTGAGAACAATGAAGAAAGGCTTCATGTTCTTGGTCAATGGAGGGTTGTACTTCAGGCGAGTAGCATAAAGGAACTCCATTTTATCTTTCTCTAAGACACCAATGTTGTGAATCATGAGCTCCTTGCTGCTAGTGTCTTCCAGGTGAAGCAATCTAGCAAACCCATCATAAGTCACAGTGTACTTGGATCCGTGAGTCATCCAAGTCACCCTTTCCTCTTCATCACTGTCAAAAAAGCAGGTAGCATAAAACTGAGCAATAACTTCATCATTCCAGTTGTATCTGAAGGCAAACAAATCCTTCAGACCATGCCTCACCACAACTGCAATCACATCATCAAAGGCTAGGCATCTCTTTCTCTCAAAGTGGCTCCAGTCAATCCACTGGTTGCGGACCACCGGAGTCTTCATCGTGAGATACACGGAACTATAGTAGTCCGCGTGGAAGTTGCTCCAGAATCTTGCATCAGTTGCCATCCTGGAACTGCTGTAACAGTCAATCGTCCTGAGCTTTGAAGCTATATCGCTTCCTTTGCCATTGAATATTTCTTTAGAGGGGTCTCTGTTCCCCTGTCTTGGAGCACTCATCCGTAGAGGGCCAATCGGACCGGTGGTGATCCCTTTCCCTTTGCCCTTAGCTTGGCGAGGAGCTGCCGAGCTAGGGCCAGCTGCATCCTTTCCTTTGGATGCGAGCTTCTTGGCCACGACCTTTCGCCGCACCTGAGGTGGAGTGGGCGACGGGTCAGCGGCACGGTTTTGCCACTTCTTGCTTTGGCCCATCGAGGATCGAAGCAATGACTCTTGGTCCATCTCGGCCTCATAGTCGGAAATCTCATCGTTGGAGCTCGACATGGTCCTGACAAGAGGATTATACAATACATGGATGAGGATTGATGGCAAGAAAATGCATTGAGTAGTTGGAATTTAGGGTTGAGTTCAATGAAAAATTGGACTTGTCCGGTGCTCAAGTGCGGACTATTCCGGAGTACCAGACTTGCCATACTGAGACCGGACTAGTCCTGTGTTCAACTGCTCAAACCCTAACTACAAATCAATGGTGTTTCTCAATGCAAAAATAGCTCAAGGTAGATGTAATACAACAAGGAGTCATGTATTAACTAATGGATCTAAGCAATTTTGTCCATAACGCAAGAAATTGAAGATTCTAGGGTTTTGGAGAAAGTTTACCAAAATCCTTCGATTTTTGAGGTTGGACGAGTTGTTCTTGCGGACTAGTCCATGGACCTCGATCCCCTTGCGATGAAGATCGTTTTCCACGGAGAGTTGAAGAGATTTGGTGGAGAAATCGCCAAATCACTGTGGGGGCGCTCGAGTGAAGATAGAGAATGTGAGGAACGTTGTGAGGATGAAGGAGATTAGAGTTTGGCGGCCCTAGGGTTATGGAGTCGAAAAATCAGACTAGCTCGTGGTCAACCGGACTATTTTGGACTACCAGATCTCTACGGACTAGTCTGGAGTATGCGGACTAGTCCGGGTAACCACGGACTAGTCTGTGGTCACCAGAACAGAAGCATTTATCCAGTCCCTATATATTTGAAGGTGCTTACAAAGAAAATAGGGGGCAAAACATACAAATAATCTTGATTAATATAATCAGTAAACATACAACAATCAAGCTATGACCATAATTCACCAAGATCAAGTAATTTAAATAGTTTTTCGGAGAAAATAGAGAGAGATGATTTTCATAACACAATCAATCAATTTTGAAGATGGCATACATGTATGCAAGTTTTCAAGCCACGTTCCGAGCATCAAGGACATTTAGTTCATTTCGGAGCTCGTAAAAACGTTTTTCATCAAGTGGCTTGGTAAAGATATCAGCTACCTGTTTTTCGGTATTGACATGGGAAATGGTTATGTCGCCTTTCATTGAATGGTATGTCAAAAAGTGATGTCGGATGTCTATGTGTTTGGTCCTAGAGTGCTCAACGGGGTTATGGGCAATTTTAATAGCACTCTCATTATCACAAAAGAGTGGAATACAGCTCATATTGTAACCGTAATCCCTTAGAGTTTGTCGCATCCAAAGGAGTTGTGCACAATAACTCTCAGCTGTAACATACTTTGCTTCGATCATGGATAAGGCAATGGAGTTTTGTTTCTTGGAGGACAAAGAAACTAGGGATCTACCTAGGAATTGGCATGTACCGGAGGTACTTTTTTAACTACTTTGCAACCGGCATAATCTGCATCGGAGTATCCAATGAGATTGAACTTGGAACCTTTAGGATACCAAAGGCCTAGGTTGGGCGTATGAACTAAATATCGCGAGATACTTTTTACGGCTATCAAATGACACTCCTTAGGATTGGCTTGAAATCTTGCACACAAACATACACATAACATAATATCAGGCCTAGATGCACATAAGTAAAGTAGGGATCCAATCATGGAGTGATACCTTTTGATCCACGTTTGGTCCGTCTTCATTGAGATCCAAGTGTCCATTTGTTGCCATGGGAGTCTTTATAGGCTTCGCCTTGTCCATTCCAAACTTCTTGAGTATGTCTTGAGTATACTTGGTTTGGCTTATGAACGTCCCTTCCTTTTGTTGCCTCACTTGGAATCCCAAGAAATATTTAAATTCTCCCATCATAGACATTTTGAATCTATCTGTCATAATCTTACTAAATTCTTCACAAAAGGATTTGTTAGTTGAACCAAATATAATATCATCAACATAAATTTGACAGATAAATAGATCATTGTCAAAGTGCTTGGTAAATAACGTGTAATCAACTTTGCCAATCTTAAACCCATTTTCAATCAAAAATCTTTAAGGCACTCATACCAAGCTCAAGGAGCTTGTTTGAGGCCATAGAGAACCTTACGCAGTTTGAACACATGGTCGGGGAACTCTTGATCTTTGAATCCGGGGGGTTGCTCCACGTACACCTCCTTCTTGATTGGTCCGTTGAGGAAGGCGCTTTTCACATCCATTTGATAGAGCTTGAAATGTTGATGAGTAGCATATGCAAGTAATATTCTAATCGATTCAAGCCTAGCTATGGGAGCAAAAGTTTCGTCGAAATCTAAACCTTCGACTTGTGAATACCCTTTGGCCACAAGTCGCGCCTTATTTTTTGTCACTACCCTGTGTTCGTCTTGCTTGTTGCGGAAGACCCATTTAATGTTGACTACGTTGAACTTGGGCCTTTCAACAAGTTCCCACACCTCGTTCCGTTTGATGTTGTTCAATTCTTCTTGCATTGCCACCACACAATCCATATCTTTCAATACATCTTCAATCCTGTGTGGTTCCAAAGAGGATACAAACGAGTAATGTTCACAAAAATTAGCTCAAGATCTAGTTGTTATTCCCTTTTGGATGACACCGATTATGTTGTCGACGGGGTGATCTCTTTGGATGCATTGGTGTACTCTTGGATGTGGCACTTGTGGTCTTGAATCTTCATGGTCATCTTCTTCTACCCCTAGATGGTTGCCCTCATTGATTTGTTGATCACCTTGATCTTCATGAGGTTCATCTTGTGTAGAAGCTCCCCCTTGATCAATTACCTCCACTTGTGCTTCATCTTCTTCATTTGCATTTGGAGGTGGCACTTGTGGTCGAACATCGCCCAACGCCATTCTTCTCAATGCTTTACATGGAGCTTCTTCTATATATAGCACACACTGATCAACTTGCTCTTCTTGAGAGCCATTAGTTTCATCGAACACTACGTCACGTGCTACTTCAACAAGTCTGGAGACCTTGTTGAAGACACGATAGGCGTAAGAGTCCGAATCATAGCCAACCAAGAAACCTTCATCGGACTTCGAAGCGAACTTTGAAGACCTAGGCTTCTTGTTCAAATTATAACATTTAGAATCGAAAACTCAAAAATAGGAAATATTCGGCTTGTTACCGGTGAGTAGTTCGTATGACGTTTTCTTGAGTAGGCGATGAAGATAGAGTCAGTTTATGGCGTGACAGGCGGTGTTAACCGCTTCAGCCCAAAACCAATCCGAAGTCTTGTACTCGTCGAGCATTGTCCTCGCCATGTCAATGAGGGTTCGGTTCTTCCTTTCAGCTACTCCATTTTGTTGAGGGGAATACGGTGCTGAAAATTCATGTTTTATTCCTTCTTCGTCTAGGTACTCCTCAACTTGGGTGTTCTTGAATTGCGTACCATTATCGCTTCGTATGTTATTGATCTTCAATGAGAATTCATTTTGGGCACGCTTGAGAAACTTCTTGAGGGTTCCTTGAGTTTCTGTTTTATCATGCAAAAAGAAAACCCACGTGAAGCGCAAAAAATCATCAACAATTACTAAACTGTATTTGTTATCATCGATGCTTATGTAAGCAATTGGACCAAATAGGTCCACATGAAGGAGCTCGAGCGGTCTTGTTGTAGTCATGACGTTCTTCGCGCGATGGAGTGCTCCTACTTGCTTCCCAGCTTGGCATGCACTACAAGGTTTGTCTTTCTCAAAAACAAAATCCTTTAAACCACGGATGTGATCGCCCTTAAGGAGTTTTTAAAGATTCTTCATACCAACATGTGCTAGCTGTCTATGCCACAGCCAACCCATGTTGGTCTTTGCAATCAAGCATGTGTCAAGTTCGGCTTATTGAAGTCAACAAGATAAAGATTTCCCTTTAACACGCCCTTGAATGCAACCGAGTCATCACTCCTTCTAGAGACAGTCACACCCTCATCAGTGAACAAGCAATTATAACCCTTGTCACATAATTTAGATATGGACAGTAGGTTATAATCTAAGGAATCGACATGTAAAACATGAGAAAGAGTGTGTTGAGGCGAAATGCCTTCGCTTGGATCTTCATTTACTTATATTCAACGAACATCCTTCTTTCTCCGGTCATGTGGTTGGTGCATCCACTATCTAGCACCCATTTTTCTCCACCGGAGGAGTAGGCCTGCAAAAACAAATTACGCCTTGGTTTTAGGTACCAAAGCTTGCCTGGGTCCTTTGAGGTTAGTTACAAGTTATTTGGGCACACACATGAGATTTGATGTTCCAATGGCGTGGCCCAACATGTTTAGCATAAACTCTACCAAGATTACTTTTTATGAGAACATATGATGCGTCAAAAGTTCTAAACAATAGTTGTTGTTCATATGTGTTAACATGTTTGGACTTATCAACATTATTAGGCTTTCTAGCTTGAGAGGAGTTTCCCTTGACAAAGGCAATGCATTCCTTGTTATTATTGTGGCTTCTAGCATTTTGCTTTTCACCATAAGAATACCCAATGCCATATTTTACATTGGGAGGTCTTGTGGCCAAGTATGCACTGTGTGCATACTTGACCTTCTCCTTGCCAAATATGCCACTTCGGGAAGGATGTTTGTCCTTTGTCAAATTTGACTTCTCCTTCAAGTTAGTGTCAATTTTAGCACATTCACAAGTAATAGTAGTTTCAGATTTTTAAGTGTTGAGAAGGTGAGCTTGAAGAGGAAGAAGGGTCACTTTGCTTGAGTGAATCAACTTGTACCTCAAGGATCTTGTTAACTTTGGTCAAGTTAGCAAGTTCATCCTTGATGATTACATTTGAGTCGCTTAACTTCAAGCAAGCTTCCTTGCTTGAAGCTAAATCAAGTTCTAGTGACTTGTTTCGCTTCTTTTCATGTTCAAGGAGCTTTTTGATCTTAAGATATTCCTCCTTTTGAAGGATGATCATATCTTCTTGGCGATCAACAAGCTCCTCCTTATCAACAAGCTTATCCATCAAGAATTTCATTTTTTGCAGCAATTTTCTTATCTAAGCCAACAAGGATATCTTCATCATCACTATAAGTATCACTATCGCTAGAGAAAGAATGTGAAGAGGAAGATTTAGTTGTTACCTTTCTTTTACCTTCCTTCGCCATTAGACATGTGTCGTTGTCCTTCCATGCGCCAACAGTTGGGAAGAGTGTGGATTTCTTGGTTGTCTTCTTGATGGCTATGCTAGCCATCTCCTCTTCCTCTTTGGGTGAGGACACATCATTGGAGTCCCACTCCTTTCCTAGGTGCGCCTGTCCAATTTGCTTTTTCTTCTTGAACATCTTCTTGGGTTTAGGCTTTGTATCCTTGGTCTTCTTCTTGTTTTCTTCATAAGGACAATCAACTATAAAGTGGTCGTATTCACCACAGTTATAACAAGCGCACCTCAACTTTGGTCTTGATATGGCTTTGTGTCTTCCTTCATTTGATCTACCACCTTGTATTCCTTTCATCATCTTCTTGAATTTCTTCATAAATAGGATCATATATTCTTCATCTATATCGTTGCTTTCGTCGTCACTGCCCTCTTCTTGTCGAGCTTCTCGAGCTTCTTTTGACATAGGCTTGCAAGTGGACTGTTGACGGCTCCTAAGATATACTAAAAAATCATCCCCAGCAATGGCGCCAGAAATGCTTGTTGGTATTTCTTAACACCACAGATTATCTTCAGTAAAGAGATGAGATCTGCAAGTGCACGGAAGTTACCGGTGTAGCATTTCACCCATGAGTATTCCCAAGGGTATCATATTTATCCCAAAGGAAGGCAATAGAGTAAAGTATATACTATTCTTATGGTCAAGCTATGGGATAATAATCAATTATCCAGACAGCGGGTAAGTTGATAATAGGGGTAGTGTGACACACACCTAGGCAATCTATTCTAAAGGGTAAATGGGTCCTAGAGAGAGATTGGATTAAGAGTTAGAGAATTTCTCCTACAATGCTCCTAATACATATACATAGCCTAAGGTAGATACTAATGGTCATGTCAATGATTAATTCCTATGCAATGCTATTCAACACATCGGGCACGGGCTTACCCCTAGCAATACTAGGGCGACTCCCGCCAAGAGCCTGTGGCATAGCCGAACGTGGAGGATTACAAAGGACAGATAGGGCTGTCACCATCTACTGCCTACCTCTTCAATTTGTGGGTCTACGAGACATCCAACGCTACTTAAATACCCTAGCACCAAGCTAGCATACTAAGCAAATACCTTAAGAGCTGCAGCACAAGCCATCCTAAGGCAATGAACTAAATCATCGTTGAACTAATGTTGATTGCATAGCATAGTTATTCATATTAACATAATCATATCATAACTACATAGACTATAGTGGGGGTATATAGTGTTTATGACCATAAGATGTGATCATGAGAGTACAATCATAAAGACTATACCTTCCACTTACATGGACTCCACAATAAAACAAGAAACGCTTTGTCCAAGTATACGTATTAAAGAAGACTAAAGATAATATCTTTATTGAGCACAAAGTCACAAATACAAGAAGGAATACATGAGACATACCTTTCCCAATGTGGAATTGGGAAGATAGACTCCTTCTACTCCTTTCCTAATTTGGACTTGGGACTAGAGGCTCTCCTCTCTACATCCTAACTCCTCTAAGGACTATGGAAGATAGTTTATACAATAGAATGATGCCCAAGTGGTGTGTGTTGAAGTGAGGGATATGGGGTCCTACTTATACTAGTGTTGAGGTCGGTTCCCATCACCAAAAGCGCGCGAATCAGTCGTCATTGACTCCAGGGAGCCGGGTGGAGCCAACACGTGGAAGTTGACTGCGTTTGGAGCCTGACCAGGTCGGCCGACCCCCTGGTTCGGCTGACCTGGTCAGGGTTCTAAACGGCTCGTACTTCCTCCAGGTGGCTGCCAGGTGGGTCCCTTTGACTGATATGGTGCAACACCGTTGGATGGCCTCGGATACTTCTGTTTGTGGGCCATTTGATCCATGTGGTGCCACGTGTCATCGCCTGATTGACTGGGATGATATTTTATAGGATTTCTCCCCATACTTTTCCTCAATTCCTGTGTATTATCTGCATACACATATTTCTCCAAGTACAAATGGAAATAGGTCAAGTAGAAAGGTGATGTGTGCAAAAAATGATCAATCCTTCACATAATTGAGTTATATTGACGGCTTAAATTTGTATATAACAACCGTCAACAAACTCCCCCAAGCTTATCCTTTGCTCGTCCCGAGCAAAATCAAGACTTTAGATTGATGATCAGGAGTTGCTACAATGTTCTACCTTTCGAAAGTACCAAGTGCACAACAAAATACTCTACCTAGTATTGCAAAAAGTGGCTATGGTACTTCACCCTTCTTAAGTTATTATGGGAGTTATGCCTTCTCCTATTCATGGGTAATTGAAAGATAGAACAGCAAATGGAGCAAGCATAGCCTAGATATCAGGTTCCACTTAAATTCCGGAGAGATTCAAATTAGATTATAAGTACCTCAATTGATTCTCTCAATCACTCCTTTGTGTATAGTGGAAATATGTCCTCACCAAAGCATTATGCTTATACTATTCCTACTCTTTGAATATGGCTTGTATGTGGAGCTTGGTAGGGAAAGTAAGTAGGCATATTTGCAACACATAATATTGCTAAGTCAAAAGAGCAAGCCTTAGGAGAAATCAATTCAAACTTTTGAATCAAGACTTGTGCATGTGTGATGGAATGAAGGTGGATGTGGAAACATTGAGATGACTCCTTTTGATGTGGACTCTCTTTATTGCAAGGATGAAACATGGCTACCCCTTTTTTTATGCTTATGGAGTAAGCATATTTTTTCTTTTTTTTCTCATGCTTATGATATAAGCATGCATTTTCTTTTTTCTTTTCTTGTAGCCATGTCTTCTACTCCTTTTTATGCAATAACTTGAAGAGAGTGCTAACTATGAATAGCATGGAGTTTCTCTTTTTATTGTGGAATGGTGGATATGATGGAATTTTGCTTCCTTCTAGTGTAGTAGTATAGCATGTGGAAGTGAAGTCTTGAATTCAAAAAGAATTGAATGATTTCTCACATAGGTCTATACAAGTTTGACTAGGCTCAATGTGAAAGCAAATAGCATATGCATAAAGTGTTGTCTATGTATGAATATCATATGGCTTTGGTAGGTATTTCCAATCAAATGAGCGAAACTTAAATCTTGATAGAATTTCTCCAGAAATCTATGTTCCACTTCAAAATAGGAATAGCAGCCCTATTACTAATTCAAATCTCCCAACAACCTAGAAGTAGATTAAGCTTTTGCTACCCACAATTTCTAAATCAAGGCAAAGTTAATTTTAGCCAATTTAAGCAATATTTGGAGAGTAGCAAGTTGTAAACTAGGGACTTAGGAAAAATAAAACAGAGCAACTATTCATCATTTCATCTATGTGAATTCTAAATCATTCTTACCGCACATCTTTATTTGATAAGCAAAGCAAATCTAAGTTCCTATTTTTATGTTTTTTTAGATGCATGGTGGATGGTGGATGAATGGAAAGTAAATATGCAATGGATGATTTGAAATAAAAATGCAGTGGGTGTGATACAAGTTACCTCAAGTGGGGGTCCTCCCCCAAGCTTATTCTTGATCAAGGTCCATGATAGGGGTTGAAATCCTAACAACAGAGGTAGGCCATGAGTTGGCCTATCCTTGTTGCAGCGTGGCTTTGACAATGGAGGGTTGAGTGTTGATTGTTGTGTTGCCTCCTATGGACACCATGAGTGTGGTTGAATAGAGTGTTTTTGATGTTGATCGTCCGCACATCAGGGTCTTCATGTGTTGGGTGTCATTTGTCATTCCTTGGCTTCTAGCCACATAGGAACAACTTGCACCCAATATAAATTGGGTGTGATCTTGTCATTCCTTGGTTATGGTACATCATAACTCTTAGCCACATAAGAATAACTTGTACCCAATGATGGTGGCAAATCACTTGAGCTTGAATGAGTGCTTAGAATAGTTGAGAGCATAATGCTCTCACCCATTTGTGGCAGCCCATTGGTTGCTCATGGAGGGTTCCCATTTCAAATCTCTAGACTCGTATAGTTATGATTGACCTTCGGGCATAATTTCCGATAGGTAGCAACCATCCTTATTTACTCCTTGGCCAAGATATGTTGAAATGGGATCCTCTAGGGATCCCAATAATCAGCTTCTTGAATGCCTGCATAGTAATATTACTCCTGCAAACTTCCTCTCTTGAATAGAGAGGGATGGTTAGCTCCCGATACTTGTACAAATGAACGTTCGGGTTAGGTAACCGAACTTTCATTTGTACATACGGGGAAAATCAAAGATGCATTGGTTCCAATGTCAAGTGTATCCATGATCAATGTGTTGTTCATTGATAAGAGTGGAGATTTATGGATCATTCATGTTGCATGTTTTCTAAAGCTCCTACTCATAGTAATGCATGTGATAGAAATATACTATATGGATCCCTACATCTTTTAAAGTTTCTAACCATCTTAGCTTTCAAGAGCAAATTTTATCATTTAGACCATGACAAACAAGATTCTCAATTTTATCCCCCTGAACATCACTAGGAATTTAAAATTTAGTGACTCCTCCAAAAAATGCAATTCAATTTTAGAGCAAGGATATCACTTATTCCTAGGAGTTTGAAATCTAGTGACACCATCTATGCACGAAGCTCAATTAAAAATTATGGCTGTCACTATGCCCAAGTTTCTATATGTCAATTCACCAATTAAGTTATGCCCAAAAGTTTTATTTTCTAAACCTAGACAAAAATGACTAACTCTACAAAACAATGCTTAAAGGATTCTAGGTACTTGTTTTAGATTTTTCCAAGTAAGGTGGGATTTCCTTTTGGAGATCCAAAAGTCAATACCCACACTTACTCTTGTGAGGATGCATGAGAATTAAATGATGAGGAAGTGTCAACCTTCCTCACAAATGCAAGCAAATACATCCAATTCTATGGCAAACCAAACAATGAAAAATTCTAAACTCATACCTCATTTGAAGAGTTGTTGGTGACGAAGGTCTTTGTGTGAGAAACTCACAACATTTATTTTCGGCGTAGGCTTGATGGTTGATGTCAAATGCCAAGTTGAGATTGGATTTGGCAATGGATTTGGTTCTGGCTCCTCCATTGGGTCATTATCTTTAACATTTCTCTTCCTCAAACTCAAAATGAGTTTGAAGGAGAGAAGTGTTCTCAAATCCTCCCAATGGTGACTTGAGCTTGTGAAACCTTCCACTTTCTTGCCATTCTACCTATTCACAATTTTGACCTAGCTGCACTTTAATCAAGAATACACAAAACAACTCGTAAACGGGTTACTTTAGCCAAAATAAAATTGAACCCAATTTTCAAATTGTCTTGCCCAGCTTGAAATAACTTGTAAATGAAATGAGGGTCAAAGCAAATCTTTTTGGTTTAAACTAGGAAGATAAATTCAAGTGGTCATGCACGTAGTTCATATCCAATTAAATTTCTCTCCTAATTCAAATTTTTAGTTTTATGATGGTTGGAAATTTTACTTTTCAACATGCAAGTGTGGAATTTCAAACATGCAAATGCAAGGGTTGATGCAATTTGGAAAACAAATATGAGATAACTACCAATTAACTTATTGGCAAGGACTCACCAAATTTTTGAAGTCTGATGAGTAGGACTTACCTCCGTTCTGTTCAGCGCGATGATTTGTTGTCCAATCCCGGAGTTGAAGATGTGGACGATTTCTTCTGTTTTGACATGCCAAACTCATTTGGCTGTCATTCAAACATGTGGGCCACATGGTGACCCTAGCCTCTCCCCGTTGTATTGATATAGACATGTTGTTGTAGCGATGGGTTCTCCCTCTTGAATGTATTCCTTCATGAGCATAGTGAGACTTTGTCCTTCTTAGGGGTGCCACTCTGACCATATTTATATTCCATTGAATCAATCCATACCTTGATCATGGATCAAAGGCTTCCTTGGGCATGATGACATGTGGACTCCGCAATCAAACAAGAAATGCTTCATCCACAATGTCACTTGCCCTAGTTTGAATGGGTTTTGTCGAAGTGTGGGAATCCCTACAAGTGATGTGGGATATCTTGGACTTTGAATGCTCCTTAAGTTCTTGTCCTTGGCCAAGATCTTCATGTGAATGTTGTCTTGGTATGCTTGGTCAAGATACTTCAAGGTAGGCTAGTTGAACTTAAATCTCTTGGAAATCCATAGCCTCCTTGAATACAAGGGTGATGTTAAATCCACCCTTGACCTCCTTGTGAATGGTAGCCATTGAAGTTGTTGTTTGAAAAAGGTCCTCATGGGTCTTAGGGAAATAATTCCCACGCGTCCCATGATGACATGGATTTTCACAGATCATGTGAATATCCACGACTTGGATTATCCAAACAAATCTCCAATGACTTGGATATTCATGACACTTCAATGGGAGGTGTAGTTTCATAACTAGCATATCCACCTTGTGAAGTGGTGTGCATGACAAGCTATGGGAACTCGAGCATTCTTCAATCCACCCCTTGAGCGGAGACCTTCTTCTATCCATGATGAATGAGAATAGGACTCCTTCAGCTCCAGCATGAATGTTTTCATGGATTGGTGGAGCCAACCCATGACACGAGTGTTGGATGAAGAGCCAACTATCCACCCCATGGTGGAGGCAAACTAAGAAGAACTTCTTGGATCCTTCCCCAAGCTTGGGTATGGATGACTTTGGCTCCTACTGAAAGCTGAAATTCTCCCGCAAAAGGCAATAGTGTGGCCTAGCGGACATTTGTTGAGGTACGCCTCCCAAATCCTTGGAACATTGAGCACCTCCGTAAGTTCTACACTTAATATCACGGAGGTGAGTCTGTAGTAACTTGGGGTGTATGTTATAGAGTCATTGTACAGAGTCGGGTAGTTCCTCCGGGAGAACAGTCAGACCTTTCCCGGAAGGTCCGCAAAGTTCATGCAACACTTGTCACAGTCTTAGGACTAAAAGTGTGGCTAGCTACCCTGGGTCAAACGAGAAATAAAACACGCTTAGCCTGGTTTCGTACCCTAAGAGTGTACTTGTTTCCCCTGTACCCCGGACCTATAATGAAAGACATCTTCATGTGAAACAGACTCCACGTGCATTTATTTTGTACAGGCTCAACATTTTTTATTTTTCTCTTTCTTGTCTATAACAAAGACGTGCAATTCTTAAAAAAATTAGTTCGACCGGTTTATATACGATTTGAGTTGTATTGTTTTATTTTTTGGATTCAAATATTGCTCATGGCCCACTCGCCTGAATGCCGCCAAGCCAATCTAGGGCCGGAGTGTGCTATCGACTTAGCCTAGTCAAGCACCCTAAGTACGCCACTCTACCTACACCCCGGCAGGCCGAAGTAAGGCGGGCCCATGTGCAGTTGGATCTGGAAGAAAAGACAACGCATTCAGTTGTATTTAGAATCGCGTCGGACCTAAAATTTTCTTGAGAATCGTAAGCCACGACGAAGTTATAGGCAAGAAACAAATTTTACTATTTTTCTTGGCTTCAGTGTGCAGGAAAAATAAAATCTACGTTGATGGAGAAAAGCCGGAGCTAACAAAGCTTCGACTCCCCTAGGTGGCTTGTAATCGATGTTAAACATTGGAAACGAGCATCACCGGAGCAACCAAGCTCCGTTAGAGCTAGGGGGGCCAGCCATCGACGCTAAACAAAAGATGGTGAGAAGACCCCGCAAACAGAGTCTGCTGCCAACAAACTAAGTGTTGGCAAAGGCCACTGCCGAAGCTACTAAGCTCCGACACCCCGGAGGACTAACTTTCGATGCTCTATGCGTTGATAAGGACTATTGCCGGAGCTACTAAGCTCCGATGATAGACAATGCCGGAGCTTCTAAGCTCCGACAACCTCAGGGGGCCTTCACTATCGAAGACTTCGGACCTACACTCTACAAGTTCGGAGCAAATGAGTCTTCAACAAAACACAATATCCTCTTGGTACATGTTCACAATAAAATTGTGTACATCTACCAGGGGGCAAAGTGAAGAAAAAATTGTTGAAGACAAAAAGTGAAATTCACAAAAATTTGGGGATTTCATTCATCTGGAGACAAGGGATTACAAAGTTGAGGAAGAAGAAGAGAAAATACAATTGAGAACTACAGAGATGGTCCTAGACCCTATGGAAGAATTGGGCGACCTTCTGGGCAACCTCCGGCACGTTGGCTCTGGCAGCTTCGCCTTCTCCTTCAATGGGACCTTCAAGCACCGGGTCCAAAGGAAATTGGGAGTTCTGGCTGGTGTAGCACGTCAGCACATACTCTGCGACGTTCTTCACCAGGGACTGCCCCTCAACCTCCAATTGGTCCGCGATGACGTCGCCCACCTTGGAGAGTTTGTTACCTGCCGAGCTCAACGCCTGCAACGCTAGGTCCGGCTCCAGCTCTGGATCATCCGGATGCACGGGACTGAAGCCCATCGGTGTCAGCGCGTCGTTGGCCTTGCCCAGGAACTCCCAAATGTGTAGGGAGTCCGCAGTTCTCAAGCCCTTTATTTCTTCCAAGGATCTCCTGGCCGCCACCAGTTCAGAATTCTCGCGAGCGAGACGCTCAACTTCTTTGGCGTTTTGCTGAATCTTTTCAGCAACCCGCTTTTCGAGTTTTCCGAGCTCCTCCTCCTGGAGGTGGATCTTGTTCCGGCGGTCGACCAGGTCCTTCTCCCTGCCCCTCACTTTCTTCTCCCTGGCAGCAAGGGCACACTCTTGCTCGTAGAGTTCCTGCCCTCGCACCCAGGCTTTCTCCTCCTCCTCAGTGCAGCGCTCTTCCAATTTCTTGGCGCGCTCCTCGAGGCCCTTGTCAGCCAGAGCCACCTTTTCGGTGAGCTCCTCCTCCCTCCTCAGGACGTCATCCCGCAGCTCTAGGAGTTTTTGCTCTTCATCTTCGAGCCGTTTCTCCCTCTCTTCAAGTGCCTCCCGGCGCTTGATGAGTGTAGTGTTAATGGCCTCAAGCCTTTCTTGGCGTTCATCGGCCGCACGGTTAGCTGCTTTGGTCTGCTCGTAAATCTCCCGGGATTGAGTGTCAAGGGCACGAGTCATACTCTCCCTGTCATCCAGTAACTTGCCCCAGTATTCCAGGCGGACCTTCTCCAGCTTGATCCACTCTTTGTCATCCGCTAGCCTCGACTGCGCCAGCTTGGTCTCGAAGTAGAGCCAGTTACGCCACCGCCTAAGGGTTTGGCGCTCCTCTTCAAGAGCCTTGCTGTCGTGGAAGAAGGCCAGTTGAACATGACGCAGACTGCAACATGCGTTGTCAATAGACAGTGACAACGGGATAGGTTCCGGACCTGCTGGGGTCTCTTCTGCTGGTTCCAGCGGGTTTTTAGATACAAAAATTGGGTCCCACTCCACAAGAGTGGTCCCCTGGGTCTCCATGGCATTAGGGCCATCGTTCGGGATGGCCTCAGTTGCCATCGAGGAAGGCCCTGCCGCCAGGTCTTCATTCACCCCCTTAGGCAGGGGGCCAGCGACTTCGCCAGGGCACTCCGGCTCAGCCGCGGGTACCTCCGACGTCGTCACTTCCGGAGCAGAGGCCGTTGCTGGCTCCGGTCTGGGCACCTCCTCCGTTGGGGGCTCAAGCTCCGACGCCTCTGCAACAACTGGCTCGGGAGCCGGAAGATCTTCATTATCAACCGGCCCTGCGGCCGGTGCTTCAGAGGTAGCCGGCCCAACTGCCGGGACTTCCTCAACATCCGGCATGCACGCCGGGACTTCAATCACTTCCGGTTCAACCATCGGGGCTTCAACAATTTCCGGCTCTAGGGCCAGAATTCCTGCTTCCTCCGGCTCAACAGCCGGAGCTTCCATCATCTTAGCACCAGGACCCAGAGTTTCAACCTCCGGGACAGGTGCTGCTGGCACATCTTCTCTCCCGCGGTCCGGCGCTACCACGGGAGTCTCTGGGGATGAGTCGAGGTCCATGACCACGACAGCTGGCGCCGGAGCTGTCGCAGTTTCAGCCACCACTTGGGGCAGCACCAGGACAGGAGCAGAAGCTTCCGCCCTCACAGCTTCAGCTACTGTGGCTGAGGGTGGAGCCTCACTCCTCTTCTTGGGAACGTTGCAGATGATGGACGAAGAAACTTAAGAAACAGTTACTACAACAAAAAAATTGTCCAAAGTAAAGATTAAAAATTACCTTGGGAGACTTCCGCACCAGCTTGCGCGGAACCTCTTTCCCGGGCGTTCTGGGCTGGTCATAGACGCCGCCGGCGTGGAAGCTCCTGAAGGCCCCCTGGAACTCGTTGCAGCCATAGGCGTTTCCTTGGTCGAGGCCCCCCTCGATCGGGAAGAACCTCTGGACCTAGAGGCCTCAACCGGCCCTGGTGCTGGAGTCGCATACCCGGAGCTAGCACCCCGGGAGGACCCCGCTGCGGGTATAGTCGCCGCGGTTGTAGAAGACCTCCCCCTCTGGGGAGAAGGAGCCGAAGCAGAGGTGGCAGGCCTGACGGACCTTCCGTCGGCATGCTGCAGCTTTCTCTTACGGTTCAAGGGTTCATCCGCCGGCTTCTTGCCCTTGTCGATGACCTCAACCCTTGGCTTCGGGGCAGGGTCAGAGCCACCCTCGGAAGCTCCAGGGATCGCCACCCTAGTGGTTGATCTCCTCTCGACGACACCGAGGTCATCAAGCACGGGCATCTTCCGCCGGAGCTCCCTACTGAACTCTACTTCCACGTTCAGAGGAAGAAAAGTTGATGGCGGAGTCAAGTCGTCACCCTCGACGTCGATGTTGTGCTGGAACTTCTTGAGGTGGAACTCCAAGGTTGTCCCCACCATGTTGGACTTCAGCCCGGTCTCGACCCGGTCGTCGTCCATCACGCTGTTGAGGGCCCAAGCGAGTTTTTCTCTCCTCTTCAGCGGTGCCCACCTGTTGACCAGGAAGTTACAAAACACCTCCTGAGGGGTTAATCCCCCCTCCACGCACTGGCGGATCCTGGTCAGAACAGGGTTGAAGGCGTCCGCCAGCACCGGAGCTTCACTCCAGATCGTTGTGTCAATGTTGGGGAGGCCTTCGGGCAGCTCCAGCCTCTCATGCTCCTCCACCCGGATGACTATCCAGTCCTTCTTCCAGTCATCCCACTTCCCAGAGGGAAACGACCGGAGGTACTTGAATGGGCACTTCTTGCGCTTCACGAAGTAGTAGAAGCTAAGGTACTCATTGCTCCTACCGGTGGTATGGACGGTGAAGAAGGTCCGGAAGAGTTCAATGCTGGGGGGGATGCCCACCCACATCTCACAGAAGTGGACAAAGATAGACACAAGGAGAATGGAGTGAGGGCCAAGGTGGTATAGCTGTAGACCATAAAAGTCTAGCAGCATCAAGAAAAAGGAGGAAAAAGGTGGAATCAACCACACCATGGCGTACGAGGAGAAGTACACCATTTCACCGGCGTGCTCCTTCTCAAATGGGAGCTCTCCCCCAGCATGGACCGAGCGGTTGAAGAAGTCTGAGGACCATCACATTAGGGTCCGGACCTTCTTCAGGTTGCCGTCGGTCTTCAAACGGCTCTCGCGGAGACCCAACTCCATCGCAGCACAGCAAGGCAAGAGAGGAAAAGCGAAGCACAAGTTGGGAGTTTGAGCGCAAGATCAGATGAGAGGCGTAAAGAACTCCAACAGTGCGCGCTTTCCTTCTTAAGTAAGCCCTCGCAATGCTTGGATGGAAACCGCAAGGAAGTCGAAGATACCGCTCAAAAATTCCACCCAGCCGATGACAAGGGGGCCTGGGACCACCCCGACGATCAAGTCGAGGTTCTTAACCAGGCGAACGGTTGTCATCATGAGGCGGGAAACCCGAAGGTGGCGGCCTGACAAGGCGCGCGGAACCGATACGGTTTTCGTATCGGGAACCGGCGCCCTTCAATTGCGTGAGATCCGCACGCCAAAGATCTCATCTGCCGCACGCGGGATACGCCACACGGCGAGGATTTAACTCCAAACCATCGCCAACGGCACATCCGAAGACCTTTGAAGACTCAGTTCAAAAGTCGCGAGGATGGACCCACCTCTGGCGGAATGACTTCACCCCAGGGGTCTTCCCCAGAGGTGGGCCCAGGGGGCCACTGTCGGTACCCTGGAAACCATACACCCCTTGAGGTTACAAAGATCTCAAAGGAAAGTCATCTACTTGATTTGAAGACCTTCGGAGGCCCACATGTCAGATATAACCAGACCCGCTTCTCCAACATGGTTAATCCCAGGGTCGCCACATGTACTATCAAACCGGAGCTACCGCCCACAAGGCGGAAGCTCCGAGCTATGTACCGAAATGGCACCCCCGGACCTAACCCCAGACCGAGAGAAGCTCCGGATCTGACACGTGTCAGGTAGCTCCGGAGCTACCTGTTTCCCACAATATGCTCCGGAGCTGCCACGTGTCCAACCATCGGATCTTCAGCCTCTAACCTCCGGAAGACTCCACAACGGCTCCGGATCTTCAAAGGGGAATCAAGGACTTCAAGACTCGATTAAGTGTCATTAATACCATATTAATGACACACGATCGGACGACCTTAATTACCAGTAACGGTGCTGCCAAAGCCCATTACCCGGTCGTTAAGGGCAATTAAACGTGTTGAATGAGTACCAATACTAGTAACCGCCGGGGCCACATGTCGGGCCAGGCTAACTTGTAACGGTCTGCCCTTGTACTTTAAAAGGACAGGCCGACGACTGACTCTACACGTTGAGAGACACGTTCCATAGACGCTCGATACAAGCTCATACAGCTAATACAACACCAACACACCCGTGGAGTAGGGTATTACGCTCAGGCGGCCCGAACCACGTAAACCTCTGTGTCTCCTGTGTCATTTACAATTCACCTTCTTGAATCTCCGCGCGCCCACACCGAACCATAAACTCCTCTAACACTTTAGTAGTGTCAGGAGATCTACCGGGTCCAAACCACCGACAACTTCCGATGTCCACATCGCTCGAGCCAAGTTCCTGAAGTGCAGAGATAAAACTGTTCACATATTGGCGGCCTGTAAAACCCTTCTTCTTCTTATCATTTGCAGAGGAGTGTTTCATCCTTGTTCTCTTTTTATCACGGGAAGTAGTACCTGAAAGGTTAGGGCAATCCGTACAAAAATGTCCTATCTTACCACATTCGAAGCATCGCTGAGAACCGACACTTCCTCTACTTCTAGTTCTCACATTTTATAATGCTTTTGAGCACCGAGTAGAGAGAAGTGCTAGCTCCTCCTCTAAAAACTCTTCAATCTGTTCAAGGGTTAGAGAAGACAACAAAGCAAGTGTACCACATGACGAAGATTGACTAGATCTAGGCATGCCATGTTGCGAAACAAATGCAAGAGGCTTGTTGGGATTCCTACGTGATATTATGTCAATTTCATGAGTTTTTAATTTGGAATATAGCACATCTAATGTAAGTGTACTCATGACAGTGGATTCACGAATAGATGTAACTTTCATCTACCAAATTGACAAGTCTAATGCACTCAGTAATTGCCTAGCATTTTCAACATCTAAAAAATTAACATTGACTCTATGCAAGTTGCTGAGAATTTTGTTAAAGCGAGCAAATAAATCATCGATGGGCTCACCTAGTTGCGTCTTGAAGCACATGTATTCTTTCTTGAACATGTCTTGTCTTACCTCCTTAATCATGTTGGATCCTTCGTGGTAGTCGCAAAGTGTCTTCCACACATCGTATGCTGATCGGAGGTGTGCAAATTGATTGAAGTCGCTTTGAGTCAATCCTTGTATGATCAAGTTTCGCGCGTTGTTGTTGTTGTCAACATCTCTCATGTTCGTAGTCGCGACTTGATCGTTTGGCGGCGCGTCATAAGGCTTGTACACATTTTCCCATATTGCGAAGTCTTGCGCCTGGATGAAAGCCTTTATACGTGCCTTCCAAGCCTTAAAATCAATGCCACTAAACACACAAGGTTTTGTGGAGTATTTCTCCAAGTTGATTTGCAAATCACAAATATTAGAGCATCTTGGCTCTGATACCAATATTAGGATCGAAGAGCACGTGAAAAACTTCCAGAGGAGGGTGAATGGTAGATTAAAACTTTTTCAGCGGAAGCAACGAAAACCCCTCAACAGAAATTCAATCTGTTAAAAAATTGTGTGTGCAACTAATCTAAACGTGTTCAACCATGACAAAAGTAGTATATATTATTGAGAATCAAGTCTCTAAGACACAACAACAAGAACCACGAAAAACCGTGGAGAAAAACTCAAGTTATGATCGAAATATCGAACAAAGATTAATTTGTTCTACCCGAGAAAAACTAGATCTGCAACACTGAAAAGAAACTCGTGTAGATCAGAAACCACAAATATAATGACCGTGGAATTTTCATAGATGATATATAATCATGTTATGAAGAATACCCAAAAATAGTCACATCAATTGGATCCGTAAAACTCGAGTTATGATAAAAACACTGAAGTAACATAGTGATGTGCAGAAACTCGACGAGAAAAACTTGTCTGAAACAAGTCGGACAAACAAGGCTCAAAAGCTCCTCTAAAACTATGATTTTTATTCAAGAGATCACAAGAGGAACAGCCCAAAGTCCTCTCCCACGAGTTTTGACCTCCCTTGCTTATATAACCAGCCCTAAGGCCAACCTAATCCAAACTAGGACTCTAATCCTACTCAGTTTCAACTGAAACTATCTATAACTGCTCAAGACTCTTCTATATGCAGATAGAAGCAATCTTAAGACTTTCAAACACCTTAGGAATGTATACCACATTCCTAGTACAACTCAACTTCATGACCCACACGAAATCTAACCAAAACAAAATCAATCTTTACATAAATGAACCATAACCACCTCAGCCGCAGCCTGAGGCATAATCCAGCCGGTTGGACCTTTTGTAGGATCGAAAAGCACGTGTAAATCTACCAGGGAGGGGTGAATGGTAGATTAAAACTTTTCAGCGGAAGCAACAAAATATCCCTCGACGGAAAACCGATCTGTTAAAAAAACCGTGTGTGCGACTAATCTAAACATGTTCAACTATGACAAAACTAGTACAAATTGTAGAGAATCAAGTCATGAAGACGTCACAACAAGAATCATGAAAATCCGTTGACAGAAACTCAAGTTACGATCGAAAGATCGAACAAAGGTCAATCTGTCCTACCCGGGGAAAACAATTCTGGAACACTGCAAAGAAACTCGTTCAGATCAGAAACAACAAATCCAATAACCGTGAAATTTTCACAGATGAGAGATAATCAAGTTGTGAAGACAACTCAAAAATAATCACGTCAATCGGATCTGTAAAACTCGAGTTATGATAAAACCATCAAAGAAAGATAGTGATGTGCAAAAACTAGATGAGGAAGACTTCACGAAAACAAGTCGGACAAACAAGGCACAAAAGTTCCTTCAAACTACGAATTTTGTTGATCAAAACTTACAAGGAACAGCACCAAAGTCGTGCACCATGAGCTCTGGCCTCCCTTGCTTATATAACCATCCCTTAGTCCAACCCAAACCTAACTAGGACTCTAATCCTACTCAATTCATGAATCGAAACTTTCCATAACGGCTCAAGACTCTTCTATACACGAATAGAAGCAATCTTAAGACTTCCAAACACCTTAGGAACGTATCCCACATTCCTAAAATAACTCCAATTTGTGACCCACATGAAATCCTATCATAAGCAACTCAAAACTTGCCATATTTGAGTCAAACATGACTCAGTCGCAACCTGAGTCCATAACCTAGTCAGTTGGACCTTTCCAACCAATTCTTTATGTCCACATCTCTTCATCATGCCTCGGGACCATATAGCCACGTCCATGCACTCCTTGCACATGTGCAAACATCTTCTAACGACGTCCACGATACCTTCATATGCAATGTTCTTGATTCAAACATGTTGTGCAACCTCCCGATCAACTCAACCACAATTCCTCCCGAACTTGGTTGTTGAACCTCATATTCTCCTTAAGACTAGTTCAATGGATCCCGTCACCATCCATGTCTTGAACTCAAGCAACACCTGCACATGAATAAACAACCAATACTTCCGAGCAAAAGTCCTCGACTTGACTCTCGTTAGTTCCGATAACCACAACACCTTACGTGAGAACCTCACATGAGTATGTTGCAAAATTTAGTACAAAGATGTCTACCATAACCACCAACACACACCAAAAACATAGTAAAAGAATACTAAGCAAACTTTCTATAAGTGTAAAGAAAGTTTGGAAATTTGCAAGGTAAAAGCAGAACCACTGCAATCAAGCTCCAAACCTTTCCAAAGCTAAGCGGACCTTGAGTTGGAGCTAACCAAAGCTAGTCGGACCTAGTGCCAGAGCTTACCAAAGCTAGTCGTACCTAGCACTGGAGCTTACCAAAGCTAGTCAGACCTAGAGCTAGAGCTAACCAAAGCTAGTCGGACCTAGCGCTGGAGCTAACCAAAGCTAGTCGAACCTTACGCCAGAGCCGGACCTATCGTCATACCTTGCTAGATCTCAAACTAGAGTCAGACCTTGATGATAAAGGTGTTTCAGTAGTATTCAAAACTTATATTGAGATAGCCAATGTATTCAGCACACATAGGTCTCACATCTTTCCGACCAATTCTTTACATCCACTTCTCTTTATCACGCCTTGGAAACATGTTGCCACGTCAATGCACTCCTTGCACACGTGGAAACACCTTCCAACAACGTCCACGATACCTTCATATGCATTGTTCTTGATCCAAACATGTTGTGTGACCCTCAACCACAATTCCTCCCAAACTTGGTTGTTGAACCTCATCTTCTCCCTAAGACTAGTTCAATGGATCCTGTCACCAACCATGTCTTGACCTCAAGCAACACCTGCACATGAATAAACAATCATCCTTTGCGAGCCCAAGTTCTCGACTTGACCCTCGTTAATTCAAAAACCACAACACCTTACGTGAGCACATCACATAAGCTAACCAGACCTTGCACCGGACCTAGACAAAGTTTGTCAGACCTCACGTTGGACCTAGCCAAAACATGCCGGACCTATTGTCGGACCTTGTCAGAGCTACCCAAAACATGTTGGACCTATCATCGGACCTTGCCGGAGCTACCCAAAACAAGTCGGACTTATTGTCGGACCTTGTCAGAGCTACCCAAAACATGTCGGACCTATCGTTGGACCTAGATGAAAAAGGTGTTTTGAAAATAATCAAAACTTTTATCGAAATAGCTAATGTATTCAACACACATAGGTCTCACACCAGTCGACGCAAAAATTCTTCCGCTGGCGACTGGAGTCATCTGATCCCACTGTCGCCGATGATGTAGATGGCCTGAACTATGCCTTGGGGGTCCCTTATGTAGACACTGGCTTCGCAACCGTTGGGACCTTCGGAGCAGAAGCCCCATCTCTTGCTGCTGGAGTCACTGTTGAAGGATTCTTTCCGAACCTAGTGCCTGGCATTGGCACCGGGGTCGAAGCTGAAGACTTTCTAGACCCAATGTCCGCCGTTAGCACTGAGACCTGTCGGTACCCTGTGTACCAGGTACCCCTTGCTACTATAAACAGAGCCATGGAGTTCCTGTGTACAGGTGGTGGATGTCTGGATGGAATACACGTCCTGTAGTATCGGATCTACCTCCCTCCATAGGGTGGCTCCGGTACTGCCACGTGTCTAGAAGAGTCGGACCTGCCTCCCTCGGTTGGGTATCTTCGGTGCTGCCACGTGTCTTGCAGAGCCAGACCTTGCCTTCCTCCTCAGAGAAGCTCCAGCACTGCCACATGTCTGATAGCACCGGACCTATCCCCCAGTAGAGGGAAGCTCTAGAGCTACCACGTGTCAACACGCGGACCTAAGACTGCAACGGGAAGACAGCGGGATCTCCAACGGCGCGGACATTCAATAGCCATCAATTGGTCGTTACAAGACCTAGTTAACACATCATTCATGATATATTAATGACGCACGATCAGAGGACTATCAAGACCAGTAATGCTACTATCAAGGAACGTTATCACACTATTAACCACCCATAACACTGTAGATCGTGTATAGGGTAGTTTATTACAGTCGGGGCCACTTGTCAGGCCAGGCACATACTGTAACGACCAATCCTTGGCATATAAAAGGGTTGCGCTACACAGTAGAAGGACAACTGATCTCAAGCCAACTCATACACACTCAAGCTCATACAATCAACACACACCCCGTGGAGTAGGGTATTACGCTCAGGTGGCCCGAACCACGTAAAACCCTCGGTGGTCACCTCTTGTCTCGATCTTGACTCATTCCCCAACTGAATACGAACCTCTGCAGGCTACTTCATAGTAGTACTAGGGCCGTAGTCGACTTGCCGGACCCAGCACCCCCTGATGACACTAGATTCGAAGGATCTGCAGGAGCTGGAGGCACAACCAGCACAGACCTCAACTGAGGCTGAGGGGTTGCTTCTCTTGGAGCATCCCTCACATAGCTCCTGTCACTTCTCACCAACTTCCGCTTGCGACTTGGGGTGACTACGAGGTGTTTCCCCTTGCCTCGGCTTGAGGTCCACTCCTTGGAAGATGGAGCTGCGACACCTTTGCATTTGCCGCTGACTGGCACAGGTCTGGAGTCTTCATGTGGATAAGGAGCTTCAGAAATCACGATCTCTGCTGGAGGAGTGCTTCTATGCCTCTCCACAAGGCCTAAGTTGTCAAGCATTGGCATCTTCCTCCGCAACTCTCTCCTAAACTATGGAACCATGTTCAGGGGCAGAAACTCCGCTGGAGGTGTCAGATCGTCGGGATTGATGGCTCCATGGTGCAACTTTGGAGATGAAGCTTCAAAGCCTTTTCATCCAAATTTGACCTGATGCCAACAACAATCATGTATGGATCCATTTCTCCACAGAATGACCATGCTGGCCATTCCCTCGCCTTCAGTGGAGCCCAACGGTTGGTTAGAAAATTTGCAATCATCATCAGGGGAGTCACTCCTTCTTCCACGCACTCCCGAATCCTTGACAAGATCAGGTTATACTGCTTCGACAGCTTCGGGACCCAGGGGCGGACCCAGGGGGTATGTCAGGTGGGCCCCGGCATACCCTGGGCCAGGGCCAACCAAAACAGACCGAACAGTGATTGGTTCGTTTCTAGCGTTCATGGTGCGGTAGCGCATAGGGGTGCGTGGCTCATTCTTCCGCTGGACGCAGGGGTGTGCAGGGTCATGCATGAGCCTTCTTGCTCATTCTTCATCTACGCACACATGAGCATGCAAATTTCCCTAATCCACCAACTAATCACTATCAGCTTATTAACCTTGTCACAGATGAGTATTAATTTTTTCTAATCCACGCCCTAATCATTATCAATATTTTGAATAATTATCTCATCACATTTATCAAGCGAGATATTTTCGAAGTGTACAAAGATGAAATAAACAAGTCATTCATGTTATTTAAAAAGTGCCAACTTAGAAAGTCAAATGAGTAGTATTGAAATTCTTTCTTATGCATATATTTTCAAAATATCAAAACTGCATTTAAACTATTTATGTTACAATTAATTGACCTTAAGACTTAGAATGTTATTTATTGTTTATGTACTAAATTATGCTATAAATTTTATGATTATTTACTGATTTTTAAAATATTCTTACTGAAGTAGTATATATTATTTTTTTCCGCGGCATACTCTATAATAAAATCCTAGGTCCGCCACTGTCGGGACCACCTCCCAGGCGTCGGTGTGAACGAAGGCGTCGATGTCAACGAAGGGGAGGCTGTCAGGCAGCTCCAACATGTCATGGCGATCCACCCTGATAATCACCCAATCCTTCTTTTAGCCATCCCACTTCTCGGAAGGGAACATCTTCAAGTATTTGAAGGGCGAGTTCTTTCGCTTCACGAAGTAGTGGAAGCTGAGAAGCTCATTCCCTTTCCTGGTTGTGTGGGCCTTGAAGAAGGTCCGGAAGAGCTTGATGGAGGGCGGCACACCCACCCACATCTTGCAAAAGTGGACGAATGTTGCCACTAGCAAAAAGGAGTGGGGGCCGAGGTGGTGGAGCTGCAGGTCGTAGAAGTCCAGCAACATTAGCAAGAAGCTGGAGAACGGCGGGATGAGCCCCACCATGGAGAACACCAAAAAGTACACAATCTCTCCAGCGCTTTCCTTTTTGAAGGGGAGCTTGCCGAGGTGAATCGAGTTGTTGAAGGCATCGCTCGACCACCCCATGTAGGTGCGGACTCTCGATAACTTGTTGTCGCTCTTGATCCGGCTAGGAGGAAGACCCAACTCTATCACCGCAAAGTGGAGCAGAAGCGGAAGAAGGGTTGCAAGGGCAGAGAGCTCTAAATGCAAGATCAAATGAAAGCGTAAGGAGTTCTCTTCCCATGCAGACTTACTCCCTTTAGTATGTCTCTGCAACACTTGGATGGAAACTACCTCCAGACCCGAATCACAAATGACCTCGTCAATGACAAGGGGGCCCGGGTCCACTTTGTTATAAAGTCGCACCAGGTGAACCGTTGTCATGATGGGAAGTTTGAAGGCCAAGGGCAGTAGCCTGATAGGGCTACAAAGATTACGCTAGGAACCGATACGAATTTTGTATTGGGAACCGGCGACATTGAATTGCGTGAGATCCACACGCCAAGATCCCACTCACTATATCGAGAAAGGCCACGTGGCGATGGCATAATTGTGTGACGTCATTTCAACCGCCCAGGAAAAGAATTTGAAGCAGCAACGTAGGAGTCGATGTTGGCCCTACCCCCGGTAGCATAACCTCTCCCTAAGGTGGGCCCGGGGGCCACTATCGATACCCTGTGTATCGGGTACCCCTTGGTACGTAAAAAGAGCCAGGAGTTCCTATGTACAGGTGGAGAACATCTAGAGGGAATACATGTCCTACAGTACCGGATCTGCCTCCCTCCATAGGGTGGCTCCGGTACTGCCACGTGTACAGAAGAGTCGCACCTGCCTCCCTCGGTTTGGTAGCTCTGGTGCTGCCACATGTCTTGCTGAGTCGGACCTTACCTTCCTCCTCAGGGAAGCTCCAACATTGCCACATATCCAATAGCACCGGATCTATCCCCCAGTAGAGGGAAGCTCCAGAGCTGCCATGTGTCAACATCCGGACCTAAAACTACAACAGGATCTCTGTCACACCTGGTTTTATTAAGCATAAAACCAGCTGCAAAATACATGTATACCAGGATTAGTTTTGTCATACATGTATGGTGAAACTGATCCTGGCATACATGTATTTAGCAGATGGTTTTGTGCTTAATAAAATCGGGTGTGACAATCTCCAATGGCGCGGACATTCAAGGGACATCAATTGGCCATTGCAAGACCTGGTTAATGCGTCATTCATGCTATATTAATGAAGCACGATCAGAGGACTATCAAGACCGATAACGCTGCTATCAAGGCATGTTATCACACTATTAACCACCCATAACACCGTAGATCATGTATAAAGTAGTTTATTATAGTGGGGGCCATTTGTCAGGCTAGGCACATACTGTAACGGCCAGTCCTTGGCATATAAAAGGGTTGTGCTGCACGGTAGAAGGACAACTGGTCTCAAGACAACTCATACACACTCAAGCTCATACAATCAACACACACCTCGTGGAGTAGGGTATTACGCTCAGGTGGCCCGAACCACGTAAAACTCTCAGTGTTCACCTCTTGTCTCGATCTTGACTCGTGTCCCAACTGAATATGAATCTCCGAGGACTACTTCATAGTAGTACTAGGGGAAGTGTCCTAGTTCACACTTCGACAGGATGAAAGATGAAGATTTTCTGGACCCGGTGCTTGCCTTGGGGGCCGAAGCTGAAGTCACGGGAGGCACGACAACCACAAACTTAAAAGTTGGGCGAGGCACCGACGATGACACTGCTTCCGTCAGAGCTGGCTTGACAGAGCTCGAATCAACTCGCTCAAGCTTCCTCTTCCCGCTGGAGGAATCGCCAGGCTCCTTCCCCTTGCCCAGCTTGACTCGGACCTTTCTACTGAGTGGGGATCGAAGCTTCGGAGATGATAATTCCTCCAGAGACGTCACCCCTCTGTCGCACGATGATGCCGATGTCGTCGATGGTCAGCATTTCCTTCAGTAGTTGCCTCTTTATCTCTGGCACAGCAAACACCGGCAAGAACTCTGATGGAGTCATGAGGTCGTCTCTAGAGATGGAGCCGTTGTACAGCTTCACCAGACTGAATAGTAGAGCCTTCTCGTCCAAGTCAGTTCCCAGGTCAACCTCAATCCGATTGAAGTCCATCTCTCTACTGTATGCCAAGGCTAGAAAATCCCTCTGCTTAAGAGGAGCCCAATGTCGAGACAAGAAGTCGCCGAGCACCATCAGTGAAGTCAAGTCTCCTTCAGCAAGGTGCCAAATCCTCATGAGCACCGGGTTGAACTCCACCGATAGGTCCGGAATGATATCCCAAAAGTCGGTGTCTGTGGTGGGAAGTCCGATCGATAGCTCCAAGCGGTCATGTTGGTCCGTCCGGATTATCACCCAGTAGCTATTCCAGGTCTCCCACTTCCCGGAGGAGAGGAGCTGATGTACTTGTACGAAGCATTCCTGCGACCCACGAAGTAGTAAGCTGCGATTAGGCCGGTAAGCTGCGTGAGGCACACAGGGCCTCACGCAGATCCACATCTCGCACAAGTGGACAAAGATCGCCACCAGCAGGATCGAGTGAGGGTTGAGGTATTGGAGTTGAAGTTCGTACACCTCCAGCAGCATCAGCAAGAAGGAGGAAAGTTGATATGCCCACGCTGACCACACCATCAAGTATACCGACTACATCAAGCAAAATGGAACAATCATCAAGTCAAGCTGCACCAGCTCATGTTTTCGATGGACCAATTACTCGTAGCCGAGCTAAACAGCTACAACAAGAGGTGCACACGCTACTTTGTGAAATTCCATTTATTAATGAGAATTATATACTTCCTAAATCGTACATGTTTCTATTACTCAGGTTCACCAAGGAGGATGACAAGGACACGCCAAGACTGAACCAGAGAGGAGAACTACGTCGAACCAGTTCGGCCTGGCAGAACTGTCATGAAGATACAATCATATGTCTTGATTCATAGAAGCTGTAAAGGTCCATGAGTACTTGTTGGAAAGGTGTTGAATTCAACTTTCTAATGCCACTAAGTTCCGAGTGCTTTAGAGGTCCCAGCTTGGCAGCCGAGTGCTTTTGGTGCAGACTGTTCAGAAGATCAATAGTCAGCCTGATATCCAAGTTTCCGTGAGAAACTGTATCACTCTACAATATTTCGTGAAGCATGCTACACATTGTGTGAAAGTTTATCAAATTATCTTTCCAACACATCTGGTCCCATGTCTTTTGGATGTCCCTAGGTAGAGTTATGATTAAAACACTGAAGACCACTCAGAAGGCCAGAAGACATGCGGGAAATTGATGAGCACTGCATGAATGATCAAGCCAGTTGGCCTTCCACCTTCCCACGTGGCTTTTTCAGTTCACATTTATTTTAGACTAGTTGTTGGTATAAATATCCCTCTTTTGTAAGCCAAGGGCAACTCTTTGATGAATTAAGATTGTTCTAGTGAAATTTGCAGCCGAGCTGCTTGAGTGTCTTACTCAACCTTTGTTCTTCCTTGTTCTTCTTGAACTTGTGGAGAGATCTCTCTGAGATCCACTAATTCGTGCTCTGCGGGTTCCAGTACGGCTGCCCCGTCTTGTGTGGATTAGCACCGGTTGTGGTTCTGCGGTCGTTTGGAGATCGAGTCGAAGTCTTCGCGGTTTCGGTATCTCTCTCCCCATCGCTTGGTTGCATCCAACCTTGGTCAGGTATAAAGCTAGTTATCCGTGTTGTTTCTACAGCAAGTTATCTTGTTCTTGAACCTCCTGTCGTGAAGATCAGGCCACCCTTCGCCGAACCAAATTCGGTGCATATCATGTGGTAATCAGAGCTATCGTTGTCACGGTAGGTTCATTTTTTTTATCACCCACCCTCCCACCCTTTTTCAATCTGTTACAGTTTTCACCATCCACATATTCATCCCTTTGTTTATCTTTTACATATATTTGTTTGTCCTATAGTCCAAAGCCTAAAAAAATATACCTATAGCCCTTTTGATGGTACTGTTATCTTGTGTTTGTGTTCTTCCAGTTGCTCGTCACCACCATTTACCTATATCTTTTGTAATCAGCACCTCTGTTAGTATTATAAAAAAAAAGAAAGAAAGAATACAGTAAAGAAAAAAGAGAGCACGAGTGAAAAAATTCTGAAGAATTTTGTGTTACGGTTGGGTGTTGAAATTTTCAGTTTTCATATCCAAGTTGGTGGTAATCTTGATAGCATCAAAAAAAATTTATCTTTTGAGCACATCTTTTTTTCACTTGATTGGCAGTACCGTAGCCCGCCAGCCACCTATAGCTCCACCAAAAACATAAACCGGGGCTTTCGATTTGTACTCCTTAGGGCCTCTTTACCACCTCCGTTGAAGTTGTCACACCAGCACCATCACAGTTCTTGAGATCAGGCAAGAACTTGGGTAAGTAAGAGGTGAGATCGAGTGTGTCCACATATATATTTTCCTTTTTTTTTTGCTGCTCCTAACATGGCAGGCTCAGATTCAAGTGTTCATGGTGGACACCATGATGATAGGGAACCCCTTGTCTCACGGGATGAGATGCGTTGCATGGCTGATTCACTCATGGAGGCCATGGGCAACCTCCTCGATGAGCGTCTTCCCGCGGCTGGAGGACGTCGAGCATGTCGTGATCAAGAGGACCGTCATCGAGAGGAGTCCAGCGATGAGAATTCTGGTTTCAGCCATGGATTCAATCGCTTTGGACATGGCCCTGACGGATCTGGTGGTGGTCGCCATGCTGATTTTAATAATTACCATGGTGGGCGTCGTGCACATAGGCGCAATGCTGATGGTCGCCGCGTGCATTTTGAAGACGAAGAGTTTGAAGATTAAGATCATGAAGAAGGATGTCATGATGATGAAAATCCTTTCAGTCAAGGTGGCAGGTTTGTTCAGCGTCATCATCGTCGGCCTGCTGATTTTGAAGAAAGGGAATGCCATCGTGGTCGACATCCTCATGACAACCCAGATAACATCGCTCGTGTCAAATTGAGTATTCCAAAGTTTACTAGAAAGAAGAATCCTGATGAATTTCTTGAATGGGCTGAGTAGTGTGATCAAATATTCCGAGTACATCGGCTCAGCGCCGTGTGAATCTTTCTTCGGTGGAATTCTCTGGATACGCTCTCACTTGGTGGAACAAAGTGCAGGAGAATCAACATGATTTGGGACGTGGATATATCAATACATGGGAGGAGATGAAGCAAGTGATGAAAAGGAGATTCGTGCCATCTAGCTATCAGCGTGATCTCAGGAACCGGTTGCAAATGTTAAAGCAAGGGAAGAGATCAGTTGATGAGTATTTCAAGGAGATGGAGCTGCTGTTGGTGCGGGCGGGAATAAGAGAAGATGCAGAGTCAAAAATGGCAAGATTTCTAGGAGGTATTAATGAAGAAATTTCTGGTTTTGTGGAGATGTTTCCATATCGTACATTGCAGGATCTTGTTGATCAAGCTATGCGAACAGAGAAAAAGATTCAGCAAGAGTCACGTGGAAAATCTTATGGAAGTTATTCTATTGCTGCCCCATGGCGTAAATAGCAGTCAAGTACTTCCTATGGTGGTGGACGATCTCAAGGGGCTGCAGCCAAGTCTTCTCAATCATTTGTTCCATCGAAGATGGTAGCCTCCACCACGTCATCACCAACAACTCAGCAGCGACCCGCTACAAGTTCAGCAGCCCACAGCAATGCCTCGGGAGCTACATCTTCTTCTCGAAGTAGAGAAATTGTATGCCATAAATGCCACGGCCGTGGGCACATTGCTGCCCAATGCCCAAGCAAGAGGACCATGTTGTTGAATGAGAAAGGTGAATGGGAATCCTAGAGTGATCCGGAGGATGCTGGACAGATATGTGATGAAGAAATTGAGGAGGAAGGGAATGAGATCCAGCCTGAAGAAGGAGAACATAATTGCTTTATTTCTCTACGAGTGCTTAGTGTAACAGCAGAAAAGAAAGACAACGGGCAGAGACATAATTTGTTCCATACTCGTGGAATAATCAAAGATAAGGTGTGTCGCATCATCGTTGATAATGGTAGCTGCAACAATATTGCTAGACAATAATTGGTGGACAGATTGGGACTGAAACCACAACGTCATCCTAGTCCATACAAGATGCAGTGGCTTAATGATTGTGGTGCGCTACGTGTCAGTCATACTGTGACTGTACCATTCTCTGTTGGTAAATACAATGATCATGTGGAGTGCGATGTGGTGCCTATGCAAGCCTGGCAACTTCTGCTCGGTCGACCATGGCTATATGATCGTGATGTCCATATTTTTGGAAGGACCAACAAGCTGTCTTTTGTGTACAAAGGAGAGCGAATTTCCTTGCTTCCTTTGACACCGGAAGAAATTTTGAAGGATGATATCAGGAAGAAACAGCGCGAGAGTGAGCACCACTTGCGAGTGAGCCACAAAAATAGTAAGGAAGAGTGTCCACAGCCAAATCAAACTCCACAGCTGCAAGGAACCTAGAAACCGGGAAAAGAGGGTTTAGTAATGATGGCTAGGAAGGGGCATATCAAAGCATTGAGTGAACCCAATGCCATGTTCTTTGTACTTATGTACAAGGATACTTTTCTTTCTACTAATGCTTTACCCTCTACCCTGCTGAGTACTCCTTTGAATGTCTTGCAGGAATATGAAGATGTCTTTCCGGACGAAGTACCACCAGGACTGCCACTTAAGAGAGGGATCGAGCATCAAATTGACTTGGTTCCTGGTGCGTCACTTCCGAACAGGGCTGCATACCGCACCAACCCAGAGGAGACAAAAGAAATTCAGTGACAAGTGGAGGAATTGATGAAAAAAGGGTATGTACAGGAAAGTCTTTTCCCTTGTGATGTCCCTGTTCTTTTAGTGCCTAAGAAAGATGGGTCTTGGAGACTATGTGTGGATTGCCGTGCAATTAACAACATCACAGTAAGATATAGGCATCTCATTCCTCGCTTAGATGATATGCTTGATGAACTTAGTGGTGCTAATTTTTTCACTAGAATTGATTTAAGAAGTGGCTATCATCAGATTCGTATGAAAGAAGGAGATGAGTGGAAAACAGCCTTTAAAACAAAATTTGGATTGTATGAATGGTTAGTGATGCCCTTCGGTTTAACCAATGCACCTAGTACATTTATGTGATTAATGAATCATGTGCTTAGAACTTTCATTGGTAAATCTGTTGTGGTTTATTTTGATGACATCCTAATATACAGCAAGACTCTTGAAGAACATGTTGCACATATCCAGAGCGTACTTGTTGTCCTGCGTAAACAAAAATTGTACGCTAACCTTGAGAAGTGCACCTTCTGCACCGACAAGGTAGTTTTCCTTGGTTTTGTTGTTTCAGGACAAGGCGTGGAGGTGGATGTTGAGAAAGTCAAGGCTATACACGAATGGAAGCCCCCACAGAACGTGAGCCAAGTGAGAAGCTTCCTTGGACTTGTTGGTTTCTACCGGCGCTTCGTGAAAGATTTCAGCACGATCGCTGCTCCAATCAATGAGCTGACCAAGAAAGACGTACCTTTCAAATGGGGATAAGCACAACAAAAGGCTTTTGAAGAATTAAAGAGGAATCTCACAACATCCCCAGTCCTTGCACTTCCTGATTTCAACAAGACATTTGAAATTGAATGTGATGCAAATGGAGTTGGGATTGGAGGCGTGCTGATGCAAGAAAAGAGACCAATTGCATTCTTCAGTGAAAAGCTAAGTGGTCCGACTTTGAATTATTCAGTTTATGATAAAGAATTATATGCTCTCTTTTGGAGTTTGGAAACGTGGCAACACTACCTTTATTCTAAAGAATTTATAATACATTCAGACCATGAATCATTGAAACATATTAAGGGACAACTAAAACTGAATAAACAACATGCTAAGTGGAGTGAATTTATTGAGTCCTTTCCTTATATTGTCAAATATAAGAAAGGTCAAGACAATATTGTAGCTGATGCTTTATCTCGACGTCATGCTTTGCTCACACTACTTGATGCTAAAATTCTCGGATTGGAAAGTAGAAAGGAATTATATGCCACTGATTCATACTTTGCTGAACCATATGCCAAGTGCCGTATTGGCAAAGGATGGGAAAAGTATCATGTGCATGATGGATTTTTATTTCACACTAACAAACTTTGCATTCCAGATTGCTTTGTTCGACTTTTACTCGTGCAGGAAGCTCATGCAGGTGGCCTTATGGGCCATTTTGGAGCCAAGAAGACGGAGCAAGTGCTGGCCGACCATTTCTTTTGGCCAAAATGCGACGAGATGTAGAGAGGCATGTTCTTCGCTGCGAAAACTGCCACAAAGCTAAGTCTCGTGTGAACCCTCATGGTTTATATACTCCCCTTCCTATTCCTAATGCACCTTGGGAGGATATTTCAATGGATTTTGTTCTTGGGTTACCACGAACCAAAGGGGGAAGGGATTCAATTTTTATCGTGGTTGATCGTTTCAGCAAAATGGCACATTTTATTCCTTGCCACAAGAGCGACGATGCTTCCCGTATTGCTGAATTATTTTTCAGGGAAATCGTGCGACTACATGGAATGCCACGTACCATTGTGTCGGATCGTGACACCAAGTTCTTGAGCTACTTTTGGAAGACATTGTGGGGCAAACTTGGGACAAAACTGTTGTTCTCCACAGCATGTCATCCGCAAACGGACGGCCAAACTGAAGTTGTGAATCGAACACTATCAATGTTGCTCCGAGCTGTCCTTAAGAAGAATTTGAAACTATGGGAAGAAAGCTTGCCACACGTTGAGTTTGCATACAATAGGGCGGTACACTCAACCACTAGATTTTGTCCAATTGAAATTGTATATGGATTCACACCCACTGCTCCCATAGATCTTTTGTCTCTACCCATGCAGGAACGTGTGAACTTCGATGCAAGCAAGTGAGCTGAATTTGTCAAGAACATTCATGATAGGGCTCGGGCCAATATTGAAAAGATGACCAAGAAGTATGAGAAGCACGCTAACAAGGGTCGTAGGAAGGTCTTGTTCGAACCAGGGGACTTGGTTTGGGTGCACCTTCGAAAGGATCGTTTTCCAGAGCTACGCAAGAACAAGTTGCAACCCCGGGCTGACGGACCATTCAAAGTTCTGCGCAAGATCAATGACGACGCTTATGGAATTGATCTGCCAAGTACTTATGGTGTAAGTACCAGTTTCAATGTGTCCGACCTCTCTCCATTCTTTGGATTGGAAGAGTCGAGGACGACTCTTTTTCAAGGGGGGGGGGGGATGATATGCCCACGCTGACCACACCATCAAGTATACCGACTACATCAAGCAAGATGGAACAATCATCAAGTCAAGCTGCACGAGCTCATGTTTTCGATGGACCAATTACTCGTAGCCAAGCTAAACAGCTACAACAAGAGGTGCACGCGCCACTTTGTGAAATTCCATTTATTAATGAGAATTATATACTTCCTAAATCGTACATACTTCTATTACTTAGGTTCACCAAGGAGGATGACAAGGACACGCCAAGACTGAACCAGAGAGGAGAACTACGTCGAACCAGTTTGGCCTGGCAGAACCGTCATGAAGAAACAATCATATCTCTTGATTCATAGAAGCTGTGAAGGTCCATGAGTACTTGTTGGAAAGGTGTTGAAGTCAACTTCCTAATGCCACTAAGTTCCGAGTGCTTTAGAGGTCCCAGCTTGGCAGCCGAGTGCTTTTGGTGCAGACTGTTCAGAAGATCAGTAGTCAGCCTGATATCCAAGTTTCCATGAGAAACTGTATCACTCTACAATATTTCGTGAAGCATGCTACACATTGTGTGAAAGGTTATCAAATTATCTTTCCAGCGCATCTGGTCCCATGTATTTTGGATGTCCCTAGGTGGAGTTATGATTAAAACACTGAAGACCACTCAGAAGGCCAGAAGACATGCGGGAAATTGATGAGCACTGCATGAATGATCAAGCCAGTTGGCCTTCCACCTTCCCACGTGGCTTTTTCAGTTCATATCTATTTTTAGACTAGTTGTTGGTATAAATATCCCTCTTTTGTAAGCCAAGGGCAACTCTTTGATGAATTAAGATTGTTCCAGTGAAATTTGCAGCCGAGCTGCTTGAGTGTCTTACTCAACCTTTGTTCTTCCTTGTTCTTCTTGAACTTGTGGAGAGATCTCTCTGAGATCCACTAATTCATGCTCTGCGGGTTCCAGTACGGCTGCCTCGTCTTGTGTAGATTAGCTCCGGTTGTGGTTTTGCGGTCGTTCGGAGATCGAGTCGAAGTCTTCGCGGTTTCGGTGTCTCTCTCCCCGTCGCTTGGTCGCATCCAACCTTGGTCAGATATAAAGCTAGTTATCTGTGCTGTTTCTACAACAAGTTATCTTGTTCTTGAACCTCCTGTCGTGAAGATCGGGCCACCCTTTGCCGAACCAAATTCGGTGCATATCAAAAGTGGCGGGACTAACCCAACCATGGCATACGCCATGATGAAGACGATGTCACCGGAGCTTTTCTTCGTGAAGGGAAGGCTCCCGCAGCGCATCGCATTGTCAAAGGAAGGGCTTTGCCAGCCCATTAGCTTCTGGACTCTCACGATGTCCCTCTTGCTCACAATCTTGGAGGGGAGAAGACTGGCTTCCGTGGCTGCGAGTGGAACAGATCGAAAAGCACAAGCACAATGCATAGAAGGAAGCTGAGGGTTCTATGTGCAAGGAAACAGATCAGAGCGTAAGAGTTCCTTCACTGCAGAACTCTTCCCTTTATTACTCTCTATGATGCTTGGAAGGTAACTGCACGCGGATCATGGTTATGTACCACATACTTATCTCGTCTATGACAAGGGAGTATGGGTCCACTTTGCCAAAAAAGTCGCACCAGGTGAACCGTTGTCATGGCGAGAAGCTTGGAGCCTAAGGAAGGTAGCCTTGCAAGGCTACAAAGATTGCACTGGGAATCGACATAAAAATCGTATTGGAAACCGACACTCTTCAAGATGTGGGATTCACACGCCGCGTATCACCTGCCAAATCAAGGGCCACATATTGGTGGCACGGGAATGTGCCATCGTTTCAACTGTCCAAGTGAAAAGTTGAAGCATCAATACGAGAAGTGATGGTGGACCCACCTGCGGTGTCGAAACCTCCCCCGAGGTGGACCTGGGGGCCACTGTTGGTACCCTGCGGACCAGATACCCTCATGTACCAGAAGAAGAAGCGATGAATTCCACTTTCTAGGAAAGTAGACCTTCCGAGGCCGCGTGTCACGCAGTACCGAACCTGTCTCCCTCCGATGGGTGGCTCCGATGCTGCTACGTGTTCCGCAATACCAGACCTGCCTCCCTCCTAAGGGTGGCTCCGGTGCTAACACGTGTCCTGCAGCGTCGAACCTGCCTCTCTACTAAGGGTAGCTCTAGAACTGCCACGTGTCGGACCCTACCTCTCCAACGGGAATGACTCCGGGATCTCCAACATCGCGAACATTCAAGTGGCTATAAATCAGTCGTTACAAGACCGGGTTAACATGTCATTAGTTCCGCATTAATGACACACGATCAGAGATCATTCAAGTGTGGTAATTCTGTCATCAAGGCACGTTATTATACAAATAAACCACTGTTAAGCGCCTAGATCGTGTACATGGTGCTTAATAGCCCGGAGCCACCTGTCGGACCTTGGCCTCGCTGTAACAGCTAGACCTTAGCATATAAAAGGTCTGAGCTGCATGGTAGAACTCAAGTCATCTGATCCCAGACATACACAACACGATCAAGCATACAACACAACCACGTGGAATAGGGTATTACGCTCAGGCGGTACGAACCACGTAAAAATCCTTGTGTCACCTCTGTTCTTGATTTCTTCGAGTTACGCCCCTCCTAAAAAAAGAATCTTCGTAGACTACTTCTTAGTAGTACCGGGGGAGTGTTGATCGCGCACTTCGACAACATCAAATAAATCAGTATTTTTTTAATTGACTTAAGAGGAACAATTCATTTAAGATGGATGGAGTACTAATTAGATTATTAAACGTTGTTTGTTTCAAAAAAAAAGCCTAAATTTGTGAAAAAAGATTTTAAATGATGAGTAAAATTCCGACTTTCTCCTCCAAAGAGATTACGATCAACTTATTACAAGCGTGGACTTCATAGACCAACATGCAACATGTTCGTCCTCTCAAATTTCGTAGGTGCACTCCAAGTCCGGTCCCATAAATTCTTCTATAAAGTACCTTCAAGATATGAGTAGTGCTACTCATATTACTTAAGGACTAGGCTAAGTCCCCATTTGCAACTGGAGTGAAGCGTCGTCGTTATTGTTGGTTTCTATTTCTTCTTTCTCGTGGTCCATATGCTTTAGTCTTATTTTCCTTAATATTGTCTGAATGTCATTTTCATCCCAAAATTCTCAAAACACATATTTTGAGTCTCTAAAACCTAACTGTGTTATCTGGGTTTAAAATCTCGAAAATAAAATGATGGTTTCTTGTAGACATGGTTTGCCAACTCTTTTATCTATGATTGTCGTGATACAATCAAATAATATTCTCTAGCAACAATCGTATACATATTTAGAGAGAAAAAAGAATATAAAAAATTCTCAATCAGAAACCATAACTTAAATCTAGATGACATAATTTTGGAAACCTAAAGATCCGAATATAAATTTTTGTTGTGCTCAATTAGAAATCAAGTCAGCAATTGCAGTGATATTGTGAGGCTTTAAATTTAGATGACACAATTTAGCAAGCTTAAAGATCTAAATATTTATTTTGAGAATCTAGATGACATTTGGAAAAAATTAAGGATCACTTTTGCGCTTTCCTATGACATCTTTTTTATTAATATAAGTCAGAACATCAATTGATTTATTTCTCTAAAAAAAGACTAGAAGAAACGAAAGAAAAAATAATTATGGCTAGTCAAATAATAACACGATACAAAGTATTTACATTTGGAACTTCTGTACAAACTGGATCAAATTTTACTTTTTATATAATATGGTTTATTTTTTAGGGTTTGATATAATATGGTTTAATGCCATCGTGAAGAATATGGTTTCATGAAAACAAAAAACTACCAAATATGTGGCCGTCGTTTTTATTCTTTAGACTGAACTTACAGCACGATCAAACTTGCGGACAGGAAAGGCCCTTCGCGTTCTTGCTGCTCGCGCGATTGAGGAACCACGAGCGCCGGCCGCCGTTCGGATCGCGTCTCGCCGCTCGTAGCACTAAGCGTCGAATGGTGATCCAAAATTGTTGTTTGTACTTTTGCACCATAATCGTTTTTCATACTAGTCGCTGCCTTTTTCTCTGAGATAGCAGACAGAGGGTGGCCGATGCCTGCGTGACACCAATGCAAGAGCAACTCGCCGCCCTCCGCGGTCGTGGTGGCGGTGCCCAGCCACAAGCCGTCCACGGCGCCGCCGTTAGGCTTGTATGTACTGCCTTCACCTTCCTCTGCATCAAGCTCCTCTTCATGTGCCTTCGTCGCCCCGTCCTGGCAGACGCCCGGAGGCTGTTCGACGAAATGCCCCGCCGCAATCTCGCCTCCTGTACATCCTTATCTCCAGCTCCGCCCGCCTCGGTACCCTCTCGGAGGTGTGCGTGCTTTTTTTCTGACATCGTCCACGACCGGGGGCGTGGAAGCTGCGACCGCCTGGACTCGTTCACGCTCGGGTTCCTCGCTGCCGGGTGCGCTCGTGCCAAAGACATTGTTGCGGGCGCGCAAGTGGATGCTTTCGCTGTTAAGTTTGGGTCGACGAGGATGAAAGTGTCACAGGGGCAGTGGTGGATACATACGCCAAGTGCTGGCGCGTGGACTCAGCCCGGTGCGCGTTTGCACTCGCACAACAGAGAAGCGTTGTGAGCTGGAGGAGCATGATTGTCTTTCTCGTCAACCAAGCTTGTCTAGAGTTCCAAGATTCAGAGATTACCCTGTTCAAGAAGATGTTGGTCTTGAAGGTTTGGCCCACGAGCGTGACATTTTCTTGCATCCTGAAGTTGTTTGATGCACCTGAGTTGCTTTCTGTCGGGATGCAAGTCCATGGCTGCTTATTGAAGATGGGAACTGAGATTGACTCTGCTTCAGGGAGCACCCTCATGACAATGTATGGTAGATGCGGTGGAGTTGATGGGATGATGTTAAAAATGTAGAGGTGCATATGTACATCTGTCAAAGCAAAGCTTTACTAAGGCCTCAAAAACCTTTGGCTCTTACCTTCAATGGGAGGTTTGTACTAAGCAGCCCAGCTCTTCATTAAGCGTTATGGTTCCTAAGTTAACTTGTATATATATATATTTGGAACAGATATGAGTTTATATTCTTGTGCATGACAAATGATAGAGGGCTTACAACAAGGTCAATTACGGCGTCATATCACTGTATACCAGGACAATGTTGGTTCTTAACATTCTCAACTTGACGCAGTGGTAATTACTTGTTGAGATTACAATACTTTTGTGATGTGTATAGTTCTATTGCACCTTTTAAGTGGCTGCTAAAGAAATTAGAAAGTGATTGGTAAAGAAATTACAAATTTTGAAAGTCAAGATAATTTATGCATGACAAGACTTTTGTTAATCAGATATTTAAATTTTCCATGAATACAAATTTGATGGAGTGCCCAAATGAACTACTGTAGAGCAGTGATACGCTGTTTTTTAGTACTTGTAGCTTCTCACATGTCAATTTACTCTACTTCACGTGATAGCAATTCCAATTTTTCTCTCCTTTTGTTTTTCTTGAGATGTCCTGCATTCTATCTTTTGTATGTATATTTTTTGTTTTCATATAACCGTACTAAAAATAAAATGACTGTGCGATGTCCTTTATTCCTCGCACCAAAAAGGCTAAAACTAATTCAGAAAATAGCACCATAGTGCATGTTTCTAGCATTAGTTGGTGTTACATCTAGCATTAGTTGGTGTTACATCTAGAATTAGTTGTTGTTACATCTGAAGTGCTTGTATTCTTTATGCTACAATCTGCTCCAATGATTCCCTATTTTGTTAGTCGTCTTCCACTTCATGAAAAGGAAGTGGAACGACCTTCACAGCTCTGAACTTCCCTGCATTGTTTAGGTGTTCGTTCTCCAGCCTGTCATAAAAGTAGTTTGTTTGATGCGGATTCAAGTTTACATAATAATCAGAAGTTAACATGTATATATTGATTTGCTGAAACAGTTTACCTGTAGAAGTTCCAGTGACCTCGTCGAATCACTTCAAGAGCTGCTAAAAGGAACAGAGTTACCCTAGAATCTAGGCTTCCAATGTTAGGGTGGATGACAGTCTGAAGCCAAGCAAGCCTCAAGACAAGGTTCAGACCCTGCAAAATATTCAAGTCTATGTGAGTAAAGTATTATCACTATTCAGATTGTTTTGATGCAGGATTTAATTATGCAAGAACATACCATGGATAAGAAATAAATGTATTTCTGTTTTAGTATTAGATCGTTACGGAGCCAGGTGTTCTTGGAGTTGAACTGTAGAAGACCCCAGTCCTTGACAAAGTCCCAGTATAATTGGTACATAGTTGCAATACTGGATACAATGACGACAAGTGACAACCATCCTGCACTGCTCTTGTTCTCATATGCCACTTTAGTCCCTGCAGCAAGCATCGCCGAGACATACTTCCCAAGGTTCACGATGTGGTTTATGTCCCCTTCGTCAAACCATCTCCTTGCACACTGCCAGGACAACAATAAGAATACCAATAGCTTTAGAAATCGTCTAAGAAAGATCACTGTAATTCGGCTACTCATGTAACACCATGTATTTACCTGCATGGCTCTCCAGTAGTAAGGTAGGAAGGATACGGCATAGGCCAAGTCTCTAAAATGTTTGACTCTTGTGCAGTAGCCATAGTCTTGGGTCCTGTAGCTGCTGGTTATGTAGTAACATGCTAAGTACTCCAGGCTTCTAAGCATTGGCACCTATTGTGTGCAGTCAAAATATGCTGTCATTTACTAATAGAAACCACCATTTATGCTCTTAGCAGACTATTGGATAGTTATTACTTATTACTCGCACAAATATATAAATTTGTTTTGCTCGGCGGTATAACTTTTATGGCATCAAGTTTGCACAACTAAACTTGACAGAACCTTAACTTTCGTGTTTACCTGACTGCAGAGCTGATCAGCCATGAAGAAATCAACCATGACAACCTGCAGATGTACGATAATTTACAAGCTTGTTCAGATATAGAGTTTGATAGGACACAATCGTTCCTATTGTCCTTGAACTGTAATAAATTTACCTTGTAAAAGGGGGTCAGAATGATGTTCCTGATCACTCTTAGGAAATGATAACGACTTGATCGGTAAATGATGTTCAAAGGGCAGACCAATATGAACAAGAACACCTGAATAGAGAAAATATGTCACCTTCATATGGGTGTAGTTTGGCAACTTTAGTAACAATTTTACATTTATAATTTTGAGTAGAGCATACCAAAAGTAGGGCCCCTGGTATTGCTTGGACTGCACATGAAGAATATCCTTTCACAATGAGAGTAAGGTGTGCAAACATTACACCCACAACAATTGTCATAGAAGTAGCGCATATCAAGAACACATCACAATACTTGAGCTCTTTAGTTCGTGAGAATTCAAATATGAATGTGTAGTTTATGCGTGTCTTTCTCCACATGAAGATGTTGCATCCATAGAGGAAGAGATGCAAAAAGAATAGACTGAACATGCTGCAGTTTAGGTTTGATTAGTGTCACCCTTTTGGGTCCGACATATGGAAAAAATATCTTTCTTATAGAAAACATAGAAACTATTGAATTGGCATATATGTTGCTGACCTAAGGACTGGATAGGAAGTTGACATGTAGACCTTGTTTGATTGCTGTGTGTACATCCCAGCAATGCGTGCCATGATACAGTAACCAATGAATAATGCTGTGAAGCCTCCCGTGCATAGTCCTGAAAAATTGACAGTTCTACATAAGGACCTGAAATTTATGCTAATGAAGGAAGAAAGACAAATCTTGTTAAAATATCTTTATACCATACCAATGAAAAATGTGGTAGCGTGCGATTCCTCCTTTTGATTTGGCTTCAGATACTTCATTGCTTTCCGTTTGTCACCTTCTGTAAAATGTCTTACAAATAGATCCTCAACATCATCCATCAGCCTGACTGCCTGTTCAGATGAGAATATGAACCAAGATCATTGGAGTTTACATATCATGAAATAATTCTAACCTTCTCGATAATTTCAATATTGCGAGATACCTTATCAGAGCTATTGAAGTAGGAGCTCTCCACTATTTTCAGGTAAATTGGCTGTACCTCTTTTGCTGTAACCTGAAACATGCAAAGGTATATTTTCTTTCAGAAAACTCATGTGTGGTGATTGCAGGCAATGGAATCGGGTGGGAGACATTGGCAGAAACCTTGTCAAATTTCTTCAGAATCTTCACAAAGGCCATCATGTTTAATGCCCTGCAACAAGAACAGCTCTTGTTACTACCCATATAGCACTCCACGACAAACTACAGCCGTTCGGCCATTTCAGTTATCCTTACCGGTATGTCCGGAGGTAGCTCAATCCCTTGTACAGCTCGACCAGAGCACCTCTGATCATCTTCCCTGCCTGGTGCAGCTTCTTCTTGGTGATGCTCAGCTTCTCACCAACATCTTGTGCGCCAATCCTCTTTGACTGGCTTAGCATGTCCTCAAACAGAAGCTCTCGTATGGCAGTGACAGTCCTTGATGGTGTGGTGACTGGGATGTTGATCCTCACACTTCTGCCTTGGCAGGTGACCACTCTCCCTGAGAGTGTCCTCAGCTTGCTGGCGGATTCTTCTCTTGGCTTGGCAAGCCTCCCCGAGTCACCGAGACCTTGAGGTACTGCCTCCTGGTCCTCCCGCCTGTCGTCAATGGTCATGGTGAAAACATCTTTGGAGTGCTTTTCTTCACCTTGTTCATGCTCTATATTTCCCCTAAGAGATTGGTCTCCTGCACTTTTCAAAATGTATGTCATGATTAGTGTTGCATAATTATTTCTATAATATATGTGTTTACCTTGTTTCCAGTTTTTGTTAGCAAATGCAGAGCTCGTTTTAGTAGCAAGTTTTCCATTTGTGACATTCTTTCCTATCTATGCCCTTAAGCCAAATACTATATTATGTTTCTTCCAGTCGGCTTTGTTAGGATATATTGATGTGTGACATGCAACCTCTCACCATGTAGGATGGAGCAAGAAACGGAGGGATCCTCTGGGTCTGCCGACAACCCGCCGCAACGTGCTTGCTGCTGCTGGGTGACGGCTGCCTTGAGCTCAAGGAGGATATGCAGCTGCCGCCTGAGCGACTCTCCACGCTCCAGGAACTCTGCCTCCTTCCTCTCGTAGAACCGGTTCACCTTGTTCAGCTGCTGGTCCAGCCTTTCGAAGAATGCTCTTGCCGCGTCTGTGTCTGCGAACTGAATGGCCTCGGCAACCTCCGTCTGGTACACCTCCCCGACTACCGCACCATTGATGCTCCTGTCGGCCGCCAGCTTTTTACGCACCTGTATGACAACATTTAGTAGTTTTAGCGCTAGTTTCCACTTACTTTACTACGTAATGCTTTTGTGATAAGAAACTTTGGAGTAGCTATTTTATCAACGATAGCAACCTAACAAGTTTCTTTTCAACGGAGTCATTAGTGTCAAACGGAGCTTTTAACTAAGTTGGTTCGCAAAACTAATGCATGCCTGTATGACACCGGGCTCTTTGTGGTGCCCATGGGGGTGGAGGAATGGCAGCCTCATCACCCAGTGAGCCGCCGTCGGTGTCTGGCAAAGCGATGGCGATGCCACTGTGTTGGCCGTGACACCATCTCCGGCAGCCTGCAGCTTTTTGACGTCCTTCTTGAGCTGCCAGTAATCCACAAAGGCCTCCTTCCATTCCGGCACAAGCTGGCCCTCAAATTGCTTGGAGAACTTCACCATTGGCAGCTCTGCTTCTTCCTCCCTCCGTGGATACCTAAGAGAGTACCAGTGCAGTGCTCTGCTGTGGTAATTCGGTGTCCCAATGGAGGCCATGGGTTGGGACGTACTTATATGTGCATGGGAGGATGCTGTAGGGTTCATTACAGAGAGAGAGGGAGAGAGAATTTAGAATTGGAATTAGAATCTAGAGCGAGAGGGTTAGAGGCTAGCACATTCCAGAGTATTTATGATCAAGATGGGGGAATTGTTGCTTCTGGGAGGCTTAGGTGGCTGTTATCAACTGTGATCTCCACTTGAGCTTGTAAGTTGGTATGCTGGGTTCTCTCTTGCGTCCTAGTGGAGAGGGGAGATGGGAATGTGGACGAAGGAGGATGTTTTATAGGATGAAGAGACGCGTCAGTGCATTGTCTGATGCTGCTGTCAGCTGCCTCTAGTAGTCTATCTCCTTTCTGGAAAGTAAAGGTGGGTGGTGATTATCCTGCAAAATGGGCTTGTGGGAGAACTGCCGTTTGCTTCCCCAGCCACAAGCAAATTGGGCATATCGGAGTTATTATTGATGATTAAATTGCACTTGAGTCTTCAACAAGTGAGATTTTGCAAACAGCTCCTAAACAGATGTGTCGTTAGTTTCCCAGTTGCAGCACCCAGCAATAGTTTTTGTTGGTTGCACGTGGACGCAAAAACTCAATTGGTTCCACAGAACTACTGGACGCATATGCTTTGAATGACATTCTATGACTAATGTTCGGCAGTTAAATGCTCAGAGTTATTTTCTTGGGTGCTTGTTGCTCCAGGATCAATTTCCCAAAGATGCAACACGGATTTTTGGATCATCTGAAATGTATTATACTGGTATATACGAATCTTTGTTTTCTTAAAACTACATTGGGGAACTAGCTTTTCACTTACGAAGCTGTGGGCGGCCAGGTTTAAACCTGATTGGGCATGTAGAGTCCATAGCACCATTTACTTACCTGGCAAGCCATCCGTCCCCAATTTGTATATTAATTATCAAGAATATATATGTACCTTTTATACCTATCCCTTATGTATAACCTCATTTATGGATTTCATGATGATCACTTTCGTTTGGTTTTTGCTACCAATTCATATCAAGTCACTATGACTGGGTCGTGCAACTAAATTCTGCGTCAATGTTCTGAAAAACTAAATTTTAATGTGGATGTTCTTTTAACTCTTTACTTGCCATTTTGGACAGGCATTGCTTTTTTAATATATGTCCGATATGAACTATAAATAACAACATTATGATTACAGAGTAACTTTCATGGGTATCCTTGCTCATTACAGACAAACATTATTTCAAGGTTCAGTCATGCATTTTGATGTTTATTTTTCATACTCTAGATCCTCTAGTTAGAAAAAATATAGGTCACTGGGTCAATGCAGAAATCAGCTTTACCAAACAGCAAGCTAGAACGCTAAGTTCCTCTAAGATGCACCTTATTGGATTAGCGAAATGCATGAGACCTTACCTTAAACTGAAAATGATGTAAAAAAGAATATTTTGATGAAAATTTGTTGCAAGACTTTGAAGTGCGTCCTTTGTAAAGGTGATAACTTTGCTTTGCTACTTAAAAATGATATCTTGCTAATTGGACAAAGGCATACTATAGGATGGTGCATCGATTGGTCACTGAAAGGAAGAAAGGCTAATGGCTGATCATTTGTGCTAAGCAACGATAGCTTCTATTTTCTCCAATGAATGAAAGATAAGTTTCCCCCTCAATCTGCAGTGACTAGTTGTGATTTATTTATCTTGGGTACAGTCAATTGGTCCTTTCAACATGAAATCTCGAGCATGGACAATAAACATGGTTTGCAACTCTGGTCATCGAGCAATATACAAATTGAGACTCTAAAACATTCTATAAATGCACAGATGTTAGGTTTCACCGGCAAGCAACACATCCATTCATCACTCAAAGAGGTACTACGCAGAATGCCGCATCGGTATCTCTTGGGAGGGTCACAATCCAAGAAGTGTAATGTGCCTGGCTTAGTATGACGGAGACATACTGATTAACATGTGTTGTGGCCATACTTGATCGCACATTTTAGGACACCAAATACTCACATATCTCATTATAAACATGTTCAAACAATAATGATTTGGATCATCAACTACAAATGCTTCAATATAACACTTAGTTTGAGTATCCATCTAGTAAAGCATCACAGGGCTAACGGTTTTGTCTCTTGAACAGTGTTACATTAAGGTGGAAAGTATGAACATTATTTTTTCGAAAAAAGGGGAAGTATGAACAATTGCTACCTTTGCTCCTTTTTATTTGACGGTGGTTAGTTCGTTTTATTTGACGTCACTTAGTTCAAAAATCAACTAACTCAAATAAAAATAATGAATGGAGTCCTTTACTAACATTTTTTGAACCGTTTCATCACTCGTTTTAGATATCACTGACGTACTACCTCTAGTCTAGTCTGAAATAAATGATGCTAGAGACAATAATTTATTCAAATTTAAACTGAATTAGCTATCTTAAGTGGCACTTATTCCAAAACAGAGAGTAACAAGTCATGTGTATACAATACTCCATTTTTGTTTTGTTGTCTTTTAGGAAACGAAATCCAAGTGCTAACTATACAACTACTTCTTAAGACTACAAAATGAATAGAGGGAGTAATTAATTCACACCTTTCATTGGCCATATCTTATACCTTTTTCAGTTATTAACTGTTGTATGTTGTCAACAATAATGCTATATAGGTCGGCAGTAAGTGTTTGATAAAAGATGTTTGACAAAGCTTTTGGACTGCTAAGCTTCAAAGACCAATTTAATTGCTCTCTTGAAGCGGCTTTATAATTTTTTTTTGAAAAGCTCAGAAGGGAGAGGAGCTCCAGCGAAATATCACATAAGAAAAAATTGATTCAGTTTATATGGAAAACCAGACTCGAAAAGTGTACAACGGAGATTATATCAAATCCTCCAACTGATACAAACACCAGTAGACCTGTGGATACCTATAGAGAGACGACTCACTATTGATCTAATTGGTAGTTAGAGGTAAAAAAAAATCATACAGTGTCTATTCTAAAAAAACAACGCATCTAACGAGGGATACAACGTAGAGATACCACCGTTGCTACAAGGTTTTTCACTGAAGGATCTTCGGAAGGGGAGGCATACCTTGACAACACCTCAATAGGACTCACGATGCCCGAACGCACGGTTGTTATCGGTCAGACTTTCCATACAAACTAGGTTTTCATCCATGCTCAGACTCCCTCCATCTTAACGGACTACTGTATGAGAGTATCTGACACCACCATCAACGTCTAGAACCGGCTTTTATCATTATGTCAGCATCAATATATCAGTCATGCACTCCCATGTCCCTGAACTAGTGACAGTGAAAGCAAAACAACGCACACCCTAGGATTCAATCCATAAAGTCCGCAGACCATAGATAGCTCTTTTAAAAACTTTTGATCATTGTGACCTTCCCCTGGGGAATATTTGATGGGATATTCCGGTGCTTCATGGAGAGTGCCTTCGCAGCTAAATGAGGCTCCTCAATGGCTAACAAGATGACTATCAAGAGTGGCATATTGCTTCCATATATTTGTGTCTGAATCGCAGTTTCTTAAAGTACTGATTGTTTAATCATTGATGAACAAATTAATATTAGGGAAAATACCTGCATTGTTACCGTGACAGTGAACAAATCATTAAAGTCCCTAAAACATACTTAAAACTTTTTCTTGCATGTACTATGTTGAATCGTGAAACGGAAACCTCACCCTGGCACCATAATGGCAAACATTTTATAATCGAAAAGAAGATGAGTGGAGTAGGCGACCACTGTCAGTGTTTATTCTCTTGGTAAGGTGACATAAATAGTCACATGTTGGAAAATTCACATGAGATGCAATTAATTTGATGAATCAAAACAAAAAAACAACTAGAACAATTCTACTAGCAGTCATAATAAACAGTGCTAGTACTACGTAAAAATTAATTAAATCATAGAAATAACCATAATATGCCAACAGATCACTCAACATCGTATGAAAATGACCACGGGTCGAGTGCTTTACTTACGGAGCATCCCGCTATCAAGTAGAGGATGAGAAGAACACGAAGTAGTAGAGGACAAAAATGTTGAGGAAGATGGAAGTGTAGAGAGCGGTCGTGCGACCAAAAAACCTGATCGCCGGCACCCATGCAGGTCTTCAAATCACCCGCGTCGGCTCGGAGACGCCGCTCTTCCTCAATCCGTTGCACGGCGGACGAAGAGATGGCATGACAAAAAACTTTGGTGCAAAATAGTTTTCAGAGGCGAGTTTCTGTGCGTGTGTTTTCTCCAGTAACCAGGATGTCTCCTTTGGACTCGACCCATCAACCGCCTCATATTTGATCTGCCATAATTTTAGGAAACCGCCCTCCTAAAACCTCCCACTGTGCAACTAATGGGTGCAGTAATAGGGCATTACGCAAAGGTAATATGCACCTGCAGTTATGCCTCACATTATTGTCCATGTTGACAGGACAATCTAGGTGTTGATGGAGTATCCCTTTATAAAATAAAACTGTATGGTAGAACACAACTCGTCACGATACGAACGCGTAACATCGCAAGTCATAAATCATGCAATAAACATGCGTAAAATCGTAAAACGCATGCAGGCGCGTGTATATTTATGTCCATAGCGGCAACCTTCATCCTTCATTATTCTCATGTTGAGAACTACTCCAAGGGCAACTATATATATTGGAGTACACCCATCTAGGTAGGCATTGTGGGACTAAATATCTCAGCCACCTCTCCACACCACCTTGACTTTCCACAAAAGTAATTGACCCAAAGAAATCACCCAATAAAATGAGCTCGCATAGTAGGCCAAATCCCAACAATTTCCACAAAAAGCCAAGGTCTACAAGTAATGTTTTTGCGCTTTCATATACCAACTTTGCAGTGCAGACCCATTACGAGTTGAGTTGCAACTAGAATTATATGATTCACATACTCACGACTTTACAATGGACATAGCCTTAAATTGCTAGTTTTGTGTGAACAAGTTTCACACAAAATCATGACTGATACTAGGCCACCTAAAGCTATGCCTATGTTTGGAGCATTATGGTATTGCTTCCGTGTTTGTTTATGAGTTTATTTGAGACCACACACATCTTATAGACCGCGATCTCACAGTCAAACTCATATATGTGTGTTCTTACAAGTATACCCTGTAGGACGGTACTTTTCCTATATCCCCTCAGAACACGTTAAACCATTAAAGTCAACCTTCTATGTAGTACTGAGAGTACACATCTGCTAACAAGAAATGAGTAATAAATAAGTATTTCCCAGTTATTCATACAACTTGTTTGCCCTAAGTTCTACATCATGGGATATCCGATCAAATAGTTTGGGTTAATATTGTATGATAACATCACATGAGTTTCAAACACATTTCTCTTGATGCTTCATCAATTACAGCACGTGCTAATCCCTTAGTATAAGGGTCTGCCAATTTTCTTATAGTATTAATATATTGAACGACAATCTCTCCTGTATTTCTCAAATGTCTCATGGATTTGATTCGTCGTTTGACATGCCTTGGGGAATTTAAATTTTCTTTTGCATTACCAACAGTTGTGATCACACTTTGATTATCACAATGCAAAAGAATGGCCGGTACAGGTTTATCGACCAATGGCAAGTCCATCAAAAGTTGTTTCAACCACTCCGCATTAGTTGTGGTTGCCTTAGGTGCTACAAGTTTGGCCTCCATAGTGGAAGTTGTCAATAGTCTGCTTGCGAGACCTCCATGCAACTGCAACACCACCAATAGTAAATATGTATCCACTATTCATCTTGATTTCATTAGCATCTGAGATCCAATTTGAGTCACTATACTCTTCTAGTACAGCTGGGTATCTCGTATAGTGAATCCCATATGTTGAAGTACCTCTTCAGTATCTCATTACACGTTCTAGTGCACACAAGTGATCTCTTCCAGGATTGAAAATAAATTTGCTCAATTTTCTTAGTGCAAATGAGATGTCAAGTCTGATTGCTCCAGCAAGATACATGATAGAACTAATAATCTAGGAATATCTCAACTGATTAATCTCTTGTCTTTTATTCTTGCGAAGCTTTAGACTAGAATCATATGGCATTGGACAAGCTTTAGAATATGAGTATCCAAAGCGACTCACAATATTCTACGCATAATGAGATTGTTTTAAAGTAATCTCATTCTTGCTCTTAATCAGTTTGATGTCTAGAATAACACCTGCCTCTCCCAAATCCTTTATATCAAAATTTGAGACAAGAATGATTTTACATCATTTACCACATCAATACTAGTCCTAAAAATTAATATGTATTTAACATACAAACATAATATGTTTTCATGTCACTTCATTTACCACAAAGCCTGCTGAGGTCATAGTTTTATCGAACTTCTCATGTCACATACTTTGGTGCCTCCTTGAGGCCATACAAGAATTTTTGTAACTTATGTACTTTGTTCTCTTACCCAGGTACCATAAAACAATCAGGCTGCTTCATATAGATCTCCTCATCGAGCTGGCCATTTAGTAAACCCGTCTTCATAACTTTTTGACGGGGAGCAGATCATGGCACACAACAAGTGCAACAAGCACATGAATTGTAGATAGCCTAGCAACAAGTGAATAATTATTGAAAAATCCCCATCTTCCTTTTGGGTAAATATTTTGGCTACAAGTCTAGCCTTGTATTTATTGACTGTACCATCTGGTTTGAGCTTCTTTTTGAATATCCACTTACACCCAACAGGTTTGCACTCAATAGGACAATCACATATTTTTGAAGCTCCATTTGTTAAAATGGACTCCATTTCATTATGTACTACCTCCTTCTAGCTCTCTGCATCTAGCGATGCATATGTCTTTGAAAGTGTTTTGGGCGTATCATCTAGTAAAATCACCACCAAGGAATTTTCAATCATTTGTCTCTTGCTCCTTCGAGGAGCAATATTTGTACTGTCATCCTCGTTGGATTTTTCAGTGTATGAGTGAGGTAAGGACATTGGAAAAAAATCAGGAGTAAAACTAGTAGATGCCTCGCTTTGACTTGCAACTCTATCTTTTATTTGAAAAAATATTCCCAAAAATTGTGGCATCACGAGATTCAATCATAGTGTTAACGTGCACATCAGGAATCTCAGATTTAATCACTAAAAATATATAGGTTGCACTATGTTGTGTGTATCACAGAAAAATACAATTCATGGTTTTTGGTCCCAATTTTTATTTCTTACATGCAAACACATTAACTTTGGCCAAACAGCTCCATGCGCGTAAGAAATCGAGAGCAATATTTCTTCGTTCCCATTCTTCGTACGGTGTTATTTAACCTGGAACTCGATGCAACACAAGATATGCGATCGAAATGGATTCCTCCCACCATGAGTTGGATAAACCTGAACTGTCGAACATGAGATTAACGAAGTATGTAAAATTTTGGTTTTTCCCGTCAGCCACCTCATTAGATTGAGGCGAGTAGGGAGCCGTTGTCTCATGGATAATTCCATGCTCCGCACAATATTTGTCAAAATCATTATAAAGATACCCTCCTCCTCTATCGGATCTAACACATTTGATTTTCCTTTCTAGTTGGTTTCTACCTCAGTCTTATAGATTTTTAAACAATCTAGTGCCCCATCTTTCGTTTTAATAAGATAGAGTTGACAGTATCATGTAGTATCATCAATAAAAGATATGAAATATTTCTTCCCTGCTCTAGTTAAAATTCTATTAGTTTTACACAAAGTAGATTAAATAAGATCTAGTGGTGACAAACTCTTCTCTTCTACAATTTTAAATGGTTTACGAGGCTGCTTAGCTTACACACACGCATGACACTTAAATCTTCTTTTAACAAGAATTTTTGGAATCAAATTAAGTTTGGACAATCGAATGACAAGATCATAATTAATGTGACAAAGTCAAGAGTGCCAAACAACAAACTCTCTTCCATTGCATTTAAAACCAGAATAAGCAATTGAGTTCAAAACATTATTACAATCTTCAACAATTGAAAGGCGGAACAGACCTCCACTATTAGAACCTTTTCCGATAAATAAACCAAACTTCAAAATAAGAAATTTGTTCGACTCACTAACTTAAATCCATCACGACACAAAAGAGAAGCACAAATCAGATTCCTATTTATTCCAGGGACATGCTGCATGTTCTTCAAAGAAGAGTCTTTCCAGAGGTCAACTTCGGATCGACTCTTCCAATTCTATGTACAACAGTCCTGGATCCATTGCCCATCAAGACGGAGCAACTGTCGGTAGCCTGATAAGAAGAAAATAAATTATAGGCAGAACAAACATGCACATTAGTTCCCGTGTCTAACCACTAATCGGTGGAATGATATGCTAGAAGAACTTTTGGAACATACCCTGATCCAGATGCTTCTCCGGCCTTGCCAATAGTGACATTCACAGATTTCTGACTATCTCCTTTCCTGCCTTTCCTATTACGGCATTTCCTGGCTATGTGGCCAAGCAAGTCAGACCCTCCTCCTTTTTCTTGAAGCTAGTGTTTTGTTTGCCTTTTTATTTCTAGTAGTTGTTGTTCTTATTGCCACCACTAGATTTACCTTCAACCACATTAACATTAGAGCGAGTCCCTTCCTATGGAACTGAACGAGACACATCCTTGGATCTTGCCTTCTCCTCAACATCAAGAGTTGAGATCAAACCTTCAACAGTCATAACCTATTTCTTGTGTTTAAGGCTCGTGAAAAAACTTCTCCAAGATGGAGGTAGTTTGGAAATAATTCCACCAACCTCGAACTTGCCAGGCAAGACAATATCAAAATATGCAAGTTCCCACTCCAGAAGCTATATCTCATTAGTCTGTTCCACAAAAAATCAATCATCAACCATCTTGTATTCGTGGTACTGATCATTAACATACAGTTCATGTTCAACACATGATTCCGCATACTTGCGGTCTATGGCCTTCCATAATTCTTCAGCCGATGTGTGGTTCATATAAATATCACAAAACTAATATGATAGGAGTGACAACAAGCAACCAAGATAAGTGGAGTTGTCCAGGTCATAGCCACAGTTCTGCTTCTCAGTAAGAGGAAGAATCGGAAAAATCACCCATCATATCTTCATGGACATGAGTCAGAACTTAATCCGTGTTTGTCATCTCTTAAAGTTGTCACTTTCGACTAATAACTCAGGTTTGAACGCATCAGTAAGCCCAACCATGTTAATTCTATCAGGTTTCTAAATTGTTGGAAAATTTACATGGCATGTCATTAATTTGATGAACCGAAACATGAAAACAACTAGAAAAGTTCTACTAGCAGTCAACATAAACAGTGCTAGTAATACATAAAAATTAATTAAATCATAGAAATAACCATATACATGAATGACATCGTATCAAAATGACCACGGGCCAAGTGATTTACTTACGGAGCATCCCTCTATGAATTAGAGGATGAGAAGAACACAGAGTAGTAGAGGTCGAAGATGTTGAGGAAGATGGAAGTGCAGTGAGCGGTCATGCGCGCGCACCTCCCAAAAACCTGATAGCCAGCACCCGTGCAGGTCTTCAGATCACTGGCGTTGACTCGGAGACATCACTCTGCCTTGATCAGTCGCACGGCTGACAAAGGGACGACATGACGAAAAATGGGGGCACAAAACAGTTTCTTTTAGAGGCTAGTTTTCGTGCGTGTGTTTTCTCGACGTCTCCTTTGTACTCGAGCCAGCAACCGCCTCAGATTCGATATGCCATAATTTCAGAAAACCGCCCCCTGAAACCTCTTAACGTGCAACTAATGGGTGTAGTAATGGGGCATTACGCAATGGTAATGTTAAGCTACTATGCACTGACCGGTTGCACCCAAAAGCTTAAGCTGATGGGAAAGGGTAGGCAATTCACTTATACACTCCAACACTCCCCCTCACGTGAGGCTCCCTCAAGCCCCTAATGTGGAAAATAGGAGTGGACTTGCGTCCGCCAGGATTCAAACTCGAGACCTATGACTCTGATATCATGTTAAGCTACTATGCACTGACCGGTTGCACCCAAAAGCTTAAGCTGATGGAGAAGGGTGGACAATTCACTTATACACTCCAACAGGTAATATGCGTCTGCAATTATGCTTCACATTATTGTTCATGTTGACGTAACAGTCAAGATGTTGATGGAGTATCCCTTTATACGTGTGGTAAAATAAAACTGCTTGGTAGAAAACAACTCATCACGACACAAGCGCTCAATGTCGCAAGTCACAAGTCATGCGATAAACAGGCGTAAAATTGGCAAAACGTGCGTGCGTGCGTGTGTGTTCGTGTCCATAGCAGCAGCCTTCATCCCTCATTATTATATATATATATATATATATATATATATATATATATATATATATATATATATATATATATATATATATATATATATATATATATATATATACCCATAAATGGGCTCATGTAGCAGGCCAAATCCCAACATCACACATGCCTCAGTTATCTTGCCTGTTACTGATGTCTGAGGGACAACATAATCATCATTAATTAACCTGAAAATGTCCTATCTAATCATCAGTTTAGCTGAAAGAAGTGGGAAAAAGCTTCTACCATACAAAATGAAAATGAACGAAATGCCAATGTATTATTCAGAAAAAAGTTCGAGTTGATGCAATGCAATCAGTCTGTAATGCTATGCATACAAGACAGTACTGAATTGTTATTGCTCGTCTGAGTGTTATGGCATTCCTTTTGTTCTCCCCACTACCCCTGCAAAAGAACATATCATGGATTTGGTTGCTCTCTCTCCTCTTTTTACACCTGCAAGATATTCTTGTCTAAGGGCATGTGCAGTTCTACTTTTGTGCTTCTGATTTTGTTTCTTTGACGAAGATCTGAGGGCCAACAAATACGTCAACGATTTGGTTATTAGTATATAGAGATCTCTAGTATAAATAACACCTTTTCAAGTTCGAACATCACATGATGGCGACCATGATTTCGCAGTTTTCACTTCCTTTGCTATCATGAAAAATATTTTATAAATGTGCAGGTCCAAGTGAATTTAATGTACGGAAACTCTAGTTTCACAGTCTGCTCTTTTCCTCTGATGAAATAATTGGCTGTGTGGTTTCTTTTGACATCCTTTCATCATTGTTTCACCTGAGCATCACAAATCCGTTTATACTCTGCTGTATTTCTCATCCATCACAAGTAGCTGGTAACCAGTGGTCCATATATGATATATGTTCTTCAGACATCTTGGAGGCAAACTATGACACAATTGACGTGCAGCCACTTTTCCTTTTCTCAAATTAGCTTTGGGAGTTGTGCTCAAAGGATGGCGAGCGACGCGGCGCGTCGTCGCCTTTGTGCACTTAGTACGAGATATTGCTTTGTACCATGTAGATGCCCATGAAGGTAAGTGATACTGTACTTTAACGAAGCAGATTAATCCTAGAAAATCCAGTTTATTGGATCATTTTTGTGTCCTGACAGGATGGCATCTGATACCAAACAAAAAAAGGATGTACTTCTGTATAAAACTTGTATTGACAAATTGAATTTGCTATTATATTGGCTAGATCGACGCCGCCCTCGCCTTTCTATAGTGGCAAAAGATCGTGTCCAATATGGTTATGAAATAAAGACTGGATCAAATTAAGAAAGTTATTTCAGGGAAGAAGGGATATGTATCTGTTAGGATTCCAATTAGAGTTTGAGTTAAGTAACAACTCTCACTGTGTGTCGTGGCGTGCTGTCCACCACCGCTGCAGCACGCCGCCATCGCCCTAGCACCACCATGCTTCCCCTTCTAGCCGGCCGATGGCTAAGGAGTGCAAATTTGTACTCCCTTACTCCTCAAATGTTTATTACTGTTAAGTTCATTTTTGAACTAAACGATGACAAATATTTGAGGACTGAGTACAAATTTGCACTAGCCAACGTTAACGATTTAAAACCAGAGGGAGTATTTAGGTATAGAAAAGCTAAGATATCCAAAGCAAAATCCAATAAGAAAGTAGACACCAAATCAGCAGCTTTCTCCGTTAGTGTTGTCCTAATAGGCAGCATATCTGGACCCGTTATTCTAAAATGCCACTTTACTTAATGCAGAGACAATATGCTTGCTTGTGAGTATCAAACTTTGTCGGCAATATGTTTCTTGGTCATTCGACTCTGGTTAAATATATAGCTAAATTATCAGCCAATACAAACACATGGACAGTATGAATTCGTCATATCCAGCATATTGTTGCAGCATAGATTCCAAAATCGTTTCAGAATCCTGACACTGTCCGATATTATTAATACAACATGTAGCAAATCACTTAAGTGTGAATGGAAGTGGAATTTATTTTCCTTTTCCTTTCTTTATCTCATCCATGTACGAAGCTCTCTAGTGGACATAGAGAGACAATACTGAAATGAAAATTCTAATCAGGAGTAACCTTTTCAAGATTATACCTTACTCTTGCTGATTGTTGGATACACAGCAATTGCATTTCATCCGTTCAAGTTATTAGGTGAATTAGCTATTAAAAACTATCGACGAGTTGATATCATGTACTATTCTCCCAGAACGTCCATGGGAGCTTCCTGTCATGAACACACCATAAGATACTAGTAGTAGGTGGTTCTATACGCTCAATGTGAGTCATCGATAGTACTTTGTACAGCATTTATTCCCTGCTGAAGATGCTAATAGGATAACATGATCATATGTAATATACCCAGTATAAACGATTTATGTTCTTTTAATTTTTCGTTTTTGAAGATAATGAATGGAAAGTAGAACGGATCTTGTAAGTGCACCCTCATCAGAGTGGTGCTGGATTTGGATTATGATCCCAGTTCATGATACCCCCCCCCCCCCCCCCCCCCCCCCCGGACACATTAAACGCCCAAACATTTTCGACCAAATTTAGTACCGAGATTGTCAACTCAATAATCGTGGGATACACTATAGTTTCTACCGTATATACGTTCTTCAGCTATTGAACATGCGCCAACTATTGCAGCATTCAAAAGTCTTAAGACTCTTAGTAGATAAGAATTCGGATATCCACTGTGTTGGAATTATGTCTTTCAACATTATCCAGTCTATTTATATTATGGTTATTCTTATATACTCAATATGGAACTAATGTTATTGGTATATGATGGGAGACAATTGATGCCGCATGTACTCGTGGTGCCCAGGACGTATGTGCTGGGACATAGTAGGGAGATTAACAATACTACACAAAACATTTTCACAGGTGTCCACAAATTTTTTTACAGGCAGTCCATAAAAAACCGGCTGTGACGTGAAATTAATGCATTAAAATCCGGCTGAGATAATAACATATCACAGACGGTCCATAACTGAAAACCGTTTGTCCCAGAATATGGATTATCACAGGGGGATTGTTTTACAAACCGCATGTGCTAATGGACAATATCACAGGTGTCAACGTTCTGTAAACCGACTAGTAAATTTGTATTGAATCACGTAAGTCTTCGTATAGCTAGCCGCAAAGAACGAGAGATTTATCCTGATTTAGGCAAAAAGGCCCTACATCTAGAGGGAGTCTTCAGTGATCTTTGTTAGCTTAAAAGGCGAGAAACAGATTACAAGCGGGTCTTGCCTGAGTATATGAACTCTAAGAAAGTAAGAACTTTTATAAAAGTAATGCGTACGCGTAAACGCACACAAACATATTAAAAATAATGTACGAACGCAAGTGTGTGAAAAAGGGTGCAAGAGCACCAAAGGAAAAGGGTGCAAGAACACCAAAGGAAAAGTGCGTAAGGTAAATGCGTATAGTAACCGCAAATATAGAGTGAATTCGCCTGACGGAAGGCTTTTGAGGTCCTTTTATAGAGGGGCGAGGCGGTCCTATATATTTGACATTTCTTATAGTGGGCCCAGTTTTACAGTGTGCATTCTATGCATCCAATCTGTCTGGTGAGAGGAAGCTTCCAGCAAGATGCCAAGGAGTCTATTCCTGAGGCTTGGGAAAGACTTCAGGAGTACATCTTGTCCTGTTCCCACAATGGGATGTATGACTGGCTTATTATCTAAAACCTCTACAACAGGCCGATCCCTTCTGCCCGTCACCATGTTGATGCTGCTGCTGAAGGTGCCTTCTTCTCATTGACCTTACCCAAAGCCAAAGATTTGATTGAGAATATGGTCTCAAACATGGGTTGGATCGACGAACGTCTCCATACCCGCTAGCGAGGCATTCACACCTTGAAGGAGGTGGACATGATCGTTGCCAAATTGGACCTCCTCATGAAGAAGATAGATGGATAAGCCAATGGTGAGGTTTGTGGCAATACCTATGCCCTAGACTCTCACATCACGTGTAAAGTATGTGGTAACACGGGCCATTTGGTCAATGACTGTCCAGAAACCCGTGAGGATGCCCCATATGTAGCCAACAATGGGAAGAACAATGGCTATTGTCCAAGAGGTCAAGGGTGGGGCTAACAACACCCATTCTTTTAAGGAGGGTACAACAACAATGGCAATAGTGGAAATCAACCCAACTTGAGATAGCTTGCCATTAGCCAACTAAAGATCAATGATGCCCTATCAAAGAAGTTGTCAGCTAATTACAAGACCTTATAAAGCATTAATGCCAAGATTGAAGGACTATCCTCGGCCTTCAAGAATCAATTGAGCTTCAACAAGATGTTGGAGACTAAGTTGGCTCAACTGGCAGTTGCTGTCCCACCAGTGGAGAATGGCAAGATGCCAGGACAGCCCGGACCTCCCATGGAAAATGTCAACATGATTTCTCTACGGGAAGGCAACTGGCTGAAGGACCCTGGATGTCCTACAATATCTTGCTCAATTGGGGCTCACCACTTTGACAAGGCACTTTGGGACCTTGGAGCAAGGAGGAAAAGTTTAACTTCCTCCCAAAGTTGGAGCAATGCTCCATGATCCGTGTCAAGTATGGGCTGAATGTTAAACACATTCAAGAGGTCGAAGTCACACCTCCAAAGGTGGACCCGCTCATTGCATTCATGAGAAAATTGATCTATGCGGAGAACCCATCTTATCGTCCACCCCGACATCCCAAGAAGACGGAGAAGTCTGGGCCACCCCAAAGCCCCAAGTCCACAAAGCCGCCAAAAAAGGAATGGCAGAAGAAGCAAGACAAGCCGTCCGAGCCCATCCCTCCAGGCCCAGATGTCAAGAAATGAAGAAGGAGGAATGTCCATCTCATCGGACAATGTTGAGACCTAGCCAATAGGTTAAATTGGTAGTTATCTTTTCTTTGATTTTTCTTTTCTCTTCATTTGTTTTTCCCCACTTAGTTTGACTTTCCTCATTGCATATTTGAGTTTTCTTAGCAAGTTGAGAATCTTATATTCTCAATTATTATTTTTATTTATTTATTTTCAACAAAAATAATTTTTTTGGGTTTTGAAAAAAGGGTTTTTATTCGGAAAACAATTTTTGTGAGTTGCAAATGTGGCATTTCACCAACGTGCTAATTTTATAGCTGTTGGGGAACCACCTGCAAAAATGGAGAACAAGAGGCTCACTTTTCAGTTTGGTCGACTAGGAAAATGGCCATTTGGCTCTCTCTCCTCCAACGGCTACATTTGATTCCCTTATGACCGTTGGTGAGTGTACATCATAAATGATGGCCGTGAGGTGCACTCCTCTTCACAGTTCACCTTATTTCACACCTCCCCAAAGTCACTCCTTGCTCACATTGTTTTTCTTGCTCTTCATTGAAGTACTCTTGCTCAAATCCAACCCAAAAGGATTTGCTTTTGTTTTCATTTGCTCTCAAGTTCTTTAATGGAAAATTTGTTGGGGTTTTTATTTTACTAACATCACCTCTTTCGAGTTTTTGCTTTGTTGTGTTCTTGCTTGTTGTGGCCATGAAAGGAATGAAGAGTTTGTATGGTAAGAGGAAGGAGGCTGCATGCTCAAGCCATGGTGGAGACTCAAGTGCACGTCCCTCTTCCGTTGCTACACCAAGTTCATAGAGGAGGAGTGTATGTGAGGACACTCCCATGGGTGAGAGGAGCAACCCGGGTAAACTTCTCCATGACGACAACCTCGACATACAAAGTGATGTTGAAAATCAAGCACACAAGCTCCTCCAAGACCGTGAGTTCTGTCATATGAAAGATTATGATTCGGATCTGATCTCCAAAATAGGTATGGATTCTAAATTGTTTTCCATTTGGCGTTCACTAGGATGGAACAATTTTGCTCACATAGAGGAGAGAGGTTCACACCTTCTCTCCATGCAATTCCTTTGCACCCTCAAAATAGGATTTGATGGTATATCTTTTATATTATTTCAAAAAGAATACAACATCCTGTGGAAAGAATTAAGTGAAATCTTAGGCTTCCATAAACGTTGTTTGATAGATTTAGACACTTTGCCTAAGTTTAACAAAAGAAGTTTTTGGTATCAATTGACTAGTGGGGTCAGATGTAGTGCTCCTAGGAATAGCCACTTGCACAATCCTACTTTACACTTCATGCATAGATGGGTAGCTATGACTATGTTCCCTAGAGGAGATGTTAGAACAGTGCGTGATGATGAGCTGAAAATTTTATTTGCCATGATTAAAACTTTAGGTTGATGTTCAGGAGTTGCTACAATGTTCTATTTTTCAAAAGTACTATGTGCACAACAAAATACTCTACCTAGTATTGCAAAATTTGGCATGGTACTTCACCCATCTTAAGTCATTATGGGGCTTATGCCATCTCCTATTCATGGGTGGTTGAAAGATAGAACAACAAATGGAGCACACATATCCTAGAAATCAAGTTCCACTCAAATTCCGGAGAGTTCAATTCAGATTTTAAGTACCTCAATTTGATTCTCCCAGTCTCTCATTTATGTGTAATAGAAATATGTCCTCACCAAGGCATTTTTCCTAAATTCATCCTACCTCTAAATAAGGCATGTATGGGGAGCTTGGTAGGGAATGTAGAAGGCATATTTGCAACACTTAATATTGCTAAGTCAAAAAAAGCAAGCCTTAGGAGAAATCAATTAAAAACTATTTGATTCAAGGCTTGTGCATGTGTGATGGAGCGGAAGTGAATGTGGATGTTTTGAGATGACTTCTATTTATGTAGACTCTCTTATTTAGCAGGGATGAAACATGGTTACATTTTCCTTTCTTTTTTTTTCTCATGCTTATGATGTAAGCATGCATTTTCTTTTTCTTTTTCTTGTAGTCATGTCTTCTACTCCCTTTTTATGCAAGAAATTTAGGAGAGAGTACTAAGCATTAATGGTATGAAGTTTCTATTTGTATTGTGGAATGATGGTATGATGGGATTTTCTTACTTCTAGTGTAGAAATATAGCATGTGCAAGTGAAGCCTTGAATTCAAAAAGTAATGAATGAAACCTCACATAGGTCTATACTAGTTTGACAAAGCTCAATGTGAAGACAAATAGCATATGCATAAGGTCTATCAATGTAATATATCATATGGCTTTGGTAGGTATTTCCAATCAAATGAGAGTAACTTAAATCTTTTTAGAATTTCTCCAGAAATCTAAGTTTCACCTTCAAACTAGAAATAGCAGCCCTATCACTATATCATATCTCACAACAACTTAGAATTGAATAAGCTTTTGCTACCCATAATTTCTAAATCAAGGCAAAAGTAATTTTTAGCCAATGAAAGCAATATTTTGGAGAGTAGTAAGTTGTAAACTAGGGACTTAGGAAAATTAAAATAGAGCAACAATTAATCATTTCATCTATGTGAATTCTAAACCATTATTACCACACATCTTTTATTTTATTTGAAAAAAATCTACTTTACTTTTTTTATATGCAAGGTGAATGGTGGATGAGTGGAAAATAAATATGCAAGAGGTGTGATACAATTTACCTCAAGTGGGGGTCCTCCCACAAGCTTGTTCTTCACTCACCTCCATGATGAGGGTTAAACCCTTGATGACGGAAGTGTGCCGTGAGAGCGGCTTGTTGTTGTTGTAGTGTGGAGTTGAAGTTGGTGAATTGAGTGTCCATGTGTTGTTGCCAATCTTGGGTACCTTGGACTTGCTCTTGGAGATTGTTGTAGATGTCACATGTTCTCAGTTCAAGCTCTCCCATTCGTCTAGAGAGGTCCGTCATTCTTTGGATATAGTCATGATGACTTCTAGCCGAAGAGGAATAATGTCTTCTCATGGACATTGGAGGAAAGCTACTAGAGCTTGAAGTGGATAGGAGTGGCTCCCACGGAGCACCTAGCCATCCATGCCAAGACAGACCTTTAGTCTCATACGATGGAGGTTGAGTCCATTCGGGTGTATCACCCATTGGGTTCTCTTCCTCTTCATACTCATGGACCGTGGAGGTTGTCGGAGGCATGGCCGCTCTCCTTGTGCTGCTTCTAGTTATCCTGCCAGAGATATTACTTATTCAGGCTTCCTCGATGGGAAGAAGGTCAATGGTTGGCCTCCGACATTTGTACAAATGAAAATTTGGGTTAGGTAACCGAAATTCATTGACAAAGCCGGGATAATAAAACATCAAAGAGCATCATGATCATGCTTAAGGGTATGTCCTTGCACTAGATAATCTTCGTTAATTAATTCTCGTTCATTTTCAATATATTCAAATGAATCATATTCTAGTGCTCCTACCCTATTAGCAATACAGGTTATCAATGAAGTGCATTCAATTGGCCCTGTCCTTGAAATGTAATCTAACAATTGTGTCATCATGGCAATAACTGGAGCAACTTTTGATCCATGCTAGAGCCATCTTGGTTGAGGTCGAGATGTCCATATGTCGCCATTGGCATCTTGATGGGCTTGGCCTTCTCCATATCAAACTTTTTAAGTATATATTGAGTGTACTTAGTTTAAATTACGAAGGTGCCTTCCTTGAGCTGCTTGACTTGGAAACCTAGAAAGAACTACAATTTTCCCACCATCGACATCTCAAACCTCTCCATCATGATTTTGGTAAACTCTTCACAAAAAGATTGATTAGTAGAACCAAATATTCTGTCATCGACATAAATTTGGCATACAAATAAATCATCATCCACATGCTTAGTAAAGAGTGTATAGTGGGCCCTTCCTATGCTAAAACCATTATCAATGATAAAGTCCCTAAGACACTCATACCAAGCTCTAGGATCTTGTTTAAGGCCGTAGAGAGCTTTGTGTAATTTGAATACATGGTTAGGATACTTATCGTCTTCGAAGTCGGGTAGTTGCTCCACATACACCTCCTATTTGATCGTACCGTTGAGGAAGGCACTTTTCATGTCCATTTGATACAACTTAAAATCGTTGTGAGTAGCATAGACCAATAATGTGCGAATAGATTCGAGCCTAGCAACTGGAGCAAAAGTTTCATCGAAATCCAAACCTTCGACTTGTGAGTACCCATTGGACACAAGTCTAGCTTTGTTTCTTATCACCATGCCATGTTCATCTTGCTTGTTGCGAGAGACCCACTTGATGCTTACCATGTTTGCATTAGGTCTTTTCACAATCTCCCAAACTTTGTTTCTCTTGAAGTTGTTGAGCTCCTCCTGAATTGCCATAACCCAATCCGGGTCTCGTAGGGCATCTTCAACATTAAATGGCTCCAAATAGGAAAAAAAGAATAGTTAGCACAAAAATTAGCCATACGAGAGTGAGTCATTACCCCCTTGGATATGTCTCCAAGTATGTTGTCAACGGGGTGGTCCCGTTGAACACACTGATGGACTCTTGGGTGTGGTACACTTGGTCTTGAGTCAACTTCTTCTTATCCTTCTTCATCCTCATCTCCCCCTTGATCATTGCCACCATTTTGATCTTCATTGTATTGACCATGGTGATCATGATCTTGGGGAGCTTGGCCTTGATCTTGTGTATGGGGCACCTCTTGTGATGAAGATGGGTCACTTGATCCTTGTTGCTCTTGTGGTCGCACATCACCAAGTGCCATCCTTCTCAACGCCATACATGGTGCCTCTTTTTCATCTAGCACACATTGATCAACTTGCTCCACTTGGGAGCCATTAGTTTTATCAAACACCATGTCACGTGCCATTTCAACACAACCAAAGGTTTTGTTGAAGACACGATAGGCGTAGGTGTTTGAGTCATAGCTAAGTAAAAAACCTTCATCGGATTTCGGAGCGAACTTCAAAATCCTAGGCTTCTTGTTAAGAATGTAACACTTGCTACCAAAGACTCTAAAGTATGAGATATTGGGTTTGTTACCGATAAGAAGTTCATATGGAGTTTTCTTCAATAGGCGATGGAGGTAGAGGCGATTTGTGACATGGCAAGCGGTGTTGACCGCTTCTGCCCAAAATCGATCGGATTTCTTGAATTCATCAAGCATGGTTTTTCACATATCTATAAGAGTTCAGTTCTTCCTTTCGGCCACATCATTTTCTTCGGGTGAGTAGGGTGCTGAAAACTCGTGCTTGATGTCGTCCTCATTCAAGTACTCTTCTACTTGGGTGTTCTTGAATTTGAAGCCGTTGTCGCTTCTTATTTTCTTGATCCACAAGGAAAACTCATTTTGAGCCCTCCTTAAGAAACGATTGACGACACCTTGAGTTTCACCTTTGTCATGCAAGAAAAACACCCAAGTGAAGTGGGAAATGTCATCAACAATAACTAAACCATATTTGTTACCGCCAATGCTTATGTAAGCAATGAGACCGAAGAGGTCCATGTGAAGCATCTCCAATGGTGTTGTTGTCGTCATCACATTTTTGGCAGGATGACCTGCTTCGACTTTTTTCTTGGCTTGGCACGCTCTACAAGGCCTATCTTTCTCAAAAACAACATTCTTACGACCTAGGACGTAATTGCACTTTAAAAGTTTTTGAAGATTCCTCGTACCAACATGGGCTAGCCTACTGTGCCACAACCCCCTCATGTTGGTCTTTGCCATCAAGCGTGTGTCAAGTTGAGTTTTATCCGTGGTGAAGTCCACAAGATAAAGCTTTCCCTTGAGCACACCATTGACGGAAATTGAGTTATCAACTATTCTAGTGACAATCATGTCCTCATTAGCGAACTAGCAATTATAACCTTTCACACATAATTGAGATATGGATTAAAGGTTATAATCTAGATACTCAACATGCATGACATTGTGTGTTGAGGAGAAATGAAGATTTTACCCATATCTAATACCTTCCCTTGTCTATTGTTGCCAAAGTAGATACCTTGACTTAGATCATTGTTTTCTTCATACTCCACAAACATCTTTTTCGCTGTGGTCATGTAGTTGGTGCATCCGCATCTAGCAGCCATATAAGACCGCCGGAGGAGTAAGCCTACAAAAAAAGTTTAGACTTTTATTTTAGGTACCCAAACTCGATCGGATCTTTTGAGGTTAGTGACAAGGCATTTGGGCACCCACACACAAGGCCTTGGGCTCTTGCGGAGTGGCCCAACATATTTAGCATGAACATAACCAAATTTACTCTTAATAAGCACATAAGATGTATTGAAATCATGAAACAAAGTTAAGTTCACATTTTTAGCATTTTCAGCATCTTTGTCAAATTTTACCATTTCAAGATAAGTCGATGCATGATGTTCATTCTTGGCTTCATATGAACCTTCTTTGACAAAGGCAATTTGCATCTTGTTATTCTTGGGAAGTTTGGCATTTTGCTTTCCTTTCCTTGAATATCCAAGACCATCTTTGATCAAAGGAGATCTTGTGATCGATTATGCACTACGTGCATACTTGATCTTCTCCTTGTCAAATATGCCACACTTAGGCTTACTCTTGCTCTTTTCCAACTTAAGTTTATTCTTCAAGTCAAGCACAAGGTTAGCACATTTGCAAGTTTTAGTGTTTGACTCAACATTAGATAAGTTTGAGCTCGTTGAGGCAGAAGAGGAGACACTTGACTTGGGAGTTGCGAATTGTGCCTCAGGATTCTTGTGAGCTTTGTTCAAGTTCACAAGTTCATCTTGGAGCACAATATTCGAACTCTTGAGACTTGATGAAGTCTCCTTGCATTTCGCAAGTCCAAGCTCAAGTGCCATGTTTTTCTCCCTCTCAAGCTCAAGGAGCTTCTCAAGGTCAAGATTATTTTGCCTCTCATTGACAAGCAATTCCTCTTGTTACTCGAGAAGTTCCACCTTATCTAGTATTTCATTCAAGAGCTTTTTCATCTTGGCAATCACACTTCTGTTCAAGCACTCAAACATGTAGTCATTTTTACTAGCACTATCAAAATCTTCATCTTTAATGGAACGCAAGGAGAGTTTAAATTTAACCTTCTGCTTTCCCTTCTTTGCCATGAGGCAAGTATGGATTGATCTCTTCCATTCTCCCGTGTTTGGCAAGAGAGTCTTCTTCATTGTTGGCTTCTTGATAGCGATGGTTTCACCTCCGCCTTATCATCGGAGGAGGACTCATCATTGGAGTCTCACTCCTTGCCAACTTGAGCTTTCCCATGTGCCTTCTTCTTCTTGAACATCTTCCTCTCTTGAGGCTTCTCATCCTTGTTCTTCTTCTTGTTGTCTTCTTCCTTTTTGCATGGGCAATTCACAATGAAGTGACCATACTCGCCACAATTGTAGCAAGCTCTATTGGTCTTTGACTTGCTCTTGTCCTTGCCCTTGTTCTCATAGTTGGACCCTCTTCTTTTGTTCATCATTCTTTTGAATCTCTTGATGAAGAAGGCCAACTCCTCATCATCCATGTCGGTGTTTTATTCTTCACTTTCTTCATTATTGCCTGAAGCTTGCACCTCTTTGCCTTTGGACTTGGGTGAGGGTTTAAGAGCAACCCCCTTCTTCTTGGAGGATGTGACCTTGCCAAGGTCTTTGACATGGCATGCCTCCATATCCATCATCTCGTGCTTAATGATCTTACCAAGCACCTCATCCAGTTTCATCTTGTGGAAGTTGGGACTCTCTCGGATGAGAGTGGAAAGGGTCACATTCTGGGGCATGAATGCTCTTATCATCCTCTTGACCACTTCATGCTCCGTCCACTTCTTCAATCCATTTGCCCGAATCCTTTTAATAATGTTTTGAGTCAGCTGTATATCTCTTGAGGGGTGTAGGATCAAAGAGCATGTGAAAAGCTACCAGAGGGGGGTGAATGGTAGATTTAAAACTTTTTCAGCGGAAGCAACGACAACCCCTCAGCAGAAAATCAATTTGTTAAGAAACCGTGTGTGCAACTGATCTAAACATGTTCAACCATGAAAAAAGTTGTAGATATTATAGAAAATCAAGTCGCAAATACACGACAACAAGAATCACGGCAAACCCTCGAGAAAAACTCAATTTATGATCGAAAGATCGAACAAAGGTCAATCTGTTCTACCCGAGAAAAAACATATATGCAATACTGCAAAGAAACACGTGTAGATCAGAAACAACAAATACAACGACTGTGAAATTTTTACAGATTATAAATAATCAAGTTATGAAGACAACCCAAAAGGAATCACGTCAATTGGATCTATGAAATTTGAGTTATGATAAAAACACCCAAGCAACATAGTGCTGTGCAAAAACTCAACAAAAAAACTTCTCTGGAACAAGTCGGACGAACAAGACATAAAAGCTCCTATAAACTACGAATTTTATTGATCAAAACACAAGAATAACAGCCCAAAGTCGTCTTACCACTAGCCCTAAGGTCAACCAAATCCAAACTAGGACTCTAATCCTACCCAGTGTCAACCTAAACTTTCCATAACTGCTCAAGATTCTTCTATACGCAAATAGAAGCAATCTTAAGACTTTCAAACACCTTAGGAACATATCCCACATTCCTAATACAACTCAACTTCGTTACCCACATGAAATCTAATCAAAACAAACTCTAAACTTTTCATAATCAAACCATAACCACCTCAGCCGCAGCCTGAGGCATAATGCAACCGTTTGGACCTTTCCGGCCAATTCTTTACGTTCACTTTTCTTTATCACGCCTTGAAACCATGTTGCCATGTCCATGCACTCCTTGAACACATGCAAACACCTTCCAACATCGTCCACGATACCTTCATATGCGTTGTTCTTGACCCAAACATGCTGCATGACCTCCTGATCAACTCAACAAAAATTTCTCCTGAACTTTGTTGTTGAATTTCATCTTCTCCCTAAGACTAGTTCAATGGATCACATCACCAGCCATGTCTTGACGTCAAGCAATACCTGCATATGAACAAACAACCAATTCTTCCAGACACAAGTCCTCAACTTGACTCACGTTAGTACGAAAAACACGACACCCTACGTGAGCACCCAGAGCCGGTTCTATATTTTGGAGGGCCCTAGGGCGAAGCAACATATGGGCACATTAATATTCAATATGTATAATATTATTATATATATATATATATATATATATATATATATGTATGCATAGGGCGAAGCAACACCCTATGCAATGTTGTTGAGTCGTCCGTCATCTTTATCGCTCCTTTAGTCACAATTAGGCCTGTCAGCCCGATTAGGCCCATTGTCCGACTAGTCGTTCCACTTGGGCAAATAGTCCTCCGAGTATGGTGTCGATCGATTACGCACATCAATCGTTGTCGCCGTGCCCGACCATTGTCGTTGTCCCCGCTATGCTTGAACGCCGTGGCACAATGCATAGACGCCGTCACTGCTGCTACACCTGAACTGCTGCCACTACTGCATCTGGACTCCATCACCGTTGTCGCGCCTGGCTGCTGCCACCAGTGCCATCGTGGCTGACCACTGCCACCTGAAATGGCTGCTCTAAGACGCATGTTCAAGCAATAACAGTGATTTGTATACAGTATGAGGCTCAAGTGACTATGGATTAAGCGAAGAGATAACTGTTCTTTAGATATGTCGGAAGCAAACTGTTAGCCTCGTACCCATTTTCTATGTGATTAGTTTTTCCCCAACAATCAGCATGTGAAATCTGTCATGAGCATGGGCCCCTTCTCGGCGTGGGCCCTAGGCGGTTGCCCCTTCCGCCTAGGGTCAGAACTTGGCCTGTGAGCACCTCACATAAGCATCACTACAAGAATTGCGACAATAGACGACGGCTAAATTAATAGACGACGGTACCGTCGTCTTTTATTTAATTGACGACAGCTAAATTTAGCCATCGTCAATTAAGACTTAATTGACGACGGTTAATCTAATACCGTCGTCTATTAGTTAAAGAAGACGGTTAACCATCGTCAATAATCTCCATCATCAATATGGTTTGAAATCTGGGCCCACCCGAATGTTAATTGACGATGGTTTCATACGGCTGTCGTCAATAAGGCTTTATAGACGACGGTGCATCTATTACCGTCGTCTATTAGGCAATATTTCCCAGCCCATGCGCAGCTAACTCCTCTCGCTCCTCCAACTTTCGTAGCTGCCACCGCGCTAGGGTTACCGAGACGCGCCGTCCCTGCCGCCACACCTCGCTGTCCATACCGCCACACCGCGCCTTTGCCGCCGAGGAGGAAGCTGTGCGGGGCCGCCATCGCCCTGCTGCCACACCGCGCTAGGCAGTCATCTCGCCGCTGTGAAGGAAGCTGCGCGGGCTGCTGTCTCGTCGCCAAGGAGAAAGCCGCGTGGAGCCGCCTTCGAGCCACCGAGGAGGAAGCCGCGCGGGCCCGCTGTCGAGCCGCTGGGAGGAATCACACGGTGCCGCTGTCGCGCCGCCGAGGAGGAAAGTGCCGTCGCCTCGCCGCCACGCTGCCCCGTCGCGCCGCCGAGTAGGAAAGCGAGGTACGCTGCCGTCCCTCACCGTGCGCCGCACCCCTTCCTGCCGCCCTCCACCGTGCGATGGCCCCTCCCCGGCGCCCCTCTCTGCCACCCCCTCCCTGCCGCCCCATATCATTAAGGGTTTGAATAAATTCCATTGCAAGTAACAATTAAGATAATCTCATAACCTGGAACTGATTCCAGGAATTGATCGGATCAATCTTTTACTTAGTAAAAAAGTAGATTAGTAGTACATATTTTTGTGGCCCAAAACAACGAGCTCTGCACGGAACTGGATGATTGCATCATATAGGTAGCCGGTAACATTTGCATTTAAATATCATATCAGCTGGTAGCATGTGCCCAGATAACTAGTTTCTTATGTTCGCATCATTATAACTAATCTAAGAAGCTTCGTCACAACAGAAAAAAACCAAGGTGGCTGCTCTTTATAGCTTTTCATTTTGTTGTCGGCAACTGAGTGGATGCATCAGAATAGTGAGAGTGAAATGTAAACTTGATTTGTCAAAATAAGCAGTTATTGCCACAGAGTTTTCGTTTTTTTTTTTTAAAATGCAAACCTTACAGACGACGGTTTTTTGTGGCCGTCGTCTATAAGACAGTTATAGACGACGGTTTCCTTGTAGGCGTCGTCTATAAGGAACTAATAGACGACAGTCTTTTTAAGGTCGTCGTCTATAAGACACTTATAGAAAACGGTTTCATGAGGACCGTCGTCTATAAGGATCCTTATAGACGACAGTTTCCAGAAGACTGTCGTCTATAAGGGTCCCTTGGTGCCACGTGGATGGAGTTACCTTATTGACAACGGCTAAACTTGACCGTCGTCAATTACCTTATAGACGACAGTAACCGTCGTTTATAAGAACTTACCGTCATCTATAAGCTATAGACGACAGTATGGTCTTTATAGACAACGGTTTCTAGCCATTGTCTATTATCGTGATTCCTGTAGTGCATGTTGCAAACCATTGCAAGATAATACAAGTCTTAACCACCAAAATACACAAAAAACCTAGCAAATGAATACTAAGCAAACTTTACTATAAGCGTAAAGAAGGTTTGAAACATTGCAAATTAAAAGCAGAACCACTGCGATCTTGCACCAGACCTCGCGCGCTGGACCTTAGCAATGCATGCGTGACCTATCATCGGACCTTGGCAGAGCAAATCATGTTGGACCTATTGTCGGATCTTGTCGGAGATACCCAAAACATGTTGGACCTATTGTCGGACCTTGCCGGAGCTACCCAAAACATGCTGGACCTATTGTCGGAGCTCGGACCTAGAGTCGGACCTTGATGAAAAGAATGTTTTGGCAATATTCAAAACTTTTATCGAAATAGCCAATGTATTCAACACACATAGGTCTCACAATCTCCCCCTTGATGAATGCATTGGCAACACCACTTATAATTCGAATATTTGCTTATTCACATGAAAATTTTGAAAACAATTTTCTCAACAAATATTCTCCACCTATACACATTTCTCCCCCTTTGACAATGTATTCAGCAAGGTTCAAAAGAAAAATTTCAATAGTTATGAGCGTATTATAATATAGACAAGTAAAACAAAGGTCATCCAAGTCATACTATCAAGTATTTTACACTATCACATCAATGAGATACACAAAGTAGTGTAAGTCATGTTAGAGATCAAGTGTAATTTTTCAATTTAAGCAAGTCATGATCTCACAAACTTAACTATTTCAAAACCTAAAAGCATGACACTTGTTGTTGCATTTTTAATATTTCATTAATTTAAAGTACAAATTCATATCATATGAAATTTGCAAAAGATTATATGACGCATCTGCCTTATTCTAACCAACCAAGCCAAGACTATGTCATTTGACAATCAGAAGCTTAAGGGCATGATTTTAGTCATACACAAGTTCTTCCAAGTTCATATCTAGGTGCAATGATAAGCCATCTCAAAGAAGAAGTGTGATGCACGCATATTCTCTTGATCTTTTCTCAATTTATATTTGTTCATAAAAACTCAACATGTGAGTTGATTACTTGATTAATTCTTTATGATTAAAAGCACTTGTGAGCATGCAACAAGTTCAAAACAGCAAGAAAGTTCGACCATGACCAGATTTAGTGTAAGTAATTATTCCAATTACTAGACATGGCAAAAACTACAAAATGTATAACCCGAGTAATGTAGTAAGAACTTTCAGCATGTAAAAGGAATCACAAAGTCATGTATGTATAAAATACTATGCTCATAGTATTTTAATTTCGGATTCATACATAGACTTCTCAAGTTTCAAAACTCGCCCTCAATGTAAGCCATGAGGATGCATAACCCCTATTTCACTACGAATGAAACAAAAACGAGTGAAATCCAAAGGTTTTGTAAAAATGTCAGCAAATTGTTGTCCGGTATCTACATGGTGAAGCACAATATTTCATTTTTGAACATTATCACGGAGAAAGTGATACCTAATGTCAATGTGCTTAGTTCTAGAATGTTGCACAGGGTTTTTAGCAATGCAAATGACACTATTGTTATCACAAAATAGTAGAACACTATCTAGATCAACCTCATAGTCCTTAAGTGTTTGAACAATCCAAAGAATTTGTGAGCAAGCACTAGCAACAGCTACATATTCATATTCGGCTGTGGATTGTGCAACTGAATTTTGTTTCCTAGAGGACCAAGCAACAAGTGAATTACCAAGAAAATGACAAGCACCCGAAGTAGTTTTCCTATCAATCCTACAACCCCCAAAATCAGCATCCGAAAAAGCTTTCAAAGTAACGGTTGAGAAAGAAGGAAGAAAAATACCAAATTCATGAGTTCCATGTAAGTACCTGAGCATTCTTCTGACGGCCTAACGATGTGAAGCATGTGAGGAAGCTTGAAACCGTGCACAAAGACATATGCTGAATCGTATGTCCGGTCTTGATGCCGTGAGGTACAAAAGTGATCCAATCATACATCTATATTCTTTTTGATCGACCGGGTCACCATCTTCATCATGTTCAAGTCCTGTTGTTGTTCCTATTGGTGTCTGAAGCGGCTTGCTTTTGTCCATGTTGAAGCGCTTAAGAAGGTCTCTTGTATACTTAGTTTGATGCACAAAAGCACCCTCCTTAATTTGCTTAATTTGCAGCACCAAAAAGTACGTGAGTTCTCCCATCGTACTCATCTCAAATTCTGAACTCATCATAGCGAAAAACTTGGGCACAACATCATGAGAAGCACAACCAAATATAATATCATCCACCTACACTTGAACGAATAATGAGTCATTGCCATGTTTAAGCACAAAAAGGGTTTTATCAACATTGCCCATGGTAAACCCCTTTTTCAAGTAAGAATGTTTTTAACCTGTCATACCATGCTCTAGGGGCTTGTTTGAGATCGTACAAGGCTTTAGACAGTTTGAAAACATGATTAGGAAAATTTGGATTTTCAAAACCCGGTGGTTGCTTGAGATAAACTTCCTCATCTATGTAGCCATTAAGAAAAGCATTTTAACATCCATTTTATATAACTTGAATCCTTTAGATGCAGCAGAAGCTAACAAAATTCTGATGGCTTCTAATCTAGCAACAAGAGCAAAAGTTTCATTAAAATCTAGACCTTCAATTTGTGTGAAACCTTGAGCAACCAACCTTGCCCTATTCCTAACAACAACCCCATCCTTACTTTGTTTATTTTTAAACACCCATTTAGTTCCAATTAAAGTGTGACCTTGATGTGGAGATACAAGTTTCCAAACATTATTTATTTCAAAATTTTCTAACTCTTCTTGCCTGGCAATAATCTAAGATTCATTAGTGAGTGGGTGTGATATATCTTTGGGTTCAAAAGAAACAACAAAAGTAGAATGAGCGCGAGAGTTTGGATCACAAAACATGGACCGTGTAACTCGTTCGTGCAAGCTTCCAATGATTTGTTGTTGAGGATGACCTTTGAGGACACAGAGGGGAGTAGACACTTCACAATCTCCTTCTTCATCATGTTCATCACAGATTGATCAACTTGTGACTTGAGGACAATCTATACCAGCTGCAGTAGTTGTTGGTGCTGGTAGTGATGTAAAGTCAGCAGTGTGATCAATGTCATTTGCTTCTGAATTTTCAGGTAGCACCACCACTTCTTCTTCAATGAAAATACTTTCCCCCTGCGGATATTGTAGGATCAAAGAGCACGTGAAAAGCTACCAGAGAGGGGGTGAATGGTAGATTTAAAAATCTTACGCAGCAGAAACAATTAAACCCCAAACCCTTTCGGCAGAAAAACGATCTGTTAAAGAAATCGTGTGTGAGACTAATCTAAATGTGTTTCATCGTGACAAAAATGATTTATATCAGAGAGAATCTAGTCACGAAGACAACACAAAAAGAATCACTCAAATCCGTCAAGAAAAAGTCAAGTTATGATCGAAAGATCAAACAAAGGTCAATCTGACATACTCGAGAAAAAACAGTTCTGGAACGCTGCAAAGAAACTCGTGTAGATCAAAAACCACAAATCCAATGACCGTGAAATTTTGACAGATGATATATAATCAAGTTTTGAAGACAACCCAAAAGGAATCACGTCAATTGGATCAGTAAAACTTGAGTTATGATAAAACCACCGACGAAAGTTAGTGCTGTCCAGAAACTCGACGAGTAAAACTTGTCTGGAATAAGTCGGACGAACAAGGCACAAAAGTTCCTTCAAACTACGAATTTTATTCAATAGAACACAAGAGGAACAGCTCCAAAGTAGTCTTCCACGAGCTCTGGGCTCCCTTGCTTATATAACCAGCCCTTAGGCCAACCCAATATCAACTAGGACTCCAATCCTACTCAGATCACGAATCGTAACTTTCCATAACTGCTCAAGATTCTTCTATACGTAGATAGAAGCAATCTTAAGACTTCCAAGCACCTTAGGAACGTATCCCACATTCCTAAACAACTCAAATTCGTGACACACATGAAATCATAACATAACCAACTCGATACATTCCATACCGAGCCATAACCGACTCCGCCGCAGCCAAAGTCATCAACCGGTACGATTCGATCCTTCCAACCAGATCTTCCCTTCCTTATCCCATCTTCGGAACCATGTTGCCACATCATGCACCGCATGCATACATGCGAACACCTTCCTTCGACGTCCAGTAACCTTCATATGCACTGCCCTTGATTCAATCATTCTGCGCGACCTCCTGATCAGCTCAACCACAGTTCCTCCGAACTTGGTTGTTGGAACCTCATCTCCTCTCTGAGACTAGTCCAATGGATCCTGTCACCAGCCATGACTTGAACTCAAGCAACACCTGCACATGAATAAACAACCAATCCATACAAGCCCAAGTCCTCGACTTGACTCACGTTAGTTCCGAACACAACACCTTACGTGAGAACCTCACATAAGCATGTTGCAAAACCACAGTAACACGATATCATCCATATCAACCAAAATGCACCAAAAACTTAGCAAATGAATACTAAGCAATCTTTCCAACAATGTAAAGCAAGTACAAAACATTGCAAATGAAAAGCAGAAGAACTGCAGTCAAGTTCCGGACCTTGCCAGAGCAACCCGGAGCTTGAGCCGGAGCAAACAAAAGCTAGTAAAACCTAGCGCCGGAGCTTACCAAAACTAGTACAACCAAGATCCCGCCGGAGCTTACAAAACTAGCAGGACCTAGCGCCGGAGCTAACCAGAACTAGTCGGAACTAGTAATCCCAAAAGCCAGAGCTAGACAAAGTACGTCGGAGCTTAGCAAAAGCATGCTGGAGCTATCAAATATATGTTGGAGCTTATCAAAAACATGTCGGAGCTATCAAAGACATGTCAGAGCTATCAAAGACACGTCGGAGCTATCAAAGACATGCCGGAGCTATCAAAGACAGTAGAACCTAGCATCGAACGTAACCGGAGCTACCCAAACCAAGCTGGACCTACCGTCGGACCTTGCTGTAGCTCAGAGCTAGAGTCGGACCTTGATAAAAAGGTGTTTTGGTGATATTTAAAACTTTTATCATCAAAGCCATGTGTATTCACTACAAGCCAATGTATTCAGCACACATAGGTCTTACAATCTCCCCCTTGATGAATGCATTGGCAACACCATTTAAAATCCGAACATTGGCTTATTCACATAAAAGTTTTGAATGCAATTTCACCCCCTTTGTAAATCAAAAGTAAAATGAGAAGAAAAAAATTATCCCATATTATCTCTCCCCCTTTATTATCTCTCCTTATGCAAATATTCTCTTTCTCTTCATGCTTATCTCTCCCCCTTTGACAATGTATTCAGCAAGTCATGAGCATATAAACAAATTATCTCTCCAACTTTAGTTGTTATGAGCATATTATAACATATACATATAAACAAAGCTCATCCAAGTCATACTATCAAGTAACTTACATTATCACATCAATGAGATACATAAAGTAGTGTAAGCCATGCTAGAGATCAAATGTAATTTTCAATTCAAGCAAGTCATGATCTCACAAACTTAACTATTTCAAAACTTGAAAGCATGACACTAGTTGCTGCATTTTATTATTTTTCAAAACATGAATTTAGATCATATGATATTTGCAAGAGATTATATGCGCATCTGCCTTATTCTAACCAACCAAGCCAAGCCTATGTCATTTGACAATCAGAACCTTAAGGACATGGTTTTAGTCATACACAACTTCTTCCAAGTTCATATCTAAGTGCAATGATAAGCTATCTCAGAAAAAAAGTGCGATGCATATTCTCTTGATCTTTTCTCAATTTATATTTGTTCATAAAAACTCAACATGTGAGTTGATTACTTGATTAATCTTTATGATTAAAAGCACTTGTGAACATGTAACAAGTTCAAAACAGCAAGAAAGTTCGACCATGACCAGTTTTAGTGTAAGTAATTATTCCAATTACTAGACATGGCAAAAACTACAAAATGTATAACACGAGTAATGTAGTAAGAACTTTCAGCATGTAAAAGGAATCACAAAGTCATATATGTATGAAATACTATGCTCATATTATTTTAATTTCAGATTCACACATAGACTTCCCAAGTTTCAAAAACTCCCCCTCAATTTAAGCCATGAGGATGCATAACCCCTATTTCACTACGAATGTAACAAAAATGAGTGAAATCCAAAGGTTTTGTAATAATGTCAGCCAATTGATGTTCGGTATCTACATGGTGAAGCACAATGTTTCCTTTTTCAACATTATATCGGAGAAAGTTATACCTAATATCAATGTGCTTAGTTCTAGAATGTTGCACGGGATTTTTGGCAATGCAAATAGCACTAGTGTTATCAAAAAACAGTGGAACACTATCTAGATCAACCCCATAGTCCTTAAGTGTTTGAACAATCCAAAGAATTTGTGAGCAAGCACTAGCAGCAGCTAAATATTCAGATTCGGCTGTGGATTGAGCAACTGAATTTTGTTTTCTAGAGGACCAAGCAACAAGAGAATTACCAAGAAAATGACAAGCACTGAAAGTACTTTTCCTATCAATCCTACAACCCCCAAAATCAGCATCCGAAAAAGCTTTCAAAGTAACGGTTGAGGAAGAAGGAAGAAAAATGCCAAATTCTTGGGTTCCATGTAAGTACCTGAGAATCCTTTTGACGGATTGACAATGTGAAACACGTGGGGAAGCTTGAAACCGTGCACAAAGACATACGCTGAATTGTATGTCCGATCTTGATGCCGTGAGGTACAAAAGTGATCCGATCATGCTTCTATATTCTTTTTGATCCACGGATTCACCATCTTCATCAAGTTCAAGTGTTGTTGCTGTTCCCATTGGTGTCCGAAGAGGCTTGCTTTTGTCCATGTTGAAGCGCCTTAGGAGGTCTTTGGTATACTTCGTTTGATGCACAAAGGTACCCTCCTTGGTTTGCTTGATTTGCAGCCCCAAAAAGTAAGTGAGTTCACCCATCATACTCATTTCAAATTCGGAACTCATCATTGCTGAAAACTTGGACACAAGATCATGAGAAGCACAACCAAAGATAATATCATCCACATACACTTGAACAAATCATGAGTCATTGCCATGCTTAAGCACAAAAAGAGTTTTATCAACCTTGCCCATGGTAAACCCCTTTTCAAGTAAGAACGTTTTTAACCTATCATACCATGCTCTAGGGGCTTGTTTCAGACCGTATAAGGCTTTGGACAGTTTGTAAACATGATTAGGAAAATCTGGATTTTCAAAACCTGGTGGTTGTTTGACATAAACCTCCTCATCTATGTAGCCATTAAGAAAAGCACTTTTAACATCCATTTGAAATAGCTTAAAACTTTTAGATACTGCAAAAGATAACAAAATTCTTATGGCTTCTAATCTAGCGATAGGAGCAAAAGTTTCATCAAAATCTAGACCTTCAATTTGAGTGAAACCTTGAGCAACCAACCTAGCCTTATTCCTAACCACAACCCCATCCTCACTTTGTTTATTTTTATATACCCATTTAGTTCCAATTAAAGTGTGACCTTGAGGTGGAGATACACGTTTCCAAACATTATTTCTTTCAAAATTTTCTAACTCTTCTTGCATGGCAATAATCCAAGATTCATTAGTGAGTGCGTGTGATATATCTTTGGGTTCAAAAGAAGCAACAAAAGCAGAATGAGCATAAGAGTTTGGATCGCAAAACCTGGACCGTGTGACTCGTTCGTGCAAGCTTCCAATCATCTGTTGTGGGGGATGATCTTTGTAAAAACGTAGGGGAACAGATGTCTCACAAGCTTCTTCTTCATTAGATTCATCGTAGATTGATGAGCTTGTGACTTGTGGACGATCAGGACCAGCATAGGTGATAGCCGGAGCTTGTTCAATGTCCGGAGCTGGACACATGTCAGCTTCGGAACTACCAGGCAGTATCACCGGCTCTTCTTCATCTTCGAAAATACTCTCCCCCTGAGGATACGGATCTGGTCCTGCAACACCGGAGCTAGTAGCTGGGCTAGCTTCATTAAAAGACACTTCACAAGTCTCCACAATTTTGTTAGTGTCAAGTAAAAGCACACGGTAGCCTCTAGTATGAGATGGATAACCAAGAAACATGCCATCAACGGATTGAGGTTCAAACTTATCAATATTACCATGTTTCTTAACAAAGAATTTGCAACCAAAGACCCGAAAGTGTGTAACACTAGGCCTATGTCCAAACCGAAGCTCATATGGTGTTTTACCTAGCTTAGCACGCAAGAAAACACGATTTGAGACATAACAAGCGGTTGCTAACGCATCAGCCCAAAATTTCCTAGGAGATTGATATTCATCAAGCATAGTCCTAGCCATCTCAACTAAGGTTCTGTTCTTTCTTTCTACAACACCGTTTTGTTGAGGTACATATGGTGAAGAAAATTGATGATCTATTCTATTTTTAGCACAAAAGTGATCAAAAGATTGATTTTTAAATTCAGTTCCATTATCACTTCTAATTGCTTTTAATGATCCTGGGTGATCAATTGATAATCTAAGAAATAAAGTTTTAAAGTGACTAAAAACTTCATTCTTAGACGCCATAAAGTAAACCCAAGAGTATCTAGAATAATCATCAACGATAACAAGAACATACCATTTACCTCCGAAGGATTGAACACGTGAAGGTCCTACGGTGTCAAGATGCAAAAGTTGACATGGTTCAGTTGTCATGACCATTGTGAGAGGAGTATGTGAACCTGCAACCATCTTAGCAAGTCTACAAGAAGAGCACACAATTTCTTTGTCCCCTTTAAGCTTAGGGAGCCCACGTATGCGATCAAGAGCACTAACACGCGTTAGGTGATCAAAGCCTACATGACCAAGTCTACGATGCCAAAAATATAAGTCCTTTGAATCATTAGCAACTAGACACCTATGCTTAGAGGAAGACATATCAAAATCTGCTTTAAAAACTCTTCCAAACCGAGACATGTTAAAAATAAGCTCACTATTTGAACCTACAACTTTGTAGCAGTTTTTATTGAAAATAATTTCCAAATTTTCATCTAGCAATTGTGAAACAGAAAGCAAGTTGTATTTCAAATTTTTGACAAGTGCCACATCCTTCAAAGTGTAGTGATCATTTACTCTAACCGAACCCTTAGCAATTATAGGAGTTGAAGAATTATCGGCAAAAGTAACATTTTCTACACGTGACACAAAAGAGAGGGAGGAGAACCAATCTTTGTTACCGGTCATGTGGTGTGAGCAACCTGAATCCACAATCCAAATGTTCTCCTTCCTCAAACGTGTAACCTACATAAAAGCACAATACGTCGATGACTCAATACTAGGGTTAGTCAAAAGGTATTTAGGAATCCAGTACTGAGTCACGCGACGTGCAGTAGGAAAAACACGCGAAAGCTGAGACAAAACAGCAGGTTTATGAGTCAAAGTTTGAGGTTTTCTAATCTTAACTCTTTTAGCACAAAAACCAGTAGCTCCGGAGGTAAAAGCGGCAGTTCCAAAAGACAAGGCTGAAGCTCCGGAAACAAAAGCTGAAGTTCTGAAGGAAACAACAGAAGGTCCGGGAGCTCTCGGAGCTATCGGAACTATCGGAGCTGCTTTTGCAGATTTCTTACCAGAAGGTCCGGAAGCTACCTTTTCAAATTTCTGACTCACTAAAGCAGGTTGTGTTTTTCTAATTGCATGAAATTTATAGGATCTAGCAATTTTTCTTTCCTTTTTCTGTTGTTTAGCTAGTCTATAACAAAAATCTATGACATGACCATCTCTACCACAGAAGGTACAATGAAATTTAACTTTGTGTTCATGTCTAGATGAGCAAGCAATATTTTTATTTGAAACTGAATGAGGCAACACTCCTGCAGATTTGAAAACCACTCCTTTTTGTTTAGGAACTGCTTGAATCAAACCACTTCCTAATGACTTTAAAATTTTAGGTGGATGTGCCTTAGCATAAGCATGAGAATCAAAACCTAAACCAGTTTTATCATTGCAAGACTTGGAAGAATTCAGCAGTAAGTTTAGGTTCTTATTCCCATTACAAAACCGATCTAATGTCCTATGCATGTTGTCAAGTTTATTGGACAGATCAAGGCAATTTTCACATGAAGTTTTTCCTTTTAGTTTGCAATTGGAACAAAATTTAACTTCATGAGAACGTAAAGCATTGTTCAATATAGAAATTTCATTCATAGCATCTTGAAGTTTTTTATCAAGATCATCACAACTAGAACAATGCAAATCAATTGTAGAACAAGAAGCATCTTTTAAGTTTCCAATATTAAGTGCAGCAAGCTCTTTGTTCTTTTCAATTTCTTCATCAAGTCTATCTAGAGTGGAGGAGTGTGCACCTCTTAATGTGGACAATTGTTCATAGATTAAGTCACATGAGGGACATGCATCATCACTAGGAATCAAAGTTTTTAAACGGTTAATTTCAGATTCTAATGATTTAATTTTAGCAGCATTATCCCTAAGTTTTTTGTCCTTTTTCTTGACAATAATAGTTGCACGAGAAATAGCATCACACATTTCATTGCAGGTAGAACATACCTCATCGTCTTCACTGTTGTGTTCTGCATCCTCCTGACTTGATCTTGATCTTGTTTTGCCCACCATGAAGCATAAGTTGGCCAGATCGTCATCATCTTCATCACTTTCAAAGTCTACATCACTTGAACTAAGTTCTTGAAGTGCGGTGATGAAGCTGTTAATCATCTTGCGTCCTATGGTACCCTTCTTTTTCTTTTTGTTGGAATTTCCAGAGGAGGTCCGGACCTTGCTTTGTTTTTCTTCCCGGGTGGTCGGACGTGAAAGGTTAGGGCATTCTGTACGAAAGTGTCCTGTTTTACCACATTCAAAACAGCTTTGAGGTCCGGAGCTTCCTCTCCTTCTAGTTCTCACATTTTGCAATGCTTTTGAGAATCTAGTAGAGATGAGTGCCAACTCCTCTTCTGGAAATTCTTCGATCTGCTCCAGGGTTAGTGAGGACAATAAAACAAGAGTATTGCAAGATGATGATTGGCCGGAGCTAGGCATATCACGTTGAGAAACAAAAGCAATAGACTTGTTGGGGTTCTTACGTGATATTATATATATTTCATGAGTTTTTAGCTTGGAATATAGCACATCTAAAGTAAGTGTACTCATGATAGTAGATTCACGAATAGATGTAACTTTCATCTCCCAAATTGACATGTCTAATGCACTAAGAAGTTGTCTAGCATTCTCAGCATCAGAAAAATTAACATTGACACTACGTAAGTTGCTGAGAATTTTATTGAAACGAGCAAAGAGGTCATCAATAGACTCACCTGGTTGCATCTCAAAACGAATATATTCCTTTTTGAACATATCTTGTTTTACCTCCTTGATTGTGTTGGAGCCTTCATGATAATCACAGAGAGCTCTCCAAACATCGTATGCTGATTGGAGGTGTGCAACACGGTCGAAGTCGCTTTGTGTCAATCCTTGTATGATCAAGTTTCAAGCCTTGTTGTTGTTGTCGACATCTCTCAGATTTGTAGCTGTAACTTGATCGTTAGATGGCACTTCGTAAGGCTTGTATACCTTCTCCCATATTGCAAAGCCTTGTGCCTGGATGAAAGCCTCCATGCGTGCCTTCCAAACCTGAAAATCAATACCAGCAAATACACAAGGTTTGGCAGAGTACTTCTCCATGATGATTAGTCAAAAACACGTGCAAATCTCAAAGATTAGAGCACCGTGGCTCTGATACCAATTGTAGGATCGAAGAGCACGTGAAAAGCTACCAGAGGGGGGTGAATGGTAGATTTAAAAATCTTACGCAGCGGAAACAATTAAACCCCAAACCCTTTCAGCAGAAAAACGATCTGTTAAATAAATCGTGTGTGAGACTAATCTAAATGTGTTTCACCGTGACAAAAATGATTTATATCAGAGAGAATCTAGTCACGAAGACAACACAAATAGAATAACTCAAATCCGTCGAGAAAAACTCAAGTTATGATCGAAAGATCAAACAAAGGTCAATCTGACCTACTCGAGAAAAAACAGTTCTGGAACGCTGCAAAGAAACTCGTGTAGATCAAAAACCACAAATCCAATGACTGTGAAATTTTGACAGATGATAGATAATCAAGTTGTGAAGACAACCCAAAAGAAATCACGTCAATTGGATCAGTAAAACTTGAGTTATGATAAAACCACCAACGAAAGGTAGTGCTGTCCAGAAACTCGACGAGTAAAACTTGTCTGGAACAAGTCGGACGAACAAGGCACAAAAGTTCCTTCAAACTACGAATTTTATTCAATAGAACACAAGAGGAACAGCCCCAAAGTCGTCTTCCACGAGCTCTGAGCTCCCTTTCTTATATAACCAGCCCTTAGGCCAATCCAATATCAACTAGGACTCCAATCATACTCAGATCACGAACCGTAACTTTCCATAACTGCTCAAGATTCTTCTATACGCAGATAGAAGCAATCTTAAGACTTCCAAACACCTTAGGAACGTATCTCACATTCCTAAACAACTCAAATTCGTGACACACACGAAATCCTAACATAACCAACTCGATACTTTCCATACCGAGCTATAACCGACTCCGCCGCAGCCAAAGTCATCAACCGGTACGATCCGATCCTTCCAACCAGATCTTCCCTTCCTTATCCCATCTTCGGAACCATGTTGCCACGTCATGCACTGCATGCATACGTGCGAACACCTTCCTTCGACGTCCAGTAACCTTCATATGCACTGCCCTTGATTCAATCATCCTGCGCGACCTCATGATCAGCTCAACCACAGTTCCTCCGAACTTGGTTGTTGGAACCTCATCTCCTCCCTGAGACTAGTGCAATGGATCTTGTCACCAGCCATGAACTCAAGCAACACCTGCACATGAATAAACAACCAATCCATACGAGCCCAAGTCCTCGACTTGACTCACGTTAGTTCCGAACACAACACCTTACGTGAGAACCTCACATAAGCTTGTTGCAAAACCACAGTAACACGATATCATCCATATCAACCAAAACGCACCAAAAACTTAGCAAATGAATACTAAGCAATCTTTCCAACAATGTAAAGCAAGTACGAAACATTGCAAATGAAAAGCAGAAGAACTGCAGTCAAGTTTCGGACCTTGCCAGAGCAACCCGGAGCTTGAGCCGGAGCCAACAAAAGCTAGTAAAACTTAGCGCCGGAGCTTACCAAAACTAGTACAACCAAGCTCCCGCCGGAGCTTACAAAACTAGTAGGACCTAGCGCCGGAGCTAACCAGAACTAGTCAGAACTAGTAATCCCAAAAGCTGGAGCTAGACAAAGTACATCGGAGCTTAGCAAAAGCATGCCGGAGCTATCAAATATATGTCAGAGCTTATCAAAAACATGTCGGGGCTATCAAAGACATGTCGGAGCTATCAAAGACATGTCGGAGCTATCAAAGACATGCCGGAGCTACCAAAGACAGTAGAACCTAGCATCTAACGTAACCGGAGCTACCCAAACCAAGCCGGACCTACCGTTGGACCTTGCTGTAGCTCAGAGCTAGAGTCGGACCTTGATAAAAAGGTGTTTTGGTGATATTTGAAACTTTTATCATCAAATCCAAGTGTATTCACTACAAGCTAATGTATTCAACACACATAGGTCTTACAGATATGTATCTGGACATGCAATATTAGAGCTAATACCTAGGCTAGCTTCATCAAAAGAAACCTCACAAGTGTCCACAATTTTGTTAGAATCAAGTAAAAGCACATGATAGCCTCTAGTATGAGATGGATAACCATGAAACATGCCATCAACAAATCTAGTTTCAAATTTATCAAGATTACCATGTTTCTTAACAAAGCATTCATAACCAAAGACCCAAAAGTGTGTGGCACTAGGATTATATCCAAACCATATTTCATATGGGGTTTTACCTAGATTAGCACACAAGAAAACATGATTTGAGACATAATAAGTGATTGCAATTTCATCAGCCCAAAATTTTCTAGGAGTTTGATATTCATTAAGCATAGTCCTAGCCATTTCAACTAAGGTTCTGTTCCTTCTCTCTACGATACCATTTTGTTGATGTACATAGGGTGAACAAAATTGATGATATATTCCTTTTTTCAACACAAAAGTGATCAAAAGATTGATCTTTAAATTCAGTTCCATTATCACTTCTAATTGCTTTTAAAGATTCTGGGTGATCAATTGATAATCTGAGAAATAAAGTTCCAAAGTGACTAAAAAATTCATTCTTAGATGTCTTAAAGTAAACCCAAGAGTATCTAGAATAATCATCAACAATCACAAGAACATACCATTTACCTCCAAAAGATTGAACACGTGAAGGACCTACGGTGTCAAGGTGCAAAAGTTATCCTGGTTCAATTGTCATGGCATTGTGAGAGGAGCATGTGAACCTACAACCATCTTAGCATGTCTACAAGAAGAGCACACAATATCTTTCTCCCTTTTAGGCTTAGGAAGCACACGTATGCGAACAAGATCACTAACACGCGTGAGATGATCAAAATCTTCGTGACCAAGTCTATGATGCCGAAAATATAAGTCTTTTGAATCATTAGCAACTAGACACCTATGATTAGAAAATGACATATCAAAATCGGCTTTAAAAGCTCTTCCAAACCGAGACATGCTAAAAATAAGCTCACCATTTGAATCTACAACCTTACAACAATTTTTCTGTAAAAATAATTTCCAGATTTTCATCTAGCAACTGTCAAAAAGAAAGCAAGTTGTACTTCAAATTTTTAATGAGTGCCACATCTTTCAAAGTGTTGTGATTATTTACTCTAACCGAACCCTTAGCAATTATAGGAGTTGAAAAATTATCAGCAAAAGTAACATTCTTTACACGTGGCACACAAGAGAGGAAGGAGAATCATTCTTTGTTACCGGTCATGTGGCGTGAGCAACCTGAATACACAATCCAAATGTTCTCCTTCCTCAAGCGTGTAACCTACAAATAAGCACAATACGGTGATGACTCAATACTAGGGTTAGTAAAAAGGCATTTAGGAATCCAGTACTAAGTCACACGACGTATAGCAGGAATAGCACGCGAAAGCTGAGATAAAATAGCAGGTTTATGAGCCAAAGTTTGAGGATTTTTGTACCCAACTACTGACCTATGAGGTGTTCCATGTGTAGCACGAAAAACAGTAGTTTTTGATGAGGAAATCACAACAGCGGACATGCACATTGAACTGCAAGGACCAATCACAAGAGCATGGGCACGCCTAATAAATCAGCAGGTGAACTCATTCCTTACTTCCTTTGCATGTGAGTTTGACAATAGATTGCTATGTGATGATTTAATTGTTATTAGGAACAATGGAGAATATCAGCAAGTGAAGGGAAGAGGCCTTGGGAACGTGGAGAACTAGCTGGGACGTCCACAAGTTGATGGAATAAGTTTACAACTCGGGCTCGATTTCAACTCGGAGTCTAGGAGCAGTCCACCTTAAAACGGATGCCCAATATGCATATGGACTCCGTTTTTGACTTTCTGCATATGCACGGAAAGTGGAGAAGATAAAATTTCGAATGGCTTTGGTCCCACCTTAACATTCTTCCGGAGTCATTGCGAATCATCGAAACAAGTGGAGTCAAGATTTCTGCCCAGTGTTGCGCCACCAAATCGGCTCTTTGGGCCTTGTATCCCATATGAGTCCATTAGGGACGCATCTAAGAGTGTTTTGGCTGAACCCTAGTCTTTAAATACTGCAGCCGCCGGTAATATTCGGTGGGTTTTGCTTAGATTAATAATGTTGCCGTCATACGGTTTGTGAGACCCCAATTCGCGATTTTAGATCGTGTCTTCTACGTTCTTGCTTGTGTTCTCGTTGCACTTCCAGGGATTAGCCTTCTTGGCAAGGTCAATCGTGTGCAGCACGGTTGTAACCAATGGAGCAGTGGTGTAGTGATTGTAGGGGTTTTTCGTGTTCTACTCGAGAGCCTCGAATCATCAACATTGAGATCTCTATCAATCGACTTATCCATTACCTTTCAGACGATCGGGCCTAAACCTCCTTATCAATTGGTATCAGATTTCCAGGTTGCCCATGAGGTATCTTCGTTTTCCTTCCATTAGATCAGTTTTTTGTTTCGTACCTAGAGTCAACAGTAAAGCCACAAAAAAATCGTTGTTACCGCTTCCTAGACTATAGTGCCCGCAGTTTCATTTCTCAGTTTGCATTGTTGAGTTTGCATTCGTGTGGTCGAGTCCTGTTGCTAGTTTAGCTTTGTGTTTTGGGTCTTAGTTATTGTGTTTCGTCCTTATTTTCTTGCTCCTCGACCACTATTCCACAATCCCTAAACAACAAACCGATCCATCATGTTCATCTGTTTGCCCTAGCTAGCCGCCTTGCATGAACTCCCGCATCGCTGGCCCTAGATTAGATGAAAAACCTTTGTGCCAGTCATCCTTGACTCATCACACACCATCCCATAAGTTGTTGTGCAAGTTCCCAATCATTTTCATATCCGCTTGTGAGTTCTGTTCTCAAACCGAGTTGGAATCAACATCCAAAAAGCGTAACTCGAACAACCTAACTTAAAACAGCCATAACTTTCGCATATGAACTTGAAATCCAGCGATTTTTTTTTCAAATTGATGTACGCGAAATTTCGCATCTGGTTTTCCGCTGTGTCGCCGTGTTTAGTGAAATTAGATTGGCCAAATTCCCTTTGGAAGATAGGCTATCCAACCTCCAAAGTTTCAGCACGAAGTTTAAAGAATCTTCTTGATTTTCTATAGGCCTCGTATTACATTCAATTGAGCTACAAATTTGTGTGCTTCATATTTTCGTGCTCCTAAGTAAAGAAAAAAATATAAATAAACATTAAAAAAGAAAAAAAAATAAAGAGCACGCATATTAAAGCAATTGGCTTATACTACTTGTGATGTGATTGTTGGTTATATTAGTCTATCTTCCTTTTGCCTTGCTACTTCCTTGTGTTGTGCTAGGCCCTAGAGCACTTGGTTTACCAGCAACAGTTTCCTACATTGAATACTTATTCAACCTTGTTTACCTGTTAACGATTTCTGCTCATTAGCCACCATATAGTGCCATCCAAGCTCCAGCTTTCTCTTGAGCATAACAGGTACCTTTGCAATCACCCCACACTTCATTTGTTCATCTCACCGTCCACACCACCTGCTGTGTCAATAAGAACACTTGTAAGAGCGTGGTAAGATGCTTGAGCAAGAGAAATTGTTTTCTTCCACCTTTCACATTGTCGCTGTAGTTGATAGGGATAACTTCTTTTTATTGTCTTTTATTCCTACTAACAATGGTAGGAGAAAACAATGATAACGAATGTGTTCCACATGCTGAGTTACGTGATATGATGAAGGTGATGACAGATATGTTCACCAAAAGCAACGCATCAATGGAGGAGTCATTGGCGAACTTGACTCGCCAACTTGATGAATTTGCTCTTCGGATGAATACTCTTGAGACTCAGTTGCCTCTCTGTGAAAGACAGGAAGACAATGCTTATGATGATTTGGAAGATCACAACAATCAGCCAAGACTTCCACTCTATCGTCGAGGTATGGGAGGTAACAATCATCAGAACAATTATAATCGTCCTTCTGATGATCCTTTTGCTAAAGTGAAATGTACTATACCCTCTTTTTCTGGTGCTTATGATGTTGAGGCTTATCTTGATTGGGAGATGATAGTAGAGCAAAAATTTAATGCCCATCTTGTTCTCGAACAACATAGAGTTCGTCAAACCACTAGTGAGTTTAAAGATTTTACTATCATATGGTGGAATGAATTGTTCAAACTAGAACTGATCCTCCAACACGGGATAGACTAAAAGAGGCTATGCATGTTCAATTTGTTCCTCCTTCTTTTCAGCGGGACCTTCGCAAAAAATTGCAGCGCTTAGACCAACGTAACATGTCCGTAGAGGAGTATTATCAAGAGTTACAAAAGGGTATGCTGCGTTGTAGGGTAGTAGAGAACATGGATGATTAAATAGCTCGTTTTTATGGAGTGTTGAGGCGTGAAATTCAGGACATTGTTGACAGATTGTTTCAGCTTGCTATGTTGGTAGAAAAAGAATTGCAGGGCCAACAACAACAGCAACACGCACGAGGAGCAACTTCTGTGCAGCGACTACAACATCCAATGGCGGCCAATGAACTACACCTGCTGCTCCACCTTCTCGTGTGCTGGAGGGAAGCAAGACAACATCATTCAAGCCTTCGTCGTCCACTCCTTCTACAAGTCGCACTTCCAACATTAAGTGTCACTGTTGCCAGGGACTTGGTCACATGATGAGAGATTGCCCGAGCAAACGAGCATACATAACACGTGACGCTTGCATGTATGATAGTGCTTTGGATGTTGAAGATGAATATTCTCTTTCTACTAACATTGCAGATCCAAATGACGAACACAGCGAGGAAGAGGTACTTGGTACAGCAGCAACGGAAAACTATAGGAGCATCATTGTGCAGCGTGCTTTGAGCTCCAAAGTGGAGGCCAATGACAAACTACAATGACACAACCTCTTCCACATGTTTCTCGTCGTCAAGGACTGCCGTGTACATACTATAATTGATGGAAGTAGCTGCAATAACTTGGTGAACACGGACGCTGTCAAGAAACTTGGTTTGACAACAAGAGCACACCCTCGTCCATACCACATTCAATGGTTCAACAACAGTGGTAAGGTTCGGGTAACACAAACAGCAAGAATACAATTTTCAATTGGTTCTTACAATGATTTTGCTGATTTTGATGTCGAGACTATGGATGCATGTTCTCTTTTATTGGGTCATCCTTGGGAATTTCATACAGATGCTATTCATCATGGTAGAACTAATAAATATACTCTCATGCTTAAAGGAAAGAAAATCACTTTGCTTCCCATGACTCCTGCTGAAATTGTACATTTTGAGAAGAGTAAAAATTCGTGATGGCAAAGCAACATAACTAGAATCTGAAAATCAGCAAGTCATTAAGTTAAAATCACCATCGTTGCTCACAACTAAATCTGACCTTGCTGATTTAATCGATGCTAAGGGGTTTTGCTATGCTTTAGTATGCAAAGAAGCCATGTTTTCACTTCATGAATTGTCTATTGCATTGCCCCTTGCTGTTTCTAACCTTTTGCAGGAGTTTGAGGATGTGTTTCCCTCTGAGATACCCCCTGGTTTACCACCCATGAGAGAGGCATTGAACACAAGATCGATTTGATTCTAGGAGCAAGTTTTCCAAATCGTGCAGCGTACAGGGCGAATCCTGAAGAAACTAAGGAAATTTAGCGACAAGTCCAAGATCTTTTAGACCGCGGGTACATTCGTGAAAGCCTTAGCCCTTCCTCTGTTCCTGTTCTTTTGGTTCCTAAGAAAAATGGTAGTTGGCGCATGTGTGTTGATTGTCGAGCAATTAATAACATCACCATTCGATATCGTTATCCTATTCCTCGCTTAGATGATATGCTTGATGAATTTAGTTGTGCTATCATCTTCACAAAAATTGACTTGCGTAGTGGTTACCACCAAATTAGAATGGCACTAGGAGATGAATGGAAAACTGCATTTAAAACCAAGTTTGGACTTTATGAGTGGTTAGTCATGCCTTTTGATTTAACTAATGCACCTAGCACCTTTATGCGGTTAATGAACGAGGTTTTATGTGCATTCATTGGACAATTTGTGGTGGTTTACTTCGATGATATCCTCATTTACAGCAAGTCATATGACGAACATCTTGATCATTTACGTCCTGTTTTTACTGTTTTGAGAGATGCACGCTTGTTTGGTAACCTCGAAAAGTGCATCTTTTGCACCAATCGAGTCTCGTTTCTTGGCTATGTCATTTCCTCGTAGGGAATTGAGATAGATGAAGCAAAAATTGAAGCGATCACTAGCTGGCCAGCCCCAACAACCATCACGCAGGTTCGTAGTTTTCTTGGTCTTGCAGGTTTTTATGACCACTTTGTGCAGGATTTCAGCACCATTGCAGCACCTCTACATGATCTAACGAAGAAAGGAGTGCCGTTTCGATGGGGCGAATAGCAGCAACAAGCTTTTAATGCTCTCAAATCGAAGCTTACACAAGCACCATTGCTACGACTTCCTGATTTTGACAAGACCTTTGAGCTAGAATGCAATGCAAGCGGCATTTGTATTGGAGGCATTCTCATACAAGGAGGTAAACCCGTTGCTCTCTTTAGTTAAAAACTTCATGGTCCTTCTCTGAATTATTCTACTTATTATAAGGAATTCTATGCTTTAGTGCGAGTATTACAAACTTGGCAACATTATCTTTGGTCTAAGGAGTTTGTCATACATTCCGATCATGAATCGTTAAAATATCTTGAGTGTAAACCAACTTGATCATAAAACTTTGGTTTGGAAACAATAAAAGCATTATATCCTACTGATTTGAACCTCAAAGATGCTTTTGAAAATTGTAGAGAAGGAAGAACTTGGAATAAATATGTGCCACGAGAGGGTCTCCTCTATCGTTCTAACAAGCCATGCGTTCTAGCTAGCTCCGTTCGTCTATTACTTTTGCAGGAAGCACATGGAGGAGATTCGATGGGACATTTTGGAGTCAAGAAAACTGAGGACGTTCTGTATACACACTTCTTTTGGCCGAAGATGAAGCATGATGTTGAGCGCTACATGTCATGATGCACTACTTGCAATAAAGCTAAGTCTTGCCTTAACCCACATGGTCTTTATATGCCTCTTCTTGTTCCTAGTGTACCTTGGGAGGATATTTCTATGGACTTTGTTTTGGGATTTCCTAGGACTAAGAGGGGGAGGGATAGTAATTTTGTAGTTGTTGATCATTTCACCAAAATGGCACACTTTATACCTTGTCATAAGAATGATAATGCCTCACACATTGATGATTTGTTTATGACCGAAATTGTCCGTTTACATGGTGTGCCAAATACCATTGTTTTCGATCGTGATGCAAAATTTTTAAGTCATTTTTGGAGAACTTCGTGGTATAAATTGGGAAGAAAACAAATTTAAAGTTGTGAGAGGAGTGTTTACTACATATAGAATTTGCTTTCAACAGATCCGTTCACTCCACGATGAAGGTAAGTCCATTCCAGATAGTGTATGATTTCAATCCATGTGCTCCTATTGATTTACTACCTTTGCCTCCTTCTAAAACTATAAATTTGGATGTTACACAACGATCTGAATTCATTCTTAAGATGCATGAAACTACAAAGAAAAATATTGAAAAGGTGAATGAGAAGTATAGGATTGCAGGTAGTAAAGGTAGAAAAGAAGTAAAACTTGAACTGGGTGATTTGGTGTGGTTACATTTGAGAAAAGAGCGATTTCCTGACCTCAGAAAATCTAAACTTGAGAAAATCTAAACTTATGCCACGAGCTGCTGGTCCTTTTAAGATTGTTGAAAAGATTAACGATAATGCATATAAGCTTGGGTTGCCTCCCAACTTTGGGGTTAGTCCCACTTTTAACATTTCAGATTTGCGACCGTACTTGGGAGAAGAAGATGAACTTGAGTCGAGGACGACTCCGATTCAAGAGGGGGAGGATGATGAAGACATCACAATAGCGGACACGCACATTGAACTGCAAGGACCAATCACAAGAGCACGGTTAATAAATCAACACGTGAACTCGTTCCAAACTTCCTTTGCATGTGAGTTTGAGAATACACTACGTAAGAAACCCAAATAGGAGACAAAGATGGGCGACACGCTAAAAAGAGTACGTATTTGATAACCTTAAGAGAGACGCGCCTACTTTAGCGAAGATCTGACATGGCTCGGTTGAACATACAAGGAGATGCATTACAATACTGTCGGTGGTTTTGATCCGGCAGATCTCCCGACACTACTAAAGTGTTAGAGGAGTTTGAGGTTCGGTGTGGGCGCGCGGAGATTCAAGAAGGTGAAGTATAAAACGGTGCAAGAGACACGAAGATTTACGTGGTTCGGGCCGCCTGAGCATAATACCCTACTCCACGGGGTGTGTTGGTGTTATATTGGATGTATGAGCTCAAAGTGAGTTCAGAGTGTAGAGTGAGCGCGTAGAGTCTGTGTGAGTGCGTAGCCTCTATGTATCGTCGGCCTGTCCTTTTATAGTACAAGGGCAGGCCGTTACAAGTTCACCTGGCCCGACATGTGGCCCCGGCGGTTACTAATATTGATACACAATTGATGCGCTTAATTACCCTTAATAACCGAGTTACGGGCTTTGATAGCACCGTTACTGGTAATTAAGGTCGTCCAATCGTGTGTCATTAATATAATATTAATGACACTTAATTTGGTATTGAAGTCCTTGATTCCCCTTTGAGGATCCGGAGCTGTTGTGGAGTCTCCCAGAGGTTAGAGGCTGAAGATCCGACGGTTGGACACGTGGCAGCTCTGAAGAATACTGTGGGGAACAGATAGGTTCGGTGCCACCTAACACGTGTCAGTTCTGGAGCTTCTCGGTCTGGGGTTAGGTCCAGGGGTGCTGCTATGGTACATATCCCGGAGCTTCCCCCTTGTGGGCAGTAGCTCCGGTCTGATAGTACACGTGGCGACCCTGGGACTAATCATGTTGGGGAGGCGGGTCTGGTTATGTCTGACAGGTGGGCCTCTGAAGGTCTTCAAATCAAGTAGATGTCATTCCCTTGAGGTATTTGCAATCCCAAAGGGTATATGGTACCCAGGGTACCGACAGTGGCCCCCTGGGCCCACCTATGGGGAGGACCCCTTGGGTGAAGTCATTCCGTCGGAGGTGGGTCCATCCTTCGACATTAGAACTGAGTCTTCAAAGGTCTTCGGATGTGCCGTTGGCGATAGTTTGGAGTTAAATCCTCGCCGCGTGGCATATCCCGTGTGCGGCGAATGAGATCTTTGGCGTGCGGATCTCACGCAATTGAAGGTCGCCTGTTCCCGATACGAAAATCTTATCAGTTCCGCGCGCCTTGTCAGGCAGCCGCCTTCGGGCTTCCCGCCTCATGATGACAACCGCTCGCCTGGGTAAGAACCTCGACTTGATCGTCCGGGTGGTCCCGGGCCCTCTTGTCATCGGCTGGGTGGAATTTTTGAGTAGTATCTTCGACTTCCTTGCGGTTTCCATCCAAGCGTTGTGAGGGCTTACTTAAGAAGGAAAGCGCGCACCGTCTGGAGTTCTTTACGCCTCTCATCTAATCTTGCGCTCAAACTCCCAACTTGTGCTCGCTTTTCCTCTCTTGCCTTGCTTCGCCGCGATGGAGTTGGGTCTCCGCGAGAGCCGTTTGAAGACCAAAGGTGACCTGAAGAAGGTCCGAGCCCTCATGGGATAGTCCCCGGACTTCTTCAACCGCCTGGTCCGCGCCGGGGGAGAGCTCCCGTTCGAGAAGGAGCACGCCAGTGAAATGGTGTACTTATCTTCGTACGCCATGGTGGGGTTGATCCTACCTTTTTCCTCCTTTTTCTTGATGCTGCTAGACTTCTATGGTCTACACCTGTACCACCTTGGCCCCCACTCCATTCTTCTTGTGTCTGTCTTCGTCCACTTCTATGAAATGTGGGTGGGCATCCCCCTTGCATTGAACTCTTCTGGACCTTCTTCACTGTCCATACCACTGGTAGGAGCAATGAGTACCTTGGCTTCTACTATTTCGTGAAGCGCAAGAAGTGCCCATTCAAGTACCTCCGGTCGTTTCCCTCTGGAAAGTGGGATGATTGGAAGAAGGACTGGATAGTCATCCGGGTGGAGGAGCACAAGAAGCTGGAGCTGCCCAAAGGCCTCCCCAACATCGACACTACAGTCTGGAGTGAAGCTCCGGTGCTATCAGATGCCTTCAACCCCGCTCTGACCAGAATCCGCCAGTGCGTGGAGGGAGGATTAACTCCTCAGGCGGTGTTTTGCAACTTCCTGGTCAACAGGTGGGCACCGCTGAAGAGGAGAGAAAAACTCGCTTGGGCCCTCAACAGTGTGATGGATGACGACCAGGTCGAGATCGGGCTGAAGTCCAACATGGCGGGGGCAACCGCGGAGTTTCATCTCAAGAAGTTCCAGCACGACATCGACATCGCGGGTGACGACTTGACTTCGCCATCAGTTTTTCTCCCTCTAAACGTGGAAGTAGAGTTCAACAGGGAGCTCCGGTGGAAGATGCCTGTGCTTGACGACCTTGGTGTCGTCGAGAGAAGATAAACCTCCAGGGTGGTGATCCCTGGGGCTTCCAAAGGTGGCTCCGACCCTGCCCCGAAGCCAAGGATCAAAGTCGTCGGCAAGGGCAAGGAGCCGGCAGACGAACCCTTGAGCCGGAAGAGGAAGTTGCAGCATGCCGACGGAAGGTCCGTCAGGCCCGCAACCTTTGCATCAGCTCCTTCCCCCCCGGAGGGGGAGGTCTTCTACAACTGCGGCGACTGTACCTGCAGCGGCGTCCTCCCAGGGTGCTAGCTCCAGGCATGCGACTCCAGCACCAGGGCCGGTTGAGGCCTCTAGGTCCGGAGGTCCTTCCCGGTCGAGGGGGGCCTCGACTAAGGAAATGCCCATGGCTGCAACGAGTTTCGGGGGGCCTTCCGGGGTTTCCACGCCGGTGGCGGCTATGGTCAGCCCAGAATGCCCGGGAAAGAGGTTCCGCGCAAGCTGGTGCGGAAGCCTCCCGAGGTAATTTTTAATCTTTACCTCAGACAGTTGTTTTGTTGTAGTAACTGTTTTTTAAGTTTCTTCATCCATCATCTGCAGCTTTCCCAAGAAGAGGAGTGAGGCTCCACCCTCAGCCACAGCAGCTGAAGCTCTGAGGGCGGAAGCTTCTGCTCCTGTCCCGACACCGCACCAAGTGGTGGCTAAAGCTGCGACAGCTCTGGCGCCAGCTGTCGTGGTCATGGACCTCAACTCATCCCCAGAGACTCCCGTGGTAGTGCCGGACCGCGGGAGAGAAGATGCTCTAGCGGCACCTGCCCTGGAGGTTGAAGCTCCGGGTCCTAGTGCAGAGATGATGGAAGCTCCGACCGTTGAGCCGGAGGAAGCAGTAATTCTGGCCCCAGAGCCGGAAATTGTCGAAGCCCCGGTGGTTGAGCTGGAGGTAATTGAAGTCTCGGCGTGCGTGCTGGATGTTGAGGAAGTTCCGGCGGTTGGGCCGGCTACCTCTGAAGCACCGGCCGCAGAGCCGGTCGTTGTTGGAGCTCCGGCCGCAGGGCCGGTTGATGTTGAAGACCTTCCGGCTCCTGAGCTGGTTGCCGTAGAAGCTCTTCTGGCGCCCGAGCCGGTCGTTGCGGAGGCGTCAGCGCTCGAGCCCCCAGTAGAGGAGGTGCCTAGGCCGGAGCCAGAAGCAACCCCTGCTCCGGGAGTGACGACGCCAGAGGTACCCGCGACTGAGCCTGAGTGCCCTGATGAAGTCGCTGGCCCCCTGCCCGAGGGGGCGAACGAAGATCTGGCGGCTGGTCCTTCGGAATCACTTCCAGAGGTCGGAACTTCATCAGCGGGACCCTCCTCGATGACGACTGAGGCCATCTCGGAGGACGGCCCTAGTGCCATGGAGGCTTAGGGGACCACTCTTGTGGAGTGGGACCCAATTTTTGTATCTGAAAATCCGCTGGAACCAGCAGAGGAGACCCCAACAGGTCCGGATCCTATCCTGTTGTCATTGTCTACTGACAACACCTGCTCCAGTCTGCGTCATGTTCAGCTGGCATTCTTCTACGACAGCAAGGCTCTTAAAGAGGAGCGCCAAACCCTTAGGAGGTGGCGTAACCGGCTCTACTTTGAGACCAAGCTGGCGCAGTCGAGGCTGGCAGATGACAAAGAATGGATCAAGCAGGAGAAGGTCCGCCTGGAATACTGGGGCAAATTATTGGATGACAGGGAGAGCTTGACTCGCGCCCTCGATGCTCAATCCCAGGCCATTTATGAGCAGACCAAGGCAGCTAATAGTGCGGCTGATGAACGCCAAGAAAGGCTTCAAGCCATTAACATTACTCTCATCAAGCGCCGGGAGGCACTTGAGGAGAGGGAGAAGAGGCTCGAAGATGAAGAGCAAAAACTCCTTGAGCTGCGGGATGACGTCTTAAAGAGGGAGGAGGAGCTCACCAAAAAGGTGGCTCTGGCTGACAAGGGCCTCGAGGAGCGCGCCATGAAATTGGAAGAGCGCTGCGCTGAGGAGGAGGAGAAGGCCTGGGTGCGGGGACAGGAACTCTACGAGCAAGAGTGTGCCATCACTGCCAGGGAGGAGAAAGTGAGGGGCAGGGAGAAGGACCTGGTTGACCGCCGGAACAAGATCTACCTCCGGGAGGAGGAGCTCGGAAAACTCGAGAAGCAGGTTGCTGAAAAGATTCAGCAAAATGCCAGAGAGGTTGAGCGCCTCGCTCGCAAGAATTCTGAACTGGCGGCGGCCAAAAGATCCTTGGAGGAACTGAAGGGCTTGAGGGCGGTGGACTCCGTACATGTTCGGGAGTTCCTGAGCAAATCCAATGACGCGCTGAAACTGATGGGCTTCAGTCTCGTGCGTCCGGATGATCCGAAGCCGGAGCCGGACCTGGCGTTGCAGGCGTTGAGCTCGGTGGGTAGCAAACTCTCTGAGGTGGGCGACGTCATCGCGGACCAACTGGAGGTTGAGGGGCAATCCCTAGCGAAGAACGTCGCAGAGTATGTGCTGACGTGCTACACCAGCCGGGATCCCCAATTCCCTCTGGACCCGGTGGTTGAAGGTCTCGTCGAAGGAGAAGGTGAAGCCACCCGAGCCAACGTGTCAGAGGTTGCTCAGAACGTTGCCCAGCTCTTCCATTGGGTCTAGGAACATGTCTGTGCTCCCACTTGTATTCTCTCTTTTTCTTCCCCAATTTTGTAATCCCTTGTCTCCAGATGAATGAAATCCAATTTTTTGCGAATTTCATTTTTTGTCTTCAACACTTTTGTATTCACTTGGCCCCCTGGTAGATGTACACAATTTAATTGTGAACATGTACCAAGAGGATATTGTGTTTTGTTGAAGACTCTTTTGCTTCAAACTTGTAGAATGTAGGTCCGAAGTCTTCGATAGTGAAGGCCCCCTGAGGTTGTCGGAGCTTAGTAGCTCCAGCAGTAGTTCACGCGTAGAGCATCGATAGTTAGACCTCCGGGGTGTCGGAGCTTAGTATCTCCGGCAGTGACATTTGCCAACACGTAGTTTGTCGCCAGTAGACTCCGTTTGTGGAATCTTCTCACCATCTTTTATTCTACGTCGATGGCTGGCCCCCCTAGCTTTACCGGAGCTTGGTTGCTCCGGTGATGCTCGTTTAACATCGGTTATAAGCCACCTAGGGGAGTCGGAGCTTCGACAGCTCCGGCTTTTCTCCATCAACGTGGATTCTTTATTTTTCCTGCACACTGAAGCCAAGAAAAATAGTACAATTTGCTCCTTGCCTATAACTTCTTCGTGGCTTACGATTCTCAAGGAAATTTTATGTCAAACACGATTCTGAATGCAACCAAATGCATTGCCTTCTTTCTTCTGGATCCAACTGTAGTTGAACCCGCCTTAATTCGGCCTGCCGGGGTGTAGGTAGAGTGGCGTACTTAGGGTGCTTGACTAGGCTAAGTCGATAGCACACTCTAACCCTAGATTGGCTTGGCGACATTCAGGCGAGTGGGCCATGAACAATATTTGAATCCAAAAGAATCGACAATACAGCTCGAATTGTATTTGAACCGGTCAAACTTAAAATTTTTTAAGAATTGCACGTCCTTGTTATAGACAAGAAAGAGAAAAATAAAAAATGTTGAGCCTGTACAAAGTAAATGCACGTGGAGTCTGTTTCACATGAAGATGTCTTTCATTATAGGTCCGGGGTACAGGGGAAACAAGTACACTCTTAGGGTGCGGAACCAAGCTAAGCGTGTTTCATTTCTCGTTTGACCCAGGGTAGCTAGCCACACTTTTAGTCCTGAGACTGTGACAAGCGTTGCATGAACTTTGCAGACCTTTCGGGAAAGGTCCGGCTGTTCTCCCGGAGGAACTACCCGACTCTGTACAATGACTCTATAACATACACCTCAAGTTACTATAGACTCACCTCCGTGATATTTGGCGTAGAACTTATGGAGGTGCTCAATGTTCCAAGGATTTGGGAGAGGTGTCCCATCCTCAATTGCCAAGCGAACGCTTCCGGGACGGGATACTTTAATCACTCGGAAGGGTCCTTCCCAGTTGGGGGAGAGTTTGTTTAACCCTTCTCTGGATTGTGTTCTCCGTAGCTCCAGATCACCTTCCTCGAGCTGTCGGTTGTGTACATGCCGTTGATGATAGTGCCGTAGGGCTTGGCGGTATCGGGCATTCCGAACAGCTGCTTGGCACCTTCTCTCCTCGAGGAGGTCTAGGTCTTCACGCTGGAGCTGGTCCAGCGTGGCTTCGTCGAAGGTCCGGACCCGGATTGACCCCAAGGGGATTTCCGGAGGAAGGATTACTTCAGCTCTATATACCAGGAAGAAGGGTGTCTCTCCAGTTGACTGGTTTGGAGTTGTCTTGATGGCCCATAGAGTGGGCGGAAGCTCTTCAATCCAGTTGGCTCCATGTTTTTTCAAGCGCTCATAGGTGCGCGTTTTGAGTCCTTTCAGGATTTCAACATTCTCTCTTGGCCTGGCCATTGCTTGCCGGGTGAGCTACGGAGGCGTAGCAAACTTTAATGCCGAGGTCTTCGCAATACCCTTGAAATGCAGAGCTTGTGAATTGGGTCCCGTTATCTGTAATGATTTTGTTTGGGACTCCAAATCTGCATACGATGGACTGCAAAAAGTTGATAGCAGATTGCTTGTTTATTGTCACAACTGGAGTTGCTTCCGGCCACTTGGTGATCTTGTCAATGGCGACATACAGGAACTTGTAACCTCCAAGGGCTCTTGGGAATGGTCCCAAGATGTCCATCCCCCACACAGCGAAGGGCCATGTAGGAGGTATCATTTGCAGAGGCTGAGCCGATGTGTGAATTTGCTTTGCATGAAATTGGCATGCTTCGCATTTCTTCACCAGCTCAGTTGCATCCTGTAGTGCTATAGGCCAGTAGAAGCCACGCCGGAAGGCTTTACTGACCAGCGTGCAGGAAGACGCGTGGTTCCCACACTCGCCTCCATGGATTTCCGCGAGGAGCTCGCAACCTTCTTCCCTTGTGATGCACCGCATTAGGACGCCGTTGGTACCGCGCCGGTAGAGATCCCCTTCTACCAACGTGTATCTTTTAGCCAATCTGACTATCCGGTCAGCGGATACATCATCGTTAGGAAGGATGTTGTCTTTCAAGTAGCTCCGGATCTCCGAGATCCATGCATCAGAGCTAACTTGAGTATTTGAGTCTTGCGTGCTGGGTTGCTCGGAGCTTCCGGCAGCACCTACGACCCTTGATGGCTGCCATGGTAACAGGGCCATCGGGACCGTCAGCTTCGGTATGCTGATGTCGCCCCCTTCGCTTAGTTCGGCAGGCTGAGCTGTGGGTTTTGACAACCTCTGGACAAAAGTTCCGTCAGGAGCCGGAGCTCCGGTTGACGCTTTTGTCGAGAGTTCGTCGGCTTCAGCATTGTGAGCACGCTGGACATGGTGGAGATCTAGGACTTCGAAGTCCTTCTGAAGCCTCTGGACTTCAAGGAGGTAAGCAGCTAGCTGGAGATTGTTGCAGGAGCATTCACCCTTCACTTGCTTAATGATGAGCTATGAATCTCCCTTGACCAGCAGTTGCTTGACACCGTATGACAGTGCCACCCTTACTCCGTAGATGAGTGCGTCGTATTCCGCCATGTTGTTGGTCGCCTTGAAGTCAAGGTGTATCATGTATTTTACCTTCTCTCCGGTTGGTGCGAGGAGAAGGATTCCAGCTCCGGCCCCCTGCTTTTGCATGGAGCCGTCGAAGTAGAGGGTCCAGTGAGGCTCGGTGAAGACTGGAACCTTGTGTTCCGGCTTCTGCTCACTGGGCCCCCCAGGGTTTGATGGAGGGGGATTCCATTCTGCCACGAAATCCGCCAATGCTTGACTCTTGATTGCTTGAATTGAAATGAATTCGAGATCGAATTCGGCCAATTCCGCTACCCACTTTGCAATATTCCCAGTTGAATTGGGATTATGCAAGATTGCTCGAAGTGGGTAAGAGGTCACCACTGAAATATTGTGAGCTTGGAAGTAATGGCGAAGCTTCCTGGAGGCAATGAGAACTGCATAGGGCAGCTTATGCACCTCTAGGTATCGAGTCTTGGCGTCATGAAGTACTTCACTGATGAAGTACACTGGGCGCTGGATGGTCCGAACCCTCCCAGAGGGGCCTGGAGCTTCCTCTTCACCGACCCGGATCCTCCTTGAGGGATCCGAACCTTCTTCGAGGACCTTCGAGTCCTGGCTGGAGGGACCCGGAGGTCCTTCAGATGCGACCTGGACCCTCCCGGAGGGGTCTAAGTCTTCTGAAGTAACTTTTTGTAGATTCAAGTGTGGGAGATGGGACCCAGACTCATTTTCAGGAACCTCTGGACCCTCCCGGAGGGGTCTGGATTCCTGAGCATGGGATAGTTCTAGTCTCTCCGCAACCAGGACCATACTGACGACTTCGTCAGTTGCTGAAATGTAAAGCAGCAAAGGCTCACCAGGGTTCGGAGCTACCAGGGTTGGTAGGGTGGTGAGGAACTGTTTTAGCTCCTGGAACGCCTTTTCTGCTTCTTCAGACCATTGGAATGGTCTGGACTTCCTCAATAACTTGAAGAAGGGAAGTGCCTGTTGTGGGGACCGGAATCCACACATCCGAGGATCTCATTGGGTGGTGTCGTGCGATGCGACACCCAACAGTTTACAAGAATAGAACCAGAATAAAGTACAAGACCACGTCTTTTATTTAAATACACAGCGGAAGTTTTCACAATACTAGCGGATGTAAAGAAATATATACATACCATAGCTACGCTCTCAGCACTAGCTATGCAAAAAGCAAAGTTTTCCATGCCAGGGATACTTTGCACTAGCAACACTCAAACTATGGCGGCGTGCAGGGTTCCCACTCGGCTGTACACCCTGGAGGGGGTGTTGCCTCATCGTCAAAACCCATCCTCAAAAGGGTAACCTGCAAAAACTCGTTAACTGCAAACGTGAGCTTAAGGCTCAGCAAGACTTAACCGTCACACTAGACAGATGCACGGGGACACTAAACATAGGTAAGGAATAGCATAAATAACTCGCCTACAAGTGGATCCTTATAACCAAGTTTTAAGTAGCAAATGACATTCTCTGAGCACGGCACATCATGGGCTCCACAATCAAACAAGAAACGTTTTACCGATGATATGACATGCCCAAAGCACATAATGCTATTACAGCTAAAGTATGGGGAAATTGTAAATCTTTAGTTATACTATTTCTAAATCAAACAAAGTTGCAAAGTAATTATAATTCAATATCATATGACTTTCCTGACTTCTTTAGTATTTACTACGTCGCGACTGCGACAGACAAGTGGTACTCTATTACTGCGAGGGACAGTGATTGCAATCAAGACACACCCGGTCAACACGACACATACGTCGTTCGGAAGTGTCAGCGAGTACACCTGTACCTACATAACACTTCAGTACTAGGCGTATATGGCCACCTTTCACAAGAAACTCAAAGGCTGAGCCCGTCTCACCTCCGCAAACAGAAGGTCTCCGCACAGAACACCTCATGTGTCTGCCGACCGATTTACACCTTACTGTCCTCAACCCACCCCTATCGATGGTGAGTTAATGGGTCTCAACACCCCAGTTATCAAGTTACATCAGTTTATTGGATTCCATATGTCCATTATATTGCCGGTACAATTCAAGCTTGTCCGAAGGGGCTGCATACGGACGGGCCTTAATCGACACAGGCAGGGCTATGCGACCGAGACTCAATTCTCGCCGCTTCCTATCCATTCCCTGCCCGGTCTCAATTTCATTATATTAAACCATTTTCTTTTCAACCAATCCTGTGAGATACATCTCTCGCGAGTAGATTCCAACTACTCGACTTCTACCGGATTTCCTATGCATTAGCAAAGCAGTTACTACAGGTCAAACTGTAACTCGTGCCAAACAAACCCCTGGGATTTTTGGTCATGCAAGTGGAGTATCATTCACCCTAAACGTAATGCACAATTCATATACTATCCATCATAGTGATAAAGCAAAAGCTCATAAACGACTTAAATGCAAACCGGGGCTTGCCTTGTTGCAAGTCAGGTTCTGAGTTAAAAATTGGAAGGTTCTCTTCCAAGGCTTCTGGCTCCTCCTCGACTTCGGTCACTATACGATATGCAGATAACATGGATATATAAATGACTTTGAAATTTATTTATTATAAGACCATAACTTAATTCATGGTGATCACTATATGACAGGGACCTTGATTGTCTTTGGAACTTCGATGGTAGATACTAGGGAATATGATCAAAGCTCTTGCAAAGAACAGGAGATGATCATAGCAGATTGTGGTCTCCGAAAGTATGGCAAGCAAATCAACTTCCAAAAATTTCCGAGAGGAAACTGTAGCTCGAACCTAGCTAACAGTTGATAATCAAGATGGAGGGAGTGGTTCTGGTCTTAGCAAAATTTGTTTTCATAATTTTCTAAGCTGTGGGGAAGGAGTTATTGTATTTCTAATTCGGTAGGAATTTCTGGATTTACTTTATGATTGAGTTTCTAGACATTAAACCAATATTTAGTTTGTAACTGATTTAGGACTAGTATAGTAGGTTGATTAAATCCAAGACTTTAACAGGAGCTAGGGAATGACTAAAGGAAGACTCTGTAAAATTTTGGGACCTAATAAAGAAACCTAATAGCTGTGAAAATTCAATAACTGAATAAGGAAATTGAATTATACAGAGAGTTAAACAGGTTCTATGGCTCCCAAATTTTGCCTGATAATCAAGAATAGGACAATAAATTTTATGTGAATTTTGGGGATTTTTCCTGTGGATATCTTGTCTGGAAAAATTTCATTTGCATTAGGAAAGATTATTTTCTACAGAATTTAACTCTGAGTTTCACAGAACCTAATTGGTATTGACAGAAACTAGAGCTCGAGTGCTTTGGAACAAAATTTGTTTGAAGAATTTTGGAGTATCCTACAGAAAGTTATGGATTTTCTAAGTTGGAGCCTATTCTGGAATAATTTCCTAATTTGATTTAACTCGTGGGCCCCACTGTTTTAAAATGAACCAATAGTATTTAAACCACACGGGGGCCACAGGGTTCCACCGCGTAGCCACAGCAAATCCGTGGCCACACCCGATCCGACGGGATTTACCGCCGCTGACACGCGGGACCCGCCGCGTCGTCTTCTACCTCCCGACGCGGGCGGCGCGCGGGGTTCCCGCGGCGGTGCTCTCCGGCGAGCCTCGCCGCCGGCCAATCCAACGCACCAGAATCGCGGAAACTTGCCGCCTGGGGGTTTTTGGGGTCGCTGAGCACGGTGGTGAGGTCAATGGGTCTTGAAACTCGCCGGAAAAGGTCGTGCGACGGCGGTGGCGGCGATGAGTGCTCGGGCATCATAGAACTCTCTAAGGAGTAGCTCAAATCACTTGGGAATTGCTCCAAAACCTTTCTGGGATGATGGAGTTCAAGGATATGGGCGCAGAAGGGGAGTGAGTTGCCGGGAATCATGAGTTCGACGGTGAACCGAGGTTTTCTCACCGGCGGCGAGTAAAACTCGAAATTCAGAGCCGTTGCTTGATGATCCTTAAAGGTTTTTGCTCAGACAGGATCGCTAGGGCCTATAGAAACTATCTCTAAGTAATTGCAAAGGATGATTGCTTGCCGAAAAGGAATTTGACATGAAATCATAGCTAGCTATCTACCTTCGGCCGTAGGGGAAACGAACAATAACTTGCTCAGGCTTCAACGATAAGGGAAACGGTTTGTACCATGAGTTAGAGTTTGATCAGGCGCACCTTTTTGCTCTTTGGAGCTAGGCTTGAAACGGCGCGGAACGGCGGCACGCCGCGGAGCAGTGGCGAGCGGCGGCGATGGCGCGCGGCGGAAGAAAAGTGGCGAGGCAGTGGAGCTGCGATCGGGGATGAGGATTAAAAGGAGCTTCGGCCGGCCTTTTATAGAGCCGCGGCGAGCAGGCAGGCAGCTCGCTGGAGCTGCATGCGCGCGCGGTGTCGAGCGGGGGCGCGGCGGTGCAGAGGTGTCGGGGTTGAGCTGATCCGTTTAAAAGGGGAGCTGACATGTGGGGCCCACCGTCCAGTGATTTTCCACACAGTTTAGTTACTAATTCATTTAAAAATAGAAGATCAACTCCAAAAATCATGAAATTTTGTGGAGATGGCAAATGAATTATTCTGAACACAATGGTGAACTCAATTCTTATGTTTAAAGAAGTTGGGGAAGAATTAAAAATTCAGATTCGAATTTGATTCAAATTTGCCAAGCACCTCAATAAAAATAGTAGATGAGTTTCTAAAATCTTGAAACTTTGTAAGCATGCTATTGGGAAATTTAGGAGCTCATGGAAAAATTTAGAGCCCTTAATTTGAATATTTGGTTTAGAGCTTATTAGGGCTTCATTGTGTATTGCTTACTAATCCTTATCCAAAAATTCTTATTCTTAAAAGGTGAATAGAATATAATTTGGATTCATGGTGAAGTCTAATACCCATGATAAAAGAATCTAACAAAGAGTGCAAGAAAAGTTTTGGATGGCATAGTCCATGTGTACCACTATATTGGAGATCCAAAATAGTTGATCACAAAACCCATATGAACTTAACATGCCATAAAAGTGGGGTTTTACATTCCTCCCCCCTTAAAAGAATCTCGTCCCGAGATTATAAAAGAAGGTAAAGGAAAAAGGATCTATCGAACATATGCCGCTAACAAGTTCGGATAGTTCGTTCTAAGATACTCCTCGCTTTCCCATGTGGCCTCTTCGGCACTGTGGTTGCTCCACAAGATCTTGTAGAAACGCAAGGTGCGGCTTCTTGTGGTGCGAGTCTTTTCATCGATGATCTGAGTCGGATGCTCGGAATAAGTGAGATCTGGTTGGAGAGCTTCCAAATCCTCTATGCGGATATCAGCTGGAGTCTTAAGGCATTTCCGCAATTGGGAAATGTGGAACACATTGTGGACCCCGGAAAGTGACGTTGGTAACTCCAATTGATATGCCACAGGTCCGCATCTTTCGATTATTGTGAATGGCCCAATAAAGCGGGGAGCTAGCTTCCCTTTTACCCCGAAGCGATGGATACCCTTCATAGGGGATACCCGGAGATAAACTTGATCTCCAACTTCAAAGTGAAGAGGTCGACGTCGTTTGTCCGCGTAGCTCTTCTGACGAGACTGAGCAGCTTTGAGATTCGCCTGAATAGTGCGAACTCGATCCTCGGCGTCATTTACTAAGTCGATGCCGTATACTGCCCGTTCACCTGATTCGCACCAGTTTAAGGGTGTGCGACACTTGCGGCCATAAAGAGCTTCATATGGCGCCATCTGGATGCTAGCCTGGTAACCGTTGTTGTACGAAAATTCTGCCAATGGTAGATGGTCATCCCAATTCTTACCATGGTGGATGGCACAGGCACGAAGCATGTCCTCAAGCACTTGATTCACCCGCTCAGTTTGTCCATCAGTCTGAGGATGATAGGCCGAGCTCCTAATTAACTTGGTCCCCAGTGCAGCGTGGAGATGCTCCCAGAATCGCGAAACAAATACAGCCCCACGATCTGAGATGATGGTGCGGGGTATTCCGTGGAGACACACGATTCTGGCAATATATAATTCCACGTACTTTGACGACCGATAGTTGGTATTGACGGGAATGAAGTGTGCTGTCTTAGTTAGTCGGTCAACGATCACCCAGATTGAGTCGTGCTTATGGAGAGTGGGAGGCAACCCAACAATGAAGTCCATGCTGATATCCTCCCATTTCCAAGCTGGTATGCTTAAAGGTTGAAGCTGTCCTGCTGCTTTCATATGGTCGGCCTTCACTCGCCGGCATGTATCACACTCGGATACATATTTAGCTACTTCCCGCTTCATCCGAGTCCACCAGAACTTCTTTCTTAAATCTTGGTACATTTTGTTACTTCCCGGATGAATGGAATACTTGGATAAATGAGCTTCATCCAGTATCTTCCTCCGAAGTTCCATGTTTCGGGGTACCACTATACGGTCGTTAAACCAGAGGGTACCTTCATCGTCACTTCGGAAGCATTTCATCTCCCCCTTCTTTATTCTTTGGTGAATATGTGACATCCCCTTGTCCGCCTTCTGAGCTGCCATAATATCCTCCCTGATGGTAGGAATGAGAGCGAGATTGTAGAGCGCCCCATATGGAACCAAGTAGAGACTTAGTTCTTCTTTTCCCTCCCTCGAGGTAATGGAAAAATTGTTTATATGGGACTTGCGGCTCAGAGCGTCTGCGACTACGTTCGCCTTGCCTGGATGGTAGTGGATCTCAATCTCATAATCCTTGATCAATTCTAACCATCGCCTTTGTCGCATATTCAAATCCTTCTGGGTGAAGATGTATTTCAAACTTTTGTGATCAGTGTAGAGGTGTACTAAATTACCCAGTAGATAATGCCTCCACATCTTCAATGCTAGCACCACAGCAGCCAGTTCAAGATCATGAGTCGGGTAGTGCTGCTCGTGGTTCCGAAGCTGTCGCGATCCATACGCGATCACTCTTCGCTCTTGCATTAACACACAACCTAAACCAATCCCAGATGCATCGCAATAGACATCAAATGCTTTGGTAGTGTCTGGTTGGGCTAAAACTGGTGCCGTTGTAAGGTGTTTCACCAATGCTTTGAAACCTGCCTCACATGCCTCAGTCCATACATATTTTTGTCCTTTCTTCAGAAGTTCTGTCATTGGTTTAGCTATTTTGGAGAAACTGGGTATAAACCTCCGGTAATATCCTGCTAAACCCAGGAAACTTCGGACTTCATGTACAGACTTTGGAGACTCCCATTTGAGGACTTGCTTGATCTTGCTTGGATCAACTGCAATACCTTCTGCTGAAATGATGTGCCCTAAAAATGGCACCTGGTTGATCCAGAATTCACACTTGCTGAACTTAGCATACAACTGATGGTCCCGTAATCGCTGAAGCACAATATGCAAGTGTTGAGCATGTTCTTCTTCGGATTTTGAATACACAAGTATGTCGTCAATGAAGACCACGACGAACTTGTCCAATTCCGGCATGAGCACTGAGTTCATGAGATACATGAAATGAGCCGGGGCGTTGGTTAATCCGAAGGACATAACCAGATACTCATACAGTCCATACCTTGTTGAGAATGCTGTCTTGGATATATCTTCTGGTCGGATTCTAATTTGATGATAACCAGAACGAAGATCCATCTTCGAAAACACTTTAGCACCCACTAATTGATCGAAAAGAATATCAATGCGCGGTAGTGGATACTTGTTCTTGATGGTGACAGCATTAAGTGGACGATAGTCTACACACAGCCTCAAGGTCTTATCTTTCTTTTCTACAAACAGTGCAGAACAACCCCATGGTGATGAACTTGGACGAATAAAACCTTTGCTCTCAAGTTCAGTTAATTGTTCCTTCAGTTCTGCAAGTTCCTTAGGTGCCATCTTGTAGGGTGGTCTTGAAATTGGCACTGTTCCTGGTGCAAGTTCAATCTTGAACTCTATCTCTCTCTCTGGGGGCATACCAGGAAGATCTTCAGGAAATACGTCGGAGTATTCACATACTACCGGAATATCCTCTAGTTCCATAACCTCGGTATTGAGAATAGATGGTTCTAATGGAATGATGTTCTTAAGATTGAGAACTTGGGGTCGATGGAGTGGAGAGTTTAGATAAATCTTTCTAGGAATGATATCAAGAATAGCACCATGGTACTGCAACCATGCCATACCTAAGATGATATCAAGCTTTTGATGCTCTAATATCAGAAACGAAGTAAGATATATGGTCCCATCTAGGTTAAGTGGGATTCCAGGAACCAATTTATTTGTTACCGTTTTCCCGGCTGGAGTGTTAATCACATATGGGTTTTTTGTGGAGATAACAGGCAATTGACTTTTAACGACAAAAGATTTACTAATGACATTGTGTGAAGCTCCGGAGTCAAAGAGTATGACTACGGGTTGATCGAAGATAGAGAACGTACCCGTGAGCACGGGTGCGCCTTCTGGGACGTCCTCGATGGCGAGGTGGTGGATGTTGCCGGGTCTGGTGGCTAGCTTCTTGGGCGGGTTGCGGGGTTGGTTGGCCCCCTGGTAAGATGATTGCCCTCCACCTTGTCGATTCTGCGGACAATCCTTGGCGAAGTGCCCCGTACGTCCACACGTGAAACACGTGTACGGGGTTTGGCCAATACGAAGGGGAGGACGGAATCCCGGTGCACGTGGTGGAGGTGGAAGTGCACGTGGAACCATCCCCTGTTGTTGCTGCGGCCGAAATCCGCCGTTGTTGAACTGACGACCACGGAACATTGGTGGTCGCGATGGCGGCTGCCACCTCTGGCCGGATGGTGATCGATACACCATACGGTACTTCTGAGGAGTACCACCTCCGCTGCTCTGTGGAGCACCCCTCTTCTTTTTATCGGAGGACAGCTCGCGCGTAGCGTCCTCCTGCATGATAGCGGCATTGACTATGTCGTTGAAGTCGCCGCGGTTGAACAGGACAAGCTTGTCCTTCAACTTGGGGTTCAAACCCCGGTAGAAACATTCCCGCTTCCGATCTTCGGTATTCACTTGGTCCTGAGCATATTGGGCCAAGTGGTTGAATGATTTGGAGTATTCGTATGCACTCCTTCCGCCTTGCCTTAGCTCCAAGAACTCTTGAAGCTTCCTCCTCATAATCCCGGGAGGGATGTGGTAGGCGCGAAATGCCTCCCGGAATTCGGTCCAACTTACAACATGGCCTGCGGGGCGTGCGGCAAGGTAATTGGCCCACCACGCACCGGCAGACCCCTGCAGTTGTTGCGCTGCAAACAATGTCTTCTGCTGTTCGGTTACCGCGAGTAAACCGAACTTTCCTTCAATGGTGCGGAGCCAGTTATCCGCGTCCAACGGTTCTTCAGCTTCTCTGAATATCGGTGGGTGTGTCGATGAGAAATCAGAGTAGGAACTCTGAAATTGCTGACGCGGTCCATCATCCTGTCGTCCCCCTTGACGGGACGAGTGTTGCACCAACGTCCGCAGTAACTCGGTTTGCTCGTCGCGCGAGCCGAGCACTGCAGCGAGAACCTCCGCGAGACTCCTGGGGAGTGTGGTTGGAGGGGGTGGAGGTGGTTGCGTCTGAGGCGTATTCTGACCCGGGGGTGGTGTGTCATCCCCCTGTCCTCCACTAGATCCTCCCACCTCTGAGGCTGTACGAGTACGCACCATACTGCAATATAATGAATAACACGGTAAGTCCTATTGCCTCAAGTTTGTCCTCCCTTAGAAATGCGGTAGACAATAATAGACGAAGCATAACATTTACATATATTGATAAAGCACAAACTTTATACAAAATATATCATCTCAAGACCAAGTTTACAGTAGTAAACCCAAAATGATGGATTCCCTTTATGGAAATACATCTCTACCATACTTGGCCTTCCTGACATGTCATACTCATCTCATTAGCTAGACACCACAACCATTACTCTTAATATGACACAAACATGGTCACAAAAGAGAAACACTAGCAACCATTTAACTATATGCCGCCTGGTGTTGGCGGAAGTGCTACCACATCTAACTTCAACACGCTCTATTCGACGTATTCAAGTTCTTCTGGGTCTTCTTCTTCTTCTTCATCTTCAGGGCTAGGCACCTCTGATACGGGTGCTGGAGTAGAAGTTGATACATCGTTCAACATCAACGTCTTCTTGGCAGCCATAGCTTGCCAATCTGCCTGTATCATAAACATCCCCCAGGCCTCATTCTCTTGCTGAGCCTGTTCACAGCTGGTCTTCCAGCTCTGAGCCTCTACTCTGGACTGATCCCTGTCTGCAGTCACCACGTTCAACTGTGTGTCCCGTTGGTGCCCATAAAGTAGGCTTGCCTCCAAGTCAATATCTCTCTCTAGAGTCTCCTGGCGAGACGCGGCCAAATCCATAACAGCGTCATGCCATTGATTCTCCCTAAGGTTCAAACGATGATTAAGAGGAGCCATCATATCCCTAAGTCCGTCATTTGCCCACTCAAAGTGGTTTGCTCGCTTCATGGCTTGCTTCAGATTGTTTGTCAATTCTTTTATGCATGTCCTTTGATTACCCTTCTCGCGATGTGAGGCTGCTGCATACATCGCTAAGGCTGTTGCGGATGTTTCGCCATGCTCTCCCACCTCCGCAAGCAAGCGGGTTGCCCAGGCTTCAGAAGCCCTGCCGTTGACTGGAAAGAACTCATACGGAGTACCCACCAGATGACGGTAATGGAGTTTGCAAAACCTCCCTATGGCAACACTTGCAGCGTAGCTCCATGTTTCTTCTAATATCAATCCTTTGATCTTGATGGAGTATGGAGCCCATCCGAGGTGCGGTGGACCGGCAGGCACATCGACGTAGATGGTGCAACTCCACATACCGCCCTCCTGGAACTTCTTGCCCCAATAGCTAGGTAACACCAAATAGCCAAACTGGCCGAGCAACCGTGCAAACACGTCCGGAAAACCGGCGTGCCCGGTGCATGTTGAGAACACCCATCCATTAGGCAACTGAATTCTTGGTGCTGCCATCTGTGGACAAATATACCCGAACATCAATACACCGTTTAAGTATGCGACCCAATCACTGGTGATGTGGGATAAAAGAAATATCCATAATCAATTGGTTCAGTCAAAGCTGCAATCTGGAAATGAGTACAGTTCTGGTTTATCTGACCTGTCTGCAGTAACCCGTAAGTTTCATACAGAAGAAGTCAGAACTAAACTTTCTGTTGAATACAAAAATTGTAGTACACTTCAAAACCTTTCCAGATTGTACTCATACAGCCACTGTTGAACTAGTATGAACAATCTATACCAGTTTTAAGTTGACTCAAGGGTTCTGAAAATTTCGACAGAACCTCCCCTGTATATGGGCTTATCTCCACATTCTATACAGGTTCATCATGATGAGATATTGAGGTAGTGTCAAAATAAACATTGAGTAACATCGTGTTAACAATCCAGAACTAAAGAAGTTCCACCACGACAACCTTGTCATGAAGGTATTATGCATCAATTCACTAGTATGTGCAAACTGTTCCAAGTTCTGGACTGCAGGAACCAAATTTGCGACAAATGGAATTAGGCATAGCTACACCTAGATTCAGGTCAGGAGTGATAAATAAAGTTGATAGATGACTCCCTAAGCTTTCCAGAAATGTACATGCGGAACCATATCACTGTTCTGGATTAGGGGTTATAATTATCCGAACTCAACAGTAAAGCTGACTGGTTTGCGTCAGCAGTCATGCAGTTTACTGTGCTGACTTCCCAATTTGGTCAAACTCCAATTAAAATCAGGAAGGACCCCTCCCCAAAACAAACTCGTGAATCTCCACCTACCCTTCTCAAACATATATCCCAAATAAGGTAGTGGATTCTTCTACAGTGAGTTATGGCAAGAATACAGAAATGGTACAAAGGTGGGTTCATGTGGAGTAATTACAGTAAACCCCAGATTTCAACAGATTAACAAGCTTTTCTGTCTTTATGGTCAATGGAAAAGTTGGAGAGACCTTCATGAGCTTTCCATTCATGTAGGATACTCTTATGATATCTAATTGCTAACCAAGATTACAACCTGGCGAAGTTGAGCTTACTTCTACCAGAAAGCAAGAATCTCGGTCCTACCCACTTTATCAAGTCGAGCCCGAAATTATCAGTATCTGATAGTCGGACTTTCTCAAAACACAATGCAACCATTCTGTCGGTGGGGAGGGTCTAGTATCATGTTTGATACTGACGGTACTACGTGCCTCACAAAAGGAAATTCTATCCGGTACATCCGGTTACGTCTATAGGTGGTTCCTATATCGTTCCCTCGCAAACGGCTTCTACACGGGTTGCTACCGGAGTTAGGTTACCTGCAGAAGACAAACAATCCCCTTTCACACCTTCGCACCTCAGGGGCGGCACGGGGAAACACGGCAGGCAGTCACAATAATATATAACTAAAAGTAAATACATACGACTCTGGCGTGAGTCGTCCTCGAGCGAGGCCATGTCTCGAGGTACATGGCTGTAAATACGTCTGTACAGCAAAGACTCCCGTACGATCCGGCTTATATACGCTCGGGCATACGTATTCGCATGTTCTCATAGATATGAGAACACACTATCGGGTTACATACCACCCGACGGGGTTTCCCTCTAACTTTGTGTCACGCTGGGGTACCGCGTGTCATATGTTCTTAGAAACATGGAAAGTTTCAAAGACTCATATTGACTTTCCGTGCCAAGCCACGGAAATTTCACATACCACCTCTCGTATGCTGAGTTTACCGAGATTGATCCGCTCTCGGTGGCGTACCTTACCTCTTACCTGATGTCGGAGCGTCGTTACAGAATATAATAACACATAGTTAGTTTACCACCTTTATGTCTTATACTAATAATACTCCTTATAACGGCATATAACTAATTCCTCACTCAAGTTCCTAATTTTTGAAAATATGTTCTTTTCCGGTACACTGTTCCCAACGAAGCTCTGATACCATGTCTGTGGGGACCGGAATCAACACATCCGAGGATCTCATTGGGTGGTGTCGTGCGATGCGACACCCAACAGTTTACAAGAATAGAACCAGAATAAAGTACAAGACCACGTCTTTTATTTAAATACACAGCGGAAGTTTTCACAATACTAGCGGATGTAAAGAAATATATACATACCATAGCTACGCTCTCAGCACTAGCTATGCAAAAAGCAAAGTTTTCCATGCCAGGGATACTTTGCACTATTAACACTCAAACTATGGCGGCGTGCAGGGTTCCCACTCGGCTGTACACCCTGGAGGGGGTGTTGCCTCATCGTCAAACCCATCCTCAAAAGGGTAACCTGCAAAAACTCGTTAACTGCAAACGTGAGCTTAAGGCTCAGCAAGACTTAACCGTCACACTAGACAGATGCACGGGGACAATAAACATAGGTAAGGAATAGCATAAATAACTCGCCTACAAGTGGATCCTTATAACCAAGTTTTAAGTAGCAAATGACATTCTCTGAGCACGGCACATCATGGGCTCCACAATCAAACAAGAAACGTTTTACCGATGATATGACATGCCCAAAGCACATAATGCTATTACAGCTAAAGTATGGGGAAATTGTAAATCTTTAGTTATACTATTTCTAAATCAAACAAAGTTGCAAAGTAATTATAATTCAATATCATATGACTTTCCTGACTTCTTTAGTATTTACTACGTCGCGACTGCGACAGACAAGTGGTACTCTATTACTGCGAGGGACAGTGATTGCAATCAAGACACACCCGGTCAACACGACACATACATCGTTCGGAAGTGTCAGCGAGTACACCTGTACCTACATAACACTTCAGTACTAGGCGTATATGGCCACCTTTCACAAGAAACTCAAAGGCTGAGCCCGTCTCACCTCCGCAAACAGAAGGTCTCCGCACAGAACACCTCATGTGTCTGCCGACCGATTTACACCTTACTGTCCTCAACCCACCCCTATCGATGGTGAGTTAATGGGTCTCAACACCCCAGTTATCAAGTTACATCAGTTTATTGGATTCCATATGTCCATTATATTGCCGGTACAATTCAAGCTTGTCCGAAGGGGCTGCATACGGACGGGCCTTAATCGACACAGGCAGGGCTATGCGACCGAGACTCAATTCTCGCCGCTTCCTATCCATTCCCTGCCCGGTCTCAATTTCATTATATTAAACCATTTTCTTTTCAACCAATCCTGTGAGATACATCTCTCGCGAGTAGATTCCAACTACTCGACTTCTACCGGATTTCCTATGCATTAGCAAAGCAGTTACTACAGGTCAAACTGTAACTCGTGCCAAACAAACCCCTGGGATTTTTGGTCATGCAAGTGGAGTATCATTCACCCTAAACGTAATGCACAATTCATATACTATCCATCATAGTGATAAAGCAAAAGCTCATAAACGACTTAAATGCAAACCGGGGCTTGCCTTGTTGCAAGTCAGGTTCTGAGTTAAAAATTGGAAGGTTCTCTTCCAAGGCTTCTGGCTCCTCCTCGACTTCGGTCACTATACGATATGCAGATAACATGGATATATAAATGACTTTGAAATTTATTTATTATAAGACCATAACTTAATTCATGGTGATCACTATATGACAGGGACCTTGATTGTCTTTGGAACTTCGATGGTAGATACTAGGGAATATGATCAAAGCTCTTGCAAAGAACAGGAGATGATCATAGCAGATTGTGGTCTCCGAAAGTATGGCAAGCAAATCAACTTCCAAAAATTTCCGAGAGGAAACTGTAGCTCGAACCTAGCTAACAGTTGATAATCAAGATGGAGGGAGTGGTTCTGGTCTTAGCAAAATTTGTTTTCATAATTTTCTAAGCTGTGGGGAAGGAGTTATTGTATTTCTAATTCGGTAGGAATTTCTGGATTTACTTTATGATTGAGTTTCTAGACATTAAACCAATATTTAGTTTGTAACTGATTTAGGACTAGTATAGTAGGTTGATTAAATCCAAGACTTTAACAGGAGCTAGGGAATGACTAAAGGAAGACTCTGTAAAATTTTGGGACCTAATAAAGCAACCTAATAGCTGTGAAAATTCAATAACTGAATAAGGAAATTGAATTATACAGAGAGTTAAACAGGTTCTATGGCTCCCAAATTTTACCTGATAATCAAGAATAGGACAATAAATTTTATGTGAATTTTGGGGATTTTTCCTGTGGATATCTTGTCTGGAAAAATTTTATTTGCATTAGGAAAGATTATTTTCTACAGAATTTAACTCTGAGTTTCACAGAACGTAATTGGTATTGACAGAAACTAGAGCTCGAGTGCTTTCGAACAAAATTTGTTTGAAGAATTTTGGAGTATCCTACAGAAAGTTATGGATTTTCTAAGTTGGAGCCTATTCTGGAATAATTTCCTAATTTGATTTAACTCGTGGGCCCCACTGTTTTAAAATGAACCAATAGTATTTAAACCACACGGGGTCCACAGGTTTCCGCCGCGTAGCCACAGCAAATCCGTGGCCACACCCGATCTGACGGGATTTACCGCCGCTGACACGCGGGACCCGCCGCGTCGTCTTCTACCTCCCGACGCGGGCGGCACGCGGGGTTCCCGCGGCGGTGCTCTCCGGCGAGCCTCGCCGCCGGCCAATCCAACGCACCAGAATCGCGGAAACTTGCCGCCTGGGGGTTTTTGGGGTCGCTGAGCACGGTGGTGAGGTCAATGGGTCTTGAAACTCGCCGGAAAAGGTCGTGCGACGGCGGTGGCGGCGATGAGTGCTCGGGCATCATAGAACTCTCTAAGGAGTAGCTCAAATCACTTGGGAATTGCTCCAAAACCTTTCTGGGATGATGGAGTTCAAGGATATGGGCGCAGAAGGGGAGTGAGTTGCCGGGAATCATGAGTTCGACGGTGAACCGAGGTTTTCTCACCGGCGGCGAGTAAAACTCGAAATTCAGAGCCGTTGCTTGATGATCCTTAAAGGTTTTTGCTCAGACAGGATCGCTAGGGCCTATAGAAACTATCTCTAAGTAATTGCAAAGGATGATTGCTTGCCGAAAAGGAATTTGACATGAAATCATAGCTAGCTATCTACCTTCGGCCGTAGGGGAAACGAACAATAACTTGCTCAGGCTTCAACGATAAGGGAAACGGTTTGTACCATGAGTTAGAGTTTGATCAGGCGCACCTTTTTGCTCTTTGGAGCTAGGCTTGAAACGGCGCGGAACGGCGGCACGCCGCGGAGCAGTGGCGAGCGGCGGCGATGGCGCGCGGCGGAAGAAAAGTGGCGAGGCAGTGGAGCTGCGATCGGGGATGAGGATTAAAAGGAGCTTCGGCCGGCCTTTTATAGAGCCGCGGCGAGCAGGCAGGCAGCTCGCTGGAGCTGCATGCGCGCGCGGTGTCGAGCGGGGGCGCGGCGGTGCAGAGGTGTCGGGGTTGAGCTGATCCGTTTAAAAGGGGAGCTGACATGTGGGGCCCACCATCCAGTGATTTTCCACACAGTTTACTTACTAATTCATTTAAAAATAGAAGATCAACTCCAAAAATCATGAAATTTTGTGGAGATGGCAAATGAATTATTCTGAACACAATGGTGAACTCAATTCTTATGTTTAAAGAAGTTGGGGAAGAATTAAAAATTCAGATTCGAATTTGATTCAAATTTGCCAAGCACCTCAATAAAAATAGTAGATGAGTTTCTAAAATCTTGAAACTTTGTAAGCATGCTATTGGGAAATTTAGGAGCTCATGGAAAAATTTAGAGCCCTTAATTTGAATATTTGGTTTAGAGCTTATTAGGGCTTCATTGTGTATTGCTTACTAATCCTTATCCAAAAATTCTTATTCTTAAAAGGTGAATAGAATATAATTTGGATTCATGGTGAAGTCTAATACCCATGATAAAAGAATCTAACAAAGAGTGCAAGAAAAGTTTTGGATGGCATAGTCCATGTGTACCACTATATTGGAGATCCAAAATAGTTGATCACAAAACCCATATGAACTTAACATGCCATAAAAGTGGGGTTTTACACCTGTTCCGCCAGTCTTGAAATGAACCGGCTAAGGGCTGCTAGACATCCAGTCAGCTTTTGGACGTCCTTGATGCAGGCTGGTGGCCGCATGTCTTCAATGGCTTTGATGTTTGCCGGATTAGCTTCTATGCCCCGGTGACTTACCAGGAAACCAAGAAGTTTTCCGGAGCTAACCCCGAAGACACACTTGTCTGGGTTTAGCTTTGTGCGCATGGCCCGCAACTTGTCGAAGATAGCCTGTAAGGTGTCAAGGAGTGACTCCTTGTTCTTGACCTTGACCACGATGTCATCGACGTACACTTCCACTATGTCTCTAATGAGTTCTTCAAAAGTTTTGCACATAGCTCGTACAAAGGTTGAAGCTGCATTCTTGAGACCAAATGGCATGGCTGTATAACAGTACAATCCATCTACTGTGATAAAAGAGGTATGCTCTTCATCTTCCCTAGACATTCTGATTTGATGATAGCCAGAATATGCGTCTAGGAAACACAGTAATTCACACCCGGAGGTGGAATCCACTATCTAATCTATTCTAGGTAGTGGGAATGGATCTTTTGGGCATGCCTTATTTAGTGTTGTGTAGTCGATACACATCCGAAGCTTCCCGTCGGCCTTGGGTACAACGACTAGGTTTGCCATCCATTTTGGATGGAAGACTTCTCGGATGAATCCAGCTTCGAGCAACTTCTTCACTTCTTGTCGAATGAAGTTCTGTCGCTCCACGGATTGCTTCCGAGGCTTCTTATGTACAGGTCGGGCGTCAGGGTATATCTTCAGTTGTGCTCAATCACTTCCCTAGGGATCCCAGGTATTTGTGACGGTTGCAAGGCAAACACGTCGACATTAGCCCGGAGGAAAGTGATGAGCGTGAGTTCCTATTTGTCATTCAGTCCTCCCGATATACGGGTGGTCTGAGCGGCATCGGAACTGATTTGGACGACTTTGACGGGAATGTCGGTGTCGCCTCTTGGCTGCACACGAGGTGCAGAAGTCGAGGCTCGCTGACGAATGCTCGGGGGTTTCGGAGCTTGTTCCTGCCTGGAGTCCTTCTCTTGCGCCGTAGTAAGCGCATGAAGTTCTTCCAGAGCAGTTACTCCGACAGTACGATCTCCACGGATCCAGAGAACTCCTACTGGTGTTGGCATCTTTAACACCAAGTAGCCATAATGAGCAGCTGCCATGAATTTGTACAAAGCAGGCCTGCCTAAGATGGCGTTGAAGGGTAAGTTGATCTGAGCAACATCAAAGACCAACTTCTCGGTGCAATACTTCTCCCGGGTCCCGAAGGTAACGGGGAGAGTGATAGCACCGAGTGGGGTAATGGCTCCCGGACCTACTCTGGAGAAAGGTCGGGAGGGGTGGAGATCCGAAGATCGGAGCTAAAGCTTGGTAAAAGCTTTGAAGCTTATGAGGTTGAGCCCCAAACCTCCGTCTACCATAACGTGGTGGAGCTGGATGTTATTGATGGTAGGAGATACCATCAAAGGTAACTGGCCTGCTCCAACCATGCTTCGAGGGAAGTCCGAAGCATCAAAAGTGATGGTTGTGTCCATCCACTTCCAATGAGGCTCCGCCCTGGCTGTAGGAGCTACAGCAGCCATGTCCCGACGCATTGTCTTGAGGATGCGGCGGGAGGTGATGTCCCATGATCCACCAAAAATGGTGTTCATGGTCTTCCGACGCTCATTGCCAGAGACGTCAGAATCATCATCGACGGAGGTGTAGACGGCCTTCAGGAACTTTTTGGGATTCTGAAAACCTAACTCCTCTTCAGCCGGAGCTTCGTCAAATTTTTGTTTTCCTTCCCTCTGTGGGAAAGAAGCTTCTTCCCGACGCTTGTTGTAGCGCTCAGCAAGGTTTTGGACCTCCCGACAGTCTTCCAAACTGTGGCTGTCTGTTTTGTGAATTGGACACCACACCTTGGGTTTGCCACCGTCTTCAAAAGACGATCGAGGTCGCTTCTCGGGGCGTGGCCCCCGGCCACCCGGAGCTGCAGCAGCTGCAACATTAGATGCGCCAGCCGACGGCTTCTTCTTGCCGTTGGTCTTTTTCTTCTTCTTGCCACTCATGGAGGCAGTGGCTTCGCCTTTGGAGGATTTTTTATGATCCCCCAGAGTGGTTTGGAGTGCATTTCACAGCCCTCCACAGCTCTGGCACATTTGTCAGCCAAGCTGAAGAGTTCCGTGACACTGGTGATCTCCTTGATCGCCAGTTTCTTGAACATCTTCTTATCCCGTACACCCTGTCTAAATGCCACAATGACAGAAGTGCTAGAGATAGAAGGGATAGTGTTTTGTACCTGAGAGAATCTCTGGATAAATGATCGCAGGGATTCTCCCCCTTTTTGCACGACTGCAAAAAGGTCCAGTTCAGTGCCTGGTCGGGTGTATGAACTCCCGAAGTTGGCGGAGAACTGCCAGCACAACTCCTCCCTACTGTTGATGGAGTTGGGTGGAAGGCTCATAAACCAGGACCGGGCGGTCCCAGTTAAAGCCACTGGGAAATAATTGGCCATTACGGCCTCATTTCCTCCAGCTACTAGGATAGTAGTGGAGTAAATCTGAAGAAATTCCACGGGATTAACGGTCCCACCAAACTTCTCCAGCAGGTGAGGCCGGAATTTCTGTGGCCACCTAACCATACGCAGATGCATGGCCAGGGCCGAACAGCCTCCTCCTACTCCTTCAGGAGCAGGAATGTCCTGAGCTTCTCGTCTTTCACGAGCACACTCAATATGGACTCGGCCGTCTTGTTGTCGGTATCGGCGATCAAGCTCCGCCCGGAGGTCATGAGTTGAAAGCCTTGACACCGTGTGAGTGCGCCGTGCCCCGGAAGGCAACGACGTCACTTGCTGCAACGTAGCACGTCTCTTGTTGTTGGAAACATGCGGACCAAGTCTGTCAGACAAGGTCCGTCGCTGCGACGGGGCCCGTCCTGAAGGAGGAGGACCCTGGTTGCTGATGCGGTCGGCTGCTGCTGCAACCAAGTGTTCCACATTGGCCCTCCACTGCTCCATTGCATCCTGGGATGCGTCCGGAGGTGGTGGGCGATGGAGCGCGTGTTCCGGGTTGTCATGATTTGCCGATGCAGTATTGACGCCGGTGCACCATCGCGCTGCCCAGCTTGATTTGCTAGCAGAGGCGGCGGTGGTGGTAGCGTGACTCCTGCTGGAACTGAGGCTCCTGCTGGTGGTTGCATATTGGAGGGATTGCCCCCAACAGCTTGAACAGCGGGATGACCGTTGGATGATCCAGCAGCTGAGTTGACCATTCTTGAAATCTCGGGCGCCCCCTACCTGGCGCGCCAAGTGTCGGTGGTTTTGATCCGGCAGATCTCCTGACACTACTAAAGTGTTAGAGGAGTTTGAGGTTCGGTGTGGGCGCGCGGAGATTCAAGAAGGTGAAGTATAAAACAGTGCAAGAGACATGAAGATTTACGTGGTTCGGGCCGCCTGAGCGTAATACCCTACTCCACGGGGTGTGTTGGTGCTATATTGGATGTATGAGCTCAAAGTGAGTTCAGAGTGTAGAGTGAGCGCGTAGAGTGTGTGTGAGTGTGTAGCCTCTATGTATCGTCGGCTTGTCCTTTTACAGTACAAGGGCAGGCCATTACAAGTTCACCTGGCCCGACATGTGGCCCCGACGGTTACTAATATTGATACACAATTGATGCGCTTAATTACCCTTAATAACTGAGTTACAGGCTTTGATAGCACCGTTACTGGTAATTAAGGTCATCCGATTGTGTGTCATTAATATAGTATTAATGACACTTAATCGGGTCTTGAAGTCCTTGATTCCCCTTTGAGGATCCGGAGCCGTTGTGGAGTCTCCCGAAGGTTAGAGGCTGAAGATCCGACGGTTGGACACGTGGCAGCTCCAAAGAATACTGTGGGGAACAGATAGGTCCGGTGCCACCTAGCACGTGTCAGTTCTGGAGCTTCCCTCGGTCTGGGGTTAGGTCCGGGGTTGCTTCTATGGTACATATCCCGGAGCTTCCCCCTTGTGGGCGGTAGCTCCGGTCTGATAGTACACGTGGCGACCCTGGGACTAACCATGTTGGGGAAGCGGGTCCGGTTATGTTTGACAGGTGGGCCTCCGAAGGTCTTCAAATCAAGTAGATGTCATTCCCTTAAGGTCTTTGCAATCCCAAAGGGTATATGGTACCTAGGGTACCGACAAATACAACCCGTCTCAATTATGTAGGTATCCGAGACGCGCCCTCCTCTCTAACAAACTTGAGATGCGCTTTCATTGAGCACGACTCATATTTTTTTTGTAACTGAGATGGACATTCCTTACCGTTCATCTCCTTTCATAATCGAATCCGGTTTGTCTCCCATACCCACCAGTCAGGCACGTCTCCTTTTGTTATTGAAGCGGGCTCATCTCCCATTCCCTCTATAGAGAGACATGCTTTATATCGGTTCATCTCGATTTTCTGTTGCCCTTCTACGACCTCCCAGCTGTGACAGAACGAGTGGCTACTAGATCTACCCTATTCTTGCTCTATTATTTCCCTCTTTCATTCTAAAAGTCTTGCTGTGATTACCAGTGGATCTTAAAACAAAAGGGTTAGTCCTCTCCTCCTCTCCCGTTCCTTACTATTTTTTTACCTTTAGATCTTCTTTGATTGAAGTTGGTTTGCGGTAGTTATCAGTGGCTTCAAATTTCTTTGATTTAGCTCTTCTTTTCTATACGTAGATGTCATCATATTGAAGTTGGATGTATGGGATGCGCCTTTGCAATGAATATATCCAAGGGGTAGATGCATTTATTGCTTTCGCGAAGAAAGACATGTTGGACAACATTAGAGGGACTATTTGTTGTCCTTGCAAACACTGGAAGAATGAGAAGAGATATCGCACAGATGAAGTATTGAGGTCACATTTGACCACGCATGGATTCATGGTGGATTATCGATGGTGGAACAAACATGGGGAGGAGGGACTTAATAAAGCAGAGATGAGAGATTCATATCTGGAGAGGGAGGTCCCTACCAGTTTCCAAGAAGATCACGATGAGGATGTGAACGAGCCAGATATATTAGGGTTCACCGATGATGACATTGAGTTTCAGGTGCATAACATAGAGGAGATGGTACGCAATGTTGAGAGACATGGCGATGATGATCAGTATAGTAATGGTGAACTTGCAAATTACAAGAAGATGATCGAAGACTCGAAGAAGCCATTGTATCATGGTTGTGCGGCTAAGTACACCAGATTGTTTGCAGTGGTAAAACTTTTCCAGTTGAAGGCAAGCAACGGATGGAGTGATTGTAGTTTTAAGGAATTGTTGATGCTCCTTAAGAACATGATACCCCAGGGAAACACAGTCCCTACGATAGTTTATGAGGCAAAACAGATAATCTGTCCACTGGGTTTGGAGGTGGACAAAATCCACGCGTGCAAGAATGATTGTATTTTATATCGTGGTCTTGAGTACAAAAACCTTGAGAAATACCCTATTTATGGAGTGAAAAGATTCTAATCGTAGGAAAAACAATGGTGATGATGAGCATAGAAGAAAAAAAGGGCCTAAAAAGGTGTTCTGGTACTTTCCTATCATTCCTCGTTTGAAGCATCAGTTTGCAAACAAGAAGGAGTCAGAATTGTTGCGATGGCACAAAGAGAAGCATAAACAGGATGCTGGAATGATAAGACATCTTGCTGATGCCACACTGTGGCGAAACATTGATTCACGAAATCCTGAATTTGCCATTGATCTGAGGAATATTAGGATCGCAATGAGCACCAATGGCATGAATCTTTTTTTGAACAGTAGCACACATAGCACATGGCCAATTGTGCTTACAATTTTGAACCTTCCTCCTTGGTTGTGCAACAAATGAAAATATATTATGATGTCAGGACAGATATTGGGGACACAACAACCTGGGAATGACATTAACACTTATTTCAGGCCTCTAGTTGAAGATCTGAAGCAATTATGGTACAACGACATAGTGCAGGCCTGGGATGACCACAAGCGTGAGTACTTTCGCCTCAAAGCCATTTTATTTATGACTGTTAGTGATTCTCCAGTGGCACGTAACTTGTACGGACAGAGTAAGAAAGTAGGTCGCGGATGTCCACATTGTTTGAGAGAAACAGACTCACAGTACTTGAGCGAGTCACGAAAAATAATGTACATGGGACATCGACACTATATTCCAATGAAGCACCCGTTTTGGAGTATGAACGATAATTTCAATGGTGACACTGAGAGGAGACATCCTCCACCTCACATCATGGGTCATGAAGTCTATGAAATGGTCAAGGATATCCATGTCGTCCTTGGTAAGCGGAAATGTACTGGCAAAAATACTGGTGAAGATGACATGTGGAAGAAGCAATCGATTTTTTGGGAGCTACCGTATTGGAAAGACTTAGACATCCGTCATTTGATTGATGTGATGCATTTTGAGAAGAATGTGTGCGAGAGCCTACTCGGAGCATTGCTTAACATGGATTGGAAAACTCCGGACCACGGACATGCACGGGCAGATCCAAAGAAAATGGGAATTAGGCCTGAGTTGTGCATCGATGACTTGGTAAAAGGAACAGAACTACCCACAACATGCATCACCCTTTCAAAAAATGAAGAAACAAGAATTTTGTGGGTTCTTGAAAAATGTGAAAGTACCATCCGGCCACTCGACGAACGTCTCAAGGCTTATTTAATTTCTAGATCTAAAAGTAGCTCCCGGTGTGAAGTCTCATGATTACCATGTATTGCTTACGCAGATGATTACTGTTGGAATTCAGAATATCTTACTGGTCAATGTTTGGGAGGCTATAATAAACTTTTTTGTATGATCAAAGATCACGTGAAAAGCTACCAGAGGGGGGGGTGAATGGTAGATTTAAAAATCTTACGCAGCGGAATCAATTAAACCCCAAACCCTTTCGGCAAAAAAACAATCTGTTAAAGATATCGTGTGTGAGACTAATCTAAACGTGTTCCACCATGACAAAAGTGGCAGATATCAGAGAGAATCAAGTCACGAAGATAACACAAAAAGAATCACTCAGATCCGTCGAGAAAAACTCAAGTTATGATCGAAAGATCAAACAATGGTCAATCTGCTCTACCCGAGAAAAAACAGTTCTGGAATGCTGCAAAGAAACTCGTGTAGATCAGAAACCAAAAATCCAATGACTGTGAAATTTTGACATATGATAGATAATCAAGTTTTGAAGACAACCTAAAAATAATCACGTCAATTGGATCTGTAAAACTCGAGTTATGATAAAAACACAGACAAAAGGTAGTGCCGTCCAGAAACTCGACGAGTAAAACTTGTCTGGAACAAGTCGGACGAACAAGGCACAAAAGTTCCTTCAAACTACGAATTTTATTCAATAGAACACAAGAGGAACAGCCCCGAAGTCGTGCAACACGAGCTCTGGGCTCCCTTGCTTATATAACCAGCCCTTAGGCCAACCCAATATCAACTAGGACTCCAATCCTACTCAGATCACGAATCGTAACTTTCCATAACTGCTCAAGATTCTTCTATACGCAGATAGAAGCAATATTAAGACTTCAAAACACCTTAGGAACGTATCCCACATTCCTAAACAACTCAAATTCGTGACCCACACGAAATACTATCATAACCAACTCGATACTTTCCATACCGAGACATAATCGACTCCGCCGCAGCCGAAGTCATCAACCGATACAATCCGATCCTTCCAACCAGATCTTCCCATCCATAAACCATCTTCGAAACCATGTTGCCACGTCATGCACCGCATGCATACGTGCAAACACCTTCCTTCGACGTCCAGTAACCTTCATATGCACCGCCCTTGATTCAATCATCCTGCGCGACCTCCTGATCAACTCAACCACAGTTCCTTCCGAACTTGGTTGTTGGAACCTCATCTCCTCCCTGAGACTAGTCCAATGGATCCCGTCACCATCGATGACTTGAACTCAAGCAACACCTGCACATGAATAAACAACCAATCCATAGGAGCCCAAGTCCTCGACTTGACTCAAGTTAGTTCCGAACACAACACCTTACGTGAGAGCCTCACATAAGCATGTTGCAAAGCATAGCAAAACGATATCAGCCATATCATCCAAAACACACCAAAAACTTAGTAAAAGAATACTAAGCAAACTTTCCAACAATATAAAGCAAGTACGAAACATTGCAAATGAAAAGCAGAAGCACTACGGTTATGTTCCGGACCTTACCAGAGCAACCCGGAGCTTGAGCCGGAGCTAACAAAAGCTAGTAGAACCTAGCGCCGGACCTTACCAAAACTAGTACAACCAAGCTCCCGCCGGAGTTTACAAAACTAGCAAGACCTAGCGCCGGAGCTAACCAGAACTAGTCGGAACTAGTAAACCCAAAAGCCGGAGCTAGAAAAATCAACTCGGAGCTTAGCAAAAACATGTCGGAGCTATCAAAAACATGTCAGAGCTAAATATAAAACTTCACCGGAGCTGACCAAAGCTAGTCGGACCTAGCATCGAACGTAACCGGAGCTACCCAAACCAAGTCGGACCTACCGTCGGACCTTGCTGTAGCTCAGAGCTAGAGTCGGACCTTGATAAAAAGGTGTTTTGGTGATATTCAAAACTTTTATCATCAAAGCCAAGTGTATTCACTATAAGCCAATGTATTCAACACATATAGGTCTTACAATCTCCCCCTTGATGAATGCATTGGCAACACCATTTAATATCCGAACATTGGCTTATTCACATAAAAGTTTTTGAAGGCAATTTCTCTCCCTTTGTAAATCAAAAGTAAAATGAGAGAAAAATCAAGGCAATTTCTCCCCCTTTGTAAATCAAAAGTAAAATGAGAGAAAAATCTCTCCCCCTTTATTATCTCTCCTTATGCACATATTCGCTTTCTCTTCATGCTTATCTCTCCCCCTTTGAAAATGTATTCAGCAAGTCATGAGCATATAAACAATTTATCTCTCCCTCTTTAGTTGTTATGAGCATATTATAACATATACATATAAACAAAGCTCATCCAAGTCATACTATCAAGTACCTTACATTATCACATCAATGAAATACATAAAGTAGTGTAAGCCATGCTAGAGATCAAATGTAATTTTCAATTTAAGCAAGTCATGATCTCACAAACTTAACTATTTCAAAACCTGAAAGCATGACACTAGTTGCTGCATTTTATTATTTTTCAAAGCATAAATTTAGATCATATGATATTTGCAAGAGATTATATGCGCATCTGCCTTATTCTAACCAACCAAGCCAAACCTATGTCATTTGACAATCAGAAGCTTAAGGACATGGTTTTAGTCATACATAACTTCTTCCAAGTTCATATCTAAGTGCAATGATAAGCTATCTCAGAAAAAGAAGTGCGATGCATGCATATTCTCTTGATCTTTTCTCAATTTATATTTGTTCATAAAAACTCAACATGTGAGTTGATTACTTGATTGATTCTTTATGATTAAAAGCATTTGTGAGCATGCAACAAGTTCAAAACAGCAAGAAAGTTCGACCATGACCAGATTTAGTGTAAGTAATTATTCCAATTACTAGACATGGCAAAAACTACAAAATGTATAACACGAGTAATGTAGTAAGAACTTTCAGCATGTAAAAGGAATCACAAAGTCATATATGTATGAAATACTATGCTCATATTATTTTAGTTCAGATTCACACATAGACTTCCCAAGTTTCAAAAACTCCCCCTCAATTTAAGCCATGAGGATGCATAACCCCTATTTCACTATGAATGTAACAAAAACGAGTGAAATCCAAAGGTTTTGTAAAAATGTCAGCCAATTGTTTTTCGGTATCTACATGGTGAAGCACAATGTTTCCTTTTTCAACGTTATCTCGGAGAAAGTGATACCTAATGTTAATGTGCTTAGTTCTAGAATGTTGCACGGGGTTTTTAGCAATGCAAATGGCACTAGTGTTATCACAGAATAGTGGAACACTATCTAGATCAACCCCATAGTCCTTAAGTGTTTGAACAATCCAAAGAATTTGTGAGCAAGCACTAGCAACAGCTACATATTTAGATTTGGTTGTGGATTGTGCAACTGAATTTTGTTTTCTAGAGGACCAAGCACCAAGAGAATTACCAAAAAAATGACAAGCACCGGAAGTACTTTTGCTATCAATCCTACAACCCCCAAAATCAGCATCCGAAAAAGCTTTCAAAGTAACGGTTGAGGAATAAGGAAGAAAAATGCCAAATTCTTGAGTTCCATGTAAGTACTTGAGAATCCTTTTGACGGCCTGACAATGTGAAACACGTGGGGAAGCTTGAAACCGTGCACAAAGACATACGCTGAATTGTATGTCCGGTCTTGATGCCGTGAGGTACAAAAGTGATCCGATCATGCTTCTATATTCTTTTTGATCCACGGGTTCACTATCTTCATCAAGTTCAAGTGTTGTTGCTGTTCCCATTGGTGTCCGAAGAGGCTTGCTTTTGTCCATGTTGAAGCGCCTTAGGAGGTCTTTGGTATACTTCGTTTGATGCACAAAGGTACCCTCCTTGGTTTGCTTGATTTGCAGCCCCAAAAAGTAAGTGAGTTCACCCATCATACTCATTTCAAATTCGGAACTCATCATTGCTGAAAACTTGGACACAAGATCATGAGAAGCACAACCAAAGATAATATCATCCACATACACTTGAACAAATAATGAGTAATTTCCATGCTTAAGCACAAAAATAGTTTTATCAACCTTGCCCATGGTAAAACCTTTTTCAAGTAAGAATGTTTTTAACCTATCATACCATGCTCTAGGGGCTTGTTTGAGACTGTACAAGGCTTTGGACAGTTTGTAAACATGATTAGGAAAATCTGGATTTTCAAAACCCGATGGTTGTTCGACATAAACCTCCTCATCTATGTAGCCATTAAGAAAATCACTTTTAACATCCATTTGATATAGCTTAAAACCTTTAGATGTTGAAAAAGCTAACAAAATTCTTATGGCTTCTAATCTAGCGAGAGGAGCAAAAGTTTCATCAAAATCTTGACCTCCAACTTGAGTGAAACCTTGAGCAACCAACCTAGCCTTATTCCTAACCACAACCCCATCCTCACTTTGTTTATTTTTATATACCCATTTAGTTCCTATTAAAGTGTGACCTTGAGGTGGAGGTACAAGTTTCCAAACATTATTTCTTTCAAAATTTTCTAACTCTTCTTGCATGGCAATAATCCAAGATTCATTAGTGAGTGTGTGTGATATATCTTTGGGTTCAAAAGAAGCAACAAAAGCAGAATGAGCATAAGAGTTTGGATCGCAAAACCTGGACCGTGTGACTCATTCGTGCAAGCTTCCAATCATCTGTTGTGGGGATGATCTTTGTAAAAATGTAGGGGAACAGATGTCTCACAAGCTTCTTCTTCATTAGGTTCATCGTAGATTGATGAGCTTGTGACTTGTGGACAATCAGGACCAGCATAGGTGATAGCCGGAGCTTGTTCAATGTCCGGAGCTGGACACGTGTCAACTTCGGAACTACTAGGCAGTATCACTGGCTCTTCTTCATCTTCGAAAATACCCTCCCCCTGAGGATACGGATCTGGTCCTGCAACACCAGAGCTAGTACCTGGGCTACCTTCATCAAAAGACGCTTCACAAGTCTCCACAATTTTGTTAGTGTCAAATAAAAGCACACGGTAGCCTCTAGTATGAGATGGATAACCAAGAAACATGCCATCAATGGATCTAGGTTCAAATTTATCAAGATTACCATGTTTCTTAACAAAGCATTTGCAACCAAAGACCCGAAAGTGTGTAACACTAGGCCTATGTCCAAACCGAAGCTCATATGGTGTTTTACCTAGCTTAGCATGCAAGAAAACATGATTTGAGACATAACAAGCGGTTTCGAACGCATCAGCCCAAAATTTCCTAGGAGTTTGATATTCATCAAGCATAGTCCTAGCCATCTCAACTAAGGTTCTGTTCTTTCTTTCTACAACACCGTTTTGTTGAGGTACATATGGTGAAGAGAATTGATGATCTATTCTATTTTCAACACAAAAGTGATCAAAAGATTGATTTTTAAATTCAGTTCCATTATCACTTCTAATTGCTTTTAATGATCCTGGGTGATCAATTGATATTCTAAGAAATAAAGTTCTAAAGTGACTATAAACTTCATTCTTAGACGCCATAAAGTAAACCCAAGAGTATCTAGAATAATCATCAACGATAACAAGAACATACCATTTACCTCCGAAGGATTGAACACGTGAAGGTCCTACGGTGTCAAGGTGCAAAAGTTGACACGGTTCAATTGTCATGATCATTGTGAGAGGAGTATGTGAACCAGCAACCATCTTAGCATGTCTACAAGAAGAGCACACAATTTCTTTGTCCCCTTTAAGCTTAGGCAGCCCACGTATGCAATCAAGAGCACTAACACGCGTTAGGTGATCAAAGCCTACGTGACCAAGTCTACGATGCCAAAAATATAATTCCTTTGAATCATTAGCAACTAGACACCTATGCTTAGAGGAAGACATATCAAAATCAGCTTTAAAAACTCTTCCAGACCGAGACATGTTAAAAACAAGCTCACTATTTGAACCTACAACTTTGCAGCAATTTTTACTGAAAATAATTTCTAGATTTTCATCTAGCAATTGTGCAACAGAAAGCAAGTTGTATTTCAAATTTTTGACAAGTGCCACACACTTCAATGTGTAGTGATCATTTACTCTAACCGAACCCTTAGCAATTATAGGAGTTGAAGAATTATCGGCAAAAGTAACATTCTCTACACGTGACACAAAAGAGAGGGAGGAGAACCAATCTTTGTTACCGGTCATGTGGCGTGAGCAACCTGAATCCACAATCCAAATGTTCTCCTTCCTCAAACGTGTAACCTACATAGAAGCACAATACGTCGATGACTCAATACTGGGGTTAGTCAAAAGGAATTTAGGAATCCAGTACTGAGTCACGCGATGTGCAACAGGAAAAACACGCGAAAGCTGAGACAAAACAGCAGGTTTATGAGTCAAAGTTTGAGATTTTTTATTCTTAACTACTGACCTATAAGGTGTTACTTGTGTAGCACAAAAATCAGTAGCTCCGGAGGCAAAAACAGAAGGTTCGGAGGTAAATTTTGAATGTTTTTGACTCAAAACAGCAGGTTGTACATTCGGTTCAATGTGTGCAGCAAATTCTGCATGAAAGTTATGAGATCTAGCAACCATTCTTTCCCTTTTCTGTTGTTTAGCTAGTCTATAACAAAAATCTATGACATGACCATCTCTACCACAAAAGGTACAATGAAATTTAACTTTGTGTTCATGTCTAGATGAGCAAGCAATATTTTTATTTGAAACCGAATGAGACAACACTCCCGCAGATTTGAAAACCACTCCTTTTTGTTTAGGAACTGTTTGAATCAAACCACTTCCTAATGACTTTACAATTTTAGGTGGATGTACCTTAGCATGAGCATGAGAATCAAAACCTAAACCAGTTTTATCATTGCAAGACTTGGAAGAATTCAGCAGTAAGTTTAGGTTCTTATTCCCATTACAAAACCGATCTAATGTCCTATGCATGTCATCAAGTTTATTGGACAGACCAAGGCAATTTTCACATGAAGTTTTTCCTTTTAGTTTGCAATTTGAACAAAATTTAACTTCATGAGAACATAAAGCATTGTTCAATATAGAAATTTCATTCATAGCATCCTGTAGTTTCTTATCAAGATCATCACAAGTAGAACAATGCAAATCAATTGTAGAACAAGAAGCATCTTTTAAGTTTCCAATATTAAGTGCAGCAAGCTTTTTGCTCTTTTCAATTTCAAGTTCAAGTTTATCAAGTGTGGATGTGTGCGCACTTCTTAATGAGGACAATTGTTCATATATTAAATCACATGAGGAACATGCATCATCACTAGGAATCAAAGTTTTTAAACGGTTGATTTCAGATTCTAGTGATTATAGCAGCACTATCCCTAAGCTTTTTGTCCTTTTTCTTAACAATAACAGTGGCACGAGAAATAGCATCACACATTTCTTCGCAAGTAGGACATACCTCTTCATTGTCACTGTTGTGTTCTGCCTCCTCCATACTTGATCTTGACTTGCCCGCCATGAAGCACAAGTTTGCCAAATCATCTTCATCTTCATCACTTCCAATGTCCACGTCACTTGAATTGAACTCTTGAAGCGCGGTGATGAAACTGTTGATCATCTTGCGTCCTATGGTACCTTTCTTCTTCTTGTTAGAATTTCCAGAGGAGGTCCGGACCTTGCTTTGTTTTTCTTCCCGGGTGGTCGAACCTGAAAGGTTAGGGCATTCTGTACAAAAGTGTCCTATTTTACCACATTCAAAGCAGCATTGAGGTCCTGAGCTTCCTCTGCTTCTAGTTCTCACATTTTGCAATGCTTTTGAGAATCTAGTAGAGATGAGTGCCAACTCCTCTTCTGGAAATTCTTCGATCTGCTCCAGGGTTAGTGAGGACAACAAAGCAAGAGTATTGCAAGATGATGATTGGCCGGAGCTAGACATATCACGTTGTGAAACAAATGCAATAGACTTATTTGGGTTCTTACGTGCTAGGATGTCAATTTCATGAGTTTTTAGTTTAGAATAGAGTACATCTAATGTAAGAGAACTCATGACAGTAGATTCACGAATAGATGTGACTTTCATCTCCCAAATTGACATATCTAATGCACTTAGCATTTGCCTAGCATTTTCAGCATCTGAAAAATTAACATTGACACTATGCAAGTTGCTGAGAATTTTATTAAAGCGGGCAAAAAGGTCATCAATAGACTCACCGGGTTGCATCTTGAAGCGCATGTATTCTTTCTTGAACATGTCTTGCCTTACCTCTTTGATCGTGTTGGATCCTTCGTGGTAGTCACAAAGTGCTTTCCACACATCGTATGCAGATCGGAGGTGTGCAACACGGTCAAAGTCGCTTTGTGTTAATCCTTGTATGATCAAGTTCCAAGCCTTGTTGTTGTTGTCGACATCTCTCAGATTTGTAGCCGTAACTTGATCGTTTGATGGCACTTCGCAAGGCTTGTATACCTTCTCCCATATTGCAAAGCCTTGTGCCTGGATGAAAGCCTCCATGCGTGCCTTCTAAACCTGAAAATCAATACCAGCAAACACACAAGGTTTGGCGGAGTACTTCTCCATGATGATTAGTCAAAAACACGTGCAAATCACAAAGATTAGAGCACCGTGGCTCTGATACCAATTGTAGGATCGAAGAGCACGTGAAAGGTTACCAGAGGGGGGTTAATGGTAGATTTAAAAATCTTACGCAGCGGAAACAATTAAACCCCAAACCCTTTCGGCAGAAAAATGATCTGTTAAAGAAATTGTGTGTTAGACTAATCTAAACGTGTTCCACTGTGACAAAAGTGACAGATATTAGAGAGAATCAAGTCACGAAGACAACACAAAAAGAATCACTCAAATCCGTCGAGAAAAACTAAAGTTATGATCGAAAGATCAAACAATGGTCAATCTGCTCTACCCGAGAAAAAACAGTTCTGGAATGCTGCAAAGAAACTCGTGTAGATCAGAAACCAAAAATCCAATGACTGTGAAATTTTGACATATTATAGATAATAAAGTTGTGAAGACAACCCAAAAAGAATCACGTCAATTGGATCCGTAAAACTCGAGTTATGATAAAACCACCAACAAAAGGTAGTGCTGTCCAGAAACTCGACGAGTAAAACTTGTCTGGAACAAGTCGGACGAACAAGGCACAAAAGTTCCTTCGAACTATGAATTTTATTCAATAGAACACAAGAGGAACAGCCCCAAAGTCGTGCACCACGAGCTCTGGGCTCCCTTGCTTATATAACCAGCCCTTAGGCCAACCCAATATCAACTAGGACTCCAATCCTACTCAGATCACGAATCGTAACTTTCCATAACTGCTCAAGATTCTTCTATATGCAGATAGAAGCAATCTTAAGACTTCCAAACACCTTAAGAACGTATCCCACATTCCTAAATAACTCAAATTCGTGACTCACACGAAATCCTACCATAACCAACTCGATACTTTCCATACCGAGCCATAACCGACTCCGCCACAGCCGAAGTCATCAACCGATACAATCCGATCCTTCCAACCAGATCTTCTCATCCATAAACCATCTTCGAAACCATGTTGCCACGTCATGCACCACATCCATACGTGCAAACACCTTCCTTCGACGTCCATTAACCTTCATATGCACCGCCCTTGATTCAATCATCCTGCGCGACCTCCTGATCAGCTCAACCACAGTTCCTTCTGAACTTGGTTGTTGGAACCTCATCTCCTCCTTGAGACTAGTCCAATGGATCCCGTCACCAGCCATGACTTGAACGCATATGAATAAACAACCAATCTATAGGAGCCCAAGTCCTCGACTTGAATCAAGTTAGTTCCGAACACAACACCTTACGTGAGAGCCTCACATAAGCATGCTGCAAAGCATAGCAAAACAATATCAGCCATATCATCTAAAACACACAAAAAACTTAGTAAAAGAATACTAAGAAAACTTTCCAACAATGTAAAGCAAGTACGAAACATTGCAAATGAAAAGCAGAAGCACTACGGTCAAGTTCCGGACCTTGCCAGAGCAACCCGGAGCTTGAGCCGGAGCTAACAAAAGCTAGTAGAACCTAGCGCCGGATCTTACCAAAACTAGTACAACCAAACTCCCGTCGGAGCTTACAAAACTAGCAAGACCTAGCGCCGGAGCTAACCAGAACTAGTCAGAACTAGTAAACCCAAAAGCCGAAGCTAGAAAAATCTACTCGGAGCTTAGCAAAAACATGTCAGAGCTATCAAAAACATGTCGGAGCTAAAGATAAAACTTCACCGGAGCTGACCAAAGCTAGTAGGACCTAGCATCGAACATAACCGGAGCTACCCAAACCAAGCCGGACCTACCGTCGGACCTTGCTGTAGCTCAGAGCTAGAGTCGGACCTTGATAAAAAGGTGTTTTGGTGATATTCAAAACTTTTATCATCAAAGCCAAGTGTATTCACTACAAGCCAATGTATTCAACACATATAGGTCTTACATTTTTCTTTTTCTTCAATGCAATTGGTAAAAAAGTACTATGTGAAGAAGATCTCGAATCATTGGAAAAAGGCACTATGAAACTTTATGCTTCCTTGTGATGTATTTTCCACCTTCCTTTTTCGACATCAGCGTCCATTTCACAACTCATCTTATTAAGGAGATAAAGCTACTTGCCCATGTGTTCCTTCACCAGATGTATGCTTAAGAGAGATTCAACGGTATACTAGAGTCCTTCGTTAGAAATCGAGCTTACCCTAAGGGCAGCATGGTACAAGGATACTCTATAGAGGAAGCTGTGGAGTGGGCTCTAAACTACACTGACCTGGGTAACCCAATTGGTGTTCCCAAGTCTCGTCATGAGGGGAGGCTCACAGAAAAAGGGACCATTGGGAAGACGGCTATAACTCCAAGTTCACATTTATTATTCTGCGCTTATTTCCACGTGTTGCAACACATGTCCATTGTGTCGGAGTACCTTGATGAGCACAAGGAGGTGGTGCTTAGAGACAATACTGGCCGCAATGAATCATGGTTAGCAAATGAACACAGGAGAAAATTCATTGGCTGGCTTCGGGATTGGATTTCTCACTCATCAGATACTCAAATAAGTGAGTACCTAAAAAAGTTGGCTCGTGGTCCTATGTTCACAGTTATTACATATCAAGGGTACGACATAAACGAATACACGTTCTACACTGTAGAAAAAAAATAAGAAAAGCACATATCAGAGTAGTGGTGTCCGTGTTGATGCTTATAACGCTGCGGGCCAAGACAAAGACATGTACTATGGTCAAATACAAGAGATATGTGAGCTTGACTTTCAAGGATTCAAGATTCCTCTTTTCCATTGCAACCGGGTTGATGGAATCAAAGGTTTTGTACAAGACAAGTATGGTTTCACTAGGGTTGATCTTATTCGTCAAGGATATAAGTGGGAGCCTTTCGTGTTAGCAGAACACGTTTCTCAAGTGTTCTATGTTCCAGACACAACAAATAAAAGACTTAAGGTGGTTATACATGGAAAACGACGAATCATCGGAGTCGAGAATGCCATCGATGAGGAAGAGTTTGACCAATTTGATGAGATTTCTCCTTTTGTCACCTCGATTATCAATCTAAGAATACCATCGGCCAACAAACTTCCTTACTTGCAGAACGGTCACCATGAAAAAGTCAAGAATTTCAAAAAACCAAGATCGCAACGTAAAGTACCAAATTGATTGTGTGTAAAAATGTTCAAATACGTGAAAATATGGTCAATTGAGTGAAAAATTGACTTCCATTTGGATATTTGTGTGATATATGCCAAAATGTCCGAAAATATTGCCATTTGAGTGAAAATATGACTTTTATTGGTCATATGTGCTCTGTTTCTTATGGAGAACTACTGATGCCTTGTGTTCTGTTTCTTAAGGAAGCGCTACCGATTGTAGTACTTGCTCCCCCCTAAAAAATGGAATAAGAAAGTGATGCGAGACGCGCCTCACAAAGAGGCGTCTCTCAGGCAAGATAATGTGAGACGCGTTTTCAAAAAGCGCTTCTCCGATTTAGACACTTGCTCTGCCTGAAAAAGATTTGCGTCTAATGTGAGACGAGTTTTCAAAAAGCGCGTCTCTGATTTAGACGCTTTTGTTATTTAGTTTTGGCATGGTCCCACATGTCATGGACAATGAGGTCGGAGCGCTTCGAATTCTGTGCCCGAATGGCATTATGGCAACGGACACACATTAATTCAAAAGAAAAGAGACGCGCTTTTTGAAAGTGAGACGCACTTAGCGGTGGCTCTTCTGAGGCATGCCTACAATAGTTGTCATAAGGTACTTTTAGCTCTCTCGCACACTCTCTTCACAACACTTAGCACAACTTTTCACTTTTCACGCGCACTGCTCACTTCTCGCCCTAGAAACCGCCGCCGCGTCGTCCCCTTCCCCGAAGCATGCCACCGCGTCGGTCTGCTTCCCCGGAGCTCGTTGCCGCCTTGACATTGCCCTAAGGTACTTTTAGCTCTTCTGCACGCTCTCTTCGCAACACTTAGCACAACTTTTCACTTTTCGTGCGCGCTGATCACTTCTCGCCCTAGAAATCGCCGCCACATCGTCCCCTTCCCCGGAGCACGCCGCCACGTTTGTCCGCTTCCCTGGAGCTCATCGCCGCCTTGACACTGCCTCCTTGATCATTGTCGCACTGCGCCGTCGACCGTTGACTCCCCGTCGACCAGCTCGGCAGTGCCCTAATAAGGTTTGTTCTCGCTTTGATTCGAGTCGAAATGATCCGCGCTTTGGTGGTTCACCGGTCAATGCTTAGTATATTTTCGGAGTACTACGCTTAGAGTATTACGCTTGACACATAGATATTTTTCTTATTAAGGTACAAATGCCATGAGAGAAGTTGCTCCCTTATGTGACCATTTGTGCGAATGTGACTGAAATTTGATTATGTTTTACAAGATTTCACTATTTTTTTGAATTTGAAGATGTCTCAATTGGACCACCAGTAGCATATTGAAGAGGAGGCTGAGCAGCAGACTTAGCAGCAGACACATGAAGAGGATGCATATGCCTCTAGTAACATAAGAAGAAAATGGGCATGGACGACGTGGCTAACATACGTTGTGACTATTGATGAGTCCAATGATGAAGGCGTACCTCTGGACCATAATGTGAATACAAGACTGTCCAAAATTTGTGGTCTAGCTACTCAGGAAAGGGTGCCACTAAACCATGAGAGATTTTGATCACTTGACCAAAAATGGAAAGGATGAACTCTTAAAAAGCTCTATACAACCATATGTTCAATATCCGGAACATAAGAAAAAAAAGGGGAAGAAGCTAGCTATGAAGATGATCTCTCATGCATGGAGGACCTACAAAACTAAGCTTCACGAGTTTGCAAAGCATCATGAAACCCCCTTCCATAAGTATCCACATGTGTCAGAAGAGGACTGGACGAGATTTGTTGAAAAGTGCGAATTACAGGAATTTGACAAGAGCAGTGAACATATGAAGTGGCTCCGATCGCAGAACAAGCTTGCCCACCACCTTGGAAACACCAGTTATGCTGGTAAAAAAAGGATTTGGGAAGAACAGGATCAGCATTGGCCGAGCTAGGTGTTCAGAATCCATACAACAGTTTTAGTGGACGGTTGAAACCATTTATGCGTGCTCGTTCACAGCTATCTGAGTCAGGCGATATCACCTTCTACAGCCCGAGCACTACAAATGTCGCTCAAAGAGCCTGGAACCTAAGCAGTGAAGAGTCAAATGGTGAGAGGGAAAATGATGCCCTCACCAAGGCCCTGCAAAGAACGGAGCAACGAGGCCATGTTCATGGTGTTTCCAGTAAGTTGACCTGGAGGGAGGGTTTTCCGGAACACAAAACTACTTATCGAAAGCGGAAAATGGTCTCGACATCACAGGTTGACGTCGAGGAGCTGAAAACATAGCTAACAAGGGAGCTCCTAGGAGACGTGAAGCAAATGCGGGAGGGAGCAAGTATACCAATCTCTAATGCATTTTTCAATGACGACGAGCGTAGGAGTAGCATTGCTTCTACAACAGCTGGGGATGGACAACCACAGGAGAATCTTCAGGCACCAGTGTCTGGACCTTCAATTGAACCGAACACAATAGATAACTTGGCTCGGCTAACAACATGCAACCTTCTACTAATGGTCCGAGGAATCGCTCAAATGGAGGTCGGGAGAGGGATAGTGTATCCTGATCAGACCATGCTTGACAACATTCAGGTGGACACAACATCCTATGCTGTGGTCAAGGTGGACATGGTGTTTGAAAATACAAAAAACCCGGAGCTCGAAGTGCCACCAGACGATACACCGTTGTCTATGCGGGATATAGTTACTAGAAGGGTTCAGTGAAGACAGAGCCTTATTGTTGTTGTCTATACAAACGTTGTCTTCAGTGTCGACTGCTTCAATGTCTCCTAAGGCACGTCTGCTTCTGCATCTCAATCCAGAACAGATGGATCTGTCTCCAATTCTAGAGCTATTGTTGCCTCCAGTTATAGAGAAGCGGCAAAAGTCGCCAATTAGAGAGCAGTTGCCTCTAGTTACAGAGAAGTCGCATCTGTCTCCAACTATAGAGCTCTTGTAGAACTCTCCACTTGAAAATCAGCTGCGTCGGTCTCCACCTCGCACTCGAAGTGCCCTGCAATCTACACCTGATCAGCCGCCAGCAAAGCGTGCCAAGAAAAAGGGTCCACCGCAGCGGCGATTATGGACGAAGGAAGGTTGGATGAAACCAATGAAAGAGTCAGAACCTAACCCAAGGGCGCCGAAAGTTATGACGCATGCAAACCTGAAGTATGAACTGGGAAAACCGATGTTAACTGCGGCCGCACTCAAACAAGTTCCTAAACCTTGTGTACACCTTCATCAATACTACATGGAAAATTGCAAAAAGTGTGATACCATACTAGTGTCATTGAAGGATAAACACTTTCTCTCAGGTGATGGTGCCTTTGTCATCTCATGGTCCGATCTCTATGACCTTTTCAACCTCCATGCATTGGATGTCTCCCTAATACGCTGCTTCGCATTGTAAGTCCCATAAAAAACTAGGTTATTCAATACATACTCAATACAAGTGTTATGTGTGACAAATTTGGCATTTTGCGTGTAGGAACCAATAACGACATGCTCGTCATAACACGCGAAACATGTCTGCTGCATATCTTGACCCGCAATTACCAACAAAACCTCTTCTGCAAATGGTGAAGGGTAGAAAAGAAGTTATTCAATATTTTGTGAGGGCAATGAAATAGTACAGTGATAAGGACCTCCTAGTTGTACTATTAAACCCGGGTAACCATTGGGTAACCATAGAAATATCTACACAGTATGACCAGGTCTGGTACTATGACTCCTCAGGGCTGACAGATGAAAAAACTAGGGAGCGAAAGACCCGGTCATGGAATGATATCTCTTCCGTTATTGACGAGTAAGTTCCTTCTTCACTTTAGTTTCCTTACACTATAATTTTACATTAAATGTGAACGTTTTTGTTTAGGGCTTTTGGAAAAGTAAAAGGAAAATGCGGACAACTTACACATCATACTGCATTCGATGTCCCACAACAAGCTCTGATCAACCCATGCGGCTTCCACGTCTGCATACACATGACTTTATTTGGAGAGCAACCTAATTGCAATGTATGTGTAAGTGCGTTTATTTTACTTTATTACTAATCTTTTACTAAATCGGATTTTATCGTGTGGCAGGACTACAGACCCGTCTTAAGGAAAGCTGAAGATCGTAGCCCTGAGCAAGTTAGAGATGTCCTATGCATATTTATCTTTTCTGAAGTCATTAATTGAAACGGAGAATTTCATTACCCAATAGAGGATTAGGTGACACTTTGTGTAAATTAGTTACATGTTAAGATGGATGAACATGGGAATTCTGTGTAAATAGTTACTTGGTAACCACGATTTACACTTGTTAATATTTGATTGGTCAATTAGTGTACACTTTGTTAATATTTGATTAGTTACATGTTAAGCTGGATGAACAGGAGACATTTGGCCACATATGTTTCTATATGTGTATGTTGCTGACATAGGAAATGCGGCTGCCAAATCCTGGCTAGCTCCAGGATGCAGCCGGGAACCAGGATAATCAGGGGTGGAGGCACCTAATAGGAGACGTGCGTCTAGCAGGGAGTGTCTCCTATTAGTGCTGCACTGAACTTGCCTGTAAATAATCAGTGACATGCTGTAATAGAGGATGCCTTGGATTACCTAAATAAAGGAGACCCACTTTCTTATAGCACGTCTCAGATCAGTCAACAAATGTGCGATGAGCTGTCATAAAGAATGTCTCGGATCATTCAAAATATCTACGATGCGCTGTAGTAGAGCCTGTCTCTCATTCAGGATGATGGGCGACGCGCGCCATGCTCGTATCCAATGACCTCGTAAAGCTCATATGTTATGAATCAGTGAAGGGAGAAGCGCTACCTTTGAGCTTGTCTTACACTTAGTCTGATCGGCGACGCGCCTTGCTGCCCGTCTCTGATGACAATGTAATGCGAGACACGACGATGGAGACGCATAGTTTGTTTGTCTCCCTTCTTCGTTCGGGCACGTCTCGTATGAGCCTTTCTTACATAGTGATAGATTGCTTGTGATGATTTAATTGTTATTAGGAACATTGGAGAATATCAACAAGTGAAGGGAAGAGGCCTTGTGAATGTGGAGAACCAGCTGGGACGTCCACAAGTTGATGGAATCAGTTTACAACTCGGGCTTGAGTTCAACTCGGAGTCCAAGAGCAGTCCACCTTAAAATGGACGCCTAGGATGCATATAGACTTCATTTTCAACATTCTACATGTGCACGGAAAGAGGAGAAGATTAACTTTCCAATGGCTCTGGTCGCACCTCAAAATTCCTCAGGAGTCACTGGGAAATGTCAAAACAAGTCGAGTCTAGATTTCTATCCGGTGCTGCGCCACCGAATCTTGCCTTTGGGCCTTATATCCCGTATGAGTCCATTAGGGATGCATCTAACAATGTTTTGGTTGAATCCTAGCCTTTAGATACTGCAGACGCTGATCATATTCGGTGGGTTTTGCTAGATTAATAATATCGCTGTCATACGGTTTGTGAGACCCCAACTTTGCAATTTCAGATCGTGTCTTCTACGTTCTTGCTTGTGTTCTCGGTTGCACTTGCAGGTATTAGCCTTCTTGTGAGGTCAATCGTGTGTAGCACGGTTGATAACCAATAGAGTGGTAGTGTAGTGATTGCAGGGGCTTTTCATGTTCCACTCGAGAGCCTCGGATCATCAACATCGAGATCTCCATCAATCGACTTATCCATTACCTTTGAAACGATCGGGCCTAAACCTCCTTATCAGGTTTGGGAGCAAACATTGCCAGTTTTGGACTCATAACAACATGTTGCATGTTCCCTAATTTTCAATTCAGCATGAGCAACAAATTTTGCATGAGAGTTATGAAATCTAGCTTGCATTCTTTCCTTTTTTGTAGTTTAGATAGTCTATAAAAAAATCTATGACATGACCGTTTCTACCACAGTAGGTACAATGAAATTTAACTTTGTGTTCATGTCTAGATGAGCAAGCAACATGTTTATTAGAAACCAAATAAGACAACACCCCTGCAGATTTGAAAACCACTTTTTTGTATTTAGGAATTGTATGAATTAAACCACTTCCTAATGACTTTACAATTTTAGGTGGATGTGCTTAGCATGAGCATGAGAATCAAAACCTAAATCAATTTTATCATTGCAAGACTTGGAAGAATTCAGCGGCAGGTTAAGATTTTTATTCCCATTACAAAATTGTTCTAGTGTCCTATTCATGTCATCAAGTTTCTTAGACAAGTCTAGGCAGTTTTCACATGAAGTTTTTCCTTTTAGTTTGCAATTAGAACAATATTTAACTTCATTAGAATGTAAAGCATTGTTCAATATAGAAATCTCATTCATAGCGTCATGTAGTTTCTTATCAAGATCATCACAAGTAGAACAATGCAAATCAATTGTAGAACAACAAGCATCTTTCAAGTTTTTATCATTAAATGCAACAAGCTTATTGTTCTTTTCAATTTCAAGTTCAAGATTATCAAGTGTGGAGGTGTGCGCACTTCTTAAAGAGGACAACTGTTCATATATAAGCTCACATGAGGAACAAGAATCATCACTAGGAATCAAATATTTTAAACGATTAATTTCAGATTCTAGTGATTCAATTTTAACAGAATTGTACCTAAGTTTCTTGTCCCTTCTTCTTAACAATAACAGTGGCACAAGAAATAACATCACACATTTCTTCGTAAGTGGGACATACCTCTTCATCGTCGCTGTTGTGTTCTGCCTCCTCCATACATGATCTTGAGTTGCCCGCCATGAAGCACATATTTGTCAAATTCTCTTCATCTTCATCACTGTTTTGTTGTCCACGTCCGCTTGAGCCAAGTTCTTGAAGTGCGGAGATACAACTGTTTACCAATTGGCAACTTGTAAAATCCTTCTTCTTCTTATCGTTTGCAAAGGAGTGATTCGTCCTTGTTTGCTTTTCATCACAGGAAGTAGGACCTAATAGGTTAGGGCAATTCGTACAAAAATGTCTTGCCTTACCACATTCGAAGCATCGTTGAGAACCGACACTTACTCTCCTTTTAGTTCTCACATTTTACAATGCTTTTGAGAACCGAGTAGAGAGAAGTGCTAGCTCACTACAGAAAACGCTAACACTTACGTCGGCCAACTTAATTTACTTTGGCTGGGTCAACGCAAATAAACTAACTTACGTCGGCTAGAAAAAAACAGACGTAAGTTAACTAACTTACGTCGGCCGCTGACGTAAGTTAGTAGACACGACAACAGTGAATGTAAACTTACGTCAGCCTTAACAACTAGCCTACGTGAAATAAAGTGGCCGATGTAAGTTAGGCTTAACTTACGTCGGCTGGGAGGATGGCCGACGTAAGTTAAATAGGCCGACGTAAGTTTACTATTTAGCCGATGTAAGTTACGTATTTTAACCTACCCCCCCCCCCCCCCCCCCCCCCCCGCGCCTTCTCTTTTCTTCCTTACCCGCCGCGCGCCGCTTTCTTCTCCCCGCTGCTGCGCCCGATGCCGTCGCTCACCACCGCCATGCCGCCGGCGCCTGCCGCCGCGTCCGATGCTGCCGGCCGCCAGGATATACTCCCCCCTCCCCCTTCCTCCCCCTCCCCTTTCTCGACCGCGCGGCCTGGCCCCCCCACACCCTCTCATCGAGTGCCCGCCCTGCCCTCCCCGGGCTGACGGCCCGCCGTCCGCCTCCCCGCTCCCCCTCTAGCTCCCCTCCCCCTCCCCTCCCCGGCCAGAGCGCCGCCCCCCTCCCCCTCCCCCTCCCCCGGCCCCCCCTCCCCCTCCACCTCCCCTCCCCGGCCCCCCTCCCCCTACGCCTCCCCGCGCCGAGCGCCGCCCCACCTCCCCCTCCCCTCCCCCGGCCCCCCTTACCCTCCCCTCCCCTGCAGAGGTCCCCCCACCCTCCCCCCTCCCCTCCCCTCCACGAGCCCCCCTCCCCTCCACAGACCCCCCACCCCCCCTCCCTGAGCCCCCCTCCCCTCCACAGACTCCCCACCCCCCCTCCCCTCCACAGAACCCCTCCCCTCCATTGAAATTTGAATTTAATTGAATTGCATTGTTTAAATTTGATTTGAATTGTTCAAATTTGAAATTGAATTGAATTGTTTAAATTATGCTTAAATTGCTTAATTTTTTATTTAATTATGCTTAATTAGTTAATTTGCTTACTTTAGATTATGTTTATCTAATTATGCTTAAGTGGTTAAGTTGCTTAATTGTGCTTAATTTGCTTATTGTAGATTATGCTTAAATAGTGTAGTGTAGATTATGCTTTATTGGTTTATGTCGAGGGCGGCATCGGGGGCGGCCGGCTGTTGGGGCACTTAGGTTCTGTCGTGGCTATAGATGGCCAATGGGCTGTGCCGGGCCGGCCTAGCCCGAGCCCGACCGGTCTCGTGCATGAAAACATTAGGCCCGGCGCGGCCCGCAAATTTGCCGTGCCGGGCCGGGCCGGCACGACGGGCCAATAAGCCAAGGCCAAGCACGACAGATACCATTTTCCCCTATCAGGCTGTGCCGGGCCCGTTCGCAGGCCGAGCGTGTCGTGCCGGCCCGAAGCCTGGCTGAGCCGTTGTATATATGTAGCGTATATACGGCTCATCGGGCCCAACCCTATCGTATATAGGCAGTGTGGGTCATGATCGTGACCCGTGACTGGTGACATGAGGTAAATCGTTAGGGTTGAGTGTATATGGGCCGAGCGGCCCAATACGGACCCTAAATTCTGTAGCTAGGTATCTCTTCGCCATAAGACCCCCCGTTCACATCGTGCATGTTTGTGAGTACGTATAAGTCCATAAAACTCCGAAAACGTATGTTGCGAGTATTTGTACTTGACTTGCAACATCTGTAAGGCAACAGGTTTCTGAGCTAACCAGTTGCCCCCCTTTGTACTTTAAGAACTGCAATGGATAGGGGGGGGGTGTAGTGTTAAATATGCGGCGTTATGCCGCCAAAATTTCGTGATTTCTGAGACGGATGATAATCAAACATTGATGAATCGTTAAGGTTAAGTGACCAACCCAGATGGGCACGACACGCAATAAGTTTTGATCATGTCGTGTAGACCATTGTAGTCGTGGCCTCCTCCACAGCTTCATCGCCAACAGTTTCATCGTCTCGCCGGGGTCCTGGCCTCGCCTCCTCGGGATGAGAGTCTAGGAGTCGTCGCTCGTTGGGCTCGCCTCGCATCCTCATAGATTTGGGGGCTGGGCATCGTAGATGGCGGGCGGCGGCTGAGCGGGGTCTGAGGTCAAGCCCGAGCATGGCCCCTTGTCGGGCTTCGAACTGGCATGGGACCCAGTTCACTGTCTCTCTCATTATTTCCTCTATCATGCATAAATTAATGAGAAAACTAATGGTAATTTGTCCGGCTATTAATTGCAGAGTCAAACATGGGCGAAGATCGTAGTTCGATGTACACTTGGAAGAGCAGAACTGGTGGTCACTCAGATGAGTGGTACGCCAGGGCAGAAGCTTTTGTGGGAACGAGCTTTTTCGTTGGTCAAATAGCGATAAGGCGGCGGTGCCCATGTACGAAATGCCGAAACGGAACGTTTTAGGACAAAGTGGAACTTACGATGCACTATTGTCGAAACGGTTACGTGTCACATTATGAGTTGTGGAACTTCCACGGCGAGACAGCTTCTCAAGCTATATAAGAAGTGAAAGCGGAAAATGATGATGCCACCGAGGTTGATATGATGGCTGAGATGTTGGAAGCTATACGACCAGAGCTTACAGAAGATCCTCAAACAGCAGAGGTTAAAAGAGTTCTTCAAACGTCCTCAAATATTTAGAAGAGGTGCTGCATGGATACACTAAAATGTCAATCCTCAATTTTGTGACTAGACTTATGGCAATTAAGTCTAAGTTCTTCTTTTCTAACAATTGTTACAACATGCTCATCGATTTGTTCAAAGATGCCCTTCCACATCCCAACAAAGTGCCTAAAGATATGTATAACTCGAAGAAAATTCTTTCCGGTCTCGATATTAATCACGAGAAGATTGATTTGTGTCCGGACAAACTGCATGCTTTTTCTCGAGAGAGCATTCCAATGAGAACAAATGTTTGAAATGTGGTCAAATGAGGTTTTGTCGAAGTTGTTAATAACGATGGTAATACTGTGACGATGAAAGTCGCACGTAAGCAGCTTCGTTACTTACCTTTGACATCGAGGTTGAAGCGGTTGTTCCTTTCAAAAAAAAATGGCCAGACACATGAGATGGCACAAAGAAGGTGAGCGTGAGAACAATGGAGTCATGACGCACCCGTCCGATGGTGGGGCATGGAAGGCGCTGGAGTGGTTCGACCCAGAATTCGCTCATGCAGCAAAAAATGTTCGCATCGAGTTGGCGACAGATGGGTTCACGCCGTTTAGCCACAAACGCCACACCATACTCCTGTTGGCCCATCTTTGTCATTTCGTACAATCTTCCACCGGCTTTTTGCATGAAGAATGAGTTTATGTTTCTTAGCCTCATTGTACCTGGGCCAGATCATCCTGGGTCACGTCTCAACGTGATGTTGAAACCGTTGATCGAAGAGTTGAAAATGTTGTGGATAGGAGTCAAAGCGTACGACTGTTACAAGAAGCAGAAATTCAACCTCCGAGCTGCTTATTTGTGGTCCGTTCATGATTTTCCGGCATACGACATGTTTTCTGGATGGAGCACTCATGGTCGGTTGACGTGTCTGATATGTGCCTCGGATACCGATTGCTTTCGACTTACCCATGGAGGCAAGATATCTTACTTCGATTGTCATAGACGTTGGCTGCCTCTGAATCACTTGTTTAGACAACAGAGGAATGTCTTCAGAAAGAACACCGTGGTCACTAAAGGACCACAAAACGTCTTAACGGGTCAGAAATATCTGATATGTTGGACAAATTGGTGCCAGATGAAGGTCTTCTTTGATATTTCAAAGATTACGGAGACAAACACAATTGGACTCACATATGTGGACTATGGGAGCTACCGTATGTGAAGTCGTTGATTCTAAGGAACAACATTGATGTTATGCATCAAAAGCGTAACATGGCCGAATGTATCATAAGCACATGCATGGACATGACGGGCAAAACAAAAGACAATTTAAAGGATCAAAAGGATCTTGTCGAGCTTTGTAACCGTCAAACTCTTGAGCTCTCCGAAAATGGTGGTAAACCACGCGCTCCTTCCTGTCTTTGACCTAAAGAAAAAAGAAGAAGTTCTCGAATGGTTGCAAAGGCTGAAATTCCCAGATGGTTATGCAGCTAGTCTGAGACGAGCCATGAATGTGAAAACGGGAAAGCTCATTGGGTTGAAGAGTCATGATTATCACATAATCATGGAAAGACTTTTGCCTGTTATGTTTCGAGGCTATTTTGATGATGCAATGTGGAAGGTGTTAGCCGAGCTTAGCCACTTCTATATGCAACTTTGTGCTAAAGAAATCACGCCAGGGATGATGAGTAAATTGGAGAAGGAGATTCCGGTACTTTTGTGTAAGATGGAAAAAAAATTTCCTCTAGGATTTTTCAATCCAATGCAACATCTCTTAATTCATCTTCCATCTGAAGCGAAAGTGGGCGGTCCTGTGCAATATAGGTGGATGTATCATATTGAAAGATCACTTAGATATCTGAAAGCAATGGTTGGTAACAGGGCAAGAGTTGAAGGTTGCATCACCGAAGCTTTTACTCTTAAGGAAGTAGGATACTTCTCAAGTGTTTACTTTGTAGAGGAACACAATGTTAATACTTCGGTAGTGTGGTACAATATGGATGAGCAACCTCCTTGTAGCGATCTCTCCATTTTTGCAACAAGAGGCGCCACTGTTGTTTGTTACACTTCCTACGATGTTAGCGAAAAAGAAAGGCATGCTGCTTTCTTCTACATGTACGCTAATATGGAAGAAATGAATGAATATTTCAAGTAAGTGTTTCTCCTACACTTATTCTTTTCACCATCTTTTCCGACACATGTACTCTAAAAGGTTCTCTTTTTTCGTGTAGTATGTTCGACAAGCAAAATTGGAGACATAGACATCAACCCACGAGCAAGCAAATAGAACGGATTCGACGGGAAGGAATAAACGGGGGATCTAATTTTCTTTCCTGGTTTTGAGATCATGTAACGTTTTCTCGATAACTTATCAATGTTAACAACGTTTTCTTATAACTTAAGAATGCTTACGTTTTCTAATAACTCCATATCTTGGACAGTGCCAAAAAGATGCCAACATCCATGAAGATTTGCGACAACTATCCCGTGGAGTGGTTAATGTTAGAAGCTATGGTCGATATGACGTCAACAGCTTTCGATTCCGTACAACTCAATTTGAATCTCTTCGTCCTCTCGCGGCAACATGTAATACCTAAGTTGTGATGAGGGCAATCGATTCGCAAGATCATGAAACGCAATACTACGGGATTATTAAAATAATCCTTGAATTCACTTTTGTTGCAAACAAGACAATTCGACCGATATTCTTTGACTACGAATGGTTTGATTCCATTCGTGGAATTCGAGTAAACAAATTTGGCATGGTCAAAGTAAAACACAAGGAATGGTTGAAAGGATTCGATTCATTAGTTCTTGCACACCAAGTAGAGCAAGTGTACTATCTATCTTATCCATGCAATAAATTCAAAGCTTGGTGGGTGGTACATAAGGTGAATCCTCGTGAGCGGTTATACGCTCCAGGAGATGATGATTACCACGACGAAGCTGAGGTTGATTGTGTCTACCAGGAGGAAGAGTTGCCAGACTCCTTCTCAGTCGAGCCCGGTGTAGGACTCGATGACTTAGTTGGAGACGCTCAAGATATCAAGACTGGCACAGAAGCAGAAACAGAATCAGAATAGGAAACTGAAGATATTGATGATATAGTCGAACCTGCTGATTTGCACAAACGAAAACGATATGCGGAAGAAGAAGATCAATGGCCTGGTTTAAGGAGTAGGGTGCATGATCGTGATGTTGATGAATTTTGAAGTAATGTTTTATTCACTAATTTAACATTAATTTTGTATATTATCTTTGCATATTAATCATTTATTCCGTGCAACAGGATGTCGTCAAAGGGGAAGGGGAAGGGGAAGCCAGTGAGAGGGTTTGAGCCGTCACGAGACCCTTGCTCAAGGACCTCGTTACCTTCGAGCCGACGTTCCCTCTTTCTGGCGCACACTCCACCCTCAGCTGTCGTGTGCTTTCAGCGGGCGGAGGTAAATTTTAGTTTACAATAAAGTTATTTTAGAAATTGTAGTTGTTAATAATATTTTTTGTCAATATTTTCCTTTTGTGCAGTCTGACTCAGAGACTTCTGAGTCCGAGTCAGGGTCAGAGGCTAGGGGTCCGCTACAGGAGCCCGAGTCAGAGGCTAGGGGGCCACTACAGGAGCCCTCTAGCGCTAGCCTCCCTTCGGAGCTGGCTAGCGCTAGCCTCCCTCTGCAGCCGGCTACCACTAGCCTTCCTTTGGACTCCGGTGGTTCCGCAGAGCCTTTAGGGTCACAGGACACGGTAGCGTCGCAACAGAGGCGACGAACGAGGAGGACCCACTTTGTGTCTCCTCCTCCGGTTACTACTCAGCGGACCACGAGACGTCCTGTTGGAGACAGGTAAAAACTGTATATAGTATATTAAATATTATATGTTGTTTTCCTTTACTTAATGATTTAATATATTTTGTAGATGTTGGTACGACTTTTCATTCACGGGGGTCGAGAAGCACCACAGGCAGGTTAACAATGTCCTGGTTGCTATCATGAAGTTGCACTACCCCGATGTCATTGACTGTTTCCCTGCCCTGTCGTGGGATGACTACGCTCGTGTCTCTCACCCGGTCCACGACACGGTTCAGGGAGCCGTGTGGCAAAATTTTATGGTAAGTTTAACTATTTCATTTTTTTAACTCGTTTGAATTGTTAATGCATATCACTTAAATATTTGTTTGCTTAAAGCTGAGGTACCAAGTAGAGGAAACGAGCATGGAGGACCACGCGAGACGCGTGTTACATTACAATGCTCCGAAGCTCACGACGGCGGCGTTGTCGTACACCCGAATTCAGGCCGTCAACGCGTACTACAAGCGGCACCCCCGGGAGCAGGAGCAGGAGCAGCAAAGGGGTCTATTTAGGAAGGACTCCGACTCGTACTTGACAGAGGAGCAGTACGCGGAGGTAAGTTTTTAATATTGTTAAATATTTACAATATCTACGTATGTTAACTGCATTGATAAAAAATGAAATATGTGCAGGTTAGTATTTCCTGGTTACATGGTAACATCGAGGCGTACTTAGCTCTCAGTCCGTAATGGGCTAGTGACGCTTTCATCAATAAGTCCACAAAGGCTAGACAGTGTCGCTTGGGGTCCGTGGGCAAGCACAACTATGGCGGCGACGGCTACTTGCATTTGGCTAAACGCATGGTAAAGTACCTTTTCAATTTATTTATGTGTTTCTAATATATTTATCTCATTAACATGGTTGTACAGGAGTGAGAGATGGGTCAGGAGCCAACCCTAACCCATGTTTGGAAGAGAGATCACAAGGGAAGTGACCCTTCTCAGCCAGGGCAGTGTAGTCAGGTCGCAGCACCGACTGGTAAGTTTTCGAAATTCATCAATTGTATTATAACTAATACTATTATTGACATGCTTACAAGATTTATTTGTTTTGTAGGCAAAGTACACGCAGGAGGTTGCGAAGATACACGATGCAGATTACGATTGGGAAAGCGTGTCGATCGTCCCCCAAGCCGCGTACGCAAGTGGAGGCAGGAAGGCCCACGGACGGTGAGTTGTTCATGTGTTTCATTTCTTATTCAATTAATCTTCTTCTACTTAGTGTTTTCATTCTTTTGCAGGTTTGCCATTTTTGATGGAGTTGTCGACTCGAGGTCGACGCGACCTTTGAGAGGCGCTTCATCTTCGCAGGCTTCGTCTGTTGGGACCAGTGGTCGTCTCTCGCAGACCCAGCTGGAGCTCCAGGCCATGAAGGAGACGCTGACGCAAACCCAGGCAGAGCTGGAGAGGACGAGAGCGGAGGCAAGGGAGGAGCAGCAGAAGACAGCCTTAATGATGGCCCAGATGCAAGCAGCGGTGGCGGTAAGTAATTTAAAGTACCATAGTTAAATTTCACAGCACTTCAATAACATATATCTTCTAATATTTTGCAATGGCAGGCTCTTGCTCGACACAACGATCAGGATATCGAGATTCCTACGCTTCTGCCGCAGCAGACACCGGAGCAGGTGATAAACTCTCTCTTTAATATTGTTGTATCCATTTTAGTATTTTACATAGAGAGATAAGGAGGTAGAACATAGAGGTAGATCTTGATGACTTGTCAGATATTGACTCCTATAGTGGTGAGGAAGTTAAGTGTAATCAAGCTTTAATAGTTTTTGACCATGGCATAAATGATTAGTATATAGTTAATAAGTTGTCAGTACTTCCAGTTAACAAAGGGCTAGTGGTTCATAAGCTTGACCTATTACCTAAAGTCACCAACTCTGATACCTGCTAGTTTGCTATTTATATATGCAAAATTACTTCATTTGAAACTAAAACCTTCTTCCTTCTTTTGTTTGCAATACCAAAGACCACTTAATGTGAAGCAATCCAACTCTAACAATTATCACTGATGTTCGTGGACTATGATGTTATCACTGAGTTGATATTGATGCTTACTAGTGATTATGTTTCTTTTGCAGGGTTCAGGAACGCGCTGAGAAGATCCTAGAGGCAGTGGAGGGGCTAGCGTGTAGCCCGGTGGATGTTTTGTTGTTGTTGATGTTTTGGAACTTAATTTGCAACTGTTTTGCTGTGTATATGTTCTGTATATTATCTGTGTATCTGTTCTGTGTTCTCGCCATCGAGCGAGGTAGTCAGTTTCTATTTTTAAAAAAAAATCGAAAACTTAACTTACGTCGACTATGGTCGTGCTGACGTAAGTTAGCCCAGTTTAACTTACGTCGGTCTGTCCTGACCGACGTAAGTTAAATCACTTAATTTACATCGGTTAGGTTCAACCGGCGTAAGTTATACCACTTAACTTACGTCGGCCCGCTGCGGCCGACGTAAGTACTTCGGCCTAGCCCGCGGCCCATCCCAGTACGTAACTTACGTCGGTTGCCGCATACCGACGTAATTAAGTAACTTACGCCGGCGGCCGATGTAAGTTACCTTAATTACATCCAATCCGCTTTGTCGGCCGGCCACCGACGTAATTAGGTAACTTACATCAGTTTAAGCTTTAATGACATTGGCCCTAGCCGACGTAATTGATCGATATTCCTGTAGTGGCTCCTCCTCTAAAAACTCTTAAATCTGTTCAAGGGTTAGAGAGGACAACAAAGCATGTGTACAACATGATGAAGATTGGCTACAACTAGGCATGTCACAGTTAGAAACAAATGCAAGAGACTTGTTCAGGTTCTTACATGAGATTATGTCAATTTCATGAGTTTTTAACTTAGAATATAGTACATCTAATGTAAGTGTACTCATGACAGTGGACTCACGAATATTTGTAACTTTCATCTCCCAAATTGACATGTCTAATGCACTTAGTAATTGTCTAGCATTTTCAGCATCTGGAAAATTAACGTTGACGCTACGCAAGTTGCTGAGAAATTTGTTAAAGCGAGCAAATAAATCATGGATGGACTCACCTGGTTGCATTTTAAAGCGCATGTATTCTTTCTTGAACATGTATTGTCTTACCCCCTTGATAGTGTTGGATCTTCCATGATAATCACATAGAGCTTTCCAAACATCATATGCAGATCGAAGGTGTGCAACTCGATCGAAGTCGGTTTGAGTCAATCCGTGTATGATCAAGTTTTCCGCCTTGTTATTGTTGTCGACATCTCTCATGTTCATAGTGGTGAATTAATCGTTTGGCAGCACATCATAATGCTTGTACACCTTTTCCCATATTGTGAAGCCTTGCGCCTGGATGAAAGGCTCCATACGTGCCTTCCAAACTTGAAAATCAATGGCACTAAACACACAAGGTTTTGCGGAGTATGTCTCCATGATGATTAGACAAAACATGTGCAAATCACGAAGATTAGAGAACCGTGGCTGTGATACCAATTGAGGGGGGTGTGAATGATATATTTAAAACTTATTTCAACGGAATCAACGAAAACCCCTTGGCAGAAAATCAATTTGTTGAGAAACCATGTGTGCAACTAATCTAAACATGTTCAACCATGAAAAAAGTGGTAGATATTATAGACAATCAAGTCACAAAGACACTACAATAAAAGTCACGTCAAACCGTCGAGAAAAACTCAAGTTACGATCGAAAGATCGAACAAAGGTGAATATGTTCTACCTAAGAAAAAAAACAAATCTGCAATACTGCAAAGAAACTTGTGTAGATCAGAAACTACAGATCCAATGACTGTGAAATTTTCACAGATAATAAATAATCAAGTTGTGAAGTGAACACAAAAATAATCACATCAATTGGATCTATAAAACTCGAGTTATGATTAAAACACCAAAGCAACGTAGTGCTACACAGAAACTCGACGAGAAAAACTTGTCTGAAACAAGTTGGACAAAGAAAGCACAAAAAATCCTCTAAACTATGAATTTTATTGATCAAAACACAAGAAGAAAAGCCCAAAGTCTTATTACTATGAGCTCTGGCTTCCTTTGCTTTTATAACCCATCCTAAGGTCAACCCAATCCAAACTAGGACTCTAATCCTACTCAGTTTTAACTGAAACGTTCCATAACTGCTCAAGACTCTTCTATATACAGATAGAAGGAATCTTAAGACTAACAAACACCTTAGGAATGTATCCCACCCTATTACAACTCAACTTCATGACCCACACAAATCTAACTAAAATAAACTTGAAACTTTCCATAATCGAACCATAACCACCTCAGCTGCAACCTGAGGCATAATCCAGCCGGTTGGACCTTTCCGACCAATTCTTTACGTCCACTTTTCTTCATCACGCCTTGGAAACATGTTACCACGTCCATGCACTCCTTTCACACATGCAAACACCTTCCAACATTGTCTATGATACCTTCATATGCATTGTTCTTGACCCAAACATGTTGCATTACCTCCCGATCAGCTCAACCACATATCCTCCCAAACTTGGTTGTTGAACCTCATCAAGACTAATTCAATGGATCCCATTGCCAGCCATGTCTTGACCTCAAGCAACACCTGCACATGAACAAACAACCAATTCTTCCGAGCACAAGTCCTCGACTTGACTCACGTTAGTCCGAAAAACACCAAAACTTACGTGAGCACATCACATAAGCATGTTGCAAACAATTGCAAGATAATACTAGCCTTAACCACCAAAACACACCAAAAACTTAGCAAATGAATACCAAACAAACCTTACAATAAGCATAAAGCAAGTTTGAAACATTGCAAATTAAAAGCAGAACTACTGCGATCTTGAACCGGACCTTGCCAAAGCTAAACAGACCCTGCACTGGACCTTACCAACGCATGCCTGACCCATCGTTGGACCTTGTTGGAGCTACCCAAAACATGTCAGACGTTGCCGGAGCTACCCAAAACATGTCAGACATATTGTTGGACCTTGCCGGAGCTACCCAAAACATGTTGGATCGATTGTCGGAGCTCGGACCTAGAGTCGGACCTTGATGAAAAGAATGTTTTGGCAATATTCTAAACTTTTATCAAAATAGCGAATATATTCAACACACATAGGTCTCACAAGGGGTCTCGCCTTCTTCCATGGCAAATCTTCCAAGTTCATCCTCGACCATCTCAGTCTTGGCCTCCTGCACGGATCGGTTGCCTTCATGTGCAATCTTGAGTGTGTCACAAATATCTTTAGATTGCTCCAACCTGTCCACTTTGTTAAAATCTTCTTGGCTCAGGGACGAGTTGAGCACGGCCGCCGCTTGAGCATTGCAGTAGATTTGTTGCTCTTGCTTGGGTAATCTCTTCATCATCCACAAGGATATCTACACCTGTGCAAACAATATGCCAAAGTGTTGGATTGAGAGAAATAATATGCAACTTCATGTTATGCTTCCACATGGTATAGTTAGTTCCATCGAAATTGGAGGTTTGCCCATAGGAATAGACATGTAGTTAGAGTAAGATTTCAAGCACTCATAGTTAAAAGGATATCACATGTAGTCTTCTTCACTCCTCTTGAGCTTATTCTCTTTCTCAAGGCTTCTCCTTATCTTGGCTTCATATCTTGCTTTTTGAAGAAGATCCGCAAGGCGCTTCACTTCTTCATCTTCATCTTTGCTTTAGACGTTGAAGGGAGGAGGTTTTGGCATGGTGTTCTGTGTGTTGTCAATCTTGGAGGGTGAAGACTTGGACCCTTGTTCTCCATTGGTGTTGTTCTCGCTAGATCTGGTGGTGTATTGAATCATCAAACCCTTCTCACCGTTTTCCCCCATCTTCTCTTCAAGCGGTTAAGCGTTACGGGCAAGTGAGGCTCTGATGCCAATTGAAAGTTGACTAGAGGGGAGTGAATAGGCTGAAACCTGAAATTTGCTTAATAAAAACTTGATTACACACAGAGTGCAGACTAGTCCAGCCTGGGGCGGACTAGTCTGGTCAGGTACGTTGAAAACACAAAAGGTGACATTTTTCTTAGGTTTTCGAGGATCTACTTAATGTGGAATGTAAATGACAATCTAGCAACCTAGAATAGTAATTGCACGAAGAGGAAACAACGTAAACTAGGTGGATCACAAGAATTAGAGAAAGAATGCAAAGAACCATAAAAGTGATCTAATGATTAATGGAGGACAAATCAAGGGAAGAGACACAAGATTTTATCCCGAGGTTCAGCTTCACGGAAAAGCCTACATCACCGTTGAGGAGTCCACGAAGGATCGGGTTTTTCTCAACCCTATCCTCACCAAGCCACCACAAAAGGCTGACTTGTTCTTCCACTAAATCACGGGTAATCACAACAATCTGTGGGGCAACTCACGATCTAAGGCTCCCACGAACTTACAACACGAAGAGAGAGCAAAATCACAACAAAAAGCACTCAGATCAACAACTCAAATCGAGAGAATCAACCAAGAGCTCACGTCAAAGCACAACCCTTCTCTCTTCTCTCCCAAATCTCACAAACCCTCAAGATTTGCTCTTAGGGATTAAAGTTGTGAATAGAAAGGTGTAGGAGGGATCTTGGAAGGATATTGCAACGCTAGGGTTCAAGAGAGGGATTTGGAGAGCAAGGGGATCCCTTTTTATAGGTGTCCCAACACTTAGCCATTGCCACCAGAAAAAGTGCGGACTAGTCCGGCCTGTGGGGACCAGCGATGTCACCCTTGACCAACCACAAAGTCCCCCACCACCTTTTGAATTCAAACGGTCACAACACCACGGACTAGTTCATCCAAGAACAAAGAGTCTGGTCTCACACAAAACTTTTTGTTCCGAGTGAGAACGGACAAGTTTGGTTCACTGGACTAGCCCGGCCCCATATGGTGGACAAGTTTGACCTTCCAGAACTTAGTCTCAGCAGCCTCCTTCAAACTACAAACTGACTAGTTGACCCAAAGAGGACTAGTCTGAACTCACACAAAAGCTTTTATTTCGGGCAGTAACGGACAAGTTTGTCTGGCAGACTAGTCCGACCTTTCAAGACTTAGTCCCGAAAAGGCTCAGACCCACTCAACACGGACTGGTCCGACCCAAACCATACAAGTACAAACTCACACAACAACTCTTGGTCTGCCTAACATGAGATCAATCCAATGTGGCCGGACTTGTCGGACCTTCAAGCTTAGACAAGTCCAGCCCTGTCCTTAGGGCTGCCTCAACTCATCTCTCCATCTAAACCTATTTGGACTAAGAGCTCTTAGGAGATTCTCAACACCTTGACTTGTTGAACACACTCTCAACATGAGGCTAAACTTGACGTAAAGAATTTTAAACCCTAATTTCTACTCCTAGAGTTTTTCTACCCTTTTATCTCTTTTTCCTTTTTGAGTGTATCCAACTTCATCCAACTTGCAATCACCTGTACTTACACTTGCAATGCTCATTATCATTAATCATCAAAACCCATGGGGATTTAGCCTACATGCACTTTCACAAAAAAAGATGGAGTTATCCCCTTCGCTAGAGCACTAGAACCTCTCCTCATACATGTATTCCCCCCACCCCGCCATTGGTAATGAGAAGAAAGGATACCAAAACTAGACGTAGGGCATTTTGCCCGAAACAGTATACATCCCTTATTCTAGCTGCTAGGCCGTCTTGAGGCACAACGCATGGTACATACTGTACTCGTCCACAATCCAAACTCAGACGGTTGGGGCTCCAGGTAGGGGGACTAACGAGCGTTCACGTTCATCCTCGCCTTGAGGGCTTCACCAAGCGCTGATGGACTGGATGCTAGCACCGATGTCCCAACCTCTGTCCCCATCCCGAAGATCATCTCCAGGCGCCGATGGGCCAGATGCTGGCTTAGGTGCCCCAGCTCGACTACGCTCCCAAGGCCAGCCTTCGTGCTCGCCTTGAAGCCTGCCTCCAAGCACTGACAGACTAGATGTTGGTACGGGCATCCCAGCTTGGCGATGCCGCCAGGGCAATCTTTTATCCTCGTTGGGAAGATCCACTCCGAGAACCAACATGCCAGACACTAGAGCCAAAACCTCAACACCACTCCCTGTGCAGCAAACAACTGCTCACACAATTCAGTAGACGAAGCTCTAAGCGCCAAGACACGGTTGACAGTCGGTCTCTCTCTCTCTTAGGCTCAATCGCACCAACCATCGGTGCATCCTGGAAGATGAGGCACCAGTCGCCAGTGCAGAACTATGTCAGACCAGCTGCCTCCCGTCCCCAGGACTGAGCGGATCCACCACTCACGCGATGTGGTAGACGAGGCATCAGTCTACGGCTATCAACCACAAGATGATTGTTGACGGTCCTTAAATACTAAATTTGACCGTCAATTCACCACATACAAATTATAAAATTGAGAACATAACATAGTGGTAGGGGTTAATACTAACCAGTTTCGCATGTGTTAGTGTTGTGACATTTCTTACGTATAGATTAAATTCCGCAAGCGCGCAAAAACTATCAATGTAGCATTTCCCCTTAAAAGAATATTCCAAGGGTGTCATTTATTTTATCCCAAGGGAATGCTAGGTAGAAGTGTAGCAATCATCAAATAAAAATAGTAGAATGGTCTACGTAGGGTTCTAGTGAGGATGGATAATAGATAATTGGAGGTAGTGTGACACACACAAGAGCATTCTATTCTAAGGGGGACAAATGGGTCTGAATGGAGATTAGACTAAGAATTTATGAGTTGCTCATAAAATGCCTCTAATATACATATACATAGCCTAGGTTAGATACTAATGAGCATATCAATGGTGAATCCTGATGCTAAGTTGTTCAACACATCGGGCATGGGTTTACCCCTAGTAATACTAGGACGATCCCGCCAAGAGCATGTGGCATAGCCAAACATTGAGGATTACAAAGGACAGATAGGGATGTCACCACCTATTGCCTACCTCTTTAATCTGTGGGTCTACGGGACATCCAACGCTACTTAACTATCCTAGCACCATTCTAGCATACTAAGCAAATACCTTAATAGTCCGGATACAAATATCATCTTAAGGCAATTACTAACCGAAACATCGTTGAACCAATGTTGAGACATAGCATAAGTTATTCACATTAACATGACATATCATAGCTAATTAGACTATAGTGGGGGTTTATAGTGTTTATGATGATAAATTATGATCATTATGGCATAACCATAAAGACTATTCCTACCACAAACATAGAATCCACAATCAAACAAGAAATGCTTCATCCAAGCATATGTGTAATGGAAGACTAAAGATAACATCTTTATTATGCATAAAGTCACAAATACAAGAAGGAATACATGTGCCATACCTTTCCCAATTTGGAACTGGGAAGGTAGACTCCTTCTACTCCTTTACTAATTTGGACTAAGAACTATAGACTCTCCTCTATACAGCCTAAACTCCTCTAAGACTATGAAAAATAGTGGATACAATAGAATGAAGCTCAAGTGGTGTGTGTTGAAGTGAGGGGTAGGGGGTCTTATTTATAGCTGGAGTAGGGTCGGTTCCTGCCACCAAAAGTGCGCAAATCAGTCTTCATCGTTATCAGGGAACCATAGAGAGTCGACATGTGGAAGTAGACCGAGTTAGCGTCAGGAAGGATTCGGCCGAACAGGGTGTTTGGCCGAACTGGTCTTCACCCTGATTCGCGTGTGCTTTCTCCACGTCACTTCTAGGTGGGCCGTATTGACTGATATAGGTGATCCACAATTGTATCTTCTTGGATCTATCAATTTGTGGGCCATTTGATCCATGTGATACCACGTGTCGACATTTGATTGGGTAAGATGCTGCTACTTTTTTACGATTGCTCCCCCTCTTTCACCTCATTTCCCACAAAAAAAAAAGCCTGCATGCACTATTATTTCAAGGACAAGTGGAAATAGGTTAAGGAGAAAGGTGATATGTGCAAGAAATGACTTATCCTTCACACAATTGAGTTATATTGACAGTTGAAATTGGGATACAACAGCCATCAACAAGTGTCTATTTGCATGCAGATGAATTAAGCCCCAAAATACCCAAAAATGCAGGAAGCAATCCTAAAAGTTATCATTCAACCAATCGGGCGATGACATGTGGCATCACATGGATCCATAGACCCATTACTAGGCGTATCCGATGGGATCCAACATCGATTCACGCGGGAAGTGGATCTGGGCTCATTTGTCTGTCACTTTGAGAAAGCACAACCGAGGGGGGGCCTGGACCAGGTCGGCCAATCCCCTTTGGTCGGCCGACTTGGTGTTGGTGCCAAACGTGACCAATCGACGCGTGCACCCTCTTGTGGCTCCATGATGGTGGTAACCACTAATTCACGCGCTAATTGTGGTGCCAAATTGACTGAAATTATGTATAAATAGGCCCCTCACTCCTTCACTTCACACACACCACAAGTTTGAGAATAGTACTCCACTCATAAGGTTTATAGATGCCCAAGTGGCCAGCCAAGTGGAAGGAGAGTGAGGAAGAGCTAGGAGGAGGAGGCTTGGGCTTGTCAAGTCCCTCTTCCGCAATTGTACCTCTACGAAAGTTCTGCCGAAATCGAGTAAGAAACTTCTGTGAATACAAGTTTGATTTCTATTCCATAGTAGTTTTCTTTCATAGTTGCTTGTGGGTTCCCTGCTTTAATCTATTAGAGGCTCTAGTCGTAGCTTTGCATTCGAAATGATTAGAGTTGTGAATTAGAACTCAAGCGTGGTGCTTAGGTTAGAGTTTGTCAGTGAATATCTCGTAGACCAACAGATTAAAGAGGTAGACAGTAGGTGCTGACCACCCTATCTATCCTTAGTAATCCTCCACATTCAGCTATGCCATAGGATCTTGGCGGAATTCATTTTTTTGTTGCAAAGGGTAAACCCGTGCCCGAAGCAAGTAGTTGTCATAGACTATTGTGGCCTAGAATTCAAACCATTGAATTCCTCTCAAATCCTTATCTACAAAAAAACTCTGTGTCCATGGAAGAACAAGCTAGAAGATCTCCACATATTCCTTAGATTCAATACCCTTGGGAATACTCTTTAAGGGGAAGTGCTATAGCGGTATTTTCGTGCGCTTGCAGATTATTCTGTTTTTGTAAGAAATACAAACAAGAATTTCTGGTGCCATTGTCGGGGAACGGTTGCTGTTGATCTCCAAACCTCGTTCACCCTCGTATCTTTTTCTTTTCTTTGCTTCTTACCTTTTCACCACAAGAATGGAGCAGCCCACCACTCTTTCATGTTCTTCCCAAAGGGCGAGTTCTGCGAGCCACCGCCGTTGACGAAACCTATTTTCTCAACCATATATGAACTCTGCCTTGGCTTTATAGCCATGGTTCAAAAACAATCCTTCTTAGGAACGAATTGTGAAAATCCTTACCACCATATGCGAGAATTTGAACAATTGTGTTCTAGCCTTTTAGTTAAAGGCATGACACAAGAAACTCTTAAATGGAAGTTTTTTCCTTCCTCTCTCAAAGAAAAAGTGAAACAATGGTACACCCATAGTTTTGGGAAAGCAAATGGTGATTGGATAAAATTATGAGACAAGTTTTATCTTGCTTGCTTTCCAATATCCCGAATGGTTTCCTTACGAATGGAAGTACTAGGCTTCCAATAGAATGTGAAGGAATCAAAAGGTGCAGCTTGGGGTAGGTTTTCACTTTTGCAAAATTCTGGCCCAGATTTGTTAATCCCAGATTTGTTGTTATTGCAACATTTCTTCGTGGTACTTAACAAAGAGTCTACCCTATATCTCAACATTACAGCTGAAGGGTCTTTCCACCATAAGACATTGAAAGAAGGAAATGATCTTCTAGCTCTAAAAAATGCCTCCTTCATTATAGGTTTTAATGATCCTCTCCTAGAGTAAGCGACATCGAGTATCGAGGATACTCCTATAGCCAAGGAAGAGCTAGAATCATGCCCATCACCTGCCTTGTCAGTAGAATCCTCTACTAAATTGCTCAGGACGAGCAAATAATAAGTTTTGGGGGGGGGGGGGGGTTGCTGATGGATGTTATATACTAATTTCACCCGTCAATATAACTCGGTTATGTGAAGGAATTACCATTTATTGCACACATCATCTTTCTGTTTAACCTATTTCCACTTGTCCTTGGAGAAATAGTGCATGAAGAGAATTATTGTAGGAAATGAGGTAAAAGAGGGGGAGCAATCATATAAAATATCATCCCAGCCAATCATGCACTGCCATGTGGCACCACATGGATCAAATGGCTCACAAACAGAAGTATCAGATGCCATCAAACGGTGTAGCACCCATATCAAGGGATGGGACCCACCTGGAAGTGACCTGGAGAAAGCACACGTGAAACGGCGCAAAGACCAGGTCGACCAACCCTCCTAGTTGGCTGACATGGTCCTGGCACCAAACTCGGTCAATCGCCACGTGTTGGCTCCTCCCGGCTTCCTGAAGACGATGGTGACTGATTCGCGCGCATTTGGCGGAGGCAACCGACCCTTCTCCACCTATAAATAAGACCCTCTACCCTCACTTCACACACACACACACCACTTGAGTATTCATTCTATTGTATCCACTATTCTCCATAGGTTTAGAGGAGTTTAAGCTGTAGAGAGGAGAGCCTCAAGTCCATTGTCCAAGTAGGAGAGGAGTAGAAGGAGTCTCTTCCAAATTCCTAATTGGGAAAGATATGGCTCTCATATTCCTATTTGTATTTGTGACTTTGCTCTTAATAAAAATGTTATCTTTAGTCTTCTATTGTTCACATACTTGGATGAAGCTTTTCATGTTTGATTGTGGATTCCATATATGTGGTCAAAGTAGTATTTATGATTATGCCATACCATTCTCTTTATATCATCATAAACACTACAAACCCCCACTATAGCCTAATTAGCTATGACAAATTATGTTAATATGAATCACTTATGCTATGTAATAACATTGGTTCAACGATGATTTAGTTCATTTCCTTAGGATGGCTTGTGCCTAGACTCCTAAGGTAATTACTTAATATGCTAGCATGGTGCTAGGATAGATAAGTAGGGTTGAATGTCTCGTAGACCCACGGATTGAAAAGGTAGGCAATAGGTGGTGACGGCCCTATCTATCCTTTGTAATCCCCCATGTTCGGCTATGCCACAGGCTCTTGGCGAGAGTTGTCCTAGTGTTGCTAGGGGTAAACCCGTGCCCGATGTGTTGATCAACTTAGCATGGGAGTCATAATTGATATGATCATTAGTAACCAACTTAGGCTATTTAGAGGTATATTAAAAGCTCAGTAGGAGTATCTACCTAACTCTTAGCCTAGTCCCTCTTTACCTTATTTACCCCCCCCCCCTTCAGGATAGAATGCTCTTGTGTGTGTCAAACTACCTCCACTTATGATTTAGACATCCTTGCTAGAACCCTACCTAGACCAACCTATCCTCTCCATTTGATGATTGCTTTGCTTCCACCTAGCCTTCCTTTGGGAGAATATAAATGATACCCTTGGAATACTCTTTTAAGGGGAAATGCTACATCGATAGTTTCTGTGCGCTTGCGGATTTTTATCTGTGATGTAAGAAATGTCAACTAGCATTTCTGGCACCGTTGCCTGGGATCGATTTGTTAGTGTTTCTTAGTAACTATCAACAGTCTTCATGTTACTCAATGGGAAGTGTAGTTCCATAACTAGCATGTCCACCTCGTTAAGTGGTGCATGCCAAGCTAAAGGAACTAGAACACTCCTCAATCGACCCCTTGAGTGGAGACCATATTCTCATCCATGATGAATGAGAATAGGACTCCTCCAGCTTCAGCATGAATGTGGTCATGGATTTTTGGAACCAACCCATGATATGATAGTTAGATGAAAAGCCATCTATCCACTATATGATGAAGGCAAACCAAGAAAAACTCTTGGAGCCTCCCCCAAGCTTGGGATGGATGACTTTGGTTCCTACTGGAAGCTGAAAATTCTTCCGCGAAAGGCAATGATGTTGCCTAGCAAAAATTTGTTGAGGTACAACTTGAATCATTTTGCAGTTGAGCACTTGATTCTTCGTTGGCCATCATATGAAATGGGTTATCCAACACTTCCCTGTTTTCACTGAGAAGGAGAAAACAAACAAGGTTAATCCTGTCTAATAACTACTAGTACCTATAGCTTAATCATAATTGATAGCTATCCTTCACTTCCTTTGCCTTCCCCGGCAACGGCGCTAGAAATGCTTGTTGAGATTTCTTACGTCACAGATAGGAATCAGCAAATGCACGAAAACAGTCATGTAGCATTTCACCCAAGAGTATTCCCAAGGGTATCATATTTATCCCAAAGGAAGGCAATGGAGTAAAGTATACACTACTCTTATGATCAAGCTATGGGATACTAATCAATTATCAAGACAGGGGTAAGTGGATAATATGGGTAGTGTGACACACACCTAAGCAATCTGTTCTAGAGGGTAGATGGGTCCTAATGGAGATTAGACTAAGAGTTGGGGAGTTGCTCCTACAATGCTTCTAATATACATATACATAGCCTAGGTTAGATACTAATGAGCATGTCAATGGTGAATCCTTATGCTAAGTTGTTCAACACAACGGGGAAGGGATTACCCCAAGAATAACTAGGGTGACTCCTGCGAAGAGCCTGTGGCATAGCCGAACATGGAGGATTAGAAAGGACAGATATGGCTGTCACCACCTACTGCCTACCTCTTCAATATGTGGGTCAACGAGATATCCAACATTACTTAATTATCCTAGCACCATGCTAGCATATAAAGTAAATACCTTAGGAGCCCGGGTACAAGCCAACCTAAGGCAATGAATGACCTAAACATAGTTGAACCAATGTTTATACATAGCATAAGTTATTCATATTCACATTATCATATCATAACTAACTAGACTATAGTGGGGGTATGTAGTGTTTATGATAATAGATTAAGATTGTTATAGCATAATCATAAAGATTACTCCTACCACATACATGGAATCCACAATCAAACAATAAACGCTTCATCCAAGTATATGAATAAAAGAAGACTAAAGATAATATATTTATTATGCATAAAGTCACAAATACAAGAAAAGATACATGAGCTATACCTTTCCCAATTTGGACTTGGGACTAGAGGCTCCTCTACAGACTAACCTCCACTAAGGAACTAAGAGAACTGGTGTGCACAATAGAATGATGCTCAAGTGGTGTGTGTTGAAGTGAGGGGTGATGGGTCCTATTTATAGCTAGAGAAGGGTCGGTTCCCGCTAGCAAAAGCGCATAAATCAGTCACAAACGACTTCAGGAAGCCGGGAGGAGCCAATATGTGGAAGCTGACCGGGTTTGGAGGGAAGACCAAGTTGGCCAAACAACCTGTTCGACTTTTCTGGTAAACCCTCCAAACGGGTTGCGATTTCCCCAGGTGGCTGACAGGTGGGTCCCATGTTCTAGGCGCTATGTCATTGGATCTCCCCGGATACTCCTATAAGTGGGCCATTTGATCCATGTGTTGCCACATGTCAACATCTAATTGGCTGGGAAGTTATTCTTTAGGATCCATCCCCTTGTTTCACCTCAACTCCGTATAAAATACCTGCATGCACCATTTTCTCTAAGTACAAGTGGAACTAGGTTATTTCTAACTATAAAGTGTGAAAGAAATACTCATTCCTTCACATAATTGAGTTATATTGACGGTCAAAATTGGTATATAAGGATCGTCAACACCAGCCCTGACTAGAAATGGTCATTGGGAGCGGGATCAAGTGCAAGTTCCTTTCCAAGCTCCTGGCGCTACGCCCCCTGTAGCGGGGACGCGAATCATGGGAGTGCTTGTACGCTGCCGCAGGCGTCCATGGTGCTCTTGTTTATCTGCTCGAAGCGTGGGGCATCGACAGTGCCAGTGGTGATGTCGGTCCAAGCAGAATGCATGTAAGGACGCGCCATGTCTGGATCGGCATGGTGACAGAACTTGGTTTGGAGTGCGATCTCGCCCAGGTTCGGGCATGTCTACTCGGAATCAAGCATTGCGTGCCTTGCCTTGAAACGGCTATTAGGAACATGACTGCATGCAAGTTCCTTTCTAAGCTCACGGCACAGCGTCCCTCATTGCGGGGACACGGACAGTGAGAGTGTTCGTACGTCCTTGCAAGTGTTCGTGGGGCGGCGTTTCCAGAAAAATGATCGCTTACCTCTGTGCCAAAGTCAGAGTTGAGATAGCAGCCTGCAGTATCTTCTAGTATCTCAAAAAGGGACGCGTCGTCGTCCATTCCTTTGAAGGATGCTTTTCAGGCGTCGTCAGTGATGTCGACTCTGTTGAGCCCTCGGGGGCCGCCAGCGACGCTGCTCGGTGCCGATGAAGCCATGACAAAGCTGATGAGAATGCACAATATTGTTCCCCTACCTGGGACGCCAATTATGAGTGTTTTGGAAACTGACTAGTAAATTTGTATTGAATCACATTTGTCTTAGTATGGCTAGCTGCAAAGAACAAAAGATTTATCCTAGTTCGAGCAAAAAGGGCCCTACGTCCAGAGGGAGTCTTTCATGATCTTTGTTAGCTCAAAAGGTGACAGAACAGACTACAAGCGGGCCTTGCCCGAGTATATAACCTCTAAGAAAATAAGAACTTCTATGGAAGTAATGCGTAAGCATAAACGCACACGGGTGTATGAAAAGTAATACACAAATGCAAGTGTGTCAAAGGAAAAGGGTGTAAGAGCAACAAAGGAAAAGGGTGCAAGAACACCAAAGGAAAAGTGCATATGGTAAATGTGAAAATAAATGTGTATTGTAACTACTAATACAGTGTGAATTGCCCCCCTCGCGGAAGACCTTGTGGGTCCATTTATAAGCGGGTGAGGCGGTCCTATTTATCCGACATTCCTCATAGTGGGGCCAGTTTTTACAGTGTTTATTCTATGCATCCAGTTTATCTGGTGAGCGGAAGCTTCAGTCTTGATTTTTTCTTGGTCTCCAAGGCACTGTCTTGTGGGTGAGGTTACTCCCCTTCTGATGATGGATGTGATGTATGGGAGGCTTATCCTGCAATGGGTGACATCGAGGGTTCACCCACCATGCCAAAGTTACTGCACCAACCGTCCGTCATAAATGCCCCCAGGTACCCGCCTCATCCGGGCTTGAGCCTTAGAGGAATCGTCTGCCCGAGCTCTCGTTTGGGGCTTGGGCAGGTTGAATATCCGGATCTCAGACGACTGTTGTGTTGGTGGTGGGCCTCTCCTCGAACAGAGGGTAGCTTCAGTCCGTAGCTGCGTAGTGGTCACATATAGTCGGGTTTCGTATGTTTGGTAGCTCGAGTACATAACTCTGTCAACAGGCGTTCCAAAACTAAAAACCACCTGTGAAAGAATATGGATTATCATAGGCGGACTGTGATACAAACCGCCTGTGATAATGAACAATATCACAGCGTTCTGTAAACAAAAACTGCATGTGAAAGACTATCAATTATCACAGGCGTATGTGGTACAAACCGTCCGTGACAATTAGAATATGACAGATGGTTGTGCGATAAGGACCGCCTGTTCGGTATTTCAAACGACGTCTGGTATTTCAAACGTTCCCGCAAAATCAAGCCTATATAAGGCCGCTCCCGCAATATCACACCGCAAAATATAACTGCACTACATGTTGTTATTTCTAATTTCCTGCTGAAATTCAAATAACGGCAATCATAATATATTCACAGGCACATATATTCAAAGGCACACATATTCACAGACACATATATTCACAGATACATATATTCACAATCAACTCATATATATACATGTATACATTGCAATTCATAGTTTATAAATTTGACTAAAAACTACATGCTAAGCTCTAGCAAGTCCTCTAGATCACAATGATTGTACACTGCACAGTCGAGCTTGCTCCCTAACACGTCTCTTATATTCCTTTGGATCCTGAAACACAAAGATTATTCAAAATAAAAGCTAATGATATCTACCAAAGTTACTAACCTTCATAAGTAGATTGTAGCGATCATTTTCAATATCAAGCACATTTGGCTAATGAAGCAAATGTTGAACTTCTAGTAGTATAATTTTCACAGTAATAGATGAAGACCACCTCTAGCAAAAATTTAATTGCAGCAACATAATAATTCCAAAGTGAGTCATCACAAGAACTTAAAATAAGTTCATCGATCTTACAATCTCTTCATCAAGAACCCTAAGACAGGGTGCTCTTGTGACATGGATGTTTGGATGGAAGAGACCCGGTGGAAAGGCGTATCTTGGAGGCACCCTAGGATAGTCCTCCTTGTAGTAGATTGTTAGAGGTTAGTATACACTTTTCCAGTCAGTCTACCAAATAAATTCATTAACAAAAAAATGATGAAATAGTAGATTGTGCTTATTCACAACTTATCCCTTCTTTACAGGGAACGATGCATCGTCAGAGCATGATGTCAAAGGACTCAGGCTTTGCAGAGAAATCCTACACCATCAAGATGTGCATCATATTAGCAACTCAACATGTGCATGTATACCATCTTGAATAAAATTAAAAAGAGGATACAATACATACGCGAGGTTGGTTCTTGTGCCACACCTTACACTACTCTGTGAGGCTTCCACGCGTGAGGTCAGCAAAAAATCTTCTAGACAAGATGACTATTGCATATAAACAACTAAGGCAAATAGAGAGAGTGTGATAGGGTGATTACCTAATCAACTAATAGTCGGGGCGGCGCGGTGAGGCCCGGGAGGCGCGGTGAGGCCGGGGAGGCGGCGTGGGTGCGGCGGCAATGATGACGGTGGGGGAGGAGGGAGGCAGCAGCATTAACCTGGCGGCAGAAGGGGCAAGGAGGGAGGTGATGGTGAAGATGGCAACGGTGGCAGAGCAGTGCTCGGCGGGAGATGAACAGTTTTGACAGCCTAAAGGTGTAGTTTGAAATACCAGGCAGTTATATTTTTCTGGGTGAAATTACGAGAGCGGCCTTATATAGGTTTGATTTTGTGGAAACGTTTGAAATACCAGCATCGTTTGGAATACCAGATAGGCGGCGCTTATCGTACAACCACATGTGATATTGTAAATTGTTACATGCAGTTTGTATTGTAGACCGCCTGTGATAATCCATATTCTTTCACTGTCAGTTTTTGTTTGCAAAATGCTTGTGATATTGTCTATTGTCAGGGGTGGTTTTTACCACAGTCCGCCTGTGATAATCCATATTCTTTCGCAGATGGTTTTTAGTTACAGAGCGGCTGTGATATTATCCATTAGCACAGGAATGTTTGTAAACTGTGATAATCCATATTCTGCCACATGCGGTTTTTAGTTACGGACCGCCTATGATATGTTATTATCTCAGGTGACTTTTAATGCATTTCACATCACAAACATTTTTTTACGGACCGTCAGTAAAAAGATCTGGAATTGGGAGACACCTACGAAAACACTTCTTGTAGTAGTGCATGGTTATTCCGGAAACAGTGGAATATTTGTCACACTGAAGATGTCTATGAATAGGTTCCTACAATCTAGCCTCGCTATGCATTGTGACTGACACCACGGAAAAAATGGAGGAACAGAGGGTACACCATATAGACACAAAATCCTTCCACACTGGTGCTGGGTTGTTATATATACCCTAATAACTAGACATGACAACCTGATCAGGCGAAGAACTTACAGAAACACCATGAAAAACTTAACTGTTCATTATTAACTCTGTTGTATTGATCGCATTCCATACTTTTTTCTCACTCTCTCTCTCATGAAGTTGTTCAGATAAATTTGTGGATTGATTGAAGAAATATGTAAAAAATTGGCCGCTAACAAGTGAAATTTTAGTTCTTCAATGATCTTAGTTTGTATAGGTAGTGAAAAATCTTCAAGTTAAGGTGGTTTGGACGAAGTGGGACGGAATGGATCCATCTCTGTTATTAGGGATGGAATGATCCCATTTTATGTTTGTTTAAAAGGGATAGGACCATCCTTATTTTTGTTTGACTCAAGGGATGAAAAGGGATGAGATGACATAGTTTGCTAGGCTGTTAATCGGTCATCACTTCGACCATTTCAACGAACACTTGCCATTTGTAGGACAGGCAGGGAGAACGGAGATTGCTCCTCCCCATCATCTTTGCTGTAGTGCAAAGAACATCAAAATCACATTTTTTGTATACTTGCCATACCCTATAAATCTATTTAGAGAGGCGCTTGGCCTCCTCAATAATACAAGTGCTATTCATAGCATAGTATCACAGCCAAAAAACTAGGGTTTGGTTCTACCCTAGCGCGTTGCACTAGAGGTAATTTTTTTTCCACCGACGCGATCTTGATTTCACTGCTCATTCCTGCGGTATCTCGCCGCCTCCGTCTTTCACATGGCACGGCCGCCGTGCCCATCAAGGCGTGGCTTGATCGTCCATCTGCAAGTTTTGCTCGGGGACTCATGCGGCTTCCTTTGAATCCGGCACTGTCGTCCTGGTCGCGTGGGCACCTTCGCGTTGTGTCTCCTTCCGTATCCACTAGGATGCTCGGGCATCGATCTAGAACCGCGGCTCCCAAGGCCGATTCATATTTTGTTACGAGATATCAGGACGAGTGACACCAAGATACACTAGACTCCCTACAATATAACAATAATGAGTAGGATCATCAAGAGGCTCACCATCAGTGACTCGAAGATGGACATTGAGTTCCATGGGAGTCTCAATAGTTCTATGATCAGTAAGGGAAGCCCGATCAGGAAGATCATGAATGTACTTCTCCTGAGATAGATAAATTCCCTCAGAGGAGGAGGCAACCTCAATACCAAGAAAGTAGCGAAGAGGACAAGGATCAGACATAAGAAACTGCTCACTGAGACGGACCTTCACGAAGGTTATGTACTCAGTATCATCACCGGTGATGATCATGTCATCAACATAGAGAAGAAGAGTGCGACCACAAGACGAAGTGTGCTCAAAGAGCTCGGGATCATGAGCACTGGTAGAGAAACCAACATCAATGACTACAAATGCAAAACGCTGAAACCAAGCATGAGGAGCTTGCTTAAGGCCATAAAGAGAGTGTCAAAGACGACAAACTATACCCTCAGGAACAGAATACCCAGGTGCTATCAGTATTGCTCGTGATCTGGTTAAGCATGATCTTACCAAGCATATTGGTGTTGATGCTTCTTATACATGGGCACAGGTACATAATGGTGTTATTGATCTTCAGTATGTGCCTTCAGAGCTTCAGTTGGCTGATTTCTTTGTGAAGGAACATACCCGAGCTCAACATTCTTTTTATCTCTCCGAACTCAGTGTTCGTGATGCACCTTGAGTTTCAGGGGTGTTAGAGATGTAGGGCTATATTGTATATTTTACCTTTTGCATAGAGGGTTTTCTGTATAATTAGCATACCCTGTATATCTATTTATAGAGGCGCGTGGCCTCGTCAATAGTACAAGTGCTACTCATAACACAGCCAACAAGCCAAGCTACAAGAAGCTACACCAAGAGAACAACACCACCTTTGTGAGCAAGCAAGGAATGAAAAATATGAGCACCACTTCGTGTGAGCAAGAAGGCCTCCGCATTCATGGTTGTGGTGAGCATGAGCACGGTTGAGGGCTCAAGGACCAGGAGGGGCTGTGCCACTGGGAACGGAGCATACAGACAACGGCGAGGAGAACGGAGCAGGAGTGGGAGTGGCAGGTTCAATACTAGTGCCGCCACAGCGATAGCGTCTTCAGCGAGTATCGCGACGTCGCAGCTACCGAACACCAGGCGCACGAAGACCGATGACGCCGTTGGCGAGACCACGAACCCAGTTCCGACCCGTACGTCTCACCCACACCATGGTGGAGTAGCGGCTTGCTGTCTGCCCTGCCATTGAGCTCAGCTGAGCACGCTGTTGGGGAGTGTCGCGATGCTGCCGCCGCTGCCGAACATCGCCATCGTTGGAGAGCATCGCGATCAGCACTATCACGAGATCCTCCGTCCGTACCATAGCACTGGTGGCCCACTTCGAAGGACAGGTAGAGGAGAATGGAGCGTAGGCGTGCTGGAGGAGGGAAGAGAACGGAGCTGACAGAGTCGAAGCGGGATGAGTTGGTTCACTTTATTTTCAGGAGGCGAGCTCATCCCAGATCTGAGGAAATATTTCTATTTGGGGAGAGTTGTCTCTCAAACAAACACTATCAAAAATGGGATCGCCTTATTCCATTCCATTACATTCCACCAACCAAACACTACCTAAGATGCTAGATATGGATCACTTTTGTAGACAGGGTAAACAAATTAAAAAAAGTTCATACTACTACAAAAAGCATTTTCACAGGCGCTTTGATTTTTCAAACACAGGCGGTCTGTAAAAAAATGCGACTGTGATGATGAATGATACAATAACCGCCTATGATGACAGAACATCATAGGCGGATTTTAAGAAACAACCGCCTGGGTAAATACATTATTTTCTCAGGCGGTTATTAATTAAGAAGCCTGTGATGTGGCAAACTTCACAAGCGGTTATTAATTAACCAATGCCTGGATAAATACATGATTTTTGCGGGCTGTCATTGTTTAAGAATTGTATGTACTGGTTCAATCATCACAAGTGGTTTTTATTTAAGAATCGCCTGGGAAAAGTCATTGTTTTCACAGGCTGCTTGTTAATTAAGAACCGCCTGTGATGCTGATGAGCTCCTGTCAAGCTAATCTCTGCACAACAAGCTTTTGTAGATGCAAGTAACACCCGTGGCTCATCATTTGGATTGTTAAAAGCATCAATTTGAAGCCTGAAGATCCTTGGAAGGATTTTCCCATCCATTTAAAGGATTTCTTCCACCCCCCCCCCCCCCCCCCCCCGTCCATTTGAAAACTTAGGAAGATGCCCCTTTCTCAGTTTTAATGCCTAAATATATTGAGTAAAAATCAGTACCTACTCCCTTGGTGCTTCACACAAGCGAGGAAGCGAACAACTTCAATCACAAATCTTGTTTTTACACTTTCATAGGGATTTAACCTTAATCCTTCAAGCATAGATTTATCAAAAAGTGAAGCTTCCTTATCACACATGTTAATGACAATTATAAGTGAAAGATTTGTCGAAGCTAACAAAATCTGAATCGGACTGAAGATAAAGAGATCCTGCATATGAGTGACAATGTCCAGGTTAGACAACATGAAGCTATGATGGCAGCCTTCAACGACATGAAAAGTGATGCCAAGGTTATGCTTGCATCAACCAAGGCATGCTGTGAGGGCATAACACTAGTTACATCTCTTTGTCTTTAGTCCCATTGAGATTTCGTTATCTTCGACACACCCTTCACTTGTAACTGCCATTAACATGTCTGATGAGGAAGCTTCACTGATTGATAAATTTATGCTTGAATGATTAAGGTCAAATCTTAGTTATCGAGTTACGTCATTTTACTAGAGCCCATATATCCAGTATGTTGCCGGTACAAGTCAAGTTGTCCAAGGGGCCGCACACAGATGGGCCTTAATCGACACAGGCAGGGCTATGCGACCGAGACTCCAATTCTCGTCGCTTCCTATCCATCCCCTGCCCGGTCTCAGATTCATTATATTAATCCATTGTCTATCTAACCAATCTTGTGAGATATGTCCTACATCTCTCGCGATTAGATTCCAGCTACTCGACTTCTTTCAGATCACCTACAACATTAGCATATCAGTTCTACACGTCGAGCTATTAACCTACCCAATTAACCAATGGGATTGTGGGTCATGCATCTGGAGTATTCAAGCATCCTGAATGTAATGCACAATATAAACTGAAGACGTAAATGAATAAAACTGGAAACTTTGAAAAGCTCTTAAATGCAAACCGGGGCTTGCCTTAGTTTGCGACTCTATATCAATGTCAGTTGTTATTGGCTTGGTCTTCCTTCGAAGAGTCCGCCATGGAACTTCAAGCTGGAACACCCTGGTCAGTGAAGCTCCTCATCGATCACCTACCATCACGTTCCTAGCGACATGATATGCATATAAGTACATAATGTAATATACTTTTAGATTAAACAAGTTAAACAACTCTAGGACTGGTGAGACTAACTAGAAGGAAGAGGTATGCCTCTGTTGTGTGGATAAACAATGGATGGAGTCAAGTGATCATAGTAGTATCGAGATGTGAATTGAAAGGTGCAATGTAAGCACACATTGCAACTTGGCACTCAACACTCGACGCTATGCCACGCAAGGACGATAAAGTTGAATGGTGTGGAAGTGTTGGACTGGTAGTGTAAGGATGACCCAAGAGTCAAGGTGGCATCGAAAGCTTGCGTATGAGTGGAGTGTACAAAACGAAGGTCGTGACTTAGCTGTCGACCAATTAAGTTGTTCCAACTCGTAAAGAAGTAAAGCTAGTTATAGCTGAGAAGTGTTGCCGCAGGGTTCAAGAATAGGATGAATCAAGGTGGAACCCTAGCGATACTTGGGATGAAGTGAGATCGACATTGCTTGGACTCAAAGAGTCATACAAGCCCGGTTAACCTAATGTGAGTCCCAAGACAACATTCGAATGACTTTTAGGAAAGTAGTTTCTACGGCAAGCTTCTCGAGCATCGTTCAAGTGCTTACATGACGACACTAATGTAGTGTCTTCTGCAAGATCGTCCAGGTGAGCTCGGTAAGCTACTGGGACTTGAACATGATGCGATACCTTGCCGTGACGGCATGCTTTGCCATCTCGAGAAGATCGGATTAGCGAGGTCCACATCGACCCGAACTCGTCAACGGTGGTGAACAGACTCCCGAACACCACCTCTTGAGTCACAATGTTAGTGATGTCGACTCGATCGTTGGCAAGCAACTCGACGAACCTATCGTCGATGAAACGACACACCTAGTAAGCAATTCTGCAGACGGTTAGGAAACGGCGTTGACATGAACAAGAAACTCTTATTCAAGGTTTCCCTTGGTTTAGTTTTCCATGTCGGTCGCAACGTTCTTGCATTACTCAACCACCGGTCATCGGTGATCACCAACCACCTTGGTTTGACCTGGAAGGCATTTTATCGAGGACCTTGGCTATACCTAGGACTCAATTACCCTCACATCGACTAAAACCTAATTTGGCTTGACAACCATTGTCCGATGAGTCGTGCTTGTGTTTCAGCACCACACACATCACAAACATCCTTCATCTCAATGCCAGGGCACGATGACGGCTTGGAGCATCATGACAACGTCATGTGGTCAACGAAGTCGATGCGGCTCATGGTGGAGCATCACGAGCACGCACGGACAGGCCAACGTGATACAAACGACAAAGGAGGTCAACTTGGGGATTTCTATAGGAATGATATCAATGCGGAAAATGGACGTACGGCTTGACGACACATCAAGACCATTAGCGGTCACCACGAACGGACTTCGGTGCGTCAAGCAAGGCAATTCAGGGCAAGGCTCACCTTCTAGGCATTTCACTGAACATCTTGGGTGTGTACTTGATTCCGTCACTTCATTACCATTCAAAGAGCATCTTTGCACATATCTTGGTCGATTTCCACATCATTCTACCCCTGCATCACAGACCAGCTCTAAACATCAAGAAAGTGGGTTCTTCCCTCGTAAACATTTCATCGAACAGGTTGACTGCAACATTGATCCGACCAATCTTTGCACAGATTAGAGCTAACCTTGGATCAATTGTTGATGCTGGTGTGTCAACGATGTGTTCCTACATCTCCTTCATCCCAGACATCACTTGCCTCGCTGCCAGGATGTGGCTACAGAGCAGAACGTCGCGACGATGTCAAGGGGAGCAGACAAGCACGACCACGACACACGGGCGAGCAGTAAAGCACAGCAAGGAGCTCGACCATGGTGGCAATGGCGCGCGGTAAAGTGCGGCCAAGGCGTGCTGGAGCAGGAGCAGATGGAGGCCAGGCCAGCGAGCGATGGTGGACATGGAGTACGGCGGTCGACATGGGATGGCGCTGCAGGCGGAGCGATGCGGCTAGGTGGAGGCGAGCCAGTGGGGGCACGACGGGGTGGAGGTGGGCAGCGCCAGCAGACTGAGCAGGGGCGGGGCGAGCCAGCGCCGGCGTGGGGCGACGCTGCAAGCGGCCGGGAGGAGGAGCGCAGAGCGACGCGAGCAGAGAGAAGGCGCGCACGGCGTTGGCGGCGTGTAGGGAGGCCTTGGGGAGGAGCCGAAGCAGCGCAGCGGTGAGGGGGGGGGACGCGCGACCGGCGGGGGCGCCATGGTGCGGCTAAAAGGTGGCGAGCGGGCTGACGCGGAGTGGCGCAGGGCACCGACGAAGCGTAGCCAGCAGGGAGGCGGGCCTGCGGCAGGCGGCTTTGGGCGCTGGGGCATAGCTGGCGGCAGCGGTGGAGCGCGGCCAGGAGCGCGATGAGCAGGCGCTGGAGGCCAGGTCGGGGCGCGCTGTGGATGGAAGGCGACGAGCGGCACTCGTTGGGAGCAGCCATGGCGAGCGGCGGCCGTAGACCGGAGGCAAGCAGACAGCGGGGAGGCGCGCACGGCCAGGGAGCAGCGAGCTCGAGCAGGTTGGCCGGCGAGGGAGTCGCGCGGGCCAGCGACCAGGCGAGGAGGCTTGCGGAAGTGGGGCGACACCGCGGTTGGCCGGGAGGATCGTAGCTCAGAGGTGAGCATACCAAGTCGATGTAGAGTGGAAGATACGTAAAGAAGAACAAACAGAACACTTCTCTTATAAGGATAAGACAGACACATGGGTCCCACCAATGGATATTATCCTCTTTCTTTTTTTCTCAGATTCAAATCATATCTAAATAATCTCAAAGCACAGTAACCTGGGGGTGGCTATTTGAGATATTAAAAATCCAAATTTTGAATCAAATTTGAGAATTGATTCAATTGAATTTCAAATTCAAATTTGAATTTGAAAGCACCCTAGGCTTTTGCTTTTATTCTTTATCTATTTTCTTTTCTAAAAATCAATAGAAATCCTAAATAATTGGCCTTAGTCAATTAAGGGTTCTAAGCACTACATTTTGTAAATTCAAACTTTAAGCTTGAAATTTGTTTGGATTTTTATCCTTCGCACGGTTTGATTTTTACTCTTTACGGACCCAACTTTCTAATTGGCGCCACGAGTCGAAGTAGAGAGAGAGAGAGAGCACGTGAGTACTGCCCGGGCCGACGATAAGGATAGCCTCAAAGACTAGCTTTTGTGTGAAGCCTTCTTGGCACAGACATCGAGATGGTTCCCGGTAAGCACGAGAAGAAGAGGAAACCAAACGACGCTTGATGAGAACTGTCAAGTGGGCCACTCGATAAATGGGCCCCACCCCTGATATTATTCTCACCAGTACAACAAAAGATTAGGATGGGATGTTTTTGAAGGTACTACACATCGTCAGTGTAGCTGGAAACTCCATGATGTTGCTCAAGTCGATGTTGGAACTTGAGTTTGAATTAACATTCAAATTGTTAATCCTTTATGTGGAATATTCCAATTAAGACATTAAGTTTTAACAAGTCCATATTTGTAGTGAACATGGGTTAACGCACGTGATACATGCGAGTTTGGATTTCCATGTCCACTTTCATTTTTTTTAAGTTCGCATTTTTGTGTTTTTGTTCTTCCAAAAAGCGGGCTTTTACAATCCTTCCCCCTAAATGGAATCTCGTCCCGAGATTCTATCAAGTAGAATAACAGAAACGAGTAGGGAACGATCCGTAAAAGAGGGTCATTGACTAAGGAAATGACAATGCCCTTAAAGACTTGGGTTCTACGAAATAGTGATTATCTTAAGGCATCTTATGAAATTCTAAAATTTGCTTCAGGTGATTCCAGTCTTTAGGTTGAAAAGCTTGACAGGATGCTCGGCATGCCAATGTCACATCGTAAAACTTTCACGTCTGTTACTGACCCTTTAATGCTGTACTCTTACACTGACATGACATCTTGTCCTATCCTAGTCTTGACTGGAAGAATCAGGACTTGTTCTTTGCTTCTCTAGGTCACCATGATAGTTTGAAACTATCTTTGCATTGATTCTTGGTTGCTTGCTTGGTTTTTGCATAGGCCCTTATAACTTAATGTGGTATTTCTCCTGACATGAGTTAAGATGGGTTACGAGGTTAAGCAACAATCATTAACCTTGTTTGATGTTTAGTCAACCATAGGATCCCTTAGTTGTAGCATAAGAGAAGCAAAACACTCAACACTCTTATGTGATGAAAACAGCCGAAATACGGAAGATATGGCGACTACAAGATTTTTGGGTATATCAACATCTTCAAACAATAGAAATAGAAGATGAAGACCCTTTGCGGTGGCACACAAGGATTTAAGGATTCAACATCCTCATATGTTTCAACACAGCAAATAACTCAATCATATGGTAACTACAAGGTAATTAGTGTAGCAAGGTTACCATATAACACCGCAAGATCTTAGATGGACCCATAGAGTTTCACGAGGTTGACAATTGAACGGTATCCTCGTGAGTAAGGATATTTCATGGATTTTACAAGGTTGATCATCGAACTGATGACCACTTGATGACGAACAGTATAGTTGCAACAATCAAGGTACTTGAACCTAACAAGTGAAGGATGGAAGTCCAAGTGTTTGTTTAGTTGCAAGTGAGGTTGAGTAATTGGTTTCCCAAGTATTACTCAATGGAAAGGAGATCAACAATTTAAGAAGTCAAATGAAGATGGTGAAATGACCGTAGTCATTAGACACATTAGAATAGTTTGGATGGGGTACACAATCTTTTTCTAAATTTAAGTATTACCATGCATTCTATCATTGGTGTTACATTGGTAATGATGCTTCATGATGCATCATATGTTGTATGGTGCAATGAATATGCACATGGTATGGTGCAAATGGTGCATATGTATGGTGCAAATGATGCATATGTATGGTGCAAATGATGCATATGTATGGTGCAAAGGGTGCACATGCATGGTGCAGTAGCTTTTATAGTTTGAGCAAGACTAAATGAACCACACCCACAAAACTCAAGTACTGTCTGATGATTTGCAAGGATTGGATATCGTGGTCGTGAAAAACACTCAATGAGTAGTGTAACTTCCATGACTCGACCACAGTTAAGGAATTCATAACAGAACGATTGACAAGGAATGTGGGAAATATACCACGTTACCTCGACCTTTCGAAATCTTGTTCATGTACTACTCAACTTGATTGTATCTTCATGAGGAGAAAAACAACTAACTATATGTCGAAGGTTATCCCTAGACACCTGGTCGAGATCACTAGACACATCTCTAGTGATACTTCACTTAACCTTCGCTTCAATCAGTCAGGAGGAACGGATATCCTTCTTGATCACTTTAGTGGATTTGAAGTCACACTCTTCTTAGAGTAACTCAATTTGGTGGTGGATGTTGGATCCTCTTGAAGATATAATCTTAATTGATCGTCTTCTTGTTGACACGACTCGTTGTAACCAAGGTTGATGGTTGAACACCACTATTACTTAAGGGCTCACATTCCCCCTTAAAGTTTCGAACAAGGATGTCGAAGCATACTTCAAACAATCCTCATGGGAAGACGAGATGCAACTCGAGTAATTGCGACCTGCGTTAAACATCACAAGATGTGATGTGGCAAGTCACATAAATCAAACACTAGTATGTCTATCCAAGGGAAAAATCTTCAAATGATTTAGACACACCATTCAACTTGGCAAACAGTTGGGTCCTAACTCTTGGTTGGTTACGACACTCCTCGAATTAAAATCGAGAACCGAATGCCTAACAAAAACCAAAAGGTTCAAACTGGCCAGGCTATAGTGACAAACGACCAGTCTGGACGCAAACTCGATTTTGATCCAGTTAGTGGCAAAATCAGATCTTGAGGTGAATAACAAAGTTAAAGTATACTTCAATACCTTTCCAAAAAGTATTGGTTTGCCTCTAGATCATCTCTTGTTTGCATGTTATGCTATTTTAAATCCAGCAAAATTTTTCTGCACTTTCAGCAGAACCTGCTTAAAAAGTAGCAGTTTTGATCTAAAGTTTTCAGGCTGTTCTGATGGAAATCTGGAAATATTCTTATTTACGAAGATGTATACAATGTAATAAGATTTCCAGAATGTACTTACTTGTCTTCATATCAGTCCTGTTTTAAAAGATATGAATTTTTGAAGTTGGGTAAAATTTCAGCATTCAGAATTTGAATTCAGTTCAGATTGACAACTCTGCATTCAAACTCGATTTGGGATAGGTAGATGACCGATTCAGGTCTGTATCCAATTGAAAAAATTGTAGCTGACTCTCTAAAATTTCCAACGGTTACTCGCACGACACCATTGGATCAAGGGTCTGCGAGTTATGGATTTAATTCAGAAGTGTACAGATTGCTGTCCAGTTTGGGTGTGCCTGGACAGTCTCTGCGATTATCTAAATTTCACCCACTTAGAAAAGTATTTTTATCTTGAGCTGAATAGATAACTTGTTAATTACTTCCAAAACTTTCTAAGTAATACTTACTTGCCCTCGTAGCACTTCCGGTTGAGAAGATATGGCATTTGCAATTTGACAGTTTTTCTGAAAATTTGGACAGCACCTCCTTTGTTTAAGGATGATTTTATCCACAATTTTCAGATATACAAATATCAACATTTGAAAAAATAACACATAGAAAACTGGCTGCATACATTCTCAGGATTCCAGAAATGTATACCCTGAAGCCAATCGATGAGTCTACTAGAAATTACGATCTGAACAGTAACTGAATATATAGCGGTCCATATTCTGGACTATTTCGACACTTTAAACGAAACTTCGATTTAGACTTGGTTATTGCGAGTTTTAGCCTTCGTGTTGAATAGGAAGTTAATGGAGGAATCCTTAATATTTCTATACATGTATAGATATGCCTAGGTTGCATTTCTAGTTTAAGAGTTATGGCTGTTCAAAGTTCAGAATTTTTCTGGCTGTTTCAGATAGCACCTATACACATGCACTATCTTCAACTCCAGCTTATAATTAGTTTTATACTGAATTGAGGTAACATTGAATAACAAAGTTGTAGAATAGCTCTTCCCCTTTCCATAAATGTATCATAATGGAATAGAAGAGCTTTCTACAAGGAGTTATGGCAAAAATTCCAATGCTGTCTTACACAGTTTCAGAACAGCAGCTGAGTTAGAGAGGATTTTCACCATCTTACAATGGTGTTTTGCCTTGGGGTTCAATAGAAAACTTATAGAAGACTTTAAAATATTTCCAAAAAGTATTCATTTGCCTTCATATCCCTTCAGGTTGAAGAGATATGGATTTTCAAAGTCAGGTCAAATTCTATTAGAAAACAGAACTCACCGGCTTCTAGACACAAGAATTGGGAACAAACTCAAATTTTGAAACTTGGCTCAAAACTCAAGTCCGATAGCTAGAACTTGCTTTACAACTAATCATCAGCTTTGGAACTAAATGGAACTTGAATGAGACTTACGACCTTCTTATCCGTAGCATATTACTATGTATCTTCATGCTTAATCAAAGTCTTACTCCGGCAAAGTCGAGCTGAACTCTCGCCAGGAACAAAGAACTTTGGTTCATCTAGTCTTGAAGAGAAACATTTTCTATTGTCCATAAGATACCAACAACTGATACTTGGGCTTAATATGAATATGAAGCCATTTCTTTTGTGGGGGATGGTCAAAGTGTCAAGTGGTATACTGACGGTACTACGTACCTTACCAAAAGAAAAGTCTAACCCGATATATCTGGATACGTCTATAGGTGGTCCTAATATGGATCACTAACAAACGTTTGCTACACGGGTCGCTACCGGAGTTAGTGTAACTGCAGAAGACAAACAATCCCGTTTCACACCTTCACACCTCAAGGGCGGTACGGGGAAACATGACAGGCAATCACAATAATATATATAATCAAAAGTAAATGCATACGACTCTGGTGTGAGTCGCCCTCGAGTGAAGTCATGTCTCGAGGTACATGGCTGTACTACGTCTGTACAACAAAGACTCCCACACGAACCGGCTTATACACGCTCGGGCATACATGTTTCGCATGATTTCATAAAACATGAATAGTTTTAGAGATGCATACTATCGGGTTATACACCACCCGACGGGGGCTCCCACTAATTTTGTATCATGCTGGGGTACCGCGTGTCATATGTTCTTAGAAACATGGAAAGTTTCAGAGACTCACATTAACTTTCCGTGCCAAACCACGGAAATATCACATACCACATCTCGTATGCAGAGCTTACCGAGATTGATCTGCTCTCGGTGGCGTACCTTACCTCTTACCTTGAAGACGGAGCGTCATTACAGAATAATATAACAAGTTAGTTCACCATCTTTATAACTTATACTAGTAATAGTCCTTAATGGGCATATAGCTAATCCTCACTCGACTACTTTGGAGTTTTCGAAAATAGGCTCTTTTCGAGCGTGCTATTCCCAATGAAGCTCTGATACCATGTCTGTGGGGACCGGAGTCCACACATCCGAGGATCTCATTGGGTGGTGCCATGTGATGCGGAACCTAACAACACAAACAAAAAGGATACCAAAACATATAAAGTTTTCATTTCATAATAAGAAGAGTTTACAAAAGAGTGTACAACAGGGGTACACACACAGCGGAAAATACATACTCATAATCTCACCTAACTAAGCAGGAGAGAAGACGTCCATGCCCTAGGACGCTTCTCAGTAGCAACAAGAAGGACATTCAGCAGCGGCGTGGTTCACATGAGATTTATCTCGATACCTCGAGATCTCATGTACAACCTGAACAGCAGAAATAAACCTAATACCTGCAAAAATTGTTAAAGCGCAAACGTAAGCATAAGGCTCAGCAAGACTAACCCGTCTCACTAGACATATGCAGGGGTGAATACTAAGCATAGGTAAGGAATAGCATAAATAGACTCGCCTACAAGTGGATCCTTATAATCATGTTCTAAGTAGCAAATGACATTCTTCAAGCACGGCACATCGTAGACTCCACAATCAAACAAGAAACGCTTTGCCGATAATATGACATGCCCAAAGCACATAATGCTATTACAGGTAAAGTATGGGGAAACTGTAAACTTTTAATTGTACTATCTCTAAGCCATACAAGGTTGCAAAGCAATTATAATTCAATATATCATATTCTTCTGACTTCTTTAGTATTTACTATGTCACGGCGCAGTGAACAAGTGGTACTCTATTACCACGAGGGATGATGATTGCAATCAGGACACACCCGGACAACACGACACATACGCACGTTCGGAAGTGTCAGCGAGTACATCAGTACCTACGTAACAATTTAGTACTAGTCGTATATGTCCACCTTTCACAAGAAACTCGAAAACTGAACCCGTCTCACCTCCGCGAACAAAGGTCTCCGCATGGAACACCTCTGTGCCCGCCGACCGATTTACACCTTGCTGTCCTCAACCCACCCCTATCGATGGTGAGTTAATGGCCTCAACATCCCAGTGATCGAGTTACGTCAGTTTACTGGAGCCCATATATCCAGTATGTCGCCGGTACAAGTCAAGCTTGTCCAAGGGGCCGCACACAGACGGGCCTTAATCGACACAGGCAGGGCTATGCGACCGAGACTCCAATTCTCGTCGCTTCCTATCCATCCCCTGCCCGGTCTCAGATTCATTATATTAAGCCATTGTCTATCTAACCAATCTTGTGAGATATGTCCTACATCTCTCGCGAGTAGATTCCAGCTACTCGACTTCTACCAGATCACCTACAACATTAGCATAACAGTTCTACACGTCGAGCTATCAACCTACCCAATTAACCAATGGGATTGTGGGTCATGCATCTGGAGTATTTAAGCATCCTGGATGTAATGCACAATATCATCTGAAGACGTAAATGAATAAAACTTGAAAACTTTGAAAAGCTCTTAAATGCAAACCGGGGCTTGCTTTAGTTTGTGACTCTATATCAATGTCAGTTGTTATTGGCTTGGTCTTCCTTCGAAGAGTCCGCCATGGAACTTCAAGATGGAACACCTTGGCCTTCTCCTCCAAGCGAAGCTCCTCATCGATCACCTACCATCACGTTCCTACCGACAGGATATGCATATAAGTACATAATGTAATATACTTTTAGATTAAACAAGTTAAACAACTCTAAGACTGGTGAGACTAACTAGAAGGAAGAGGTATGCCTCTGTTGTGTGGATAAACAAAGAATGGAGTCAAGTGATCATAGTAGTATCGAGATGTGAATTGAAAGGTGCAATGTAAGCACACATTGCAACTTGGCACTCAACACTCGACGTTATGCCACGCAAGGACGATAAAGATGAATGGTGTGGAGGTGTTGGACTAGTAGTGTAAGGATGACCCAAGAGTCAAGGTGGCATCGAAAGCTGCGTATGAGTGGAGTGTACAAGACGAAGGTCGTGACTTAGCAGTCGATCAATGAAGTTGTTCCAACTCGTAAAGGAGTAAAGCTAGTTATAGCTGAGAAGTGTTGTCGCAGGGTTCAAGAATAGGATGAATCAAGGTGGAACCCTAGCGATACTTGGGAGTGAAGTGAGATCGACATTGCTTGGACTCAAAGAGTCATAACAAGCCCTGTTAACCTGATGTTAGTACCAAGACAACATTCAAATGACTTTTAGGTAAAGTAGTTTCTACGGCAAGCTTCTCGAGCATCGTTCAAGTGCTTACATGACAACACTAATGTAGTGTCTTTTGCAAGATCGTCCAGGTGAGCTCGGTAAGCTACTGGGACTTGAACATGATGCGAGACCTTGTCGTGACGGCATGCTTTTCCATCTCGAGAAGATCGGATTAGCGAGGTCCACATTGACCCAGACTCGTCAATGGTGGTGAACAGACTCCCGAACTCCACCTCTTGAGTCATAAGGTTAGTGATGTCGACATGATCGTCGGCAAGCGACTCGACAAACCTGTGGACGGTTAGGAAACGGCGTCGACATGAACAAGAAACTCTTATTCAAGGTTTCCCTTTGTCTAGTTTTCCTTGTCGGTCGTAACGTTCTCGCATTACTCAACCACAGGTCATCGGTGATCACCAACCACCTTGGTTTGACCTGGAAGGCATTTTATCGAGGACCTTGGCTATACCTAGGACTCGATCACCCTCACATCAACGAAAACCTAATTTGGCTTGACAACCATTATCCGACGAGTTGTTCTTGTGTTTCAGCACCACACACATCACAAACATCCTTCATATTAATGCCAGGGCATGATGATGGCTCGGAGCATCACGACAACGTCATGTGGTCAACGACGTCGACGCGGCTCATGGTGGAGCATCACGAGCACACACGACAGGCCAACATGATACAAACGACAAAGGAGGTCAACTTGGGGATTTCTATAGGAATGATATCAATGCAGAAATGGATGTATGGCTTGACGACACATGAGTACCATTAGCGGTCACCACGAACGAACTTCGGTGTGTCAAGCAAGGCAATTCAGGGCAAGGCTCACCTTGTAGGCATTTCATCGAACATCTTGGGTGTGTACTTGATTCCGTCACTTCATTACCATTCAAAGAGCATCTTGGCACATATCTTGGACGATTGCCACATCATTCTACCCCTGCATCATAGACCAGCTCTAAACATCAAGAAATGGGTTCTTCCCTCGTAAACATTTCAACGAACAAGTTGATTGCAGCATTGATCCGACCAATCTTTGCACAAATCAGAGCTATCCTTGGATATATTCTCGATGCTGGTGTGTCAACGACGTGTTCCTGCATCTCCTTCATCCCAGACATCACTTGTCTCGCTGCAAGGATGTGGCTACAGAGTAGAACGTCGCGACGATGTCGAGGGGGAGCAGACAAGCACGGCCACGGCACATGGGCGAGCAGTAAAGCGCAGCAAGGAGCTCGACCATGGTGGCAATGGCGCATGGTAAAGTGCGGCCAAGGCGCGTTGGAGAAGGAGCAGATGGAGGCCGGGCCGACGAGCACCGGTGGACGTGGAGTATGGCGGTCGACATGGGACGGCACTGCAGGCAGAGAGGTGCGGCCAGGCGGAGGTGAGCCAGTGGGGGCGCGACGTGGTGGAGGTGGGCAGCGCCGGCTAAATGAGCAGGGGTGGGGCAAGCCAGCACTACAAGTGGCCGGGAGGAGGAGCGCAGTGCGGCGTGAGCAGAGAGGAGGCGCGCGCGGTGTTGGCGGCGCGTAGGGAGGCGCTGGGGAGGAGCCGAAGCAGCACGGCTGTGAGGGGGGGGGGCGCGACCGGCGTGGGCGCCATGGTGCGGCTGGAAGGCGGCGAGTGGGCTGACGCGGAGTGGTGCGGGGCACCAGCGAAGCGTGGCCAGCAGGGAGGCGGGCCTGCGGCGGGCGGCTTCGGGCACTGGGGCATAGCTGGCGGCAGCGGTGGAGCGCGGCCAGGAGCGTGACGAGCAGGCGCTGGAGGCCAGGTCGGGGTGCACTGCGGATGGAAGGCAACGAGCGGTGCTCGTCGGGAGCGGCCAGGGCGAGCGGCGGCCGTAGACCGGAGGCAGGCGGACAACAGGGAGGCGCGCACAGCTAGGGAGTAGCGATCTCGAGCAGGGTGGCTGGCGAGGGAGGCGCGCGGGCCGGTGACCAGGCGAGGAGTCGTGCGGAAGTGGGGCGACACCGTGGTTGGCCGGGAGGATCGTAGCTCGGAGGTGAGCAGACCAAGTCGATGTAGAGTGGAAGATATGTAAAGAAGAACAAACAGAACACTTCTCTTATAAGGATAAGACTGACACATGGGCCCCACCAATGGATATTATCCTCTTTCTTTTTTTTTCTCAGATTCAAATCATATCTAAATAATCTCAAAGCACAGTAACCTGGGGGTGGTTATTTGAGATATTAAAAATCCAAATTTTGAATCAAATTTGAGAATTGATTCAATTGAATTTCAAATTCAAATTTGAATTTGAAAGCACCCTAGGCTTTTACTTTTATTCTTTATCTATTTTTTTTCTAAAAATCAATAGAAATCCTAAATAATTGGCCTTAATCAATTAAGGGTTATAAGCCCTACATTTTGTAAATTCAAACTTTAAGCTCGAAATTTGTTTGGATTTTTATCCTTCACACGGTTTGATTTTTGTTCTTTATGGATCCAACTTTCTAATTGGCGCCACAAGTCGAAGTAGAGAGAGAGAGCACGTGAGTACTGCCCAGGTCGACGATAAGGACAACCTCAAAGACTAGCTTGTGTGTGAAGCCTTCTTGGCACAGACATCGAGATGATTTCTGGTAAGCACGAGCAGAAGAGGAAACCAAACGACGCTTGATGAGAACTGTCGAGTGGGCCACTCGATAAATGGTCCCCACCCCTGATATTATTCTCACTGGTACAACAAAAGATTAGGATGGAATGTTTTGGAAGGTACTACACATCGTCAGTGTAGCTGGAAACTCCATGATGTTGCTCAAGTCGATGTTGGAACTTGAGTTTGAATTTACATTCGAATTGTTAATCCTTTATGTGGAATATTCCAATTAAGACTTTAAGTTTTAACAAGTCCATATTTGTAGTGAACATGGGTTAACACACGTGATACATGTGAGTTTAGATTTTCAAGTCCACTTTCAAAATTTTTTTAGTTCGCATTTTTGCGTTTTTGTTCTTCCAATAAGCAGGCTTTTACACCCACCACCTCCATGAGCATCCCGGGGTGCAATGGAGCAGTGGAGAGCTGATGTGGATCATTTGGTTGTAGCAGGAGCCGATCGCATCAGCAATCAAGGTCCTCCCCCCTTGGGGTGGGCCGAGTCGCAGCATCGGACCTTGTCGGGTAGACTCGGTTTGCACGCTTCACAATACAGGAACCGTGCTGCGTCTCAACAGGCGACGTCGCTACCTTCCGGGGCACGACTTACTCATACGATAATGAGGCTTTCGACTCATGACCTCCGGGCGGAGCTCGATCGTCGTTATCGTCAATAGGACGACCGTGTCCACATCGAGTGTGCTCGCGAGAGGCGAGAGGCTCGGGACAGCCCTGCTCCTGAGGGAGTAGGAGGAGGTTTTTCTGCCTTGGACATGCACCTACGCATCGTTAGATGGCCGCAAAAATTCCGGCCTCACCTGCCGGAGAAATTTGATGGGACAGTCAATCCCGTCGAATTTCTTCAAATCTACTCCACCGCAATCCTTGCGGCTGGGGGAAATAAGGTCGTGATGGCCAATTATTTCCCTGTGGCTTTAACTGGGACCGCCAGGTCTTCGTTCATGAGCCTTCCGCCTGACTCCATCAACAGTTGGGTGGAGTTGTGCCAACAGTTCACTGCCAACTTTGGGAGCTCATACATCCGACCAGGCACGGAACTAGACCTTTTTGCTATCAAGCAAAAGAGGGGAGAGTCCCTGCGATCTTTCATCCAGAGGTTCTCCCAGGTATGAAATACCATTCTTTCTATCTCAAGCGCTTCTGTTATTGTAGCATTCAGACTTGGCATTCAAGATAAGAAGATATTGGAGAAGCTGGCGACCAAGGAACTCACCAGCGTCACGGAACTCTTCAGCTTGGCATACAAGTGTGTCAAGGATGCGGAGGGCCGTGAAATGCACTCCCAACCACCTTCGAAGGCCAACAAAAAGTCCTCCAAGGGTGAAACCACTACCTCCGAGAGTGACAATAAGAAGAAAAAGTCCAATGGCAAGAAGAAGCCGTCGGCCAGCACACCTACTGCTACAGCTGCTGCAGCTCCGGGTGGCCGGGGGCCATGCCCCGAGAAACGACCTCGGCCATCGTCTGAAGACGGTGGCAGCTCCAAGATGTGGTTTCCCATACACAAGACGAACAACCACAACCTGGAAGGCTGCCGAGAGGTCCAGAACCTCGCCGAGCGCTACAAAAAGCACCGGGATGAAGCTCCTTTCCGTCAAAGGGAAGGAAAACAAAAGGACGATGAAGCTCCGGCTCAAGAGGAGTTAGGCTTTCAGGACCCCAAAAAGGTCTCGAAGGTTGTTTGCACCTTCGTTGAAGACGACTCCGACGTCTCTGACAACGAGCGTCGGAAGACCATGAACACCATTTTTGGTGGTTCGTGGGACATCACCTCCCGTCATGTCCTCAAGACAATGCCGCGGTACATGGCCTCTGTAGCTCCCACCGCCAGGGCGGAGCCTCATCGGAAATGGATGGATACAACCATCACTTTTGATGCTTCGGACTGCCCTCAGAACATGATCGGAGCAGGCCAACTTCCAATGATGGTATCTCCGACCATCAACAACATCCAGCTCCACCACGTAATGGTGGACGGAGGTTCGGGGTTGAACCTCATAAGATTTGAAGCTTTCGTCAAGCTTCAGCTCTGAGCTTCATGTCTTCGCCCCTCTCGACCTTTCTCCGGAGTAGGTCCGGGGGCCATAACTCCGCTCGGTGCCATTATTCTCCCGGTGACCTTCGGGACTCGGGAGAATTACAGGACTAAGAAGTTGGTCTTCAATGTGGCACATATCAACTTGCCATTCAACGCCATCTTGGGCAGGCCAGCCTTGTACAAATTCATGGCTGCTGCTCATTATGGCTAGTTGGTGTTGAAGATGCCAACACCCTCCGGTGTTCTCCGGATCCGCTGAGACCGCACTGCCGGAGTGATTGCTCTGGAAGAACTCCATGCGCATGCTACAGTGCAGGAGGAAGAATCCAGAAAGGAACAAGCTCCGAAGTCTCTGAGCATTCGTCATCGAGGCTCAACTTCTGCACCTCGTGTGCAACCAAGCGGCGACACCGACATTCCCGTCAAATTCGTCCAAATTGGTTCCGACGCCGCTCAGACCAATCGTATATTGGGAGGTTTGAACGACAAATAGGAACTCACGCTCATCACTTTCCTCCGGGCTAATGTCGACGTGTTTGCCTGGCAACCGTCACAAATGCCTGGGATCCCTAGGGAAGTGATTGAGCACAATCTGAAGATTTATCCCGACGCTCGGCCTGTACATCAGAAGCCTCAGAAGCAATCAGTAGAGTGAAAAAACTTCATATGTCAAGAAGTGAAGAAGTTGCTCAAAGCTGGATTCATCCAAGAAATCTTCCACCCAAAATGGCTGGCAAACCCAGTCGTTGTACCTAAGGTCGACGGGAAGCTTCAGATGTGTATCGACTACACTACACTGAATAAGACATGTCCAAAGGATCCATTTCCACTACCTAGAATAGATCAGATAGTGGATTCCACCTCTGGGTGTAAATTATTGTGTTTCCTAGACGCATATTCTGGGTATCATCAAATCAGAATGTCTAGGGAAGATGAAGAGCATACTTCCTTCATCACAGTAGATGGATTATACTGTTACACTGCCATGCCATTCGGTCTCAAAAACGCTACTTCAACTTTGAGCTATGTAAAAACTTTTGGAGAGCTCATCAGAGATGTAGTGGAAGTGTATGTCGATGACATCATTGTCAAGAGCAAGAACAAGGAGTCATTCCTTGACACCTTGCAAGCTGTCTTCGACAAGTTGCAAATCACACGCACGAAGCTGAACCCGGACAAGTGTGTCTTCGGGGTTAGCTCCGGAAAGCTCCTTGGATTCTTGGTGAACCACCGAGGAATAGAAGCGAATCCGGCGAAGATTAAAGCTATTGAAGAAATGCGGCCACTGTTGACGGCTGTTATATACTAATTTCATCAGTCAATTTAACTCAATTATGTGAAGGATTTGTCATTTCTTGCACACATCACCTTTCTATCTAACCCAATTTCACTTGGACTTAGATAAATATGTGTATGCAACATTTTAAGCAGGAAATGAGGAAATGTAGAGGGACCAATCCTATAAAATATCGTCCTAGCCAATCAGGCGACGACACGTGGCATCCCATGGATCAAATGGCCCAAAAACAGAAGTATCCGAGGAGATCCAACGGTGTATCACCCATATACATCAATGGGACCCACCTGGCAGCCACCTAGAGAAAGCACACGAGAATTGGTGCAATGACCAGGTCAGCCGAACGGGGGGGTCGGCCGACCTAATCTCTGCACCAAACTCGGTCAGCCTCCACATGTTGGCTCCTCCCGGCTTCCTGGTGTCAATGGTGACGGATTCACGCGCTTTTGGTGGTTGGAACCGACCTAAACACTTGTTTAAATAGGACCCCCTACCCCTCACTTCAACACACACTACTTGAGCTTCATCTCTATTGTATACACTATCATCCATAGTCTTAGAGGAGTTAGGTTGTAGAGAGGAGAGTCTCTAGTCCCAAGTCCAAATTGGGAAAGGAGTAAGGAGTCTCTCTCTTCCCAATCCTACATTGGGAAAGGTATGGCTCATGTATTCTTTCTTGTATTTGTGATTTTATGCATAATAAAGATGTAATCTTTAGTCTCTACTTATACATATACTTGGGCAAAGCGTTTCTTGTTTGATTGTGGAGTCCATGTATGTGGAAGGTATAGCTTCTATGACTGTTTCATCATGAACATATCTCATTATCATAGAACCTATAGACCCCCACTATAGTCTAGTTAATTATAACTAACTAGGTTAGTATGGATAGTTATGTTGTGTATCAACATTGGTTCAATGATGATTCAATTCATTGCCTTAGGATGGATTTTGCCTAGGCTCTTAAGGTAATTACTTAATATGCTAGCATGGTGCTAGGATAGCTAAGTAGCATTGGATGTCTCGTAGACCAACAGATTGAAGAGGTAGGCAGTAGGTGGTGACAGCCCTATCTGTCCTTTGTAATCCTCCACGTTCTACTATGCCACAGGCTCTTAGCTGGAGTCGCCCTAGTACTGCTAGGGGTAAGCCCGTGCCTGACGTGTTGAACCACATAGCATAAGTATTCACTATTGATCTAGCTTATGAATAATTAGTTTATGCTATGTATATGTACAATAGAGCATAGTAGGAGTACCTCCATAACTCTTAACCTTAAGTAACCTCTATGATCCTCTTACCCCCCTTAGACTTGAAAGCTTTTGTGTGTGTCACACTACCTCCACTATTATTTTATCCATCCTTACTAGATTCTTACCTAGACCTTTCTACACTGTCCACTTGATGATTGTTATATCTCTACCCCGCCTTCCGTTGGGATCAAATAAATCACACCCTTGTGAATACTCTGAAGGGGAAATGCTACAATGATACCTCCGTGCGCTTGCGGAATTCACTCTGTGATCCAATAAAACCATTAACAAGCATTTCTGACACATCAGTTGGAGATGTTTAGTTAAAGGTGCGTAAGTAATACCAACAAGCATTTCTGGCACTATTGCCAGGGATGATTTGTTAGTATACCATAGGAGCCGTCAACAAGCATTTCTGGCGCCATTGTCGGGGATGATTTGTTATTATATCTTAGAAGCCGTCAACAAGCATTTCTGGCGCCGTTGCCAGAGAAGGCAAATAGATATATAACATGACTAAGTGAATAGGATAGAACCATGGGTAGGATTTTAGTAGGATAACCATTCTTTGTTTTTGCATTTTAAATGTGAAAACAGGGTAGTGTATGTATGGTTTCCGCTTGCCGGAAAACTTTGTTGAAGATCCCGAATCTCTTCTGAGAGACCGACCCCATGTCGTTACTCCTCAAAAGATTCGAGCGGAAAAGCAAGCCAGAATTTTTGCACCAACAATCCAAACAACAATGGCTCAGAAGACCCTTCGTGAGTTCTCACCTCTCTCTGCTAACAATGTGCCTATTGGGCCCATTGTTAACACGGGAGATGTTAACTTCGAGATCAAAACTGGCCTTATCACTATGGTGCAAGCCAACCCATTCCATGGGAAGGCTAACGAGGATGCAAGTGCTCACCTGCAACAATTCCTCGAGATCTGTAGCACTTTTAAGATCAAGGAAGTGTCTTCAGATGCGGTTCGTCTGAGACTGTTCCCATTCTCTCTCCTTGGGATAGCGAAACAGTGGTTCTACGCGAACTGAAGTGCTGCAGACACTTGGGAGAAGTGTTCTACGGTAGTCCTCACCAAATTCTTCCCGTTGGGCAAAACCAATGCCTTATGTGGAAGGATTTATAGCCTTCAGCAAGAGCCCAAGGAATCTATTCCCGAGGCATGGGAATGTCTTCAGGAGTACATCCTAGACTGTCCCCACCATGGGATGGATGACTGGCTTCTTATTCAAAACTTCTATAACGGGCTGATCCCATCAGCTCGTGACCATTTGGATGCTGCTGCTAGAGGAGCCTTCTTCTCATTGACAGTGCCAAAAGCTGAAGATCTTATTGAGAAGATGGTGTCCAACATGGAATGGAACGATGAGCATCTCCATACCCGACAACGAGGCATGCACACCTTGAAGGAGGTGGACATGATCGCTGCAAAATTGGACCTCCTAATGAAGAAAATTGATGGACAAGCCAGTGGTGAAGTGTCTGGCAATGCCTATGCCCTAGACTCTCACATCACGTGTGAAGTCTGTGGCGACATGGGTCATATGGGCAATGATTGCCCAGAAACTCGTGAGGATGCCTTATACCTCGCCAACAACGGAAATTTCAACAACATCAATGGCTATTGTCCAGGAGGTCAAGGATGGGGTCAACAATGCCCATTTTTTCAAGGAGGGTACAACAACAATAGCAACCCTAGAAATCAGCACAACTTGAGAGAACTTTCCATTAGCCAGCTCAAGATCAATGAGGCCCTATCCAAGAAGCTGTCAGCTAAATACAAGACCCTAGAGAATATCAATGCAAAGATGGAAGGACTATCCTCAACCTTCAAGAATCAACTGAGCTTCAACAACATGCTCAAGACTCAGTTGGCTCAGCTGGCAGCTGCTATTCCTTCGATGTAGAATGGCAAGATGCCAGGCCAGCCAGAACCCTCGACAGAATATGTCAACATGATTTCTGTACAGGAGAGCAACTGGCAGAAGGACCCTGGGTGTCCTACAATTTCATGCTCAATTGGGGCTCACCACTTTGACAAGACACTTTGTGATTTGGGAGCAAGTGTTAGTGTGATGCCTAAGGTTGTGTTCGACCAGCTGAACTTCACAAAGCTGACTCCAACACCAATGCAGCTACAACTGGCTGACTCTTCAGTCCGATATCCAGCGGGTATTATTGAAGACGTCCCGGTGAAGATCCAGAACTACTTCGTACTCGTAGATTTTGTGGTGCTAGACATGGACATTGATAAAGATACACCACTCATTCTTGGGCGCCCATTCCTTAGCACTGCAAAAGCTCACATAGATGTGGGAGCTGGAGAAATCCACTTCCATATCAATGGCAAGGAGGAAAGGTTTAACTTTCGGCCAAAATCAGAACAATGCTCCAAGATTCGAATCAAGTATGGGTCGAATGATAAACACATCAGAGAGGTCGAAGTCACACCTCCAAAGGTTGACTCACTCATTGCATTCATGAGAAGATTAATCTACGAGGAGAATCTGTCGTTTCAACCACACCGATATCCAAGGGCGACGGAATCATCTGGACCTTCCCGAAGGCCCAAGTCCACCAAGCCGCCAAAGAAGGAATGGCAGAAGAAGAAAGACAAGTTGTTTGAGGCCATCCCTCCGGGCCCGGATGTGAAATGAAGACGGAGGAATGTCCATCTCATCGGACGGTGGTGAGACCTACGCCAATAGGTTAAATTGGTAGTTATCCCACTTTATTTTTCTTTTTTTTCCACCCTATTTGGATTTTCCCATTGCATATTTGATTTTCCCTAGCAAGTTGAGAATCTTATATTCTCAGTTATAATTTTTCTTTCTTTCTTTTCTAAAGAAATTTTTTATTGGATTTGAAAAAAGGTTTTTATTTGAAAAACAATTTTTCTGAGCTGCACATGTGGCATTTCACCAACATGCTAACTTTATAGCCGTTGGGGAGCCACTTGCCAAAAGGGGATCCAGGGGGAGCCACCTGTCAGGTCGGCCGAACCCCCTGGTCGGCCGAACAGGGAGTGGAGCCAAATTGGCTCCCCTTTCTCCAAAGGCTACATTTTGAACCCCAAGTGACCGTTGGAGGGTGCACCCTATAAATTGTGGCCGTGAGGAGCACTTCTCTTCACACACCACATCATCTTACACCTCCCCAAGTCACTCTCTAGCTCACCTTGTTTTTCTTACTCTTCATTTCAACACTCTTGCTCAAATCCATCCCCAAAAAGATTTTCTTTTGTTTGAATTTGCATTTTACACTCAAGCTTTCAAGAGGAGAAAATTCATTGAGAGTTTTGTTTTTCCAAACATCGCTTCTTTTCAGATTTTTCTCGCCTTGTTTTGTTCTTGCTTGTTGAACTCAAAAAGACATGAAGAGGTTGTTCGGAAAGAGTAAGGAGGCTGCAAGCTCAATGAATGGTGAAGGTTCTAGTGCACGCCTCTCTTCCATGGGTACAAGCCCAAGGAGGAGAAGTGTGTGTGAGGACACTCCCATGGAAGAGAGAAGGAACCCACACCAACTTCTTCATGACAACGACCTCGACATACGAAGCGAAGTTGAAGATCAAGCACGCAGGCTTCTCCAAGATCGTGAGTTCCGCCACACCAAGGCTTACGATCCACATTTGATCTCCAAAATAGGTATGGACTCCAAATTTCTTTCCATTTGGCATGCAATTGGATTTGATGACTTTGCTCACATAGAGGAGAAAGGTTCACGACTTCTCACTATCCAATTCCTTTGCACGCTAAGAATAGGATTTGATGGTATTTTTTTAGATTATTTAAAAAAGAATACAACATCCTATGGAAAGAATTAGGTAGCATCCTAGGCTTCCATAAATGGTGTTTGCTAGATTTAGACAATTTGCCTAAGTTTAACAAACAAAGTTTTTGGCATGAGCTAACTAGTGAGGTCACATGTAGGGCTCCTAAGTATAGCACATCGAAAACCCTACCTTACGCTTCATGCATAGATGGGTGGCTATGACTATGTTCCCTAGGGGAGATGTTAGGGTAGTGCAAGATGATGAATTGAAAATTTTGTTTGCCATGACTAAAAAGATAAAAGTTGCTCCAGTCGATGCCATGATGACACAATGGTTAGATTACATTTCAAAATCAGGACCAATTGAATGCACTTCATTGATTACTCATATTGCTGATGGGGTAGGAATACATAAATACTCTTCATTTGAATATATTGAAACTGAAAGAGAATTAATTGATGAAGACTATTTAGTGCAAGGACATACCCTTAAGCATGATCGAGATGGGTCCTTGATATTTTCTATCCTGGCTTTGTCAATGAAATTCGGTAACCTAACCTGGATTTTCATTTGTACAAATGCCGGAGGCTAACCATTAATCTTCTTCCCCTTGAGGAAGCAAGAAGAAGTAATGTCTCTGGTAGGGTAACAAGGAATCGTGCGAGGGCTGCAGCCACAGGCATGCCATCGATCGGTCCATGAATACCAAGAGGAAGAGAAACCAACGGGTTATGCACGCAGATGGACTCAACCTCCAACGTATGAGACTGGGGGATCATCTTGGCAAGAATGGCAAAGGAATCCACCCTTATCCACTTCAACCTCTAGCAGCTTGCCCCCAACGTCCATGAGAGGACATCGTTCCTTTTTGGCCAGAAGTCATCACGACTATAGCCAAGGAATGATGGACCTCACTAGACGTATGGGAGAACTTGAAGTGAGAACAGGTGACATCTACAGCACACTCCAGGAGCATATTCAAGGTACCCAGGATTAGCAACAACACATGGATGCTCACTTCACCAACTTCAACATGGCGCTACAAGAACAACAAGCCGATCTTGCGGCATACTTCCGTCATCAAGGGTTCAACCCTTATCATGGAGGTAGTTGAAGAACAAGCTTGGGGGAGGACCCCCACTTTAGGTAACATGTATCACATTCCTTGCATATTTATTTTCCATCCATCCATCATCCACCTTGCATTAAAAAAAGGTTAGATTTGCTTTCATCAAATAAAGATGTGCGGTAAGAATGATTTAGAATTCACATAGATGAAATGATGAATAGTTGCTCTGTTTTATTTTCCTAAGTCTCTAGTTTGCAACTTGCTACTCTTTGAATATTGCTTTCATTGGTTTGAAATACTTTTACCTTAAATTGGAAGTCTTAGGTAGCAAAAGCTTAATCTAATTCTAGGTTGTTGCAAGACTAGAATTGGTAATAGGGCTGCTAGTCCAAGTTTGAAAGTAAAACTTAGATTTCTGGAGAAATTCTAAAAAGATTTCAGTTTCCCTCAATTGATTGGAAATACCTACCAAATCCATATGATGTTCATTTATAGACAAAACCTTATGCATATGCTATTTCTTTCACATTGAGCCTAGTCAAACTAGTATAGACCTATGTGAGAAGTCATTGAATTCTTTTTGAATTCAAGACTTCACTTGCACATGCCATACTTCTACACTAGAAGTAAGCAAAACATCCATCATATCCACCGTACCACAATAAAAAGAGAAACTCCATGCTATTCATAGTTAGCACTCTCTTCATGTTATTGCAAAGAAGGGGAGTAGAAGACATGGCTACAAAAAGAAAATGAAAAAATAAGCATGCTTACATCATAAGCATGAGAAAAAAAAAGAGAAAAGAAAAGTAGACATGTTTCATCCCTGCAAAAGAAAGAGAGATTATACCAAAAAGGAGTTATCTCAAGTATCCACATCCACTTCCACTCCATCACACATGCACTAGTCTTGAATCAAAATGTTTTGATTCAATTCTCCTAAGGCTTAGTCTTTTGACTTAGCAATATATGTGATGCAAATATGCCTACTTACTTTCCTTACCAAGCTCCACATACAAGCCATATTCATTGAGTAGGAATAGTAGAGGCAGAATGCTTTGGTAAGGAAATATTTCCACTATCCACAAAGGAGTGATGAGAATCAAACTGAGGAACTTAATATCTAAATTGAATTCTCTGGGGATTAAGTGGAACTTGATTTCTAGGCTATGTTTGCTCCATTTGATCTACCTTTCAACTACTCATGAATATGAGAAAGCATAAGCCCCATGATAACTTAAGAAAGGTAGGGTATCATAGCCAATTTCTACAATACTAGGTAGAGTATCTTGTTGTGCATTAGATACTTTTGAAAATAAGACATTGTACCAACTTCTGATCATCAACCTAAAGTCTTGACTTTTCTCGGGACGAGCAAAGGATAAGCTTGGGGGAGTTTGTTGACGGCTGTTATATACCAATTTCATCCGTCAATTTAACTCAATTATGTGAAGGATTTGTCATTTCTTGCACACATCACCTTTCTATCTAACCCAATTCCACTTGGACTTGGAGAAATATGTGTATGCAGCATTTTATGCAGGAAATGAGGAAATGTAGAGGGATCAATCCTATAAAATATCATCCCAGCCAATCAGGCGATGACACGTGGCATCACATGGATCAAATGGCCCACAAACAGAAGTATCCGAGGAGATCCAATAGTGTATCACCCATATACATCAATGGGACCCACCTGACAGCCACCTGGAGAAAGCACACGAGAATTGGTGCAATGACCAGGTCGGCCGAACCAGGGGGTCGGCCGACCTGGTCTCTGCACCAAACTCGGTCAGCCTCCACGTGTTGGCTCCTCCCGACTTCCAGGAGTCAATGGTGACTGATTCGTGCACTTTTGGTGGCGGGAACTGACCTCAACACTAGTATAAATAGGATACCCCTCACTTCAACACACACCACTTGAGCTTCATCTCTATTGTATACACTATCATCCATAGTCTTAGAGGAGTTAGGTTATAAAGAGGAGAGTCTCTAGTCCCAAGTCCAAATTGGGAAAGGAGTAAGGAGTCTCTCTCTTCCCAATCCTACATTGGTAAAGGTATGGATCATGTATTCTTTCTTGTATTTGTGACTTTATGCATAATAAAGATAGTATCTTTAGTCTCTACTTATGCATATACTTGGGCAAAGCGTTTTTTGTTTGATTGTGGAGTCCATGTATGTGGAAGGCATAGCTTCTATGACTGTTTCATCATGAACATATATCATTATCATATAAACTATAGATCCCCACTAGAGTCTAGTTAATTATAACATAACTACGTTAGTATGGATAATTATGTTGTGTATCAACACTGGTTCAATGATGATTCAATTCATTGCCTTAGGATGGATTGTGCCTAGGCTCTTAAGGTAATTACATAATATGCTAGCATGGTGCTAGGATAGATAAGTAGCATTTGATGTCTCGTAGACCCACAGATTGAGGAGGTAGGCAGTAGGTGGTGATAGCACTATCTGTCCTTTGTAATCTTCCACGTTCGGCTATGCCACAGGATCTTGGCGGGAGTCGCCGTAGTATTGCTAGGGGTAAGCCCGTGCCCGATGTGTTGAACCACATAGCATAAGTATTCACTATTGATCTAGCTTATGAATAATTAGTTTAGGCTATGTATATGTACAATAGAGCATAGTAGGAGTACCTCCATAACTCTCAACCTTAACTAACCTCTAGGATCCTCTTACCCCCCTTAGACTTGAAAGCTTTTGTGTTTGTCACACTACCTCCACTATTATTTAATCCATCCTTACTAGATTCTTACCTATACCTTTCTACCCTGTCCACTTGATGATTGTTATATCTCTACTCCGCCTTCCTTTGGGATCAAATAAATGACACCCTTGGGAATACTCTTAATGGGAAATGCTACAATGATACCTCCGTGCGCTTGCAGAATTCACTCTGTGATCCAATAGAACCATTAACAAGCATTTGTGACACATCAGTTTGAGATGTTTAGTTAAAGGTGTGTAAGTAATACCAAGAAGTATTTCTGGCACTATTGCCAAGGATGATTTGTTAGTATACCTTAGGAGCCTAACAGCCACCAGCCCGCATCAAGGACGTCCAAAAGCTGACTGGATGTCTAGCTGCCCTCAGTCGGTTCATCTCAAGATTAGCGGAACGGGCGCTTCCCTTCTTCAAATTATTGAGGAAGTCCGGACCATTCCAATGGTCTGAAGAAGCAGAAAAGACTTTCCAAGAGCTAAAGCAGCTCCTCACCACTCTACCAACTTTGGTAGCTCCGGATCCTGGTCAGCCACTTCTTCTTTACATTTTGGCAACTAACGAAGTTGTCAGCATGGTCCTAGTTGCGGAAAGACCAGAATCATCCACAATTCAGGAATCGAGACCCCTCTTGGAGGGTCCAAAACTACCTGAAGGCAAGTCTGGGTCCCAGCCCCCAAACCTGGATTCTCAAGGTGAGACGCCAAAGGATCAAACTCCTTCAAATGAAGGAGTTACTGTTGCTGAACAAGAAGATCCGAACCCCTACGGGAAGGTTCGGGTCACTTCAGAAGAAGCTTCGGGTTCCTCTAGCAAGAACCTGGAGGTCCCCGAACAAGGTCCGGACCCCTCCAGGAGGGTCCTGGTTGATGAGGAGGAAGCTCCAGGCCCCTCCTGGAGAGTTCGGACAGTCCAGCGCCTAGTGTACTTCATCAGTGAAGTACTTCATGACGCCAAGACTCGATACTTAGAGGTGCATAAGCTGCTCTACGCAGTTCTTATCGCCTCTAAGAAGCTTCGCCACTACTTCCAAGCTCACAAAATTTCAGTGGTAACCTCTTATCCACTGCGTGCAATCTTGCATAACCCCATATCTACTGGGAACATTGCAAAGTGGGCAGCGAAATTGGCTGAGTTTGATCTTGAATTCGTCCCAAGACAAGCGATCAAGAGTCAAGCATTGGCGGACTTCGTGGCAGAATGGACCCCCTCTCCATCAAACCCTAGGGGCCCCAGTGAGCAGAAGCTGGAACCTAAGGTTCTGGTCTTCACTGAGCCTTACTGGACTCTCAACTTTGAAGGCTCTGTGCAGAAGCAAGGGGCCGTAGCTGGAATCCTTCTCCTCGCTCCGACCGGGGAGAAGGTTAAATACATGGTTCACCTTGACTTCAAGGCGACTAACAACATGGAAGGGTATGAAGCACTAATCTATGGGCTCAAGGTGACACTATCATATGGTGTCAAGCAGTTGTTGGTAAAGGGTGATTCGCAGCACATTATAAAACAATTCAAAGGTGAATGTTGCTGCAACAACCGTCAACTAGCTGCATATCTACTTGAAGTCCAAAAGCTTCAGAAGGACTTCGAAGTCCTGGATCTTTTCCATGTACAGCGTCTCAACAATGCTGGAGCTGATGAACTCTTGACGAAAGCTTCAACTGGAGCTCTGGTTCCAAATGGAACCTTTGTCCAGAGATTGTCAAGACCAACATCTCAGCCTGCCGAACTGAGCGAAGGGGGCGAGACCAGCACCTCGAAGCTAGCGGTACCGATGGACCTGTTACCATGGTGTCCATCAAGGGTCGTAGGTGCTGCAGGAAGCTTCGAGCAACCCAGGATGCAAGACTCAAATGCTCAAGATAGCTCCGATGTATGGATCTCGGAGATTCAGAGCTACTTGAAAGACAACATCCTTCCTGAAGATAATGTATCTGCTGACCGAATAGTCATATTGGCTAAAAGATACACACTGGTTGAAGGGGATCTCTACCGGCGTGGTGCCAACGGCGTCCTAATGCGGTGCATTACAAGGGAAGAAGGTCGCGAGCTCCTCGCAGAAATCCATGGAGGCGAGTGTGGGAACCACACGTCTTCCCGAACGTTGGTCAGTAAAGCCATCCGACATGGTTTTTACTGGCCTACAGCACTCCAGGATGCAACCGAGCTAGTGAACAAATGCGAAGCATGCCAGTTTCATGCGAAGAAAATTCACACAGCAGCTCAACCTCTACAAATGATACCTCCTACATGGACATTCGCTGTGTGGGGGATGGATATCTTGGGACCTTTCCCAAGAGCCTTCGGAGGTTACAAGTTCCTGTATGTTGCCATCGACAAGTTCACCAAGTGGCCGGAAGCAACTCATATTGTGACAATAAACAAGCAATCAGCTATCAATTTTTGCGGTCCATAGTATGCAGATTTGGAGTCCCAAACAAGATCATAACTGACGATGGGACCCAATTCACAAGCTCTGCATTCCAAGGATATTGCGAAGACCCCGGCATTCAAGTCAGCTACGCTTTCGTAGCTCACCCGGCAAGCAATGGCCAAGCTGAGAGAGCAAATGCAGAAATCCTAAAAGGACTCAAGACGCGCACATATGAGCGCCTGAAAAAACACGGAGCCAACTGGGTTGAAGAGCTTCCACCCACCTTGTTGGCAAACAGGACAACTCCAAACCGGTCAACTGCAGAGATACCATTCTTCCTGGTGTACGGAGCTGAAGCAGTCCTTCCTCTGGAAATGACCTTGGGGTCACACCCAGTCCGGAACTTCGACGAAGCCACGCAGGACCAGCTCTGGCGTGAAGACCTTGACCTTGTTGAAGAGGGAAGGTGCCGAGCAGTTTTTCAAAATGCACGATACCTCCAAGTGCTCCGGCGCTATCACCAAAGTCACATGCATAACCGACAGCTCGAGGAAGGCGATCTGATGCTACGGAGAATACAAACTCGAGAAGGGTTAAACAAACTTTTCCCCAGCTGGGAAGGACCCTTTCAAGTGATCAAAGTATCCCGTCCCAGATGCGTTTTCTTGGCAACCGAGTATGGGACACCGCTCCCTAATCCTTGGAACATTGAGAACCCCCATAAGTTCTACGCTTAATATCACGGAGGTGAGTCTGTAGTTACATATGATGTATGTTATAGCGTCATTGTACAGAGTCGGGTAGCTCCTCCGGGAGAACAGTCGGACCTTTCCCGGAAGGTCTGCAAGGTTCAGGCAACACTTGACACAATCTCAGAACTAAAAGTGTAGCTAGTTACCCTGGGTCAAATAAGAAATGTAACACACTTAGCCTGGTTCCGTACCCTAAGAGTGTACTTGTTTCCCCTGTACCCCGGACCTATAATGAGAGACATCATTATGTGAAAACAGACTCCACGTGCATTTATTTTGTACATGCTCAATATTTTTTATTTTTCTCTTTCTTGTCTATAACAAAGTTGTGCAATTCTCAAGAAACTTTAGCTTGAACAATTCATTTATAATTCAAGTTGCTTTGTTAATTCTTGCAGGTCTTAACATTGTTGAATGGCCTACTTGCTTGAACGCCAAGCCAATCTAGGTCTGGAGTGTGCTATCAACTTAGCCTGGTCTAGCACCCTAAGTATGCCACTCTACCTACACCACGGCAGGCCTGAGTAAGGTGAGTCCAGAAAATGATCGGACCTGGAGAAAATAAGCAAATGCACTTGATTGTATATAGAATTACGGTCGACCTAGAGATTTCTTTCGGGAATAGTAAGCCGCAAATGAGTTATAGATAAGAAATGGATTTTACTGTTTTTCTTGACTTCAGTGTGCAGGAAAAATAAAAATCTCATGATGATGGTGGATGATGCCGGAGCTATCAAAGCTTCGATATCCCCTAAGGTGGCCCGTTATCGATGTTTTAAACATTGATAGTAGGTGTCACCCGAGCTACCAAGTTCCGGCAAATCCAGAGGGCCAACCGTCAACGTGAAGGAAAGATGATATAAGGACACCTTAATGGGTTATGCTGTCGACGCTCTACGTGTTGACAGTGGATACTGCCAGAGCTACTAAGCTCTGACAACCCCAGAGGACCAGCTGTCGACGTTATACGTGTTGACAATGGTCGCTGCCGGAGCTACTAAGCTCCAACAACCTCTGGGGGCCATGCTATCTGCGACTTCGGACCTATACTCTACAAGTTCGAAGCACTCAAGTCTTCAACAAAATATACATCCTCTTGGTACATGTCTGCAATCAATTTGTGTACATCTACCAGGGGGCCAAGCGAGACAAAGGTTGAAGACAAAAAATGAAATTCATAATTCATCTGAGGAAAAGAGATTACAAAATTGGAGAAAAGAAGAGAAGATACAAGTGGAAGCTACAAAGAGAAAGTCCTAGATCCTACAGAAGAACGAGGCGACCTTCTGGGCAACCTCCAACACGCTAGCCTTGGCGGCATCTCCCTCTCCGTCGATGGGACCTTCAAGCACTGGATCTAATGGGAAGTGAGGATCCTGACTTGTGTAGCACGTCAGCATGTACTCTGCGACGTTCTGCACAAGGGATTTCCCTATAGTTTCCAACTAATCGGCGATGACATCGCCCATCTTATTGAGTTTGCTGCCCGCCGAGCTCAATGCCTTCAACGCCTGGTCCAGCTCCGGCTACGGATCGTCCGGACGCACGGGACTAAAACCAAGTGGTGTCAGTGCGTCATTGGCTTTGCCCAAGAAGTCCCATACCTGTTAGGACTCCTCAGCCCTTGAGCCTCGCACCTCTTCCAAGGACCTCTTGGTCGCCGCAAGCTCCAAACCCTCCTGGGCAAGGCGCTTGACCTCTTTGGCGTGCTGCTGAATCTTTTTAGCAACTTGCCTTTCGAGTTTAGCAAGCTCCTCTTCCCGGACGTGGATCTTGTTCTGGCTATCGACTAGGTCTCTCTCCCGGCCCCGCACTTTCTTCTCCCTCGCAGCAACTTCATTCTCCCTCTTGGTGAGGTCTTGTCCCTGCTGCTAGGCCTTCTTCTCCTCGCTCTCGCAGAGCTCCTCCAGCTTCTTGGTGTGCTCCGCGAGGCTCTTGTCACCCAGAGCCACCCTCTAAGCAAGCTCCTCCTCCCTCTTCACGACATCATCTCACAGCTCAAGGAGTTTTTGCTCTTCATCTTCGAGCTTTTTCTCCCGCTCTTCAAGAGCCTCCCGACGCTTGACGAGGCTGTCGTGGATTGCACTGAGCTTCTCCTGGCGATCATTCGCTTCTTCATTAGCAGCCACAACCTGTTCGTGGATGGCCCAAGACTGGTTGTCGAGGGATCGCACCATGCTTTCCCTCTCGTCTAGCAGCTAGCCCCAGTACTCTATCCGGGCCTTCTCCCTTTTGACCCACTCCTTGTCATCAGCCAGCCTTGTTTGCGCCAGCTTGGTCTCGAATTGGAGTCGATTGCGCCACCTCCTAAGGGTTTGGTGCTCCTCCTTGAGGGCCTTGCTGTCGTGGTAAAAAGCAAGTTGTACCGGACGAAGGCTGGAGCAGGCGTTGTCGATGGACAATGACAAGGGGATTGGCTTCGGACCTACCGTGGTCCTCTCCGCCGGTTCCAGCGGGTTCTCCATAACAAAAATCGGGTCCCACTCCACAAGAGAAGTCCCCTGATCTTCCCCCGCACTAGGTCCGCCCTCCGGGATAGCCTTAGTCGCAGCCGAGGAAGGTCCTGCAACGGAAGTTCCTACCTCCGGAGTCGGCTCAGGAGGTCCCGCTGCCAGGTCATCAGCAACTGGTCCCTTTGGCAAAGGACCAGTCGCTTCGTCTGGGCACCCTGGCTCGGGCACGGTACATCCGGAACCACCACTTCTGGGGCAGTCGTTAACGATTCAGCCGGAGTTGAGGCCACTTCCGGCTCTGGTGATGGTGCCTCCTCCACTGCCAGTTCAGGCGCCGACGCATCGACCTCCACCGGTCCTGGTGCCGGCACCTCCGCGACAACTGGCTCAGGCGCCGGAACTTCATCAACCACCGGCTACACCGATGGGGCTTCAACAACATTCGACTTTAAGGCCAGAACTGCAGCTACCTCTGGCTCTGAGGCTGGAGCGTCCGATATCACAACATCCAAAACTGGAGCATCAACCTCCGGAGCTGGTGCCACTGGTACTCTTCATTCCCATGGTCCGGAGCTACCATGGGAGCTTCGGGAGATGAGTCGAAGTCAAGGACCACGACAGCTGGCGCCGGAGCTGCTGCGACCTCAGCCACCACCTGGGTGGCGCTAGAACTGGAGTCGGAGTCTCCGCCTGTACAACATCAGTTGCTGTCGCAGGAACCGGAGCTTCAACCCCTTTTTTGGATACCCTGTGGATGAAGGACGAAGAAATTCAAAATATGATTACAACAAAAAATAACCAACTGAGGTAAAAAAGAAAATTTACCTTGGGAGACTTCTGCTCCAGCTAGCGCAGAACCTCTTTGTCGGATGCTCGGAGCCCGACCCAGTCGCAACTGGGGTTGTAGCTCCAAAAGGCCCTCCAGAGCTTGTTGCTGCCGCCAGCGACGTCTTGGCTGAGGCCCCCCTCGACTGAGAAGGACCCTTGGACCTAGAGCCCTTAGCCGGCTCCGCTGCTGGGGTCACATGGCCAGAGCTGGCGTCCCAAGAGACGCTGATGCTGTAGTGGTTGTCGCTGTTGAAGACCTCCCCTGTAGGGTAGAAGGAGCTGTTGTGGAAGAAGCAGGTATGACGGACCTCCCGTCAGAGTGATTCAACTTCCTCTTTCGGCTCGAGGGCTCGGCCAACTCTTTTCCCTTGCCTACGACTTCAACTCTCTGTCTCGAGGCAGGAGCAGGGCCACCCTCAGAAGCTCCGGGGATTGCCAGCTTGGTGGTCGGATGCCTCTCAACTTCACCAAGGTCGTCAAGCACCCGCATCTTTTGCCGGAGCTCCCTGCTGAACTCCGCCTCCATGTTCAGAGGGAGGAAAGCCGCCGATGGAGTCAAGTAATCGCCCTCGACGTCGATGCCATGCTGGAACTTCTTGAGATGGAGCTCCAAAGCTGCGCCTTTCAGATTGGACTTCAAACCGGTCTCAATCCGACCATCGTCCATCACACTGTTGAGGGCCCAGGCGAGCTTCTCCCTCTTCTTCAGCAGAGCCCACCTGTTGACCATGAAGTTGCAAAACACCGCCTGGGGAGTCACCCCTCCTTCCACACATTGGCGGATCTTGGTCAGGGCAGGGTTGAAGCCGTCCGACAGCTTCGGAACTTCACTCCAGGCTTCAGTGTCGACGTTGGGAAGGCCTTCGAGCAGTTCTAGCTTCTCGTGCTCCTCTGTCGTGATAAAATTCCAATCCTTCTTCCAGTCGTCCCACATGCTGGAAGGGAACGACCTCAAGTATTTGTACAGGAATTTCTTGCACTTCACAAAATAGTAGAAGCCAAGATACTCGTCACTCTTGCCGGTGGTGTGGATGGTGAAGAAGTTGCGGAAGAGCTCGACGCAGGGGGGAATACCCACCCACATCTCGCAAATGTGGACGAAGGTTGACACTAGAAGAATGGAGAGGGGGCCAAGATGGTGTAGCTACAGACCATAGAAGTCTAATAGCATTAAGAGAAATGTGGAGAAAGGTGGGATCAATCCCACCATGGCGTACGCGGAGAAGTACACCATGTCGCCGGTGCGCTTCTTCTTGAATGGGAGCTTGCTGGCGCGGACCAGGTGGTTGAAGGAGTCGCTGGACCACCCCATGTAGGTTCGGACCTTCTTCAAATCGCCGTCGGTCGTGAGATGGCTCTTGCGGAGACCCAACTCCATCGCAGCACGGCGGGGAGAGAGAGGAAAAGAAAACGAAAGTTTGGAGGATTCGAGCGCGATTTCTAATGAAGGCGTAAGGAATCCCCAAATGGTGCGCGCTATTCTTCTTAAGTAAGCCCCCGCAACGCTTGGATGGAAACCGTAGAAGTGCCAATGATACAATTCAAAAACTTCACCTTGCCAATGACAAGGGGGCCTGAGGCCACCCTGACGATCAAGTCGAGGTCCTTACCCCAAGCGAATAGTTGTCATCATGAGAGGCAGGAAAACCGAGGGCGGCGGCCTGACAGGGCGCACGGAAGCGATACAGTTTTCGTATTGGGAACCGGCGACCTTCAATTGCGTGAGATCCGCACGCGCAGATCTCACCCACCGCATCCTGAAGACGCCACGTGGCGATGGTTTAACCACGAACCACCACCTCAATGGCACATCCAAAGACCCTTGAAGACACGGCGCAAAAATCAAAAGATGGACCCACCTCCGGCATAATGACTTAATCCAAAAAGTCTCTCCCAGAGGTGGGCCCAGGGGGCCACTGTCAGTACCATGCATACCGAATACCCCTTGGAACTGCAAAGAGTGCAAAGGAACTCCACCCATCCGAGTTGAAGACCTGCGAAGGCCCCACGTGTCATACGGAACCGGACCTGCCTCCTTCTATGGTTAGTCCCAGTGCCGCCACGTGTATCATAAAACCGGAGCTACATTCCATACGTGGGAAAAGCTTCGGACTAGATACATGTGTGGCACCCCCGGACCTAACCCCCGATAGAGGGAAGCTCCAGTACTGACACGTGTACAACCGCATCGGACTTACTAGTCCAAGATGGTAAGCTCCAGAGCTGCCACGCGTCCAACCACTGAACCTTCAACTTCAACAGACAGATTGGTGGACCTCCAACGGCTCAGACCTTCAAGGAACAATTAAAGCTTCAAGACCCGATTATGTGTCATTAATGCCATCTTAATGACACACGATCGGGGGACCCTTAATATTAGTAATGCCACCATCAAGGCGCGTTATCACGCTGTTAAGAGGAATTAAGCATATTAACTGTGTATTAAGCATCAGTAACCGCCAGGGCCACATGTCGGGCCAGGCTTATGATGTAACGGCCAGCCCTTGTACTATAAAAGGATTGGCTGAGCGATACACGGGGAGGACACGTACACACGCGCCTAAGACTCCCAGACACTGGTCTCTCACAGGCAAGTGCTCAGACGCTCAATACAACAACCACTCACACACGTGGAGTAGGGTATTACGCTCAGGCGGCCCGAACCACGTAAATCCCTATGTCAAATCGCCACCTTCTTTTGAATCTCTGCGCGCCCACAACCGAACTAAGAACTCTGCGGACTGCCAACGGTAGTACCCGAAGAATTGCCGGAATCACCCTCTGACAGTGTTCCTTGCAAGTTTAACCACATCATTGCTCAATAGACTTGTATATATTTTTTAAAAAAAACTTACCAATTCTTGTATGCACTATTTAAACTTGTAATTCTAAATTTGTTGTTTATTTGTGTGCTTGTGATATATGCAATGTTGTCGATTGCTATGTTGTGATCATGAGATGATTAAGAGGAAAAAATGGCCTGGACAATTAGAGGACCGACTAGGGTCGACTATGATCGATTAGTCGCCCTAGTTGACAATTAGTCGTCCTAGTCGACCTAGTCGGTGGGTAGGCAACTAGGGTCGACTAGGCGACTTGAAAACATTGTGAATTGTTATTGTTTAATTGTTGATATAATTGTTCTTGTTGGCTTTTGATACAAGCAATACACATGACTAGCTAATGTCTTGGTCAGTCGCCTCAAACTCTAGAATGGAACTTGGTCAATCACCTTGGTCAGTCGCCTTAAACCCTAGAATGCCTTATCAAACCCTAGAATGCTTGCATCTTTTTCATCATGCAACACTTCATGTAGAGTTAATATGCCATTCATTATATTTTTTTCTTATTAGTTCTAGCATTGAAAGACCTAAGAAGACTGGCGCTGGTAGTAACAATAAAAAAGACAATATGGAGTTTACTGACTTCAGCAGTTTAGGCTCCTTTCACAGTCCATCAGATCATTTTCCGAATATAAAAATTAAAAAGACTTCAAAGGATCTCGACCCGGAATATGATCCTACCGACGATGTATGGATCATGAATCTTAACTTCAGCAGTTCAAGTTAATGTTGGTTGTCAAGTATACGAAGTCTTATAGTTCTTTTCTACCTAGACTCATCGCGAAGACAACGAGGTGGCTTCGGCTCCCAAAACCGCAGAAGGTTCTCCAATGGATGAATCCTCAGCTTCACTCAAGCGGAAACGAGGGCAACGAGGGTCCCAATAAGGGTCTATTGGACCGCATCATGTACATAACAAGGGTCGGTCCAGGTGGGCTTCCCCAAGAACCACTAGATTTAGTTACAGTACCAAAATGCATGCGGTTTTCTTGTTAGAGAGCTCGTGCCGATCACAACCGAGAATTGGATAAAATTACCTGAGGAGACCAAGAATGAGTTGTGGGAAAGGATAAAGAAACAATTGAAGTTCCTGAAATGCACGGAAGAAGCTGTAAAGAAAGCAATATTGGTCTCTTGCGGCAAGAAGTTCCATGGCTGGAAGAGTTAAATGAATGCTTATGTTAAGGCCGATAAGGTCCCTAGCCCGAGGAAGATGGGAAAAATCACACAAGCTCAGTGGCAAGAATTTGTTCGTCAATAGACCACACCTGATGCTAAATCCCTAAGTGCAACTAAGTCAGAGCTTGACAAAAAGAACAAATACCATCATCGCTTGGGGTCTATCGGATATGCCCACAAAGTACAGAAATGGAATAAGATATTAGACGAAATTACCAGTAAGGGCAATCCTCACCCGTCAAAAGGCTAGCATGAGAGAACTCGGCAGTGGGTCTTTGCTCGGTTAGGTATGACCAACGAGGGCAAACTTGAAAAGCCTGAATCTGTGAATGAAGTAGAGAAAAAAATGAAAGAAGTAATTGAATAGCAACAGAAGGGTCTCTTCAAGCCGAAGAGGTAGAATGACCAACTTACCGCTATCCTAGAAAACCCTGAACATAGTGGACAGGTTCGAGCAGTCTCTTCTCAAATGTCTTGGCTAGATGGTTTCCCTAAAGATAAAGACACATATAGAAGATATGAGAAGTTCAAGAAAACACTTGATGAAACGATTTCTCAAAAGGTCAAATAAAATGTGCAAGAAATAATGGAACATCTTACACAATCTGGACAATTAGTGGCACCGAGTACAACGATGGTTCCCGTGACAAAGGAGCAATTGGTATCTCCAACTGCCTACCCTACCAACGTAGATTCTGTGCCAGGCTTAGGGTCAACCCATAAGTTCACTGTCAATGATATTGCTAAGGATAAATCTTGTCGTCTTCCTGTATCAATCGGCAGAGCAGGGAACAAAACCAAATATGTTGCCACTGCTATGGCAAAGTCTGATCGTGACCTCAAAGGAAATCCACTTCCGTTGTATTATGTTGTGGTGCAATTTCTTTAGATCATTGATAACGATTATGAAGATTATGAAATAGACCACATCACACATGAGGGGATCGCGACTCTGGGGCAGGCTGTCAACGAATTAACCCTTTGGTACCGATGTGATATCGTGTTGGACGATGAGCTGATTTCTAGCCCCGTCGCATCTCAAAATACCGCAATCCCGTCTTCTAAGGCGAAAGTCCATGAAGATCCACTCCCAGTCTAGGAAGATCCACTCCCCTTAAGTCTCAGCAAGGATGATAACCAAGAGTAACAAGTTGGACAACAGCTTTAAGCAGTACCAGAGCAAGTTGTTGCTAGTAAAGAACATCCAGTTGAGCAACAACTTGAAGTAGTACTAGAGTCAGGTGCTAGGAGTAAAGAGCAATCAATTGAACAACAGGTTCAACAACAAGCCAGTGTCCAACTTCCGACGACTACTCCTCGATCATTAGTGCCTATCAAAGTTAGCTCATACAAAATTAAGAAATCTTCATCAGAAGTGTCAAAGTATTTGGAAACTATGAAAGGAAATATTAGAAAATTGAGTCCACCTCGTTCTTCTCATGAGCCAGCATTAGAAGATATCGAGGAGTGGGAAGAAGAGTTGCATACCCTTTTCCATCGGAGCATGCTCGAAATCAACCTGCTACTCGTCTGGCGCTTGTAAGTGCCTCTAAATTTTGCATTTGCTTTTCTTACTACACAAATACACATTTCATGAGATTATAACAATTCTGGACTTCTTCAATTAGATGCAATACATAGATAATAAAAACATGAAACACAAGACAGGTATCCTTGACCCTACAAGGATTGCAAAGACGCTATTCCACGTAAAGGCGGATCGAGACTCAACGCAATTCAAGCACATAAAAAAATAATTTGAAAAATCAGTCGCAATACTTAAGAAGGATTGAAGGACAAAAGTTGTAGCTTACATAGGACATGTAATATTTAACTTTGTCAGAGACAGCAAGGACCTCGTAAAGGCTCGTACCACTTTGAGTAAGTTCGACACATAATATTGAAATAGCAATTATTGCTAATTATTAACACATGTGTTTATATGTGTGCAGTAATCACTACATAATGATCTTCATCAAGCCAACGCAGGGTTTGACAACAGTCTTGGACTCAGCCGATTACCCATCAAAGCATTACAAAGATTTCCTTTCCATTTTGAAACTGTACGTTTTTTCAATAATTTTAATTTACACACATTTAGAATGCATTGACAAGTTTTATATGACATTTCTTGTATTACAACGTGTCGGTGGTTTGGATCCGGCAGATCTCCCGACAATACTAAAGTGTTAGAGGAGTTTGATGTTCGGTGTGGGCGCGCGGAGATTCAAGAAGGTGAATTGGAAATAGCACAGGAGACACGGAGATTTACGTGGTTCAGGCCGCCTGAGCGTAATACCCTACTCCACGGGTGTGTTGGTGTTGTATGAGCTGTATGAGCTTGTGTTGAGCGTCTCTGGCCCGTGTGTATCCTATCTGAACTTCCCCTCAACTGTCGTCGGCCTGTCCTTTTATAGTACAAGGACAGGCCGTTACAAGTTAGCCTGGCCCGACATGTGGCCCCGGCGGTTACTAGTATTGATACTCATTCAACACGTTTAACTGCCCTTAATGACCGGGTAATGGTCTTTGACGGCACCGTTACTAGTAATTAAGGTCGTCCGATCGTGTGTCATTAATTTGGTATTAATGACACTTAATCGGGTCTTGAAGTCCTTGATTCCCCTTTGAAGATCCGGAGTTGTTGTGGAGTCTTCCGAAGGTTAGAGGCTGAAGATCTGACGGTTGGACACATGGCAGCTCCGAAGCATACTGTGGGAAACAGGTAGCTCCGGAGCTACCTGACACGTGTCAGATCCGGAGCTTCCCTCGGTCTGGGGTTAGGTCCGGGGGTGCCATTTCGGTACATAGCCCGGAGCTTCTCCCTTGTGGGCGGTAGCTCCGGTTTGATAGTACACGTGGCGACCCTTGGATTAACCATGTTGGAGAAGCGGGTCCGGTTATATCTGACATGTGGGTCTCTGAAGGTCTCCAAATCAAGTAGATGACTTTCCTTTGAGATCTTTGTAACCTCAAGGGGTGTACGGTTTCCAGGGTACTGACACAACGCTTGGTGGTTTTACGCGGAACAGCTTGGCGGTCAGATACCTCCTAATACGAATGCATTGGACATTAAAGCATATTATGCTTGTCTGAAGCAGCCTGCTGGGAGTGTCTTATGTGCGTATTATGTATGTGAGCATCTTCAGACCGCCAGTGAATATAGAGTGAATCGTGAGGATGTAAGTTATCCTTAATGTCGATATCTTATTTTATTACTTTTGAGTTTCATTTTCATTGTAACTAGCATAGTTTAATACTTATATTCTCTGTTGTTCAATATTACCAGAAACATTATTTTCATATTTTGATTCCAACTTCAAAATCCAATTGCTCATAGTACAACTGCTCCAAAAATACCAAATAAATTCCTGTATACTCTCACTTTGATCTATACTTTGAGATTGTTCAAACCAACACATTCTAAACCTTGTTATGGGTTTCACTGCAGCACACGAAGAATGTGAATGAAGAATGACCGGTTTTAGAAGTATTCCTAGTGGAGGAGCCAACAAGATTGTTGTTGAACTGTGTTAATTCGTGCATCGCAAAATTTTGCATAAAAGAGGAAAGTTCTTTGATGAGAATGGTGCAATTGCTGATGTGCCAGAACTTTGCGACTACGCCAATAGAAACAGGTTTTAGTGAAAACTTGTAAACTATGAGATAAATTGTATGTGTAACTTGTACATATGTATATTGTTTTAGTGAAATTGACTTCTGTGAGATGACTTCTATGATGATATTGTTGACTTCTGTGATGATATTGTTGACTTCTGTGATTATATTGAATTGACCTGGAAATTAGAAATAACAGCAGGTAGTACTGCATAGGGTATACCTTATCACAGGCGGTTATTTACCTACGGCTAGAACTGACCGTGAAATATCATTTTCAAAGGAGGCTAGATATAGGTAAAGAATCATCTGTGATAACCTAATTATCACGGGTGGTTACTGTTATGGTACAAAATGGTTGCGATAAACTGTCTTCATAGGCGGCTTGTCATAGGTAAAGATCCGCCTGTGATAACTCAATTATCATAGGCGGTTATGTATGCTGCACGACCCGCCTGTGATAATATGTCTTCACATGTGGCTAGCCTAAGTGAAGAATTGCCTGTGATAATGTGTCTTCACAGGCGGTTTCACTTCTCCGCCTGTGAAATTGCGGATTATCACAAGCTCTTCGTTTCAGGCGGTTTTAGAAACCGTTTGTGATAATAGGTGTGGAGCAGCCTGCGATGAGGCTTATTGTAGCAGTGTCAAGAAGGTGCTTTAACAGCTTATAACTCCATTTGATGCAATGAACTTAAAACCACCAATTACATTGTGGTTGTTCAGTGACATCTTCACCATTTATGATGATTTCGGTAAGTTCCTTTCAGTTCTGAAAACTGAAAATCAACATACTTCGATAGTAATATGCCAAAGAATAAACCATATATATTCTATTCTTATAACATTGGATATCCATTTAATCTTGCAAAAGTATGTTTGCAACAATAAGAACATAAGTGAAATTATAGGCCTGCCATGAAAGACGAAGGAAAGATACAGCAAGCAGACAAAAGCATAAGCATGTCCTGATTCCAAAATTATCAGAGTGATATATTATTCCGCAGTAGCGAACACCAATTGACCAATCCGTGTATCAATCACTACTTTTATGAGTGAGTTTATACCCATGTATTCCGGACAATCTCTCTAATAGTTGAAGACAATCATGTATGCTATTACAAATTTCCATCTCGAGTGAATCTTTGACAAACCAGCATTCAACGCTCGTTAAAACTTGCGGCTTATGCCTTATGGTGAACATGGAAAATGAATAGATGTGATGTCCACGTCTTATTGTGGTTTCCAAGTATCAAGCATTTAGTGAGGTTTGTTGATTCAGTATATGATATTCAGTCAATAAAGAAGCAAATTATGTTAAGTGCTTTGGGACGAGAGACTGCACCAGATTAATTAGGACGATGTATTCTCGAAATATGACTACATTAAGATAATGTGACAAAACTCAAGAATCACAGGCCAACTTCATGTCAGCCAAGGCAAAATCGTGTTTGTTGGTAATGAGGCTGGAATGATGAAGCAACGAGTGGCATTTTTATATGTGATAGTTTTTTTGTTCGTGAACGTGCCTAGGTTTTATATACGTGATAGCCAAGGGGTAGGCATGGGCATTCAGTTAACTGAAATCCATTGGTTTGATTCTCGGTTTTTTTTTGCAAAATTTGGTTATCAAGAAATAACAACGAAATATTCTCCGTAAGTAAAAATACTTGTACCTCGGTTAACTGAGAACTTCGGTTAGATTTACAGTTAAACTAAAAAATCCGAACAAACCTAGTTGTCAAAGATCTGGGCAATCTGATGGAACGTTGAGCGTCAGCGGCACATCGGCGGAAGGCGCGCGGAGGCAACTCGGCGGGATGCAGTGGCTGAGCTCGCCGGAGTTGTGGTCAGAGAAAGCCGGCGGGGGCTCGGCGGGGCGTGAAAGGTGGTGGCTGAGCTCACGGAGTTCTGTTCGGGGCACGGCGGGGTGCTCGTGCTTGAAGGGTCGAAGCGCGCCGGCGGAGGCATGGCGGGGCGCGAAGCGTGCCGGACGAGCTCAGCAGGGGTGCCACTACTACAATAAGCCTTATCGCAGGCGGCTCCAAACCTATTATCACACGCGGTTTTTAAAACTGCCTGAAACGAAGAGCCTATGATAATCCGCAATTTCACAGGCAGAGAAGTGATACCGCCTGTGAAGAAACATTATCACAGTCGGTTTTTACTTATGCTAGCCGCCTGTGAAGATAAGTTATCATAGGTGGGTAGTGCAGCATACATACCCGCTTGTGATAATTGTCTTATCACAGGCGGGTCTTGCAGCATATCTAACCGCCTGTGATAATGTGTTATCACAGGCGGATGTTGACCTACATCAAGCCGTCTATGAAGAATTTTTACTACAGTCAGTTTCTACCATAACAGTAACCGCCTGTGATAATTAGGTTATCACAGATGGTTCTTTACCTATATCTAGCCGCTTGTGATAATTGTTTTTCACAGGCATTCCTAGCCAATGGTAAATAACCGCATGTGATAATGTATAACCTATGCAGTACTACTGCTGTTATTTCTAATTTCCAGGTCAATTCAATATAATCATAGAATAGAAGTCAACAACATCATTACATAACAGAAGTAAACAATATTATTATCACAGAAGTCATCTCACAGAAGTCAATTTCACTAAAACAATATACATATGTACAAGTTACACATACAATTCATCTCATAGTTTACAAGTTTTCACTCAAAACTTTTTCTATTGGCATAGTCGCAAAGTTCTGGCACATCAGCTATTGCACAATTCTCATCAAAGAACTTCCCTCTTTTGTGCAAAATTTTGCGATGAATGAATTGACAGAGTTCAGAAGCAATCTTGTCGGCTCCTCCATCAGGAATACTTCTACAAATCGGCCATTCTTCGTTCAAATTCTTCGTGTGCTACAATATGACACATAACAAGGTTTAGAATGTGCTGGTTTGAACAATCTCAAAGTATAGATCAAAGTGAGAGTATAGAGGAATTTAGTTGGTATTTTTGGAGCAGTTGTACTATGAGCAATTGAATTTTGAAGTTGGAATCAAAATATGAAAATAATGTTTATGGTAATATTGAACAGCAGAGAATATAAGTATTAAACTATGCTAGTTACAATGAAAATGAAACTCAAAAGTAAGAAAATAAGGTATCGACATTAAGAATAACTTACATCCTCACGATTCACTCTATATACGCCGGCGGTCCGAAGATGCTCGCATAAATAATACCCGCATAAGACACTCCCAGCAGGCTACTTCGGACAAGCATAATACATTTAATGTCCAATGCATTCGTATTGGAAGGTCTCTCACCGCCAAGCTGTTCCGCGTAAAACCGCCAAGCGCTGTAATACAAGAAATGTCATATAAAACTTGTCAACACATTCTAAATGTGTGTAAATTAAAATTATTGAATAAACGTATAGTTTCAAAATGGAAAGGAAATCTTTGTAATGATCTGGTGGAAAATCGGCCAAGTCCAAGACTGTTGCCATTCCCTGTGTTGGTTTGATGAATATCATTACGTAGTGATCACTGCAAACACACAAACACACGTGTTAACAATTACCAATTACTGCTATTTCAATGTCATGTGTTGAACTTACTCGAAGTTGTACAGAGCCTTTACGAGGTCCTTGTCGTCTCTGACAAAGTTAAACATTGCATGTCCTATGTAAGCTGCAACTTCTGTCCTTTTATCCTTCTTAAGTTTTGCGATTGCTTTTTCAAAATCTTTTTTTTTTTCATGTGCTTGAACTGTTCTGAGATTCGATCCGCCTTGACATCGAATAGCGCCTTTGCAATCCTAGTAGGGTCAAGGATACCTGTCTTGCGCGTCAACTTTTCATTATCCATGTATTGCATCCTATTGAAGAAGTCCAGAATTGTTATATATCATGAAATTCGTATGCGTGTAGTAAGAAAAGCAAATACAAAATATTAGAGCACTTACAAGCACCAGGTGAGCATTAGGTTGATTTCGAGCATGCCCCGATGCAAAAGGGAACACAGCTCTTTAAATAAAATGACTTGTCTATCTTCTCCAGTGCTCTAGAATGCTTCTTTTGGAATACGAAATGTGACGCAATTAAGATCATATCTTGTGCTGGCAAGGATGTACCACTCATGCATTCTTCTGAGCGCGACGAGTTGTTTGCTAAGTTGTACGGATGTCATGAGTGGCATCCCATTCTTAAATTTAGGAGGAACATCCTCAAGCTTGTATATTGGAACTCCTGGTTTAACTAAAGCCGTCCGCTGATTATACATGACACCGTCTTCTCCCCACTCCTCAATATTTCCTAATTCTGGCTCATGAGAAGAACGAGATGCACTCGATTTTATAATATTTTCCTTCATAGTTCCAAATACATTGACACTTCTGATGAAGGTTTCTTATTTTCGTATGGGCTAACTTTGATAGGCAATAATGATCGAGGAGTAGTCGTCGGAAGTTGGACACTGGCTTGTTGAACATGTTGTTCAACTGATTGCTCTTTACTCCCATCAGCTAGCTCTAGTACTACTTCAAGCTGTTGCTCAACTGGTTGCTCTTTACTAGCAACAGCTTGCTCTGGTACTGCTTGATGCTGTTGTACAACTTGTTGCTCTTGGATATCTTTACTAGCATGGTTACTATCATCCTTGCTGAGACATAGGGGGAGTGGATCTTCCTGGACTGGGAGTGGATCTTCATGCACTTTCACCTTAGAAGATGGGGTTGCAGTATTTCGAGATGCGACGGGGCTAGAAATTGGCTCATCGTCCAACAAGATATCGTGTCGGTGCCAAATGATCAATTGGTTGATAGCCTGCCCCAGAGTCACGATCCCCTCAGGTGTGACATGGTCTATTTCATAATCTTCATAATCATTATCAATGATCTGAAGAACTTGCACCACAACATAATACAACAGAAGTGGATTCCCGTTGAAGTCACGATCAGGCTTTGCCATAGCCGTGGCAACCTGTTTGGTTTTGTTCCCTGCTCTGCCGATCGGGACAAGAAGACGACAAGATTTTTCATTAGCAATATCATCGACAGGGAACTTATGGGTTGACTCTGAGCCTGGCACAGAACCAACGCTGCTAGGGTAGGCAGTTGGAGATACTAATTGCTCCTTTTGCACGGAACCATCGTTGTACTCGGTGCCACTAATTGTCCCGATTGTCTAAGTTGTTCCATTATTTCTTGCATATTTTCTTTGACCTTTTGAGCAATCATTTCATCAAGTGTTTTCTTAAACTTCTCACGTCTTCTATATGTGTCTTTATCTTTAGGGAAACCATCTAGCCAAGACATTTGAGAAGAGACCGCTCTAACCCGTTCGCTGTGTTCAGGCCTAAGATAGCGGTAAGTTGGTCATTCTCCCTCTTCGGCTTGAAGAGACCCTTCTGTTGCTTTTCAATTAATTCTTTCATTTTTTCTTCTACTTCATTCATAGAGTCGGGCTTTTCAAGTTTGCCCTCGCTGGTCAAACCTGACCGGGCAAAGACCCACCGCAGAGTTCGCTCATCACAGCCTTCTAATGGGTGAGGATTGCCCTTACTGGTAATTTTGTCTAATATCTTATTCCATTTCTGGACTTTGGGGGCATATTCGGCAGACCCCAAGCGATGATTGTATTTGTTCTTTTTTGCAAGCTCTGACCTAGTTGCACATAAAGCTTTAGCATCATGTGTGGTCTTTTGACAAACAAACTCTTGCCACTGAGCTTGTGTGATTTTTCCCATCTTCCTCGAGCTAGGGACCTTATCAGCCTTAACGTAAGCATTCATTTCGCTCTTCTAGCCACGGAACTTCTTGCCGCAAGGGACCAATGTTGCTTTCTTTACATCTTCTTTCGTGCCTTTCGGGAACTTGAATTGTTTCTTTATTCTTTCCCACAACTCATTCTTGGTCTGCTCGGGTAATTTCCTCCAATTCCGGTCATGATCGGCACGAGCTCCCTAACAAGAAAACCGCATGCATTACGGTACTTGGTAACTGAATCCAGTGGTTCTTGGGGAAGCTCACCTAGACCGACCCTTGTTATGTACATGATGCGGTCCAATGCACCCTTATTAGGACCTCGTTGCCCTCGTTTCCACTTGAGTGAAGCTGAGGATTCATCCATTGGAGAACCTTCCGCGGTTTTAGGAGCCGAAGTCACCTCGTTGTCTTCGCGATTAATCTAGGTAGAAAAGAATTATAAGACTTTGTATACTTGACAACCAACATTAACTTGAACTGCTGAAGTTAAAATTCGTGATCCATACCTCATCGGCAGGATGATATTCTGGGTCGAGATCCTCTGAAGGCTTTTTAGTTTTTATATTAGGAAAAGGATTCGATGGACTGTGAAAGGAGCGTGAACTGCTGGAGTCAGTAAACTCCCTATTGTCTTCTTTATTGTTACTACCAGGACCAGTCTTCTTAGGGCTTTCCATGCTAGAAGTAATAAGACAAAAAATCTAATAAATGGCATATTAACTCTACATGAAGTGTTGCATGAAGAAAAAGATGGAAGCGTTCTAGGATTTGATAAGGCATTCTAGGGTTTAAGGCGACTGACCAAAAGGTTCCTATACATTGCGAGGGTGACAATCATGTTAAAGTTGCTCACCAGGATAGCAACACCGATCTCGAAGGAGCCCAACCCTGTGAGATGAAGTGCGGGACGGCTACACTCTATTTTCAGTACAGATGCTACTATTCACTCATGATCCTACTATAAATTACGATCCAAATAGCAACTGAATACATAACTGTCCAGATTCTGGATTGTTATGACACCTTAAGCAGTACTTCAATTTAGACCTGGTTATTGCGTGTTTTAGCCTTAGTATTGAATAAGAAATTGATAGAGGACTCTTTGAGCTTTCCAGACATGTATAGATATGCATAGGTTGCTTTTTCTAATTTAAGAATTATGGTTGTTAAAAGTTCAAAAATTTTGTGGCCGTTTCAGATAACACTGTACACAGGTACTAACTTTAACTCCATTTTATAATTAGTTCCAAACCGAATTTGAGGTAACAATGAATAGAAAAGTTGTATAATAGTTCTTCCACATTCAAAAAATGTAGCACAATAGACTACAAGAGCTTTCTACAGATAATTATGGCAAAAATTCAGATGCTTGTTCATATAATTTCAATACCCTAAGTACAATTTCAAGCTTCCTGATCTACTCAATGCCATACTTAGTAAGAATATTTAACAAAAGTCTCTTTTTGTGCTCACATTATTGTGATAAACCAATTTGTAATGCATTTAATCCTTCTGAAAATGCATTAATTTACCTTTCCATCTAAAGATATGACCAACTAGCCTTTATTTTGCTGAACAGAGATACTTCTTCATTTAACTAAAATTAATTTTCTCAAGAGGGGTTTCTTTGTTTATTTTATCACATATTGGAATATTTCCATGTGCAATATCGGATAAATTCATTGAATGCTCATATTTCCATGTGCAACATTTCCATGTACTAACTCACAAAACATTGAATGGTCAAGTATGTGCAGTATAGTGTTATCTAATGGCACCTCAAATGCTTTTATTAAAACATATTACTTGCCAAAGAAAAGGGCATGATCCGATAGCAATGTCCTCGCTTCTATGGTTTACCGACAACCACAGGATGCCTACCCACCAAACCCTAACCAATGATGCCACCGAACTTGACAGTTTTTCAAATTCCACCAAACCCTAACCAAGGATGCCTACCATTTTCCAATTCCCGAACCCTAACCAAGGATATGCAAGGCATCGGCGAGGGCGGGGAGGGAGGCGGCACGACGACGAAGGATGGAAGGTCGAAGGGTTTAGGGTTTACCTTGAAGCTCGGCGGCAACAGTAATGGCTTTGCTCAACGTACCTGGAAGCGGCGACGACGAAGCTCAGCGGCGACGGCGGCGAACACTTGGCTGCAAACAAAATTTTGGCAGCCTAACGGCGTCTAAGTGTTTCACCTGGGTTAGGTTTTTCCAACACTGTCGAGGGGTATATATAGAATCTCATTTTCTCAGGCGATTTTAAGTAACGACCGCCTGAGAAGATGGTTACCTCATGCGGGTTCTACTTACCAACTTCCTGAGAAGATACAATTATCTCAGGCTGTTGGTAAGTAATAACCGCCTGAGATAATAATCTTCTCAGGCTGTTATTAAGTACCAACCGCCTGTGAAGATCTTTACTTCTTCTTAATTAATATTCTTGAAGGCAAAATTCCACTTTCTTGTAATATTATTGATAAGTAAAGGTTACCATTAAATTTCACTTCATAAATCCTTTGAAATTGGTCAGAACATAAAGAACATACAACAATTGCAATTTTTCATTTTTCTATCTTGATGAATATAATGCTTTTTTCATTTATTTTTTCAGTGGACATTTTTACTCATCATACCAACCTCTATGAATTTTTTCAGATTTTTTTAAATTTTTTTGAATCAATGTGTGTTCATAATTTGATGAATGCCTCATATGTATATGAGCATTTAGTTAGAATGATGGATAATTTTAAGTTTGACATGTTGGAATGCTTTTAAAAAAATTTAACAAAATTCATATATGTATGAATAATACAAATATGTTCATACAAAAAAATTTAGGTGAAGGATTCTTTTTTATGAGATACATAAATGTGAATAATATGTGAGTAGAAATTAATATGATATTTACCAAAACATTACAATGTCAGCTATACAAGTTATAAAATATTTGGTTCAGGTGGTAGATGTTAATTTTATACAAATATAGAAGAAACAATCATCAAATTTGGACTCAATTTGCAGAATCTAAACTGGTTTGAGTATTTATATTGGAATCTAAAAAAAAGAAGCAAGGAATAAGGAAACTGAAGAACAGTATCGGGCATTATCTCAGGCGATTGGTAAGTAATAACCGCCTGAGATAATAATCTTCTCAGGCGGTTATTAAGTACCAACCGCCTCTGAAGATCTTTACTTCTTCTTAATTAATACTCTTGATTAAATGTGGGTCCATTAAAAAGGCAAAATTCCACTTTCTTGTAATATTATTGATAAGTAAAGGTTACCATTAAATTTTACTTCATAAATCCCTTGAAATTGGTCAGAACATAAAAAACATACAAAAATTGCTATTTTTCATTTTTCTATCTTGATGAATATAATGCTTTTTTCATTTATTTTTTCACTGGACATTTTTACTCATCATACCAACCTCTATGATTTTTTTCAGATTTTCTTTAAATTTTTTTGAATCAATGTGTGTTCATAATTTGATGAATGTCTCATATGTATATGAGCATTTAGTTAGAACCATGGATAATTTGAAGTTTGACATGTTAGATGCTTTTTAAATAAAACAACAAAATTCATACATGTATAAATAATACAAATATGTTCATACAAACAAATTTAAGTGAAGGATCCTTTTTTATAAGATACAAAATATGAATAATATGTGAGTAGAAATTAATATGATATTTACCAAAACATTACAATGTCAGCTATACAAGTTATAAAATATTTGGTTCAGGTGGTAGATGTTAATTTTATACAAATATAGAAGAAAGAATCATCGAATTTGGACTCAATTTGCATAATCTAAACTGGTTTGAGTATTTATATTGGAATCTAAAAAAAGAGAAGCAAGGGATAAGGAAACTGAAGAACAGTATCGGGCATTATCTCAGGCAGTTGGTAAGTAATAACCGCATGAGATAATAGTCTTCTCAGGCGGTTATTAAGTACCAACCGCCTGTGAAGATCTTTACTTCTTCTTAATTAATATTCTTGATTAAATGTGGGTCCTTTAAAAAATTCAAAATTCCACTTTCTTTTAATTTATTGATAATTAAAGGTTACCATTAAATTTCACTTCATAAATCCTTTGAAATTGGTCAAAACATAAAAAACATACAAAAATTGCTATTTTTCATTTTTCTATCTTGATAAATATAATGCTTTTTTCATTTATTTTTTCAATGGACACTTTTACTCATCATACCAACCTCTATGAATTTTTTTAGATTTTCTTTAAATTTTTTTGAATCAATGTGTGTTCATAATTTGATGAATGCCTCATATGTATATGGGCATTTAGTTAGAATGATGGATAATTTGAAGTTTTACATGTTGGAATGCTTTTAAAAAAATTAACAAAATTCATACATGTATAAATAATACAAATATGTTCATACAAACAAATTTAAGTGAAGGATCCTTTTTTTATGAGATACACAAATGTGAATAATATGTGAGTAGAAATTAATATGATATTTACCAAAACATTACAATGTCAGCTATACGAGTTATAAAATATTTGGTTCAGGTGGTAGATGTTAATTTTATACAAATATAGAAGAAAAAATCATCGAATTTGGACTCAATTTGCAGAATCTAAACTGGTTTGAGTATTTATATTGGAATCTAAAAAAAAGAATCAAGGGATAAGGAAACTGAAGAACAGTATAGGGCATTATCTCAGGCGGTTGGTAAGTAATAACCGCCTGAGATAATAATCTTCTCAGGCGGTTATTAAATACCAACCGCCTGTGAAGATCTTTACTTCTTCTTAATTAATATTCTTGATTAAATGTGGGTCCTTTAAAAAGGCAAAATTCCACTTTCTTGTAATATTATTGATAAGTAAAGGTTACCATTAAATTTCACTTCATAAATCCTTTGAAATTCGTCAGAATATAAAAAACATACAAAATTTGCTATTTTTCATTTTTCTATCTTGATGAATATAATGCTTTTTTTATTTATTTTTTCATTGGACATTTTTACTCATCATACCAACCTCTATGAATTTTTTCAGATTTTCTCTAAATTTTTTTGAATCAATGTGTGTTCATAATTTGATGAATGCCTTATATGTATATGAGCATTTAGTTAGAATGATGGATAATTTGAAGTTTGACATGTTAGAATGCTTTAAAAAAATAATAAAATTCATACATGTATAAATAATACAAATATGTTCATACAAACAAATTTAAGTGAATGATCCTTTTTTTATGAGATACAAAATAAGAATAATATGTGAGTAGAAATTAATATGATATTTACCAAAACATTACAATGTCAGCTATACAAGTTATAAAATATTTGGTTCAGGTGGTAGATGTTAATTTTATACAAATATAGAAGAAACAATCATCAAATTTGGACTCAATTTGTAGAATCTAAACTGGTTTGAGTATTTATATTGGAATCTAAAAAAAATAAGCAAGGAATAAGGAAACTAAAGAACAGTGTCGGGCATTATCTCAGGCGGTTGGTAAGTAATAACCGCCTGAGATAATAATCTTCTCAGGCGGTTATTAAATACCAACCGCCTGTGAAGATCTTTACTTCTTCTTAATTAATATTCTTGATTAAATGTGGGTCCTTTAAAAAGGCAAAATTCCACTTTCTTGTAATATTTTTGATAAGTAAAGGTTACCATTAAATTTCACTTCGTAAATCCTTTGAAATTGGTCAGAATATAAAAAACATACAAAATTTGCTATTTTTCATTTTTCTATCTTGATGAATATAATGCTTTATTTATTTATTTTTCCATTGGACATTTTTACTCATCATACCAACCTCTATGAATTTTTTCAGATTTTCTTTAAATTTTTTTGAATCAATGTGTGTTCATAATTTGATGAATGCCTTATATGTATATGAGCATTTAGTTAGAATGATGGATAATTTGAAGTTTAACATGTTGGAATGCTTTAAAAAAAATAACAAAATTCATACATGTATAAATAATACAAATATGTTCATACAAACAAATTTAAGTGAAGGATCCTTTTTTTATGAGATACAAAATATGAACAATATGTGAGTACAAATTAATATGATATTTACCAAAACATTACAATGTCAGCTATACAAGTTATAAAATATTTCGTTCAGGTGGTAGATGTTAATTTTATACAAATATAGAAGAAAGAATCATCGAATTTGGACTCAATTTGCAGAATCTAAACTGGTTTGAGTATTTATATTGGAATCTAAAAAAAAGAAGCAAGGGATAAGGAAACTGAAGAACAGTATCGGGCATTATCTCAGGCAGTTGGTAAGTAATAACCGCATGAGATAATAGTCTTCTCAGGCGGTTATTAAGTACCAACCGCCTGTGAAGATCTTTACTTCTTCTTAATTAATATTCTTGATTAAATGTGGGTCCTTTAAAAAATTCAAAATTCCACTTTCTTTTAATTTATTGATAATTAAAGGTTACCATTAAATTTCACTTCATAAATCCTTTGAAATTGGTCAAAACATAAAAAACATACAAAAATTGCTATTTTTCATTTTTCTATCTTGATGAATATAATGATTTTTTCATTTATTTTTTCAATGGACACTTTTACTCATCATACCGACCTCTATGAATTATTTTAGATTTTCTTTAAATTTTTTTTAATCAATGTGTGTTCATAATTTGATGAATGCCTCATATGTATATGGGCATTTAGTTAGAATGATGGATAATTTGAAGTTTTACATGTTGGAATGCTTTTAAAAAAATTAACAAAATTAATACATGTATAAATAATACAAATATGTTCATACAAACAAATTTAAGTGAAGGATCCTTTTTTTTATGAGATACACAAATGTGAATAATATGTGAGTAGAAATTAATATGATATTTACCAAAACATTACAATGTCAGCTATACGAGTTATAAAATATTTGGTTCAGGTGGTAGATGTTAATTTTATACAAATATAGAAAAAAAATCATCGAATTTGGACTCAATTTTCAGAATCTAAACTGGTTTGAGTATTTATATTGGAATTCAAAAAAAACAAGGGATAAGGAAACTAAAGAACAGTATCATGCATTATCTCAGGCGGTTGTAAGTAATAACCGTTTGAGATAATGTTTTTTTTATGTGGTTATTAATTACCAACCGCCTGTGAAAACTTTAAAAACCGTCTGTGAAAAACTGACCCCTATATAAAGACCCCTCGCCATAGTCGAAACGTAACCCTGGAGAGTTTTCCACTGTCGCAAGGCTGTCGAAATTTCCCACTGCCGCGCCTCCTCTGCCGCGTCGCCGTCCATCCTGCACTGTCGCGCCACCGCTCAGCCCGCACAGTCGCGCCAGAGCGCCGCCGCCCAGAGCCCGCACTGCCGTGCCGCCGCCTAGCCCCGCGGAGGCACACCTGATCTTCCCAGTCCCACATTGTGCCACAAGGTACCTAAGTAAATTCTCATAGTTTCCTTTTGCATGTTGTGTTGGTATATGGATTGTGTCCTTTTGCATGTTGGTATATTCTCATAGTGTGTTGGTATATGGATTGTGTCATAGTGTGTTGGTATATGGATTGTGTCCTTTTGCAGGTTGGTATATTCTCATAGTGTGTTGGTATATGGATTGTGTCATAGTGTGTTGGTATATGGATTGTGTCCTTTTGCATGTTGGTATATTGTCATAGTGTGTTGGTATATAAATTGTGTCATAGTGTGTTGGTATATGGATTGTGCCCTTTTGCATGTGTGTACATATGCGTTTGGACTCAATAATTTGGAAGTTTGGTCTTTTAGATATTGATGTATGGACTATATTATAATAATCTTATTGTAGTGATTAGGGTTAGCTTTCTAGGGATATGTTTTTATAACTCACCCATTTAGTTACCATCATTGGATGGGATCCGACGTCAAGATATAACGGACCAGATCTCACCCAGACCTAGCCCATGCCACTGGGCTTGTTTGCCCCACGACTTCAATCCTTCACCCCCACTTGCTGCTCCTGACGCCTTCGACTCCGTCCGCCTCAAGATGTCGCCCGTCTCCTACATTAGTCGCCCTAATCATACTTGCTATGTCTCTGTAAATTCATTTTATAGAAGACTTTTAGGGAATATTTGTGGCCAGATTTTGTACATCTGACAAAAATTCTATTATTGAAGCATGGACCGCCGAGCGTGGATGTATAACATGCCAAGACCCGATCCTATGTACATTCATAATGTTGCAAATTTTATTGAAGCATCCAAGAGACATGCGAAGTTGCAAAAGATAGATGACATATTATGTCCATGTATCGACTGCGAAAATAAGATTGCTTGGACGGATACTATAGTAACCCAATCCCATTTGGTGAAAAGAGGTTTAAAAAATAACTACACAATATGGACAGAGCATGGTGAGTTAGATACACATGATGTGGATAAAGATGATGAGAGAGGTTCAGATGATGATAATGTTCATATCGATGACGGTAGTGACAATCAAGCTGGTGATGATGATGATGAGTTCGATTGTGAGGAGATGTTGCGTCACATTGAACCATATGTATTGACTTCTATGGGAGCAAGCAAAGGTTTAAATAAAATGGAGACATTGCAGAATGCGGCGACGGAGCTTTTATATGATGAATCAAACGGTTGTGATAAAGAGTTTACTACATTTCGTGCAGTCTTAGAACTACTAAAGTTGAAAGCTACACACAGATGGTCTGATTGTAGTTTCTCTGATCTTTTGAATCATCAGGCGGAAATTCTTCCAAATCCAAATAAACTGCCCAGAAGCACTTATAATGCGAAGAAACTTCTTTGCCCGATGGCATTAGGTGTGACAAAAATACACGCTTGTGTGAACCATTGTATTCTGTATCGCAAAGAGCATGAGCTCGCAACTAGATGCCCCATTTATGGTGTCAGTAGATATAAGAAGGACTACAATCACCAGTATGTTACCAACATGAAAAAGTCTCAGAAGAATAAGAAGTTTATTATTGGTCTTGAAGGTGACGATGACGATACTTCTGGCGATACAGACGGGAAGAATAAGAGAAAAATTCCTGCCTTGGTGATGTGGTACTTTTCGATAATTGATCGCTTGAAGCATTTGTTCTCATACCCTAGGGAGGCTGAACTTATGCGTTGGCATTCCGAGCAACGCAAGAAGAATGAAAAACATATACGACACCCTGGTGATGCAACGCAGTGGAAAAATTTTGATATTCAGTATCCAAAATTTGCAAAGGAAATTAGAAATGTGACGTTTGCCTTGGATAGAGACAGAACGAATCCGTTTGGTGAAAAAAGGAGCATACAAAGCACATGGCCCGTGGTCTTAACGATGTACAACCTACCGACGTGGTTGTGTCACAAAAGGAAATATATCATGTTATCTGTTCTTATCCAAGGTCCAAAACAGCCCGGCATCAAAATTGATGTGTTCTTGGGACCATTAATGGAAGATATAGCGAAATTGTGGAATGAAGGGGTACATACATGGGATGAGTAAAAGCAGGAGTCTTTCATGTTAAGAGCAATGATATTCGTTACCGTGCATGATTATCCCGGATTGTTTACATTATCGGGACAAATGAAAGGGAAGAAAGGTTGTGTAAGGTGTGTGGATAGAACTGGATTTCTATACCTCACTTCATCCAGAAAGACGGTGTACATGAGACACCGACGGTTCTTGACAAATACACTCAAGTATAGGAAGATGAAAGAACAATTTGATAACAAAATCGAAAAAAATACTGCACCAAAACCTTACAGTGGAAAACTTGTGTTTGAAATGGTCAAGAACATTCATATTGCTTTCGATAAGGGCAAAAATTGTAAAGGAATTAAGAGAAAGAAAAGTACATCTTTGGATGATACAACTGACATGACTTTCAAGAAATAATCAATTTTTTTCAAGTATGTTCCGTATTGGAAGAATCTGGAATTTTGCCATAGTACTGATTTGATGCACGTTACAAAGAATGTATTTGACAGCATCATTGGGACCTTGCTGGATATGCCGAGGAAAACAAAGGACGGATTAAATTCACGTATGGACCTAGTAAATCTTGATTTGAGACCAGAGCTTCATCCAGTAGAAAATGCAAACGGGAAGCATTACCTTCCCTCAGCCAGCTACAACTTGACGCTAGAAGAGAAGAAAGCAATTTGCGAATGCTTGCGTGGGATCAAAGTGCCCACGAATTTCTCATCCAATATCTGCAAACTAGTCTCGATGAAAGACTTGTCTTTATTCGGTTATAATTCTTACGACTGTCACATGATGATGAAAGTTTTCCTTGCCATTGCAATAAGAGTCATGAAACCTGAGCATATAAAAGTTGTCATCACACGTCTGTGTTACTTCTTCAATGCAATATCGCAAAAGGTGATAGCACGTGAAGATTTAGACTATCTGAAAACAGACATCGTCGAGACAATGTGCAAGCTTGAGATGTGTTTCCCACCATCCTTTTTCGATATGCAAGTACACCTAATCATACATCTTGTTGATCAGATAAAAGCATTGGGGCCACTATATTTACATCATATGTTTTCGTTGGAGAGATATTTAGGAGTATTAAAAGGTTATGTGCGGAACCATGCTCACCCAGAGGGTTCAATTATGGCAGGATACACCACTGAAGAAGTGATTGAGGGTTGCGCTGATTACATCAAAGATGGAAAATTGATAGGTGTGCCTATACTGGTACATGAGGCTAGACTACGTGAGAGAGGCAAAGTGGGTAAGAAAACTTTTATCGTTCAAGATTACAAGAATGTACACCATGCACATTTTGGTGTACTACAACAGTTCGCAATAGCTAAGTCGTACATCGAGGAACACCAAATTGAGCTTCGTGATAAAAACCAAGACTGCACAGAGGACTGGATCATGAAAGAGCACAGAAGATGTTTCACTGAATGGTTAATGGACAAAAATATACCATATGGAAACACTATAGAAGAGGCAACAATGAAGAAGTTAGCTTCTGGCCCATCTGCTTTGGTGACATCATGGCAAGAATATGACATCAATGGTTACACATTTTACACTAAAGAAAAAGACAGTACGAGTGTTGCACAAAATAGTGGTGTTCGTATTGAGGCTTATGATTCACAAGGGCAGAAGATCACATACTTCAGGTTCATAGAGGAAATATGGGAACTCAATTATGGCGAAAGAATGATAATGCCCGTATTTAAGTGCCAATGGGTCAAACATCCTTATGGTGTGAAAGTGGACAATTACGGGCTGACACTAGTAGACTTGAATATAGTGGGTTATAAAGATGACCTGTGGTTTCTCACCGACAATGTTGCACAAGTTTTTTATGTTCAAGATCCGGAAACTGAGAAGATGCACGTAGTTGTTTCTGAAAAGCAAAATATTATTGGGGTTGAGAATGTGGGAGATAATGAAGAGGAATATAATTAGTATGAAGAGATGCACCTTTTCACCGAACCAGAAAACATCAAGCGCGTAGAGAGAAGTATTAAAAAGAATTTGAAACCCTATATGCGAGAAGATGTCAATGCTGGAAAAAATGTATATAGCAATGCGAGATGATATATATTGTATATATTTGTATCTTTTGAAATCAACTTAGAACAATGTTTTATTTCAGCTTTAGATAGCATGTTTCGAATATTATTAAATTCAGCTTCTGTTTTGAGCTCCTGTCAAGCTAATCCCTTCACAGCAAGCTCTTGTAGATGCAAGTAACACCCGAGACTCATCATTTGGATTGTTAAAAGCTTCAATTGAAGTCTGACGATACTTCCTGTCCATTTGAGGGCTTGTTTGGATAGGAGTACACCCAAACAAGCCCTGAAAGATTTCTTTCTCTTCTCTCCATTTTGATAACTTACGAAGATGCTACTTTATCAGTTCTAATGACTGAATATATTGACTACAAATCAGTACCATCTCTCTTAGTGCTTTACGCAAGCGACGAAGCGTACAACTTCAATCACAAATCTTGTTTTTACCATTTTTATAGGAATTTGACCTTAATCTTTCAAGCATAGATTTATCAATAATTGAAGCTTCTTCATTAGACATGTTAATGGCAGTTACAAGTGAAGGGTGTGTCGAAGCTAACGAAATCTCAATGGGATTGAAGACAAAGAGATGCTGCATATGAGTGACAACTCCAGGTTAGACAGCATGAAGCTATGATGACAACCTTCAACAACATGAAAAGTGATGCCAAGGTTATGCTTGCATCAACCAAGACATGTTGTGAGGGTATAACACTTGTTGGGGCAAGCATAACCTTGGCCAAAATCAGAAATCACGCCACCGTTGATTACTCTGAAGCTGCCATGGATTACTCTGAAGTTTACCGAGAACGCATGAAGAAAACTTCAGAGTAATCCATGGCGGCTTCAGAGTAATCCACGATGGCATGATTTTTTATTTTGTCCAAGGTTATGTTTGCCCCAACAAGTGTTATACCCTCACAACATGCCTTGGTTGATGCAAGCATAACTTTGGCATCAATTTTCATGTTTTTGAAGGTTGTCATCATAGCTTCATGCTGTTTAACCTGGACATTGCCACTCATATGTAGGATCTCTTTATCTACAGTCCGATTCAGATTTCGTTAGCTTTGACACATCCTTCACTTATAACTGCCATTAACATGTGTGATAAGGAAGCTTCAGTTATTTGATAAATCTATACTTGAAAGATTAAGATTAAATCCCTATGAAAGTGTAAAAACAAGATTTGTGATTGAAGTTGTTCGCTTACTCACTTGTGTGAAGCACTAAGAAAGTAGATACTAATTTATAGTCAATATATTTGGGCATTAAAACTGAGAAAGGAGCATCTTCCTAAGTTTTCAAACGGACAGGAGGGAAAGAAATTGTTCAAATGGATGGGAAAATCCTTCCAAGGATCGTCAGGCTTCAAAATGATGCTTTCAACAATTCAAATGATGAGCCACGGGTGTTACTTGCATCTACAATAGCTTGCTGTGCAGGGATTAGCTTGACAGGAGCTTAGCAGCATCAAAGGCGGTTAGTAAGTAAAACCCGCCTGAGATAAACATCTTGTCAGGCGGTTATTAAGTACCAACCACCTGTGAAAAATTTAAAAACCGCCTGTGAAAAACTGACGCCTATATAAAGACCACTCACCACAGTCGAAACGTAACTAGTCTGCGCCGCCGCCCAGCCTACACTGCCTCTGCCGCCCCACGGAGGCACGCCTCTGCCCAGTCCCACATCGCGCCACGAGGTACCTATGTAAATTCTCATAGTTTCCTTACTATGCATTGCATGCTACCTTTTTCTTTGTATATTTTCATAAACTGCCAGTTTTGTGTGTTGGTATATGGATTGTGTCCTTTTGCATTTGTGTACATATGCGTTTGGACTCAATAATTTGGAAGTTTGGTATTTTAGATATTGATGTCTCGAGCATGTAGCAGATTGAAGGAGGAGCGCTTGGCGTGGTGCAAGAACCATCCCCATGTATGTACATATGGCACACCAGTCGCATGGTTGTGTATACATATGTATCTGCAATGGACTGATGAACTTAACTGTATTTTTTTTCCGTCTTGTTTATTTTTGGTATTTTCAATTTCTCTGTGTTGGGTTTCTCTGCGAAGCCTGAATCGGAAGATTTATTGAAGTGGCAGTGCATCGTCCGCGGTAAAGAAGGGGTAAGTCATGAAGAATAAGCACAATATGAGTTTAACCATCGTCCTCCTATTAATAAATTTCTTTTGCAGACTGAATGGGAAGATGGTTACTACCCCCTGACAATCTCCTTCTCTGAGGACTATCCCTTGGTGCTTCCAAGATGCGCCATTCCAAGTGGATTCTTCCACCCAAATGTCCATCGTTCGGGAGCACTCTGCATCGGGATTCTTGATCAAGAGACTGTAAGATAGACCTATTTTGCTCATGTAATTAATACTTAATTGTTGTCAAACTTATTTGAACTGGTTTCTTATATTGCTTAAATTATATTTCGTAGGGGTGGTGCAGTGGTTTTACAATAAAAACTATACTACTTGAAGTTCAGCGTTTGCTGCATCAGCCAAATGTGCCCAATGTTGAAAACGATTGCTATAATCTACTTATCAAGGTTAGATGACACTTTGACTTAATGATGAATGTAGGTTATTCATTCATCCTTCGACATTTGTTAATTTAAATAATATCAATATTTTTTGGATCCAACAGAATATAAGAGACGTGTTCGAGAGCAAGCAGGACGGTACAATTTAGATTGATCAATGGGAGCTTCAAGAATAAGTTTAAATTCGAATTTAGTTTAGAGGGCACACAATGTATGATCTATGGAATTCATCGAGTTGTGAATTACCTCTGAATTGCAATGTCATTTTCATTTGTTTATCCTTGTATTCCAATTAAATCACTTAATTGCAATGTCATAGTGTTTGTTTATCCCTGCAACGGACGCTCACGATCTAGGGCACTCTGGCGTTTCTGGGGACACAAAATTAGTGGAAACAATGACTTTCCCTAGACGGTTCTTCAATGAAAACCGCTTGTGATAATTGAACAACTACATACGGTTCTTACACAATGACCGCCGGTGAAAATACATGATCTTCTCAGGCCATCGTTAATTAAGAACCACATGTGAAGTTCATTACATTACAGATGGTTTCTAATTAATAACCGCCTGAGAAGATCATGTATTTACCCAGATGATTATTTCTTAAAATCCGCTTGTGATGTTATTTTATTGCAGGTTGTTCTTAAGTAATAACCACCTGAGAAGATCGAGTATTTAGCCAGGCGGTTGTTTTTTAAAATTCGCCTGTGTTGTTATTTCATCACAGGCATTTATTATATCATTCGTCATCATAGTCGCATATTTTTAAGGACTGTCTGTGTTTGAAAAATTGAAGCGCCTGTAAAAATGCTTTTTGTAGTAGTGTGCGGTGAGCAGCGCTCGAGCTCGCATGGGTCAGGGCGCGTCAACGGTGGCGGGGTGGGACTCGGTGCGCAGCGCTTGAGCCAGAGTCAAGGAGTCGGGTGTCAAATGTAATGAGGCATTAGGGTTTCACCTTTATTACGTCTGGGCCTCGTAGTTGGATTTCAGAGTTGTTTTGGGCCAAAAGTCGGTTAGTCTGGTTAACCTGAATTTAAAACCGAAACCGAAAAAAGTTTGATTTTTTCTGAATGAAAATCGGTTAGTCTGACTAACCTGAATTTAGATCGGAACCGAAAAAAAGTTTGGTTTCATCAACATCAGTTTTTTTCAGTATCGATTCTAGTTTATTGGGTTTTGGTTTATTTCGCCCACCTTGAATTAAGGGCATGTTACCCAAATGGTATTGGAATATTTGGCCCATGTGGGCCTGGTTTGACTAAATTTCCTAATAAATCTCGAAGGGTCATATATAGCAAGAGTGGATGCTAAATGTTTAGTACCAAATCAAGAGTAGAAGTGTAGGAAAGTTATTGTTACACTACCTAAGTGAGTGAGAAGATGAGTGATACATGTGGCTCCTCCTTGCTCGCCTCGCCTCGCACGCACACGCACGTTTCATGAATTTGAGCCGAGCACAACTTTTATTTTTGCTTCTTAGGAATTCAGTAGGTCGAGTCTTTGTATCGGTCCTCCATATTGGGTCTCGGGGGCAGGTCGGGTCGGGCCTCCGTGGCAGGTCTAGTCGAGTTGGATACGGACTCGCCAACAACAGTTGAGTCAATTCGGATCATAATTGAACTGTGGACTGTTGTAACTAACTAAGACCCTTTCCGAGATGCTATAAATACGGTACACACTCTGCATGCTGTTGGTCATGGATGATACCAAAAAGCAACATTTGGACAAAACTGTAGACAATTTTGACACACCAGTTCCTACTTTCCCGATAAAGACAGTACAGCCAAATGTTCTAAAATGCTTGACTGAGGGCTTCTTCCCTATCCAAGCTTCATGTGGGGTTTTCCCTTTAAGACTCTTTGTAGGTGACCTGTTCAAAACATATACAGTTGTCCTAATAGCTTCATAACAAAATTTAGTTGGGCCTTCATCCTTTTCAGCATGCATCCAGCTATTTCTACAACATTTTAATTCCTTCTTTCCATGCACCACACCAATTTGCCGTGGTGTATAAGAGTCAGCGGAATAATGTTTGATCCAGTACTCCCAAAGATATGCAGAGAACATGTCGGAGTTGAACTCACCCCTCTCCCAGTTATGAATCCTCTCAGCAAGTGTCCTGATTCAGTTTCTGCTTGTGCCTTAATCAACTTGAACTATTGAAAGGCTTCAATCTTGGCAACCAACAGTTCTACCAACATATATCTACTAAAGTCGTCAACATTGAGTAAGAAATACCTTTTGCCTCTAGCAGTAGGAGGTTCAATATGACCACATAAGTCACCGTGGAAGAGATCCAATTTTTTTCTACTCAAAAACCAGATGCATGAGGAAATGGTCATCTGTGGTGCTTTCCTAGCATACACCCATGACACACTTGTTAAGCTTGCTAAATGTTAGGGACTCCATGTGCCATGTTCTTCCTACCTAAACCTCTTAATGGCTTGAAGTTTAGATTCCCATACCTGGGGTGGGCGTCTCGGATTTCCCAAAATTTTGCTTTCGGTAATTTTAGATTTTCAAAGTTCGGGTTTTTAGAATCGTTACACGAAATTATACCCAAATTTTTGGGTACCTGATGTTGGGTTTGGGTACCCAAAAAAGTAGAAAGATGGTAATTGTTTCTTGTGTGAAAATGTGAATTAGTAAAAATAAAATTCCCTAGTGTAAAATGCTTTGATATGCTATGATCTTATTAAGCAAGCTATGTTATGTAGATATAGATAATATTCTTAAATTGCAATCCTCATTCGATCAAGCTATCCACCTGATTTAAATCATTGAACAACAAACACTAGGAAGAAAGTCAATCCTATTCATATATGTTTTCTTATCGTAGTATGGATGAAGGAGCAGAAATTAACAAGCAACAAGGAATTAGATTCTAAACAGGAAAAATGCATTACCGTAAATGCATTACTGCTGAATCAGTCCTAGGGACTAAGTCGGTAGAGGGGCATTGATCTGTGGTTTCGTGCTCGAAGGGGTGCACGGGCATGCACGCGCTGGGGGTAGGCTCGACTTGAGCGATGGAGGCTGGTGTTGTGGAGGCAAACACGGGAGGTGAGGTGGAGCTAGGGTTACGTCGTATCAAATTGGGCTCACATCTCTTCACTTTGATAGGTAGGGCTGAAATTTGAATCAGTTATTTTGGGTATCTCGGGTACCAGACCCTATAACCTAAAATACCTTAAATCGGGTTTTGTGATTCCTTACCTGAAAACTGAATTGGTTTCGGTTTCTGGGTTTTTCGAGTTCAGGCTCAGGATTTTGCGGGTTCAGTATTCATTCAGGTTTTCTGCCCACCCCTACCCATATCTGGCATGCCGGAGCCAAGATTTTTCTTCCACTTTGGTCATCAAGCATATTTGATAGATCACAGTTTGTCTTGTTATGTAGAGTCGATTTGCAGTGCTTTGTGTTCTTATCACAAGTGAATTATCACAACCAAATACACTGAACTGGTCATTTTCTATTTTCATTATACATCCACCATCTGCTAGCTGCCCAAGACTGATTATGTTGGTCTTCAGTTCAGGTATGTAATACACCTCTGAATGTGCATTTAGGCATCCCTTGCGAGTTTTGGATAATTTATGACGACTATGAAAGAACTAATGTGTATTGTCGATGAAGACCACATGTTTTTATTTTAACAAGGATGTGGAGTCCCTCGAAAAGGAAAAGAAAAAGGAAAATGGCATTGGTACTAACAAGAATAGAAATTGGGATTTGAAATTTTATTGATTCTAGGAAATGATGTACTATCAAGAGGGACACATCAACAAGTGTGTTTGAGAATCAGACTAGAGCACAAATTTTTTGGGAGAAATTTTGATGAGAGACTAGCCTTAGACAGCCCTAAGGATTAGTCCAGACCCCTTGGACTAGTACGAGGTAGAATGGAACATGTTCGAAGTCATACCGGACTAGTCCGGGTAAGCTAGACTAGTTCATTTTCTATCAGACCAAAAGCCTCTATTGGAGAATTAGCTTGTCCATTGTTGGCACTACGTAAGAAACCCAAATAGGAGACAAATATGGGCGACATGCTCAAAAGCGGCGTCTCTGATAATGTTAATCGAGATGAGCCCGCTTCAGCGAGGATTTGACATAGCTCGGCTGAAAGTACAAGGAGACGTGTTAAAATAGAGCCCGTCTCAGTTAAATTGGTATATGAGACACGCTATCCTCTCTGAAAAGCGAGAGACGCGCATAAAACACAACACGTCTCCTATGACCGACGTCTCCCTCTCCTCTACCAAAAGAGAGACGCGCTCTAATTGAAAGCGCGTCTTCAATTCCTCACATCACCTTTAGCTTCGTGATTTCTCCATTTTGCTTCGGTTCACTGTTGATATCACACATCACTGAACTCAAAGCACATTCTCACTTGATACCTGAATATAATCAAATCCTTCCTTATGATACTTGAGGAACATGATGAACACACCACAAATTCATTCATTAACACAGTTGAAGAACACACAAGATAATATTCAATAACATATATAAACAAAGATAGAATTCATTAATTAACAATATTTACAAAATAGAAGCTACTAAAAACAACAAAGAAAACTGAATCCTCCTCCTCCTCCTCCTGCGGTGGCGGCGACTCCGGCGTCGGTGCAACAGGAGCCTAGGCTGACTGCTCTGGCTGCGTTGGCTGCTCCGGCTACGCAGGATGCACCGGTGGTGCAACCCCGTGAATGTGGTTGCTCTCCGTTGCCTGCACTAGGTTTCTGCGGCCCTCGGGGCCAAGCACCTGGGCCATCATCTCGAACAGAATGTCGAGACTATAGGCCACCCCTGTGAGAACGAAGAGGTAGTGGCCGATGGTACCCATTCCAGTAAACTGGGGAAGGGTACCCAAACCCAAGGAACTCATGGCACAAGATATATTGTTGTACGCCTCTTGCACCATAAGGAGGCGCTGCTCAGTGTCGAACCTCTCAGGGGAGCTGCAGCACAGTTTCTTGCACGGTGGCTCCCTCGGAGGGCTTGGCAGCGGAAGGTCGGCCATAGTGGTGGTGGGTCGTCGGGGCGGAGAAGACAAAGAAAAGAAGAGGATTCAAAGTGAGCGACGCGCTTGTGGAGAACTCACTGGTGATGGCGCGCCTTAAATAAGGTACACCCGGAGTTGTCCAGGGAGCGGTTGGTTTCCCGCGCATTAATGGAACGATGGGATGCATCAATACCGCCTCGGGGAAATGAAAGGTCAAGCATGGATGTCGCATGCGTCTCTGCACCACGCCGCCGAAATTAAGTTCTCTATAGACCTCGTGCTGCGTGTCTCTCTTTCGACTGTGGAAGACGCGCTTTAGATTAACGTGCGTCTCTCTTTGGTATAGCGCGTCTCACATTTATCTCCCTTGTCTCTTCATCTCTTTGACAATGGAAGGCACTCTTTAACTTAACGTGCGTCTCACATTTATCTCTCTTGTCTCTTCTTTGCCTCTGGTGCTCCTTTATTACTAATCGACCAACGGTCCTTTACTAATCGACCAACTCCAGTGCGACCACCTCCTCTGTTTGCCATCGCCGTTGTCGTTGTCGTCGCCGTCCTCGTCGTCGTCATCATTGCCATCCTCGTCGTCGTCATCGTCGCCGTCCTCATCGTCATCATCACCATTCATGGCTGGTATCGGCTTGGCGCGTAGCCGACTGAAGGAGGAGCGCTTGGCGTGGCGCAATAATCATCCCCATGTATGTACATATGGCACACCGGTCGCATAGTTGTATATATGTAGATATGCAATGGATTGATGAACTTAACTTTAGTTTTGTTTTTCTGTATGCATAGGGTTTCTCTACGAAGCCTGAATCGGGAGATTTGTTGAAGTGGCATTGCATTTTCCCCGATAAAGAAGGGGTAAGTCATGAAGAACAAGCACAATATGAGTTTAACCATCGTCCTCCTATTAATGAATTTCCTTTGTAGACTGACTGGGAAAGTGGTTACTAACCCCTGACAATCTGCTTCTCAGAGGACTATCCATTGTTGTCTACAAGATGCACCTTTCCAAGTGGTTTCTTCCACCCAAATGTCCATCGCCCAGGAGCACTCTGCATTCGGATTCTTGATCAAGAGACTGTAAGATAGACCTATTTTTCTCATGTAATTAGTAATTGTTGCCGAACTTATTTGAACTGGTTTCTTATGTTGCTTAAATTTATATTTCATAGGGGTGGTGCACTGGTTTTACAATCAAAACTATACTTCTTGAAGTTCAGCGTTTGCTGCATCAGCCAAATGCGCCCGATGTTGAAAATAATTGCTATAATCTACTTATCAAGGTTAGGCATTTTGTGTAAGTGACCAACGTAGGTTATTCATTCCTCCTTCGACATTTGTCAATTTAAAGAATGTCAATATTTTCAGTATCCAGGGCAATATAAGAGATGTGTTCGGGAGTAAGCTGGATGGTACAGTTTAGATTGATCGATGGGAGCTTTAGGAATAAGTTTAGATTTGAAATTAGATTAGAGGGCACGCAATGTATGAACTATGAAATTCATTGAGTTGCAAATTATCTCTGAATTGCAATGTCATTGCGTTTGTTTATCACTAAATTCCAATTAATCCATGAATTCCAATGTCATTGCGTTTGTTTATCCCTGCAACGGTTCACGGTGTCGTGTAAGTGGCAATGTGAAGAGTGCATGAGAGACGAACTTTAGAAAGGCGCGTCTCAGGTACTTGATATCTGGCAAAAGGGAGACGGGCCTTACATGGGCTCGTCTGCAATTTGTTCCGAAGATCTTTTGTCCCACCTCGTAAAACTAAGCACGTTGCAATGATTGTATAAGGCATTGCGCAAATTACCAGTTGGAAACATTAGAATGTTCTGGATGTTGTTCTAGCTTCAGTACACCGTGGCGCATCTAGGGCACTCTAGCATTTCTGGGGCCACAAAATTGTGCGAGACGCGCCTTTCAGTGGCTCGTCTCTGATTTATACCGAAGATCTTTTGTCCCACCTCAGAAAGCTGAGCGCAATGCAATGATCATATAAGGCATTGCGCACAGTTGCAAGTTGGACACGTAGTTATGTCCTGGATGTTGTTCCTGGCCGGCTTCAGCACACCGTGGCACATCTAGGACACTGCGGTGTTTCTAGGGCCACAAAATAATGAGAGACATGTCTTACACTGGCGCGTCTCCGATTTACGCCGAACATATGGCCAAAACAAAATCCGAGACACGCCTTATGTTGAGCTCGTCTCCGATTCATGTCGAAGATTTATTTCCCACCTTGGAAAGCTGAGCGCAATGCAACGATCATATAAGACATTGCACACAGTTGCCAGTTGGACACGCTAGAATGTCCTGGATGTTGTTCCTGGCTTCAGCAAACCGTGGCGCATCTAGGACACGCAGGGTGTACGGGGCACCAAAATAATGAGAGACGCACCTTAAATCTGCGCGTCTCCCTTTTACTCCAAAAAATTTTGTCCATCGCGCACTCTCTCCCAACATTTGGCGAAAAATTTTAGCTGCCGCGCTCTCTCTCGACCTATAAACCGCAAATCCTGAGGACGTCGCCGCCGTCGACCCCGACCTTCACATCATCAGAGAGTTGAGCATGCTGGAGCATGCTGCCTCGTCCCTTGTTCTCGGAGCACGCTGCCGCCGTCCCTCTTTCTCAACTCGCTCTTCGTCATTGTCGCACTGCCGGTGTCGACCCCTACCCCGCTGTCAACCCCGACCTTCGTCATCAGAGAGTTGAGCACGCTGGAGCACGCCGCCTCATCCCGTGTCCCCGGAGCACGCCAACGCCTCGACCACGACCTCGGTAATCGGTATGAGCACGCCGCCACCTTCACATAAGTGGAAATGTTCTCTCTGTCCCCGGAGCACACCAGCCTGCTATCATAAGAGAGTTGAGGAACCGCCACTCCGGCACCTCCACTGACTCGTCCTGGAGCACGCCGCCGCGTCCCCTGTCCCCTGAGCATGTCGCCACATCGACCCTGCCCTTAGAGCGTGCATTCCAGTGATTTTATTGAATTGAGGATGTCCAATGAAGGCTCATTGTTATGAAGTCATTGCTCCAAAGAGAGAATTTTCATTACGGTATACATTCATCTTCCTTGTTTATGTCCAATGCAGAAGTAATGTATTTGTTTGGAATATCAATGTATAATAAATTCTGATTCGCAAACCCTTGAAACTGCAGGAACTGTGGTTGACACTAGCATTTCCCATCTAACTGAGTTTGATTTCGACCTCTCCAGCCATGCTAGAATCAAAGTACCTATGCGATAATTGGTGTTTTCCTCACGAGTTTTTGATATCAGGCTATAAAAGCATCAATGGAATGTAAATTGTTTGTTTTTAAGGGACAAGCACACCAGCTCAATACCATGTCCTTTACCATGAGAACAATTTCTCTGCTGATACTTTGCAGATGATCACCAACTGCATGTGCTACAAGTAAGCTCCGTTCTCCATTCACTAACAGTTCCTATGTTTATTACAATTGTATACCAATTTGTTCTTGTGTTTATTACAGTTAAATTTTAGGATGTCTCAGTCAGAGCATTAGAGGCTATGAAAGCTCATCATCAATGAAGTCATTGATCGGGAGAATTTTTATTACGATATACATGACTAGATGATGACAGTTATGATGTGAGTAATTAGTTACATTGTAATCAGGATGAACAGTCTTTGTTGTGTAATTAGTATACTTGATAACCACGATTGACACTTTGGTAATATTTGATTGGTCATTATAATTTAACGTGTGATAATTTTAACTATACATATGTTCGTGAAAAGTATGTTGCTGACACTGGTAATATGACTGCAAAATCCTGGCTAGCTCCAAATAGTAGTGCCTGTAAACAATCCGCGACGAGCTGTAGCAGAGAGCGTCTTAGATAAGTTAATGAATCTGCGACGCGCTACATAATAGAGCGTCTAGGATAGTTAATATATATGTGACGTGCTTTGTAAGGCCTGTCACGCTTGTAAGCTGGTGGGCGACGCGCATCAGCGGCGTCTCCAATGACACTGTAAAGATCGTCTGTTATTACAAAAAGAAAGGAGACACGCTTCTTTTGAGCGTGTCTCGCACCTAGTTCGATCGGCGATGTGCCTTGAAGCCCATCTCTAATGCCAATGTAATGTGAGACGCGACGACGGAGATGCACAGTTTGTTCGTTTCCCTTATTTGTTTGGGCCCATCTCGTATGAGCCTTTCTTACATAGTGTGAACGGATTAGATCGTGGATTAGTCATGAAGGCCAGACTTGTCCACCCTTGATGCCAGACTAGTCTGGACCTACCAGACACATCTGTTTTCAGACGGACAAGCCTTTCCTGTTTGAGTTCGAGCTGGTTCGATGTGTTACAGACTAGTTTGGGGTGTTATGATAGTTTGAATCCAAAATGTGGTGGGAACGCCACTTTGTGACACGGGTGATCCCCCCAACACCGAACTAGTCTGATGCTGATCTGGAATAGTCCAGATTTTAGTTGGTCGCAATGGTATAATGACAAGACCCCTATAAAAAGGAGATCCCCATCCTCAAATCAAACCCCCTGCAGCCTTAGCGCCATCATAGCATTCCTAGAGCTCTAAAACTCTCTCTTCTCACTTTCTTGAGCCCTAAGTGCAAACTTTGAGGGATTTGGTGAGGTTAGGAAGTAGAGAAGGGTGATTTATTGCTTTTGAGCTCTCGTTTTGATTATCTCATACTTTTTGTTGATTTATGTTTCCTACTCTTGGGAATTAATCGCTAGATGGCTAGAGGTCTCTGGGAGCTCTCAACTGGTAGGAAGAACCATGAAATTGTATTTACCCTTGTGATTCTAGTGGAGAAACAAGTTTTGACATTTATGGCAACTTGGTGAGGGTTAGGGTTGAAAGAGACCCGATCTTTCGTGGACTCCTCAACGGGGTCGTAGGTTCCTTTGTAGAACTGAACTTTGGTGAAAAGTCATCTCTTATCTTCTTTACTTTATTGTTCATCGCTGAAATTGCTTGTTAGGATTTCATATTGTCTCTAGTTGCTATTTTAGTATATCTTGTTATCTAGGCTAGCTTTAATATTGCAATACCTTATATTAGGTTGCTAGATTGTTATTCATGCTTTCGCTAAATCGAAATCAAGATGAAAAACATAAAAAAAATCACATTTTTAGTCCTTCCATGCACAGAGAACGGACTAGTACGCCTTGAGACCGGACTAGTCTGCCCATTGTTTTCTAAATTTGTTTAATTAAGTCATTTGAGGTGTAATTAGCCTATCCACCCCTCTAGGCTACTTTCAACCTCAGACAACACCTTCCGCTCTTGATATCTCAACAAAATAGCAATCTCCAAAATTGATAGTTCCCTTCACTGACTCCTTCCTGAGGTTAAGAAATATTTTACCCCTGTCACGTGGTTATTACTAGCTCCAGAGTCTAAATACCACTTCGATTCACCAGTGTTTTCATGCAACTGCTGCACTTCATGAGCTGGCATTATGGAGTCTCAACATTTTGCTGCCAGAACTAGTGACCGTTGATCAGGTTCAGCTTGAGTCAGATGAGAACTACCTTGTGATCACAACGTGACCCTTCTATACTCCTTCGCCCAATGTCCCTAGATCCCACAATTCTGACATTTCCCTTTCCTCCCCAGAGTGCCTTCAGAGGTGAGCTTCTTGGCATTATCACAATTCTCTGACTGTGTCCCACCCTTGCTGTTTGACAATGAGGGAGCTCTAGTTTGGTTGTTGCTTGATGAGTTCTCGGGTACCAGCCTATGCTTGTATTTTGCCAGCCACTCCTCGGCCAAGAGTAGCTGGCTACCCTTGTCAGCATTCTCCCTAGTGCTCCCGAGCCGGTCTTCTATGGCATGTAGCCTATTGACTAGCTCCTCCAAGGTCATCTTGATGAGATCAAGAAGAGTCTCAATTGAGAGTGCAATCTGCATGTAGCGCGCGGGCACCACGCACAAGAATTTTTTCACCACATGCACCTCCTCTACAGATTCACTCAGTGTGCGCAGCGAACTTGCCAATCCTGAGATCCTTATGGTGAATTCATCAATTGCCTCTCTTTCCTTGAACTCAATGTTCTCAAACACTTTCAATAGTTGTTGTGTGTTCACCTTCCAAACGCAATTGTCACCTACCCACATGATTCTCACCTCCTCCCATGCCTTCTTCACTATCGACTCGCGGCTAGCGCCATCTGCATGTGGCTCAAGACACCCCTCAGAATGGCGGCGAAGGCCGGTCTATCTTCACGACAGGTGACTGTGTCACACTCCACAGTGTGCCACAACTCTTGGGCTTTCAAGGTTAACTTACATCATGATCATGCACTGATTGTAGTTATTTCGCGTGAGCATAGAGCAGTGAGCTGCTAGACTCCTTCTCCACCCGCTCGATGACAACCGGATTTTTGATCATTCTGCCGATGCCGGTGATTTTCTTCAGTTGCGTGGATGGAGTCTCATCGCCGTCGATCATCTTTCTCCAATCAGCTGCTTCAACCTGACTCTAATACCATGTGTTGGAGTGGAACACTCACTCAATCAACTTCATCTCAAGGATCTGCCAAGTTCACACTGGATTCATGGTGTTGTCACTCACCTTGCTAGAAACGGCGGCAACTGTGGTGGAATCAAAGCTCCCATACAATCCTGCAATCAAGGGATTTGGGCCCTTCGAATCCCATCCGAAGGTAGATGCAAGTTTACATTTAAATCCCCCCACCAGCGACGCGTTTTATGCAAAAAACACCCTCCTAGCCGAGCCGATCGCGTTCCTATCCAGCTTCCTGATCACGACTTTCGGCCGCCGCCTCATTCCCAGGCCGCCGCCCGGTTCACCGCGGCCCCACCACAGCCCAACGTGCACGCCGCGCTCCTGTCCTCGCTTCTCCCCCAGCGTGCACGGCCGCCGAAACAGCCTGACGCGGCCACATCCGACTGCGCCTCCGCGGCTACGGTCACTACTGCGGGCCCAAGTGGTCCAGCAGCAAGGAGGCCTGCTCTGTGCTCTGGGACCGCCGCCCCGTCGACTTCTGCTGCTACTACCATGACCTGGGGAAGCTAACACCCATAACCAGGCGCAACGAGCGGGTTACGACAGCAACTGTGGTGTGTGTACAGACCAGTCGCGGTGGCACGCACAAAGTGTTGGAAGTTTTGCCAGAATGAGCCTTCTTTTCGATAGTTTTTTTGTTTTCAGGAGCAAATTTCGTGTAGTGTTGAAGTACTCTCGTACTTCTGTTGCATCTGCCAAAATGAGTTACCTCTACCAATTTGACAGACATTCAGAGTAGGAGTTTCAGTTATGCCTGTTGATTAGTCATCCATTGTTCAGCAACTCTCACATGTGGTTCAGCAATATGTCACGTAGTTTCTTTGTCAGGAGGGATCATTTATTGACACAGCATTTTTTTCAGTACATGTTCTCTCGTTATTGAACTTATATGAATTTTGACAGATTAGCTCCTTGTCTTGTACTTACGTGGTAACGTACAATGCACCTGCATCAACTTTCAATCAACTGTTTATTATCTTTTTCAAACAGAGATCAGCTGGGCTTGACTGGAAGGCCAGGGGCATGATAGTGAAGTCATATGGGTTGATGCTGCAATGCTATGATGTGTGGGAAGAACTGGAGTGATCTGGTGTGAGGGAGGAAAAAAAGGATCATCCTGATGCTTGGTCTGGTACTGATGACGTATCGTTTGTTGAGAAGATGAGTGCATATGGTATTTTGAGAACTTTTACAATATTGTGTCTTGTCTAGTCTTAATTCCAATGGGGATGATTATGTTGTGTAGGTAGCCTTGAACATGTTAAATGCTGCTAGATGACCGCAAACTTGTAATCCTGGTTATCTGTATACGAGTTCCGATTAAAAAAAAAAGAGACTAACTGTTCCGATTAAAAAAAATTGTAAACTCAAAAACTGTATACGAGTTCAGAAACTTATAATCCTAGTTCTCTGTATACGAGTTCAGAAACTTGTAATCCTGGTTCTCTGTATACGAGTTCAGAAACTTGTAATCCTGGTTCTCTTTATACGAGTTCTCTGTAAACTCATAACTCTTCCAATTCAAAAAAAAAAATTTATAATGTAACCAAATGGATCAGCATCACAGAAACTGTATACGAGTACATAGAGACTAACATACTTAGTCAAGCACGCATAGAAAACAAGTACGTAGGGTTTAACATAATACAATTTTCTAGTACACTAATTTTCATTGGACAGTTATGAGTAGAATGCAATCCTCAAATTTCTATTTTTCTTTGGGCACTTACGACTATCATGACCAACATATTTGCATGTCTTGCATTTTCGTACCTCTTGTTGTTTATTCTTTCTTCTCTTACCTTTATCTGCATATTCCAAAATTCTCTTGCACCTTCCCTTTAAACGTACATCATTAGGTGAGAGTATTTTCACTTCATTTGGAATAGAACAACCAATAAATTTTTATTTTTCTTCTTGTCTAGTGCTAGAACGAGGTTGAAATAACAACGGCAATGACTCTAAATTCTGTAACAAAAGGTCAATGTCTTCTTTTGATGTTTTGGCCATTTGACAAATATCTTTGAATTTATTATGCACACATGACATCTTCCTTTTCATAGATTCATCCATTGAGTTTGTTGGGTTTTCCAATAATAAATTACCATATCTGAAAATTAAAAAAACATAACAGCACAATGATATGATATGAAAATAAAACATAACTATGATGTGACATGAAAACAAAATATTAGTCATAAATTATCTTTTACAATCTTTAGTCCATCTTTTTGTGATTTAGTGCATTGGCAATTTATTTAATCTTGCACCCCGAAATATTCATATGATATGACGATATGGTATTCATGTAGACTCAAAAAGCATGCACGAGCACTTGTATACATGATCTGTACTGAAACAAATCACCTCTCTAACTCTATTGTGGTTATCAGTCATAGTAACAATCTTTCTATCATCTATTTCATTTGTGCATAGTCCTTGTAGAATTTCTCGGCGGATTCAACATCATCAAATGTCATGTCTACCTGTAAATATGTATGAAAAATGTTAATAAATAATTATAAAAACAAATTGTAACAATATAAATTTTAAATATATTAAATACTCATCTGCAATACATTTTTTTCTTCTTTGGTGTGCTAAACCCATCAATAGTATTGTCATGTTCGACATCATTCCTTGTAGATGAGAGCAATCCAACAAACATCTTGCCTTACATATTTCATTACAGTAAAGCTCAAGTAAAATGTACAAGAAGTAGGAATGAGTTTATACCTATTATTCATTGTACACACAGAATCGTTAACCTCGGTTGTAGAATTTAAATGTTCATCGGTTCTTTCATGTCTCTCCACAACAGCAAAATCCATAAGATTTTGGACTTCTTCCGTTATAAGAAGATCAATCTTCAATTTTGACAGGACAAAGTTGTGACCTAGATGAATTTAACTTGTCACATGAGCAATTTTACAACAAAATATTGGTGATTACCAAAAAAAGTGCTGCCACAGTACTTTTTCTTAGCATAATATTTTTACCTGCCACTCACGTTCGAAGGACTTGATCGTGTCAGATCTCAGCATGGCCATCGCCAGGCATTGATTGGTTCACCAATATGCGCACTGATGAGGAAGCAGTGATTATGTACAGGAAAACTGGATCAAAGTTTTGTGCCTGTGCTGCACAGCATTCTAGATGAGCAGAGGGTTATACGAACGTGCGATGGAGAAAATGCTGCGGCTTCCGGAGCGACGGACGAGCGATGTACGTGCACGCCTTCTTGATGCACGTGTGACGGAAATGCCGGTTTCACGATCGCCATCCACGGGACGTGTGCGGGTGAGGAGAAGTGCGCCGCCAGGGCTTAGCGATGGGCGCTCGAACTGAACGAGCATCTCGAAAGGCGGCTGAACGTCGTGATCGGGAACCCGGCTGGAAATGCGCACGGCTCGGAGGTTTTTTTTGCATAAAACGCGTGGCTGGTGGGGGGATTTAAGTGTTAAACATGCACTACCTTTGGATGGGAATTCAAGGGCCCAAATCCCTTAATTGCAGGATTATATGAGAGCTTTAATTGCACCACAGTTCCTGCTGCTAGAAACAGAGGAAGAACATAGGAAGACCCTTTTGTGTTCGACTGACGTTAAAATGTATTACCGTTGTTGAGTTCATATGTATGCTCAATGCGCACAATTACACTTAACACACTATCAGCCATCACGGTTACATGCATTGACCACTAACACACACATGATCCCTGAAGAAAACGCGAAGTCTTGCCAATCCCAGTGCCTGAACCGGACAACTCTAACAACCATGCACGAACTGACTTCCACAAGTACCCCTCTTTTCTAGAAATTGTATCGCTTTCTAATACAAAAATACACTAAGAGGATGATAAACTTTCGAGAAAGGAGTGAGTACATGAACATGTCCATTACAGACTAAAACAAAAGACACGATGCGATCTGCAATGAAATGTAACAACACCCAACAAGATTGTGCAACTAGATTAACTAACACTACCTGCGAGGAGGATGGTGATCCACGCTCGACCTGCAGAGATGTTGGTGTACTGTAGTGGCCGCAATGATAGAGGACGAGGTGACGTTCACCACTGCCGGCTATAAAAATCACCCCAACGCCACCCACGGTGTAGTGTGGCTTACGGCGTTGCCAGCTGCAAATAGTCTAAAGAGATCACTACTACAATAAGCCTCATCGTAGGCGGCTCTAAACCTATTATCACAAACGGTTTTTAAAACCGACTGAAATGAAGAGTCTGTGATAATCCGCAATTTCACAGGCGGAGAAGTGATATCGCCTGTGAAGAAACATTATCACATGCGGTTTTTACTTATGCTAGCCGCCTGTGAAGATAAGTTATCACAGGCGGGTGGTGCAGCATATATATCCGCCTGTGATAATTGTCTTAGCACAGGCGGGTCTTGCAGCATAACTAACCGCCTGTGATAATGGTGTTATCACAGGCGGATGTTTACCTACATCAAGCCACCTGTGAAGACCTTTTACCACAGCCGGTTTCTACCTTAACAGTTACCGCATGTGATAATTAGGTTATCACATATAGTTCTTTACCTGTATCTAGCCGCATGTGATAATTGTTTTTCACAGGCATGCCTAGACGTTGGTTAATAACCGCGTGTGATAAGGTATAACCTATGCAGTACTACTGCTGTTATTTCTAATTTCCTGGTCAATTCAATATAATTACAGAACAAACATCAACAATATCATCACAGAACAAAAGTCAACAATATTATCGTCACAGAAGTCAATTTCACTAAAACAATATACATATGTACAAGTTATACATACAATTCATCTCATAGTTTACAAGTTTTCACTAAAAACTGTTTCTATTGGCATAGTCACAAAGTTCTGGCACATCAGCTGCTGCACCATTCTCATCAAAGAACTTCCCTTTTTTGTGCAAAATTTAGCGACGAATGAACTCACAGAGTTCAGAAGCAATCCTGTCGGCTCCTCCATCAGGAATACTTCTACAAACCGGTCATTCTTCGTTCAGATTCTTCGTGTGCTGTAATATAACACATAACAAGGTTTAGAATGTGTTGGTTTGAACAATCTCAAAGTATAGATCAAAGTGAGATTATACAGGAATTTAGTTGATATTTTTGGAGCAGTTGTACTATGAGCAATTGAATTTTGAAGTTGGAATCAAAATATGAAAATAATGTTTCTGGTAATATTAAACAGCAGAGTATTAAACTATGCTAGTTACAATGAAAATGAAACTCAAAAGTAAGAAAATAAGGTATCGACATTAAGGATAACTTACATCCTCACGATTCACTCTATATACGCCGGCGGTCCGAAGATGCTCGCATACATAATACCCGCATAAGACACTCCCAGCAGGCTGCTTCGGACAAGCATAATACGTTTTAATGTCCAATGCATTCATATTGGAAGGTCTCTCACCGCCAAGCTATTCCGCGTAAAACCGCCAAGCGCTGTAATACAAGAAATGTCATATAAAACTTGTCAACACATTCTATATGTGTGTAAATTAAAATTATTGAATAAACGTACAGTTTCAAAATGGAAAGGAAATCTTTGTAACGATCTGGTGGGAAATCGGCGGAGTCCAAGCCTGTTGCCTTTCCCTGCGTTGGCTTGATGAAGATCATTATGTAGTGATCACTGCAAACACACAAACACACGTGTTAACAATTACCAATAACTGATATTTCAATGTCATGTGTCGAACTTACTCGAAGTGGTACGGAGCCTTTACGAGGTCCTTGCTGTCTCTGACAAAGTTAAACATTATATGTCCTATGTAAGCTGCAACTTCTGTCCTTTTATCCTTCTTATGCTTTGTGATTGCTTTTTCAAAATCTTTTTTTTTCATGTGCTTCAACTTTTCTGAGATTCGATCCGCCTTGACGTCGAATATCGCCTTTGCAATCCTAGTAGGGTCATGGATACCTGTCTTGCGCGTCAACTTTTCATTATCCATGTATTGCAAACTATTGAAGAAGTCCAGAATTGTTACAATATCATGAAATGCATATGCGTGTAGTAAGAAAAGCAAATACGAAATATTAGACCACTTACAATCACCAGACGAGCATCAGGTTGATTTCGAGCATGCCCTGATGCAAAAGGGGACGCAGCTCTTCAAATAAAATGACTTGTCTATCTTCTCTAGTGCTCCAGAATGCTTCTTTTGGAATACGAAATGTGACACAATTAAGATCATATCTTGTGCTGGCAATGATGTACCACTCATGCATTCTTCTATGCGCGACAGGTTGTTTGCTAAGTTGTACGGATGTCATGAGCGGATTCCCATTCTTAAATTTAGGAGGAACATCCTCAAGCTTGTATATTGGAACTCCTGGTTTAACTAAAGCCGTCCGCCGATTATACATGACACCGTGTTCTTCCCACTCCTCGATATTTCCTAATTCTGGCTCATGAGAAGAACGAGATGCACTCGATTTTAAAATATTTTCCTTCATAGTTTCCAAATACTTTGACACTTCTGATGAAGGTTTCTTATTTTCGTATGGGCTAACTTTAATATGCAATAATGGTCGAGGAGTAGTCGTCGGAAGTTGGACACTGGCTTGTTGAACCTGTTGTTCAACTGATTGCTCTTTACTCCCAGCAGCTGGCTCTAGTACTACTTCAAGCTGTTGCTCAACTGGTTGCTCTTTATTAGCAACTGCTTGCTCTGGTACTGCTTGAAGCTGTGGTCCAACTTGTTGCTCTTGGTTATATTTACTAGCAAGGTTACTATCATCCTTGTTGCGACATAGGGGGAGTGAATCTTCCTGGACTGGGAGTGGATCTTCCTGCACTTTCACCTTAGATGATGGGGTTGCAGTATTTGGAGATGCGACGGGGCTAGAAATTGGCTCATCGTCCAATACGATATCGCGTCAGTGCCAAAGGATTAATCGGTTGACAGCCTGCCCCAGAGTCGTGATCCCCTCAGGTGTGATGTGGTCTATCTCATAATCTTCATAATCATTATCAATGATATGAAGAACTTGCACCACAGCATAATACAACGGAAGTGGATTCCCGTTGAAGTCACGATCAGGCTTTGCCATAGCAGTGGCAACCTGTTTGGTTTTGTTCCCTGCTCTGCCTATTGGGACAAGAAGACGACAAGATTTGTCGTTAGTAATATCATCGACAGGGAACTTATGGGTTGACCTTGAGCCTGACACAGAACCAACGCTGCTAGGGTAGGCAGTTGGAGATACTAATTGCTCCTTTTGCATCGGAACCATCACTGTACTCGGTGCCACTAATTGTCCCGATTGTAAGTTGTTCCATTATTTCTTGCATATTTTCTTTGACCTTTTGAGTAATCTTTTCATCAAGTGTTTTCTTAAACTTCTCACGTCTTCTATATGTGTCTTTATCTTTAGGGAAACCATCTAGCCAAGACATTTGAGAAGAGACCGTTCAAACCCATCTGCTGTGTTGAGGGTTTCCTAAGATAGCGGTAAGTTGGTCATTCTCCCTCTTCGGCTTGAAGAGATCCTTCTGTTGCTTTTCAATTACTTCTTTCATTTTATCCTCTACTTCATTCAGAGAGTCGGGCTTTTCAAGTTTGCCCTCGTCGGTCAAACCTGACCGAGCAAAGACCCACCATTGAGTTCGCTCATCGCACCCTTCTAATGGGTGAGGATTTCCCTTACTGGTAATTTCGTCTAATATGTTATTCCATTTTTGGACTTTGGGGCCATATCCGGTAGGCCCCAAGCGATGATGGTATTTGTTTTTTTTTTGCAAGCTCTGACCTATATGCACTTAGAGCTTTAGCATCAGGTGTGCTCTTTTGATGAACAAACTCTTGCCACTGAGCTTGTGTGATTTTTCCCATCTTCCTCGGGCTAGGCACCTTATCATCCTTAACATAAGCATTCATTTCACTCTTCCAGCCATGAAACTTCTTGCCACAAGAGATCAATGTTGCTTTCTTTACTGCTTCTTCTGTGCCTTTCGGGAACTTGAATTGTTTCTTTACCCTTTTCCACAACTCATTCTTGGTCTGCTCGGGTAATTTCCTCCAATTCTCGGTTGTGATCGGCACAACCTCCCTAACAAGAAAACCGCATGCATTACGGTACTTGGTAACTGAATCCAGTGGTTCTTGGAGAAGACCACTTGGACCGACCCTTGTTATGTACATGATGTGGTCCAATGGACCCTTATTGGGACCTTGTTGCCCTCGTTTCCGCTTGAGTGAAGCTGAGGATTCATCCATTGGAGAACCTTCTGCGGTTTTAGGAGCCGATGTAACCTCATTGTCTTCACGATTAATCTAGGTAGAAAAAAATTATAAGTTTCGTATAATTGACAACTAACATTAACTTGAACTGCTAAAGTTAAGATTCGTGATCCATACCTCATCGGCAAGATCATATTCTGGGTCTAGATCCACTGAAGTCTTTTTAATTTTTATATTCGAAAAAGGATCCGATGGACTGTGATAGGAGCCTGAACTGCTGGAGTCAGTAAACTCCATATTGTCTTCTTTATTGTTACTACCTGGTCTAGTCTTCTTAGGGCTTTCCATGCTAGATCTAATAAGACAAAAATCTAATAAATGGCATATTAATTCTACATGAAGTGTTGCATGAAGAAAAAGATGGAAGCATTTTAGGATTTGATAAGGCATTCTAGGGTTTAAGGTGACTGACCAAAAGGTTCCTATACATTGCGAGGGTGACAAGCATGTTAAAGTTGCTCACCAGCAACGGCAATTTTATCTTCTTATTCTAAATAGGCTAGCTTCGTTCAAAGTGGCGACCACGTTCTTGAGGTTTACTAGGCGGCGCCTAGCTCCGGACCTATAACTGATCAAGCAAGAGACTAATAGCAGCAGCAGCAACTAGCAAGCTCACTTTACACCGACAACCCAAGGCATTCTTGTATCATAGAGATCGGCAGCATATGCTCAGACTCCATCGCCACACCTAGTGGTACCTAGATATGGGCCTGAGGATGCTCCTGGCATCACAAATGAGTTGGCCAGCAACTCGTTTGGCTTCAGAGCTAAATATAGCATAACTTTGGTAGCATAGATTAGCTACAATTGCTCAAATGAAGCTGATGGAGCCACAAGTGCAGACATCTTTGGTAGCACAGATTAGCTACAATTGCTCAAATGAAGCTAACTTAGAGAAATAAAAGCAAACTTAGCCAAACTTAGTCTAGCATAGCTAACTCTAAGCAAAAGTAGCCAAATATAGCTAAATATAGCATAACTTAGTCAAAATTAGTCAAGTATAACTATATCTAATGTAACTTAGCCAAAATTAGCCAAATTTGCTCAACTTAACCAAATATAGCTAAATCTTGCCCCTAATAGAGAATTATGTGGCATATGCAAGGCCGATGACAGAAATAGGGAATATACTACTATTACTAACTACCAATTTCACAGTTTCAGACACACAGAACCAACTACCAATTTATCGTGATATAACCATCCACATAAATTTTTCCCCACCGAACCCTAACCAAAGATGCCACCGAACTTGACAGTTTTTCGAATTCCACCGAACCCTAACAAAGGATGCCTACCATTTTCCAATTCCCGAACCCTAATCAAGGATATGCAAGGCGGCGGCGAGGGCAGTGAGGGAGGCGGCACGGCGAAGTAAGATTAAAGGTTGAAGGGTTTAGGGTTTACCTTGAAGCTCGGCGGCGACGGCAATGGCTTCACACGGCGTACCTGGAAGTGATGAGGGTGAAGCTCGGCGGCGACGGCAGCGAACACTTGGAGGCAAATGAAATTTTGGCAGCCTAACCGCGTCTAAGTGTTTCGCCCGGGTTAGGTTTTCCTAACGCTGCCGAGGGGTATATATAGACTCCCATTTTCTTAGGCAGATTTTAAGTACCGACCGCCTGAGAAGATGGTTACCTCATGCGGGTTTTACTTACCAACCACCTGAGAAGATAGGATTATCTCAGGCGGTTGGTAAGTAACACTCGCCTGAGATAAACTTCTTCTCAGGCGGTTATTAAGTACCAACCGCCTGTGAAGATATTTACTTCTTCTTAATTAATATTCTTGATTAAATGTGGGTCCTTTAAAAAGGCAAAATTCCAATTTCTTGTAATATTATTGATAAGTAAAGGTTATCATTAAATTTTACTTCATAAATCCTTTGAAATTGGTCAGAACATAAAAAACATACAACAAATGCTATTTTTCATTTTTTCTATCTTGATGAATATAATTCTTTTTTCATTTATTTTTTTAGTGGACATTTTTACTCATGATACCAACCTCTATGAATTTTTTTAGATTTTTTAAAATTTTTTTGAATCAATGTGTGTTCATAATTTGATGAATGCCTCATATGTATATGAGCATTTAGTTAGAATGATGGATAATTTGAAGTTTGACATGTTGGAATGCTTAAAAAACTTAACAAAATTCATACATGTATAAATAATACAAATATGTTCATACAAACAAATTTGAGTGAAGGATCTTTTTTTATGAGATACACAAATGTGAATAATATGTGAGTAGATATTTACCAAAACATCACAATGTCAGCTATACAAGTTTTAAAATATTTTGCTCAGGTGGTAGATGTTAATTTTATACAAATTCAGAAGAAAGAATCATCAAATTTGGACACGATTTGCAGAATCTAAACATGTTTGAGTATTTATATTGGAATCTAAATAAAAAGAAGCAAGGGATAAGAAAACTGAAGAACAGTATCAGGCATTATCTCAGACGGTTGGTAAGTAACACCCGCCCGAGATAAACTTCTTCACAGGCGGTTGGTAAGTAAAACCCGCCTGAGAAAAATTTAAACACCGCTCGTGAAAAACGGACGCCTACATAAAGACCCCTCACCTACGAACATGTCGACGTCTGTACGCGACCTTTCTTTTCCCCGAGGCGCGACCTTTCAGTGCGCGGTAAACCAACTGATCCACGCGGCCCTTATTAAAGACGCGCCATCACCCTTTAGTTCTCCACAAGCGCGTCACTCACTTTGAATTATTTTCTTCGTCTTCCTCCGCTCCGACGACCCAACACCACTATGGCCGACCTTCCGCCGTCAAGCCCTCCGAGGGAGCCACCTTGCAAGAAACAATGTTACAGAACCCCCAAGAGGATCAACACTCAGCAGCTCCTCCTCATGGCGCGAGAGGCGTACAACAATACGTCTCACGCCATGAGTGCCTTGGGACTAGGTACCCTTCCACAGTATCCTGGAATGGGTACTACCGTCGGCCACTACCTCTACGCCCTCACGGGGGTGGCTAATCGTCTCGACATTCTGTTCGCGATGATGGCCCAGGTTCTTGGCCCCAAGGGCCGCAGAACGCTGATGGAGGCGACGGCTAGCAACCTCATTCTCGGGGTTGCACCGCCGGTGCAGCCGGTGCAACTGGCTCTAACTCCTATTGCACCGGTGCCAGAGTCACCGTCGGAGGATGAGGAGGAGGAGGAGGAGGAGGAGGAGGAGGAGTAGGAGTAGGATTTAATTAGTTTTTCTTTGTTGTTTTTAGTTGCTTCTGTTTTGTAAATATTGTTAATGAATGAAATCTATCATTGTTCATCTATGTGACTGAGTATTACTTGTGTATGTTGTGTGTTCTTTTGTGAGATGTGTAATTGAATATTGTTAATGAATGAGTATCTTGTGTGTTCTTCAACTGTGTGAATGAATGAATGTGTAGTGTGTTCATCGTGTTCTTCAGACTCGGGTATCATAAGGTAATTATCTCAGGCGGTTGTTAATTCAAACTTGCCTGAGAAGAAGATTATCTCAGGCGGTTGGTACGTAATACCCGCCTGAGATAAATATCTTCTCAGACGGTTATTAAGTACCAACCGCCCGTGAAGATATTTACTTCTTCTTAATTAATATTCTTGATTAAATGTGTGTCCTTTAAAAAGGCAAAATTCCACTTTCTTGTAATATTATTGATAAGTAAAGGTTACCATTAAATTTCACTTCATAAATCTTTTGAAATTGGTCAGAACATAAAAAACATACAACAAATGCTATTTGTCATTTTTCTATCTTGATGAATATAATGCTTTTTTCATTTATTTTTCCAGTGGACATTTTTACTCATCATACCAACCTCTATGAATTTTTTCAGATTTTTTTGAATCAATGTGTGTTCATAATTTGATGAATCTCTCATATGTATATGAGCATTTAGTTACAATGATGGATAATTTGAAGTTTGACATGTTGGAATGCTTTTAAAAAAAATTAACAAAATTCATACATGTATAAATGATACAAATATGTTCATACAAACAAATTTGAGTGAAAGATCTTTTTTTATGAGATACACAAATGTGAATAATATGTGAGTAGAAATTAATTTGATATTTACCAAAACATTACAATGTCAGCTATACAAGTTTTAAAATATTTTGTTCAGGTGGTAGATGTTAATTTTATACAAATGTAGAAGAAAGAATCATCAAATTTTAACACAATTTGCAAAATCTAAACATATTTGAGTATTTATATTGGAATCTAAATAAAAAAAGAAGCAAGGGATAAGGAAACTAAAGAACAGTATCGGGCATTATCTCAAGGGGTTGGTAAGCAATACCCGCCTGAGATAAACATCTTCTCATGCGGTTATTAAGTACCAACCGCCTGTAAAGATATTTACTTCTTCTTAATTAATATTCCTGATTAAATGTGGGTTCTTTCAAAAGGCAAAATTCCACTCTCTTGTAATATTATCGATAAGTAAAGGTTACTATTAAATTTCACTTCATAAATCTTTTGAAATTGGTCAGAACATAAAAAACATACAACAAATGCTATTTTTCATTTTTCTATCTTGATGAATATAATGCCTTTTTCATTTATTTTTTCAGTGGATATTTTTACTCATCATACCAACCTCTATGAATTTTTTCAGATTTTTTTAAAATTTTTTGAATCAATGTGTGTTCATAATTTGATGAATGCCTCATATGTATATGAACATTTAGTTAGAATGATGGATATTTTGAAGTTTGACATGTTGGAACGCTTTTAAAAAAATAACAAAATTCATACATGTATAAATGATACAAATATGTTCATACAAACAAATTTGAGTGAAGGATCTTTTTTTTATGAGATACACAAATGTGAATAATATGTGAGTAGAAATTAATTTGATATTTACCAAAACATTACAATGTCAGCTATACAAGTTTTAAAATATTTTGTTCAGGTGGTAGATGTTAATTTTATACAAATGTAGAAGAAAGAATCATCAAATTTGGACACAATTTGCAGAATCTAAACATGATTGAGTATTTATATTAGAATCTAAATAAAAACGAAGAAAGGGATAAGGAAACTGAAGAACAATATCGGGCATTATCTAAGGCGGTTGGTAAGTAATACCCCTCTGAGATAAACATCTTCTCAGACAGTTATTAAGTACCAACCACCCGTGTCGACGTCCGTGCGCGACCTTTCATTTCCCCGAGGCGTGACCTTTCAAATCATGGTTGGTAGATATTTACTTCTTCTTAATTAATATTCTTGATTAAATATTTTCTTAGGCGGTTGGTAAGTAAAACCCGCCTGAGATAAAGTTAAAAACCGCCTGTGAAAAATCGACGCCTATATAAGGACGCCTCACCACAGTCAAAACGCAACCTTGGAGAATTTATATCGACGCCGTAAGGCTGTTGAATTTTCCCTGCGCCGCCCCGCCGCTCCGCCGCTCAGCCCATACTGCCGCGCCGCCGCTCAACCCCGTACCGCCATTTCTCCACCCAGCCGGCCCACTGTGCTGACGCCTCCCCACCGTGCTGACGCCTCGACAAGGTAAATGTAGTTTCCTTACTTTTTCTTTGTATATTTTAATTAGCTGATAAGCTGTTAGTTTTGTGTGTTCTGGTATATGGATTCTGTCCTTTTGCATGTGTAAGGACTGTATGGATTGTGTTCTGGTATATTGATGTATGGACTATATGGATTGTTTCCTTTTTGTGTGTTCTGCTAGTTCGGTCTTTTATACATTGATGTATGGACTATATGGATTGTTTCCTTTTTGTGTGTTCTGCTAGTTTGGTCTTTTATATATTGATGTATGGACTATATTGTAATAAGCTTATTGTAGTTTGTACCTATTATGTGACATGAATATGATGTTTAATTAACATATGCTATTGTAATATATATAACATGCATCAAGTTTACCCGAACTTGTAATTGTAGTTTTATGTGTTTTCCTTTTCAATATGCTACTTGTGTGTGCGTACCTCCTGTTTGCATATATTTCGAATGAGTGAATAGGGTTAGCTTTCTAGGGAGATGGTTTTATAACTCACCCGTTTAGTTACCATCGTTAGATGGGATCCGATGTCAAGATATAACAGACCGGATCCCACCCAAACCTAGCCCATGCTGTTGGGCCAGTTTGCCCCACGACTTCAATCCTTCACCCTCGATTGCTGCTCCTGACGCATTCGACTCCGTCCGCCTCAAGCTGCATTAGGGTTGGTCATTAGCGACCATACCTTCTCGTTGCTAGGTGACATCAATGGTGGCATGGTGCAGAATCCAGCAACAGGTCCATCTGCAAGCGGCAGCGAGGTCGGGAAATGGCACTGGGCGTGGAAGGCGGCACCGGGGCCAGCTGCAGGTGGCGACAAGGATGGAGATAGTGTTGGAGGCACCGGGGCCAGCCACCGGCGGCGGCGAGACCGAAAGACGGAGGTGATGGCCGGAGCCGCGGGCGACAACGCGCGGTGGTCGGTGGAAAGTCGGCGGCAGTCACCAAAGTGGCGAAGTGGAGCCTTGCCATGCTCCAGCAGCGCGCCTCTCCATCGTGTTAGGTAGGGGGTGGCGGAAAAATCCACCCGTACCCGCACCCGTCGGGTACTCGTACCCGCAGGTATAATTGCCATCCCTAGATCCCACCCAGACCTAGCCCATGCCACTGGGCCTGTTTGCCCCACGACTTCAATCCTTCACCCCCACCTCAAGACGTCGCCCGTCTCCTACATTAGTCACCCTAATCATACTTGTTATGTCTCTATAAATTCATTTTATAGAAGACCTTTAGAGAATATTTGTGGCAAAATTTTGTAAATCTGACAAAAATTCTATTATTGAAGCATGTACCGTCGAGCGTGGATGTATAACATGCCAAGACCCAATCCTATGTACATTAATAATGTTGCAAATTTTATTGAAGCATCCAAGAGACATGCGAAGTTGCAAAAGATAGATGACATATTATGTCCATGTATCGACTGCGAAAATAAGATTGCTTGGACGGATACTATAGTAATCCAATCTCATTTGGTGAAAAGAGGTTTCAAAAAAAACTACACAATATGAACAGAGCATGGTGAGTTAGATACACATGATGTGGATAAAAATGATGAGAGAGGTTCAGATGATGATAATGTTCATATCGATGATGGTAGTGACAATCAAGCTGGTGATGATGATGAGTTCGATTGTGAGGAGATGTTGCGTCACATTGAACCATATGTATTGACTTCTATGGGAGCAAGAAAAGGTTTAAGTAAAATGGAGACATTGCAGAATGCGGCGACGAAGCTTTTATATGATGAATCAAACGGTTGTGATAAAGAGTTTGCTACATTGCGTGTAGTCTTAGAACTACTAAAGTTGAAAGCTACGCACGGATGGTCCGATTGTAGTTTCTCTGATCTTTTGAATCTTCTGGCAGAAATTCTTCCAAATCCAAATAAGCTGCCCAGAAGCACTTATAAAGCAAAGAAACTTCTTTGCCCGATGGCACTAGGTGTGACAAAAATACACGCTTGTGTGAACCATTGTATTCTGTATCGCAAAAAACATGATCTCGCAACTAGATGCCCCATTTGTGGTGCCGGTAGATATAATAAGGACTACAATCACCAGTATGTTACCAACATGAAAAAGACTCAGAAGAATAAGAAGTTTATTATTGGTCCTGAAGGTGACGATGACGATACTTCTGCCGATCCAGACGGGAAGAATAAGAGAAAAATTCCTGCCTTGGTGATGTGGTACCTTCCGGTAATTGATCGCTTGAAGTGTTTGTTCTCAAACCCTAGGGAGGCTGAACTTATGCATTGGCATTCCGAGCAACACAAGAAGAATGAAAAACATATACGACACCCTGGTGATGCAACGCAGTGGAAATTTTTTTATATTCAGTATCCAGAATTTGCGAAGGAAATCAGAAATGTGAGGTTTGCCTTGGGTACAGACAGAATGAATCCGTTTGGTGAAAAAAGGAGCATACACTGCACATGGCCCGTGGTCTTAACAATGTACAACCTACCGATGTGGTTGTGTCACAAAAGGAAATATATCTTGTTATCTGTTCTTATCCAAGGCCCGAAACAACCCAACATCGAAATTGATGTGTTCTTGGAACCTTTAATGGAAGATATGGCAAAATTGTGGAATGAAGGGGTACGTACATGGGATGAGTACAAGCGGGAGTATTTGACGCTAAGAGCAATGATATTCATTACCGTGCATGATTATCCCGGACTGTTTACATTATCGGGACAAATGAAACGGAAGAAGGTTGTGTTAGGTGCGTGGATAGAACTGAATTTCTATACCTCACTTCATCCAGAAAGACGGTGTACATGAGACACCGACGGTTCTTGATAGATACACACAAGTACGGGAAGATGAAAGAACAATTTGATAACAAAATCGAAAAAGATACTGCACCAAAACCTTACAGTGGAAAACTTGTGTCCGAAATGGTCAAGAACATTCATATTTCTTTCAGTAAGGGCAAAAATAGTAAAGGAATTAAGAGAAAGAAAAGTACATCTTTGGATGATACAACTGGCATGGCTTTCAAGAAACAATCAATTTTTTTCAAGTATCTTCCGTATTGGAAGAATCTGGAATTTTGCCATAGTATTGATTTGATGCACGTTACAAAGAATGTATTTGACAGCATCATTGGGACCTTGCTGGACATGCCGAGGAAAACAAAGGACGGATTAAATTCACGTATGGACCTAGTAAATCTTGATTTGAGACCAGAGCTTCATGCAGTAGAAAAGGCGAACGGGAAGCATTACCTTCCCCCAGCCAGATACAACTTGACGCTAGAAGAGAAAAAAGCAATTTGCGAATGCTTGCGTGGGATCAAAGTGCCCACGAGTTTCTCATCCCGTATCCGCAAACTAGTCTCGATGAAAGACTTGTCTTTATTCGGTTATAATTCTCACGACTGTCACATGATGATGACAGTTTTCCTTGCCATTGCAATAAGAGTCATTAAACCTGAGCATATAAAAGTTGTCATCACACGTTTGTGTTACTTCTTCAATGCAGTATCGCAAAAGGTGATAGCACGTGAAGATTTAGACTATGTGAAAACGTACATCGTCGAGACAATGTGCAAGCTTGAGATGTGTTTCCCACCATCCTTTTTTGATATGCAAGTACACCTAATCATACATCTTGTTGACCAGATAAAAGCATTGGGGCCACTATATTTACATCATATGTTTTCATTGGAGAGATATTTAGGAGTATTAAAAGGTTATGTGCGGAACCGTGCTCACCCAGAGGGTTCCATTATGGAAGGATACACCACTGAAGAAGTGATTGAGGGTTGCGCTAATTACATCAAAGATGGAAAATCGATAGGTGTGCCTATACCGGTACATGAGGGTAGACTATGTCGGAGAGTCAAAGTGGGTAAGAAAACTTTTATCGTTCAAGATTACAAGAATGTACACCGTGCACATTTTGGTGTACTACAACAGCTCGCAATAGATGAGTCGTACATCGAGGAACACCAAATTGAGCTTCATGATAAAAACCAAGACCGTATAGAGGACTGGATCATGAAAGAGCACAGAAGACGTTTCACTGAATGGTTAAAGGGTAAAAATATACCATACGGAAACACTATAGATGAGGCAACAATGAAGAAGTTAGCTTTTGGCCCATCTGCATTGGAGACATCATGGAAAGCATATGACATCAATGGTTACACATTTTACACTAAATAAAAAGACGGTAAGAGTGTTGCACAAAATAGTGGTGTTCGTATTGAGGCATGTGATTCACAAGGGCAGAAGACCACATACTTCGGGTTCATAGAGGAAATATGGGAACTCGATTATGGCAAAAGAATGGTAATGCCCGTATTTAAGTGCCAATGGGTCAAACATCCTGATGGTGTGAAAGTGGGCAATTACGGGCTGACACTAGTAGACTTGAATAAAGTGGGTTATAAAGATGACCTATGGGTTCTCGCCGATAATGTTGCACATGTTTTTTATGTTCAAGGTCCAGAAACTGAGAAGATGCACTTAGTTGTTTCTGGAAAGCAAAATATTGTTGGGGTTGAGAATGTGGGAGATAATGAAGAGGAATATAATCAGTATGAAGAGATGTACCTTTTCACCGAACCAGAAAACATCAAGCATGTAGAGAGAAGCATTAAAAAGAATTTGAAACCCTATATGCGAGAAGATGTCATTGCTGGAAAAAATGTATATAGCAATGCGAGATGATATATAATGTATATATTTGTATCTTCTGGAATAAACTTAGAACAATGTTCTATTTCAGCTTTAGATAGCATGTTTCGAACATTATTAAATTTAGCTTCTGTTTCGAGCTCCTGTCAAGCTAATCCCTTCACAGCAAGCTCTTGTAGATGCAAGTAACACCCGAGACTCATCATTTGGATTGTTAAAAGCTCCAATTGAAGTCTAACGATACATCCCGTCCATTTGAGGGCTTGTTTGGATAGGAGTACACCCAAACAAGCCCTGCAAGATTTCTTTGTCTTCTCTCCATTTTGATAACTTACAAAGATGCTACTTTATCAGTTCTAATGGCTGAATATATTGACTACAAATCAGTACCATCTCTCTTAGTGCTTTACATAAGCGACGAAACGTACAACTTCAATCACAAATCTTGTTTGTACCATTTTCATAGGAATTTGACCTTAATCTTTCAAGCATAGATTTATCAATAATTGAAGCTTCCTCATTAGACATGTTAATGACAGTTACAAGGGAAGGGTGTGTCGAAGCTAACGAAATCTCAACGGGACTGAAGACGAAGAGATGCTGCATATGATTGACAATGTCCAGTTTAGACAACATGAAGCTATGATGACAACCTTCAACAACATGAAAAGTGATGCCAAGGTTATGCTTGCATCAACCAAGACATTTTGTGAGGGTATAACACTTGTTGGGGCAAGCATAACCTTGGCCAAAATCAGAAATCACGCCACCGTTGATTACTCAGAAAGCGCCATGGATTACTCTGAAGTTTACCGAGTACGCATGGAGAAAACTTCAGAGTAATCCATGGCAGCTTTAGAGTAATCCATGGTGGTGTGATTTCTGATTTTGGCCAATGTTATGCTTGCCCCAACAAGTGTTATACCCTCACAAGATGCCTTGGTTGATGCAAGCATAGCTTTGGCATCACTTTTCATGTTGTTGAAGGTTGTCATCATAGCTTCACGCCGTTTAACCTGGACATTGCCACTCATATGCAGGATCTCTTTATCTTCAGACCGATTCAAATTCCGTTAGCTTAGACACATTCTTCACTTATAACTAACATTAACATGTGTGATAAGGAAGCTTCACTTATTTGATAAATCTATGCTTAAAGGATTAAGATTAAATCCCTATGAAAGTGTAAAAACAAGATTTGTGATTGAAGTTGTTCGCTTACTCGCTTGTGTGAAGTACTAAGAAAGTGGGTACTGATTTTTACTCAATATATTTAGGCATTAAAACTGAGAAAGGAGCATCTTCCTAAGTTTTCAAATGGATAGGAGGGAAAGAAATCGTTCAAATGGATGGGAAAATCCTTCCAAAGGATCGTCAGGCTTCAAATTGATGCTTTCAACAATTCAAATGATGAGCCATGGGTGTTACTTGCATCTACAATAGCTTGCTGTGCAGGGATTAGCTTGACAGGAGCTTAGCAGCATCAGAGGCGGTTATTAAGTACCAACCGCCTGTGAAAAATTTAAAAAACGCCTATGAAAAACTGACGCCTATATAAAGACCCCGCGGAGGCATGCCTCTGCCCAGTCCCACATCGCGTCACGAGGTAACTAAGTAAATTCGCATAGTTTCCCTACTATGCATTGCATGCTACCTTTTTCTTTGTATATTTTCATAAGCTGTCAGTCTTGTGTGTTGGTATATGGATTGTGTCCTTTTGCATTTGTGTACATATGCGTTTGGACTCAATAATTTAGAAGTTTGGAAGTTTGGTCTTTCAGATAATGATGTCTCGGGCGTGTAGCCGATTGAAGGAGGAGCGCTTGGCGTGGTGCAAGAACCATCCCCATGTATGTACATATGGCACACCGGTCGCATGGTTGTATATACATATGTATCTGTAATGGACTGATGAACTTAACTGTAGTTTTTTTTTTCCATCTTGTTTGTTTTTGGTATTTTCAATTTCTCTGCGTAGGGTTTCTCTGCGAAGCCTAAATCGGGAGATTTATTGAAGTGGTAGTGCATCGTCCCCGGTAAAGAAGGGGTAAGTCATGAAGAACAAGCACAATATGAGTTTAACCATCGTTCTCCTATTAATAAATTTCTTTTGCAGACTGAATGGGAAGATGATTACTACCCCCTGAAAATCTCCTTCTCTGAGGACTATCCCTTGGTGCCTCCAAGATGCGCCTTTCCAAGTGGGTTCTTCCACCTAAATGTCCATCGTTCGGGAGCACTCTGCATCGGGATTCTTGATCAAGAGACTGTAAGATAGACCTATTTTGCTCATGTAATTAATATTTAATTGTTGTCGAACTTATTTGAACTGGTTTCTTATATTGCTTAAATTATATTTCGTAGGGGTGGTGCAGTGCTTTTACAATCAAAACTATACTACTTGAAGTTCCGCGTTTGCTGCATCAGCCAAATGTGCCCGATGTTGAATATGATTGCTATAATCTACTTATCAAGGTTAGATGACAGTTTGACTTAGTGACCAATGTAGGTTATTCATTCCTCCAACATTTGTAAATTTAAATAATGTCAATATTTTCAGGATCCAGCGGAATATAAGAGACGTGTTCGGGAGCAAGCAGGACGGTACAATTTAGATTGATCGATGGGAGCTTCATCATCAATCTACAATGAATGTAGTTTGATTTTTGTTTTCTACTTGACAGGGAGCTTCATCGTCGTTGTTTGCAGCTGTTATAGAGAGAGGCTCATTTAAACTTGTGCTCAGTGTGTAAAGATGTTATCTTTGAACAATTGTAAAGCCTCTAATGGTGTATTATCACAATTAAGCCAGCCTCACTGGTGATCGAGCATTTCCTATAATGCATTACTGTACTAGTATCCGCTCATCTGTGTTATTTTCTTGATACAATTTTCCCTGCAACGACTATATACGGTTGTGATAATTGCAACGACTACATCCTTGTAATTTCAATGAAAACCGCTTGTGATAATTGAACAACTACATACGGTTCTTAAACAATGACCGCCGGTGAAAATACATTATCTTCTCAGGCCGTTGTTAATGAAGAACCACCTGTGAAGTTCATTACATTACACGCGGTTATTAGTTAAGAACCGCCTGTGAAGATCATGTATTTACTCAGGCGGTTGTTTCTTAAAATCCGCCTGTGATGTTATTTTATTGCAGACGGTTCTTAAGTAATAACCGCCTGAGAAGATCGAGTATTTACCCAGGCAGTTGTTTTTTAAGATCCGCCTGTGTTGTTCTTTCATCACAGGCGGTTATTATATCATTCGTCATCACAGTTGCATATTTTTAAGGACCGCATGTGTTTGAAAAATTGAGGCGTCTGTAAAAATGCTTTTTTTTGTAGTAGTGGATCATATGCAGGGTGCAGACAGGCAGTGGATTTTTAGGACCAAGCTGTGATTCTTGTAACCCATGTCATTCTTTCATTGCTTGTAGCAGTTGTTGGCACTAGCCATTTATTGTATGTTGTCAGTAATATGGACTTGGATGACATAATCATACGTAGTATGAAAAAATTGTCTAAAATGTTATGTTCATCTTATGTGATGATCAGTACCCTGCACAACTCTGTACGTAATGCAAAGAAGGGAAAACTAGCTGACCGAATATAAAGCTGAATAACATTAACTCGCGTTGTTTTTATCCCTTGTGAGCGGTGAATCACGGGAGTTGGGGAAGAAACACTACGGGAAACGCGATCATTTGCGATGGCCTACCATCGAAAATAATGTAAATTGCGACGGGCTGCCTCGGGCCGTCGCAAATAAACAATTATTTGCGACGGCTGCCGATAAAGCCATCGCAAATAAGACTTATTTGCGACGGCCAACCCTAGGATCATCGCAAATAATATAGCCGTCACAAATAGGACCTTATTTGTGACGGTTGCAAGAAGTACCGTCGCAAATAAAATTAATTGCAATGGCCTAAACTTACGGCCATCGCAATTAACGCAGCCGTCGCAAATACATCCTAATATCGGCCCCATCTACTCCCGATAGCTCATTCTCACACACCGCAACCAAACACCCGCCGCCGCCGCGCCTGCCGCTGCCCCGCCGCGCCCCCGCCCCTGCCGCCCACGCCCACGCCGCACCCCCCCCCCCCCCCCCCCCCCCCCCCGTCGAGCCTGCCGACGCTGCCGACCTCCTCCAGCACCACCGACCTCCTCCGACGTCTCCCCACTGGCCTCCCTCGACGTAGGTGTGATGCAATGTTGTGAAGCGGTTGTGATGCAATGTTGTGAAGTGGTTATGATGCAATGTTGTGATGCGGTTGTGATGCTAGTTATGATTAGGTGATGCAATGTTGTAAATTGTGACCGTCATATATAATTGTTATGCTTAGAGTGTTGTAATTATGAGCTTATGTTAGGTGATGTGATGCTTATCTTTAGGTGATGCTTATGTTTAGGTGATGCTTATGTTGAAATTGTGATTCTTAGAATTGTGATACTTACAATCGAATTCAAGCGTGGAATTGATTTGAATTGAATTTATGTTGAGAATTGATTTTATACTTATGAATAGAATAGAATTGAATTGAATTGATGCTTTTGTTTAAGTTTATGGTTATGTTTATATCGAGAATTAAATTGCTTATGTTTAGGTCAATGCTTATATCTATGTTTATAATACAATTGTTTATATTTAGGTTTATGTTTTAAATTACAGTTTAATAATTCTTATGTTTATGTTTAATTGAATTGATTTGTTTTTTAGATTATGCTTATAATTTTAATTTGATTGATTGAGTGTTACTATATGTACAAAAATGGGATTCGGGTTGGCTTGACCCGACACAACCCATTTAGGACCCGACAAGGCCTATTTAGTTGGAAGTTAAAGTATGCATCTAAACCAGGGTTGTAAAATCACGCCTGGACGCCTAGGTGCCCGTCAGCCGGCTAGATGCCTAGGTGCCCGCCATTAATGATAATTTCTTTTGCTTTAAACTACAGAGCCAAGCATGGATGAAGACCGCAGTTGGATGTATACTGGCTGGAAGAACAGAACTGGTGGTCACTCGGATGAGTGATACATCAAGTTAGATAAATCTTTGGATCAAGCATTTTTGGTGTCAACGGAAGATATGGTGCGGTGTTCATGTACAAAATCCTGGAACACCATGTTTTTGAGAAGATTGGAGCTTTCGTTTCACTTATGTCTAAACGATTTCACTCCACATTATGAAGTGTGGACCTTCCACGGCGAGACTAAATCTCGAGTCATAGCACAAGTGGATGAGGATGATGATATAACAGAGATTGATAGGATGGGTGAGATGCTAGATGCTCTAGAAGCGGAGGATCCTCTTACAAATGAGGCAGAGGAGTTCTTCGAGGAGCTGAAGAAATCACAAGAGCCGTTGAATGAACACATGATTGTGACCGTACTTGCTTTCTTGACCAGATTTATGGCAATTAAGTCCAAATACTTTTTTCCATCAATTTCTACAATGATCTCATGAAATTGATCTGCGATATCCTTCCACAACCTCACAAAGAACCTAAAGATATGTATCACTCAAAGATCAAGATATCTGGTCTCGGTATGAACTATGAGAAAATCGATGTGTGCCCACACAACTGCATGCTATTCTGGAAAGAGCACGCTAATGAGAAGATGTGCTTGAAATGTGGTAAACTGAGGTATGTCTAAGTTGTTAATGACGATGGCGATAATGTGATGAAAGATGTCGCACATAAGCAGCTTCGTTACTTGCCTGTGACACCTCGGTTAAAGTGATTGTTTCTTTCAAAAAGAACCGCAAGACACATGAGGTGACACAAAGAAGGTAAACGTGAGAACGAAGAATTCTTGACGCATCCGTCCGACGGTAATGCATGGAAGGCGTTGTATTATATGGATCCAGATTTTTGTCGTGATGCGAGGAATGTTCGCATCGGATTAGCGACAAACGAATTCTCACCGTTTAGTACAAACGCCACGCCATACTCCTGTTGGCCCATCTTTGCCATTCCGTACAACCTGCCACCAGCTCTTTGTACGAAGAACGAGTTTATGTTTCTCAGCCTTATTGTACCTGGACCTGATCATCCCGGGTCACGTCTCAACGTGATGTTGAAACCGCTGATCGAAGAATTGAAAGTCTTGTGGACAGGAGTCGAAGCATACGACAGTTACAAGAAGCACAAATTCAACCTTCGAGCTGCTTATTTATGGTCTGTCCATGATTTGCCGGCTTACAACATGTTTTCTGGATGGAGCACTCACGGTCGTCTGACGTGTTCGATATGTGCTTCAGACACGGATTGCTTTCTACTAACTCATGGAGGCAAAATATCTTACTTCGATTGTCACAGACGTTGGTTGCCTTCAAATCACATGTTTAGGCAACAAAGGCATGCTTTTAGAAAGAACACCGTTGTCACTAAAGGACCACCGAAACATCCTTAGGGGTCCGGAATTTCTGATATGCTGGACAAACTGGTGCCAGATGAAGGTCGTCCTGGATATTTTGTATGTTACGGAGAGGAACACAATTGGACTCACATATGTGGACTTTTGGAGATACCGTGATGTCCCTCCCGGTTATGGTGGCGCTGGAGCTTGGAGAGCCCCTACTGCTGTATATTGCTACAACAGCTGAAGTGGTCAGTATGGTCTTAGTTGCAGAGCGGTCCGAACTGCAACAGCAACATACACAAGGAGGAGCCCGCAGCGCAAACGCTGAGCCTCCGGTCCCAGACCAAGTCATGCACCTCTCTCAGGAGGGCTCCGGGAGCCAAGATTCGCTGGCGCCCAGCCCCCGGTATGTGATGCGGGCCCCGAGAGCCAGGAACCCCCGGACCTGGATCCAGTTCAGGAACTACCGGACCTCTCGGATAGAGTCCGGACCACTCAGAGGCCGGTTTACTACATCAGTGAAGTCCTCCATGAAGCAAAGACAGGATACCAGGAGATACATAAGTTGTTGTACACTGTGTTGATGGCATCGAGGTAGCTCCGACACTACTTTTAGGGACATAAGGTTTCAGTGGTCTCCTCCTTCCCACTGAGAACGGTCCTCCACGACCCTAATGCCACTGGCAACATTGACAAATGGGCAGCCGAGCTAGCAGAGTTCGAAATCGAGTTCCTTCCTCGGCATGCGGTCAAAAGCCGGACCGTGGCAGACTTCCTGGCTGAGTGGACTTCGTCGCCCAGCAACCCTGAAAGCCCAGTTAGTGGATATACACTGCCCAGGGCACCGGCTTTCACTGAAACCCCGTGGATACTTTACTTCGATGGTTCTCCCTGGAGGCAGGGGGCCGGGGCCGGCGTGGTGCTCCTAGCCCCGATGGAGGAGCAGTTCAGATATATGGTGCTTCTGGGCTTCAAAGCCACCAACAACAGGGCAGAGTACGAGACCCTTATCTACGGGCTGAAGATAGCACTGACCCTCAACGTCCGCCAGCTCCTTGCCAAGGGTGATTCCCAGCTAGTTGTCAAGCAGGTCAAAGGGGAGTGCAGTTGCAATGACCCCCAGCTGGCAGCATACCTCCTGCACGTCAGGAAGCTAGAAAAATATTTCGAGGTCCTGGATCTATGCCATGTACCCCGAGCTGACAACTCAGTCGCAGACGACCTGTCAACAAAGGCTTCTACAGAGGCACCAGTGCCTGCAAGGGTGTTTGCAAGGACGTTATCGCGACCAACCACCCGAGTTGCCAAACCGAGTGAAGGGGGTGAAGTTAGCACCTCGAAGCTAACAGCCCCGACGGCGCTACAGCCATGGTGCCCGCCAAGGTTCCTATGCGCCTCCAGCAGCTCCGAGCAGCTGGGCGCCCAAGAACCAGGAGCTCAAGGAGGTCCCGATACATGGATCTCGGAGGTCCGGGACTACTTGAAAGACAACTACCTTCCCAAAGAACATGTCCTGGCAGAACGGATCGTGCGGATGGCTAAAAGGTACACGCTGGTAGAGGGGGATCTCTACCGGTGTGGCACCAACGGCATCGTACTGCATTGCATTACCCGGGAGGAAGGCCGCGACTTGCTCATAGAAATCCATGGAGGTGAGTGCGGGAACCACACATTGGCCCGTACGCTGGTCGGCAAAGCCTTTCGGCATGGCTTCTACTGGCCCACAGCACTCCAGGATGCCGCTGATATGGTTAAGAAATGCAAGGCGTGCCAGTTTCATGCCAAGCAGATCCACACACCAGCTCAAGCGCTGCAGATGATCCCTCCCTTGTGGCCATTCACCGTGTGGGGACTGGACATCCTGGGACCTTCCCCGAGAGCCGTCGGAGGATTCCGGCACCTCTACGTCGCTGTAGACAAGTTCACCAAATGGCCAGAAGTCACCCCAGTCGTCACCATTAACAAGCAGTCCGCAGTGAAGTTCATCAAGTCGATTTTCTGCAGGTTTGGAGTCCTGAACAGAATCATCACCGATAATGGGACCCAATTCACGAGTGCGACATTTCAAGAATACTGCGAGGACCTTGGGATCCAAGTTTGTTATGCCTCTGTCGCCCATCCCAAGAGCAATGGGTAGGTAGAGAGAGCGAATGCCAAAATTCTCAAGGGCCTCCGGACTCGTACATACTCAAGCCTCGAGAAGCATGGTGCAAACTGGGTGGATGAGCTGCCATACGCGCTTTGGGCTAGCCGGACATCAACAAGTCGAGCTACGAGAGAAACGCCCTACTTCCTGGTGTACGGGGCGGAGGCCGTCATTCCCCTAGAGATCACCATGGGCTCCCCCCGTGTCCGGATGTACGATGAAGCCGCGCGGAGCCAATTCCAGCGCGAAGATGTTGACCTCGTCGACGAGGGACGCATACGAGATATCCTCTAGAAGGAACGGTACAGGCAAGTGCTCCAACGCTACCACTAGCGGACCGTGCGCAGTAGGGAGTTCAAGGTGAACAACCTGGTTCTGCGACGTCTGCTTTCCTGCGAAGGGACAAATAAACTCTCCCCCATGTGGGAAGGTCCCTTCCAGGTCACAGAGGTTTGTCGCCTAGCTACGGATGGTGGACAGCCTGTACCCAACCCATGGAACATCGAACACCTCTGTAAGTTCTATCCATAACCAAGGATCGTTCCTCATGTAAAGTCTTTTCTTCCCTATGAGAAGTGAAAAAGTTGTTTGCCCTACCCTGGAATGGCTTGTTCATTTGAAATTATCTTTAGTTCTTATGATTGTTGTCACGCAATTGCCATTAGCTCTTCACCTAGCGTGGGTGTGGTCAATCTTTCTTTCGTCTCTGCAATAGTGGGAGCTTTGCAATCCGTTTGCCGAAAGGCCGATTTGGGTACTTGCTCAAGACTCCACAATGGCAGCAGAACGTGAGACAACTGACACTAATAGAGCGTAGGTAAAAGATTGACTCGAGAGCGGAATTACCTTTTCTCTGTCATATGCGCAGGTCCCTACGGTACAACCCCTAAGCTCCTGAGCTCCACCAATTGTTGGGGTCATGGTGTCGACGTCCTACCGATATCATGGGTGTTGCAGGAGCCCCTAAAAGATCCAACAACCCCAGGGGGCAGGCGGTATGCCACGTCTCCTACGAAGGTCTGGCCCTGCCGGAGCTCCTAAGCTCCGACAACCCCAGGGGGCCCCGTGGTGGCATCTCCTATCGAGACCACGAATGTTGCCAAAGCTCCTAAGCTCCGGCAACCCCAGGGGGGCCGGTGTTCCCAAAGCAAGTCCTAGTCCCCCTTGGTACATGTACATGATCAGAGTTGCATGCATATATCAGGGAGCAGGACACAAAAATATCAGAACCAAAGATCAAGAGGTTTATTCAATTAAACGATTTTCTTACAAAGTTTGAAGTATACAAGAGGAAGTGAGAGAAGAGAGACCTAAGTCCTATGGATAGCTAAGGCGACAGCTTCGGCGGCCTCCTGAACGCCCTCCCGAGCAGTGTCCATCCCTGCCGCGATTAGCCCTTTGATCGCTGGACTCAGGGGGAAGTGGAGGTCCCGGCTCCGATAGCATGCTAGGACACACTCAACGACATTCTTGGTTAGGGACCTCCCCTCTTTCTCTAGCTGGTCGTCAATGACGTCGACCACTACATCGAGCTTGCAGCCAACGGATCCAAGAGTTGCCAACACATCGTGTAGCCCCAGTGCTGGGTGGGCCGGACGTATAGGGCTGAGACCAAACTAAGCTAGCGCTCCATCTGCCTGCTCCAGGAAGTCCCACACTCACTGGGAATCGGACGCCCTTGAGCCCTGCAACTCTTCCAGAGCCCTCCTGGTGGCCGCCAGCTCTACGCCCTCCTTTGCGAGGCGCTCGGCCTCCTTGCCGTGCTGCTGGATGCTCTTGGCAAGTTGCCGCTCACGATCAGTGAGCTCTGACTCCATGGCAAGGATGCGGTTTCGGCGCTCTGCCAAGTCTTCCTCCTGGCCCCCGGACATGGCTTCCCTGGTAGAGACGTTGGTCTCCCGCGCGTTGAGGCTTTGCCCCTGCTTCCAGAGCCCATTCGCCTCGAGCTTGCACCGCGCTTCAAACTATTTGCGGCGCTCCGCCAAACTCTTCTCCCCCGCCGACAGCTTACGGGAGAGCTCCTCCTCCCTCTGAGTCAGGTCCTCCAGCTTCTCGGTGAGCCTGGACTCACCCAAGTTGAGCTCTTGTTGAGGCTTCTGGAGGGTCTCATGCCAGGCAGCCAAACCACCTTGGCGTTGGTCCACAGCTCGGTGGCATCCCACAACTTCTTCATAGATCTTTTGGGCCTTATGATTAAGAACTCGATGGTAGCCTCTCTCGCGTTTAGGAGCTCACCTTGCTCAGCCAGCCGGGTTTTCTCGCCCTTGACCCACTCTTCATGTTGGCGGAGCCTCCTGCGCTCCTCCTCCAGAGCCTTAAGGTCGTGCTCGAAGGACACGGTGACCTGCTGAAAATTTGAGCAAGCGTTGTCGATGGCCAGCTCTAAGGGAAGGGGTATTGGACCGTATAGGGGCATCCCTTGACCCGTCTCCATTAAGATGTCCGCTGTCACCCAGGAGGGGCTATCCCCCGAAGGTGGTGGCACCTGTGGGTCGGGGCACCTGGGGTCCCTGCCAGACCCTCCGGAGCAACCGCAGACGCTCCCGGTCCAGCTCCCGATGCTCCTGGCTTAGCCCCCGACGGTTGAGAAGCAGGACTTGCATCCGGAGCCTCCGCGGCTTGAAGCACTGTCGCCGGAACACTGGATGTCACTGACTGAGGCACTGGAGTGGGAGCGGGTACTTCGACGACCGCCGGGATGGCCACCACAACCTCCGCATTAATTTGCGTAGGCACAGGCTCTTCGAACACTCCTGGCACCCCGACCGGAGCCACCCTTGTGTCAGGCGTGGGGGCCAGCTCCTCAGCTACATCCGGCTGGGGCACCGGGACCTCCTCGGAAGATGGCGCGGAAGCCGGTCCCTTGGTGGCCTCTGGCACCAGGTGTGGAGTCTCCACCGGCACCTGATCTGGTAGAAGCGTCGGGGCCGGTGCCTCGGTGGCTCCTGGCACCAGGGACGGAGCCCCTGCTGACTCCTGAGTTGGGCCGACACTTGGCACCTCCATCGGGGCCACGGGGGCCACTAATTTTGGCACCAGAGCCCCGACCTCCGAAGCCCAACCTCCTCCGCGTCAACAGTCAGGACCATTGATTAAGATGCAGTTGCACTCGGGATGGCAGTCACCCTCGTGTCGGCCGGAGCCTCCGCAGTCATCTGGGCCAGTGCGGGCGTATAGGCTGAGGCACCTACCTGCACAGCCTCCCGAGATGCCGGAGGTGTGGTGGTCGGCTCACCTTGCATTGAAGTGATGCACAATCAAGTTGGAAATGTTTAAAGGGTGCCCTTGGCCAGAAGTGGAATCGAAGCAGGAAGCTCGATTGCTTACCTTGGGAAGCCCCAAGTCCCGCAGAGGCAGAGCCGCTTCGGGGCAGAGCCGGAGCTGGAGCCTGAAGGACCCGATGTGGCCGGAGCCTCAGGTCTCTCAAAGGCTTGGATAGGTGCCGGAGTTGGATCCTCCCAGGCCAGAGAAGCCCTTGTTTGAAGGGGACCTTCGAAGCTCGGTCCCGTACTTGGCGTCGTAGCGGGAGGTGGCCCCTCGGAACTAGCGCCCGCTGGAGGTCCCGAAGCCGGATGGGGTTGCTCCCCAGAGGCACCAACGTGACTCCCGTCACCCCGCACCAGTTTCCTCTTGCAAATGGAGGGTGCCGCCGAAGCCTCGCCCTTGCCGGAGCTGATGGCACCACCCCCTGGGCTAAGGAAGACTTGGGCTGACCCCCAGAGGTTCTCGGAGCACTGGTTGCCGGAGGAGCCACCCTTGTCGCGATCCTGATGTCATCCAACCTCAGCATCAGCTTCCGAAGCTCCTGGCAGAACTCAGGAACTGTGTTCAAAGGTGGGAAGGACGTTGGGGGCTCCAAGGACCAAAGCAAGATGTTGGGCTTGCTCTGAAACTTCTTCACCAGGTCCTTCAACGATTCGTATTTCACTTTGGTGTCAGCATCCCATGGGGAGAATGTCCACACCATCCATTCCCTGAACTTCAGTGGCGCCCACCTGTTCCTCAGAAAGTTCCCGAAGACCATCTGGGGAGTCACTCCACCATCTGCGCAGCCTTCAATTCTTGCCACAATGGGTCCGTACGGCGGTGGCAGCTCCGGGATCTCGTTCCATAGGTCCATGTCCATGTTCAGGAGGCTCTCTCACAGCTCCAACCTCTCGTGTCAGTCCACAGTGATGACCACCCACTCCTTCTTCCATTCGTCCCTTTTGCCGAAGGAAAAGGTGTCCAAGTACTTGAAAGGGGACCGCTTCCGCTTCACGAAGTAGTACATCCCAATCAACTCGTTCACCTTCCCGGTCGTATGCAGGGTGAAGACATTCCGGAAAAGCTCCAGACTGGGTCGTACCCCCACCAACATCTCGCAGAAGTGGGCGAAGATAGCAACTAGCAGAATGGAGTTGGGCCCGAGAAGGTGTAGCTGGATTTCGTAGAATTCCAACAGGGTCATCAGGAAGGATGAGAAGGGGGGAAGCAGGCTAGCCATGGCGTACCCCTGAAAGAAGACTATGTTGCTGGCGTTCTTCTTTTCGAAGGGAAGTTCGCCGATGCGGATCCTGTCGTTGAAGGACTCGTGGGACCAACCCATGTAAGCCCGAAACTTCTTCAACCCTTTCTCGGTCTTGATCTCATGAGTAGGCAGACCCAACTCCATGGCAACAATATGGGGGAGGGAGAGGTCGGATTAGCAGGACTAGGGCTCAAGGTCGAAGGAAGTGGGAAGGCTGCAAGGGCTCAAGTGCGGGTGCGAGTAGAGGAGTGGAGAGTATGTCACTTGTGCCACTCCCCCTCTTAAGAATGGATCTACGGCGTTTGGAAGGAACCCCAGTCACTAGGATACTGGAGAAACCCGCGTATGACTGGTGGGTCAAGATCTAGAATCGGCAGAAATACCGAGTGGCCGCCTCGAGGTAGCTGCTTTCGTAGGTGAGAATTCAAAATTTAAGCATAGAAACTTAATGGGTGCTCGGAGCCGAAACGAATTTCAGGAACCGGCGCCAATTGATGGTGCAGTATCCGTAAATAAAATTTTGTCTGTCGCATTGAAGGGAAGACCTTAAAGTCGCGACACAAAGATTCAGGATGGCCCCACCATGGGTATAACCACCTTTACAAGGAAGTTTCTCCCTGAGGTGGGCCTGGGGGCCACTGTCGGTGCCTGGCGAACCGGGTATCCTTGGGTACAGGGATAAATGCATACTGGGCTCTGCCCAGGGTGCCACGCGGCAAGCGGAGCAGCAGCACCTCCCTTTGAGAGATGGTCCAGTGCCGCCACGAGGCCTGCAACTCTGGGTCCGCCACCATGCAAAGGGAAGGTCCGGTGTCCTCACTAGTTCGGTGACCTCGGACCTCCACACATGAGGAGATGGTCCGATGTTGCTACGTTCCCGGCAGCTCCGGACCCAACCTCCCAGACCTGGACCCCTCATTGAGGGAAGGTCCGGGAGCTACCACGTGTCAGGCAGCGCTGAGCCGGAGTCTCTGCGTGGAAGGAGCAATAAAAGGAGGTGTGCTCGGTACGCTGAAGCTAGGAAGGACGCGCATGTTCCCTAGGTAGGCGGGAGCTCGCACTCATAAGTGGACAGTGGCCGGTCTTGTCATGACTAGTCAGAGCCGAACTGCTACATACGACGGGTCAATAGGAGGCCTCGACAAAATAGAAAAGACACGACCGACCATGATGAGGAGCTATAGGTAGCCCTGTGGCAGGGTATGGACAGGCGGGACATTGAAGCCGTTGTCAGGGGTAGCATTTACTCCCGGATCTTAGGGTGGATTTGGTACCCCAGGGCCACCTGTCGGGCTTTGGGCCCCACTTGTAAGCTGCTCGACCTTGAGCTATAAAAGGATCAAGCAGCCACGGTCGAAGGCAAGCACTCTCAGACCCAATCAATACAACACAGTAAAACCACTGTGGAGTAGGGTATTACGCTCAGGCGGCCCGAATTACGTAAATCCCTCGTGTTCATCATCCACTGCGCTCGATCTTGATAGGACTAGCCCCTCGATTATACATCAAACCTTCATGGACTACTCCCGAGTAGGTCTGGGGGAGGTGTCAGTTTAGACACCTCGACAATCCTACTCGTCATCATCATATTGTAGGGAGTCTAGTGTATCTTTGTGTCACTCATCCTGATATCTCGTAACAAAAGACGAATCAGCCTTGGGAGCCGTGGCTCCAGATTGACACCCGAGCAGCCTAGTGGCTATGGAAGGAGACACAACACGAAGGTGCCCATGCGACCAGGATGAAGGTGCCGGTTTTCAAGGAAGCCGCACGGGTCCCTGAGCAAAACTTGCAGATGGAGGATCAAGTCACGCCTTGACGGGCACGGTGTCCGTTCCGTGTGAAAGACAGAGGCAGCGAGATAGACCGCAGGAACGAGCGGTAGAATCAGGATCGCGTTGGCAGAAAAAAATCCACCGCAAGTGCAATGCTCTAGGGTAGAACGAAACCCTAGTTTTTTGGCTCTGATACGATGTTATGAATAGGACTTGTATTATTGAGGAGGTCAGACGCCTCTATAATTAGATGTACAGGGTATGGCAATTATACAGAAAATGTGATTCAGATCTTCTTTGCACTACAGCAAAGATGACGGCGAGGAGCAATCTCCGTTCTCCTTGCCTGTCCTACAAATGGCTAGTGTTCGTTGAAATGGTCGAGTGATGACCGACTAACAGCCTAGCAAACTATGTCATCTCATCCCTTTTCATCCCTGAGTCAAACCAAAAAATAAGGATGGTCCTATCCCTTTTAACAAACATAAAATGGGATCATTCCATCCCTAATAAAAGCGATGAATCCATTCCGTCCCACTTTGTCCCCAAAATACCTTAGCTTGAAGATTTTTCACTCCCTATACAAACTAAGATTTTTGAAGAACTAAAATTTCACTTGTTAGCAGCCAATTTTTTACATATTTCTTCCATAAATCCACAAATTTATCAGAACAACTCCATGAGAGAGAGAGAGAGAAAAAAAAAGTAAGGAACGCGATCAATACAACAAAGTTAAAAATGAACAGTTAAGTTTCTTATGGTATTTCTGTAAGTTCTTCGTCTGATCTGGTTGTCATGTTTAGTTATTAGTGTATATATAACAACTCAGCAGCAGTGTGGAAGGATTTTGTGTCTCTACGGTGTACCCTCTGTTCCTCTGTTTTTTTCCGTGGTGTCAGTCACAATGATAGCGAGGCTAGATTGTAGGAACCTATTCATCGACATCTTCAGTGTGACAAATATTCCACTGTTTCTGGAATAACCATGCACTACTACAAGAAGTATTTTCTCAGGCATCTCCCAATTCCCGATCTTTTTACTGATGGTCCATAAAAAAAAGTCTGTGGTGTGAAATGCATTAAAAGTCACCTGATATAATAACATATTATAGGCGGTCCGTAACTAAAAACCGCATGTGGCAGAATATGGATTATCACAGTTTACAAACTTTTCTGTGCTAATGGATAATATCACAGCCGTTCCGTAACTAAAAACCATCTATGAAAGAATATGGATTATCACAGGCGGACTATAGTACAAACCACCAAGCATTCTGCAAACAAAAACCGACTATGAAAGAATATGGATTATCACAGGCGGTCTACGATAAAAACTGCATGTAACAATTTACAATATCACATGTGGTTGTACGATAAGGGCCGCCTATCTGATATTTCAAACGATTCTTGTATTTCAAACGACACCTGATATTTCAAATGTTTCCGCAAAATCAAACCTATATAAGGCCGCTCTCGTAATTTCACCCAGCAAAATATATCTGCCTGGTATTTCAAACTACGCCTTTAGGCTGTCAAAACTGTTCATCTCCCGCCAAGCACTGCTCCGCCACCGTCGCCATCTTCGCCATCGCCTCCCTCCTTGCCACCTCCTCCGCCAGGTAAATGCCGCCACCTCCCTCCTCCCCCGCTGTCACCATTGCCGCTGCACCCACGTCGCCTCCCCAGCCTCACCGCGCCTCCCGGGCCTCACCGCGCCGCCCTGACTATTAGTTGATTAGGTAATCACCTTCTCACACTCTCTCTCTATTTGCCTTAATTGTTTATATGCAATAGACATCATGTCTGGATGATTTTTTGCTGACCTCACGCGCGGCAGCCTCACAGAGCAGTGTAAGGTGTGGCGCAGGAACCAACCTCACGTATGTATTGTATCCTATTTTTAATTTTATTCAAGATGGTATACATGCACATGTCGAGTTGATAATATGATGCGTGTCTTGATGGTGTAGGATTTCTCTGCAAAGCCTGAGTCCTTTCACATCATGCTCTGGCGGTGCATCGTTCCCTGTAAAGAAGGGATAAGTTGTGAATAAGCACAATCTACTATTTGATTATTTTTTGTTAATAAATTTATTTTGTAGACTGACTGGAAAAGTGTATACTAACCTCTAAAAATCTACTACAAGGAGGACTATTCTAGGGTGCCTCCAACATACGCCTTTCCACCGGGTCTCTTCCACCCGAACATCCATGTCACAAGAGCACTCTGTCTTAGAATTCTTGATGAAGAGATTATAAGATCAGTGAACTTATTTTAAGTTCTTGCGATGCCTCACTTTGGAATTATTATGTTGCTGCAATTAAATTTTTGCTATAGGTGGTCTTCATCTATTACTGTGAAAATTATACTACCAAAAGTTCCACATTTGCTTCATTAGCCAAATGCGCTTGATATTGAAATGATCGCTATAATCTACTTATGAAGGTTAGTAACTTTGTTAGATATCATTAGCTTTTATTTTCAATAATCTTTGTGTTTCAGGATCCAGAGGAATATAAGAGACGTGTTAGGGAGCAAGCTCGATTGTGCATTGTACAATTATTGTGATCTAGAGGACTTGCCAGAGCTTAGCATGTAGTTTTTAGTCAAATTTGTAAACTATGAATTGCAATGTATACATGTATATATATGAGTTGATTGTGAATATATGTATCTGTGAATATATGTGTCTGTGAATATGTTTGCCTTTGAATATATGTGCCTGTGAATATATTATGATTGCTTTTATTTGAATTTGAGTAGGAAATTAGAAATAACAACATGTAGTGCAGTTATGTTTTGCAGTGTGATATTGCGGGAGCGGCCTTATATAGGCTTGATTTTCCAGGAACGTTTGAAATACCAGACATCATTTGAAATACCAGATAGGCGGTCCTTATCGCACAACCATCTCTGATATTGTAATTGTCATGGACGGTTTATATCACATACCGCCTGTGATAATCCATAGTCTTTTGCATGCTGTTTTTGTTTACAGAATGCCTGTGATATTGTTCATTATCACAGGAGGTTTGTATCACGGTCTGCCTGTGATAATCCATATTCTTTCACAAGTGGTTTTTAGTTATGGAACACCTGTTGACAGAGTTCTAGCCTTTGGCTATCAAACATACAGAACCTGACTATATGTGACCACTACGCAGGTACGGACTGAAGCTACCCTCTGTTCGAGAAGAGGCCCACCACCAACACAAGGGTCGTCTGAGATCCGGATATTCAACCTTCCCAAGCCCCAAACAAGAGCTCAGGTGGACGATTCCTCCAGGGCTCGAGTCCGTATGAGGCGGGTACCCGGGGGATTTTATGACAAACGGTTGGTGCGGTAACTTCGGTAGGGGGGGGGGTGGTTGAACCGTCGATGTCACTCGTTGCAAGATAAGCCTCCCATACATCACATCCATCATCAGAAGGGCGGCAACCTCACCCACAAGACGGTGCCTTAGAGACCAAGAAAAATTCAAGACTGAAGCTTCCGCTCACCAGATAGACTGGATGCATAGAACAAACACTATAAAACCAGCCCCACTCTGAGGAATGTCAGATAGATAGGACCGCCTCACCCGCTAATAAATGGACCCAGAAGGCCTTTCGTGAGGGGGACAATTCACACTGTATTTGTAGTTACTATACGCATTTACTTCCACATTTACCATATGCACTTTTCCTTTGGTGTTCTTGCACCCTTTTCCTTTGGTGATCTTACACCCTTTTCCTTTGACGCACTTCCGTTCGTGTATTACTTTTCATACGCCCATTTGTGTTTATGCTTACGCATTACTTTCATAGAATTTCTTATTTTCTTAGAGGTTATATACTCGGGAAAGGTTCGCTTGTAATCTGTTCTCTCACCTTTTGAGCTAACAAAGATCACGAAAGACTCCCTCTCGATGTAGGGCCTTTTTTTTGCTCAAACTAGGATCAATCTTTTGTTCTTTGAAGCTAGCCATACGAAGACAAACGTGATTCAATACAAATTTACTAGTCAGTTTCCAAAACACCAATAATTGGCGCGCCAGGTAGGGGAAGAATATTGCGCGTTTTCATCAGCTTCGTCATGGCTTCATCGGCACCGAGCAGCATCGCCGGCGGCCCCTGAGGGCTCAACAGAGCCGACATCACCGACGACGCCCAGAAAGCATCCTTCAAGGGAATTGATGACGATGTGTCCCTTTTCGAGATACTAGAAGATCCTGCAGGCTGCTATCTCAACTTTGACTCCGGCACCCAGGTAAGCGATCATTTTTACTAGAAATGCCGCCACACAAACACTTGCGGCGGTGTACGAACACTCTCACGGTACGGATCCCTGCAATGAGGGACGCTGTGCCATGAGCTTGGAGAGGAACTTGCACGCAGTCACGTTCCTAATAGCCGTTTCAAGGCAAGGCACACCATGCTCGATTCCGAGTAGATGTGCTCGAACCTAGGCGAGATCGCACTCCGAACAAAGTTCCATCACCACACCGATCTAGACGTGGCACGTCCTCACGTGCATTCTTGAATGTAGGCCTAGAGGGGTGGTGAATAGGCCTTTTTGAATTTTCTCAGTTCCTGTAACACTCAACAACAAAGTCAATACCAGAGATATCGGACTAGTCCGGTAAAGTGCGGACTAGTCCGGTTTTCACGGGCTAAGTTGATCAAGTTCAGTCAATTTGATTGATTTGTTAATGTTTGCAGCGGAAATATAAACTTGAATGATAGTTTAATAGTTGTATGTCAAATTCTATTACAATTAAGGCTCTTGTTCAACAATTTAACTCAAATTGAACAAAGTGAATCAAACCCTATATTAAGTTGATCAATTAAGATGAAGAACGCAAAAGGACAAGACATAAGATTTATCCCGTGGTTCGGTTACCACGAAGGCAACCTACGTCCACGTTGAGGAGCCCACAAAAGGACCGGGTCTTCTCCAACCCTTCCCTCGTCGGATCGCCACGAAGGCCAATCCTCTTCCACTAATCACAAAGGGTAAATAACCAAGTTGAAGGGGCGTTCTCACACGTTGAGAGCTCCCTTGATTACAACTTACAAAGCCACCAATAACACACTCGAAAATTACAAATTGAAATGCAAGAGTGTGTTAGAGAATCAAACCAAGAGCTCAATGATGTGTGCCAAGTGTCTCTCCAATGATCTAGAAGTGATCTTCAATAGATTGATCGATTTTGCACTTAATTTCGTGGAGAGAGGTGGTTTTTGAGTCTCCTGGGAGGTGTGACGGCGCTAGGGTTCGAGAGATAGTAAAAGTAGGTCGTGCACCTCTATTTATACGGGGTTTCTAAAAGTGACCGTTAGGGTTCAGAAAGATCGGACTAGTCCGTGGTGGTCACCGGACTAGTCCGGTGTGCTGTGTGAGCAAACCCTAAGTGTCCAGGAATATCGGACTAGTCCGATTGAAAACGGACTTGTCCGATTTCACTACTGGAAATCTTCGGACTAGTCCGATTGCCATCGGACTTGTCCGGACATATTAAACCCTAAGTGTTTAGGATGACAAGTCCGCACTTGGAGGACATGTCCGATTTAGATCAGTGTGTATATCAGACTAGTCCGTGTAGACACCGGACTTGTCCGAAGTGGATCAGAAAGAATATCGGACTAGTCCGGCACAACGGACTTGTCCGATTTTGTGTGACTTGTGCATTGTGTTGAGGACTAGTCCGCATTGGGGAGGACTAGTCCGAAGTGGATCAGAAAGATATCGGACTAGTCCGGTGGATACCGGACTTGTCCGATCTAGTGCAGAAAGTGATATCGGACTAGTCCGGCTGATATCGGACTAGTCCGCTCCTGTATAACTTTGTGCATTGTGTGTGTGTGCTTGAAAGTGATTGAGCTCTTGGGTGTGTTTCCTTAACACACTCCACACATAATAATCTACTATTTTCTTCTCCTTGAGCTCAAATTCACTTTGCTTCTCATTTCCCTTCTTTTTGGAATTTTGCTCATTTTTCATTATTTGCCTGCATTCATCTCAACAAAAGGATTAGGATCCCAATTGCTTGTCATAAATCATCCAAAACCCACAAGGGAGTCCTAGATGCACTTTCAATCTCCCCCTTTTTGGTGATTGATGACAACCAATTGAGATTTCACAAAATAAGGCAAAAAATGAGATTTTCATAAAGTATGCACATATGACTCAAAAATACATCAAGCAACAAGAGAATTATCCATATGTGCATTCTTTATGGTGGGATGCATACTAAGTGCATGAATACATTGAGAATGACAGAATTTACATTAATCAACCGATACCAAGTGCATATGACATTCCAGGAGCAAAAATGCAGTTTTCATCACATACTCGCAAATAAATTGAGCAATTCATCACAAGACCAAACTTAATATGAAAACAGTGTTAAACTATTACAATCACAAATAAAAGTACAGAGAAGGCTCTCTCCTCGCATCCTATTACAGCTAAAGCTAAGACTAGACTCCCCCTCAATCTCTCCCCCTTTAGCATCAAGACACCAAAAAGAGAGAGAGGAAGGTCCTAGGTTCTTCACTCTTCGTTGTCTGTCCTCTCGTCATCTTCTTCGTCTTCATCGCTCTCCGCTTGACGAGGAGGAGAGGGAGGAGGAGGACGGAGCTGCTCGAGCCCCCAATGCCAAAATAGGCAAGCTCGGAGGGGGACAAGGGCCCGAGCTCCGAGATGTCAAGATCAGAATCTTCAGAAATTACTGGAGATCCAATGGGGTTGATCTCCAGCTTTTCACTCAGTTGCTTCACATTGGCTTTGATATATCTCATATCCTCCTTCCTCTTCTGATTGAGTTTATGAAGCTTTACTTCAGTCTTCTTGCAGGAGGAGAATATTGCGGACAAGTATTTGAGGATCCCACTGGCGGATCCTCTCGGAGGGGCTTCCCTGGAGGGGGGAGGAGCCCTAGCAGCATCTCTTTCTCTTGCCGGTGCCCCAGGACTTGAGGCCGGCAAGGGAGCAGCCTGGACACTCATAGGCTGAGGCTTCTGAGGCCTCAGGGGAGTGTGCTCTACATCCTTCACGAATTCTATTCCTGTGACCTTCTCAATCATTAACATCAAGTAGGGAGCATAGCCACAGGACCGGTTGGGGGTGCTTGAGATGTTGACCATGTCGTTCCATATGTAATCTGCAACATCAAACTGTCTCTTCTTGCTTATTACCCTCATTAGAGTCCGGAGGTAGCCCTGTACACTCCCTGCATCCCCACCTTGGGGGCAATGGTCTTCCGGAGAACTCTGTTTAGAACCACAAAGAAGGGCTCCATGTTCTTTGTGGAGGGAGGAACATATTTAGAGTTGGGCTCATACATGAACTTCATTCCGTCCCTCTCAATGACCCCTATGTTGTGGATGATCAGGTGGTCATGTCCAGCAGAGTCTAAATGAAGCAAGCTTGCAAAATCCTCCTGAGTGATGGAGTACTTGGATCCATGGGTCATCCAAGTAACACTCTCTTCATCTTCACTCGAAAAGTGGCACGTTGTATAGAACTGTGCAATCACTTCATCATTCCAATTGTGTCTGAAGGCAAACAGATCCTTCAGACCATGTCTTTCTGCTGCAGCAATGACCTCATCAAAAGCTGAGCACTTCTTCTTCTCTAGGTGGGCCCAGTCAATCCACTGACTGCGCACCACCGGAGTCTTCATCGGCAGGTAAACCAGCCTGTAGAAATCTGCATGGAAGTTTGACCAAAACCTTCCATCAGCTGCCTGCTTTGGCCTTCCATAGCAATCAATGCTTCTTAGCTTGGCTGCCACATCGCTGCCTTTCCCATTGAATTTATCTTCGTTGGGGTCCCGAACCCCTTCTCTGGGAGCATGAAGCTTCAGGGGCCCAACTGGCCCCGTTGCGACTCCCTTGCCCTTTCCCTTTGTTTGACGAAGGCCTCTTGAAGACTTAGCAGCCTTCGAGGCGGGCTTCTTGACACAGACCTTCCTCTGAACCTGGGGAGGGGAGGTAGCAGGCTCGGAAGGTCTTTCTTGGCGTTTCTTGCCAAGACCCGCCAAGGACTGAGGTACCACCTCGTGGTCCAACTCGGCCTCAAAGTCGGAGATCTCGTTGTCGGAGCTCGACATGATATGAGAATGATTGAGCAAGAATAATGACAAGTTATACAAGGCATAGTTAGGACAAGATAGCAATGGATGGCATTAAGGAATTAAGGAATTAGGTTTCAGGTTCAGAAACATCGGACTTGTCCGGTGCTCAGGCACAGACTAGTCCAGGGTACCGGACTTGTTCGTGCATGGACCGGACTAGTCCGGTGTTCATCCTCAAAAACCTAACAGATTGGACAGGATACAATCCCTAATGCAAATCTAGTCTAGCATACACGTAGTACATCAACTAAACATGTAACTAGTGAAGGGTGCTAGGCCAAACGATCAACAATTGAGAAAAACATGATTTTTAGGATTTTGAAGATTTTTATCGAAGAAATCGATGGAGGCTCGAAGGTTTGGGGGTTGGAGGCCGGACTGGTCCGCTAGCTTCAATCCTCAAGTTTTCAAGCTTGATCTCCGCCCAAATGAGTGGCTTTTCGACGGAGGATGCAAAAGATCGCCTTGGGAGCTCGAGTGCAAGAGAGTGGAAGCCTAGAGCGAATGTGAGGGTGAGGAGATTAGGGTTTGGTGGCGGCTAGGGTTATGGACATGAAAAATCGGACAAGTCCGGACATGACCGGACTAGTCCGAAGTCATCCAGAGACCTATATCGGACTAGTCCATGGTCTATCGGACTAGTCCGGCCTAACCGGCACTCTGCGAACTAGTCTGCATGGGCGGACTAGTCCGGGTAACCACGGACTAGTCCGTGGTCACCAGGAAAGAATTGCATAGCCCATTCATATATATTTGAAGGTTCAATAATAGAGAATAGAGAGGCAAAACAATTCAAGTAATCTTGATGGATTTGACCAGTAAGCATACAACAATCATACAATGATCAAAATTCATCAAGATTTAATAATTGACATAGTTTTTCGAGAGAAAAATGGAGAGGGATGATTTTCACAATTCAATCAACATTTTTGAAGCAATCATACAGGTATGCAACTTTTCAAGCCACACTCCGAGAATCAAGAATATTTAGCTCATTTCGAAGTTCGCAAAAACGCTTTTCATCAAGTGGCTTGGTGAATATGTCGGCCAATTGTTTTTGGGTGTTGACATGTGAGATGGTTATGTCTCCTTTCATGGAATGGTCTCTCAAGAAATGATGTCTTATGTCTATGTGTTTAGTCCTAGAGTGCTCAACTGGATTGTGGGCTATTTTAATGGCACTCTCATTATCACAAAGGAGGGGAATACGGTTCATATTGTAACCGTAATCCCTTAGAGTTTGTTGCATCCAAAGGAGTTGTGCACAACAACTCTCGGTTGCAACATACTCCGCTTTGGCTGTGGATAATGCAATGGAATTTTGTTTCTTAGATGACCAAGAAACCAAAGATCTTCCTAGGAATTGGCATGTGCCAGAGGTGCTTTTTCTATCAACTTTGCACCCAGCATAATCTGCATCGGAGTAACCAATGAGATTGAATTTGGAGCCTTTTGGGTACCAAAGACCAAGGTTGGGTGTATGAACTAAATATCTCAAGATTCTTTTTACGACTGTCAAGTGACATTCCTTAGGGTTGGCTTGAAATCTTGCACACAAACATACACTCAACATAATATCTGGCCTAGAGGCACATTAGTAGAGTAAAGATCCAATCATGGAGCGATATACCTTTTGGTCGACGCTCGGTCCATCTTCATTGAGATCCAAGTGGCCATTCGTAGCCATGGGAGTCTTTATGGGCTTTTCCTTGTCCATGCCAAACTTCTTGAGTATGTCCTGCGTGTACTTGGTTTGGCTTATGAATGTTCCTTCCCTTTGTTGCCGCACTTGGAATCCCAAGAAGTACTTCAATTCTCCCATCATTGACATTTCAAACCTGTCTGTCATAATTCTACTAAATTCTTCACAGAAAGATTGGTTAGTTGACCCAAAAATTATATCATCAACATAGATTTGGCAAATAAAAAGATCATTATCTAGATTCTTTGTGAATAATGTATAATCTACTTTGCCAATTTTAAAACCATTATCAATTAAGAAATCTCTAAGACACTCATACCAAGCTCTAGGAGCTTGTTTGAGGCCATAGAGAGCCTTACACAGTTTATATACGTGGTCGGGGAACTTTTCGTCTTCAAATCCGGGTGGTTGCTCCACGTACACGTCTTCCTTGATCGGTCCGTTGAGGAAGGCGCTTTTCACGTCCATTTGATACAGCTTGAAATCATGGTGAGTAGCATATGCAAGTAATATTCTAATTGATTCAAGCCTAGCTACTGGAGCAAAAGTCTCATCGAAATCCAAACCTTCAACTTGTGAGTAACCTTTGGCCACAAGTCGTGCCTTGTTTCTTGTCACCACTCCGTGTTCGTCTTGCTTGTTGCGGAAGACACACTTGGTGCCCACTATATTTGCATTGGGTCTTGCCACAAGTTCCCAAACCTCGTTTCTCTTGAAGTTGTTCAACTCTTCTTGCATTGCCACCATCCAGTCCGGATCCTTCAATGCATCCGCAGTCCTACGTGGTTCCAAAAAGGAGACAAACGAGTAATGCTCACAAAAATTAGCTATACAAGATCTAGTGGTTACTCCCTTTTGGATATCACCGATGATGTTGTCGATTGGGTGATCCCTTTGAATGCATTGGTGTACTCTTGGGTGTGGCACTTGGAGAGGTGTGTGTTGGTGATCATTTTCTTCTCCCCCTGAGTGGTTGCCCTCGTTGATTTGTTGATCATCTTCATATTCTTGTGATTGATCTTGTATTGGAGCTCCCCCTTGATTGTTGATCTCCTCTTGTGGTTCACTTTCCTCTTGTATTTGTGACGATGACTCTTGTGGTCGAACTTCGCCTAGAGCCATTCTCTTCAATGCTTGATAAGGAGCTTCTTCTTTACCTAATTCACATTGATCAACTTGCTCCTTTTGGGAGCCATTAGTTTCATCGAACACTACATCACGTGCCACTTCAACAAGTCCGGAGGCCTTGTTGAAAACACGATAGGCATAAGTGTTCGAATCATAACCAAGCAAGAAACCTTCATCGGACTTCGAAGCGAACTTTGATGTCCTGGGCTTCTTGTTCAAGATATAACATGGAGAGACGAAAACTCGAAAATATGAAATGTTTGGTTTGTTACCGGTGAGTAGCTCATAAGGAGTCTTATTGAGTAGTCGATGAAGGTAGAGTCGATTTGCGGCGTGGCAAGCGGTGTTAATTGCTTCCGCCCAAAATTGATCCGAAGTCTTGTATTCATCAAGCATTGTTCTTGCCATCTCTATGAGCGTTCGGTTCTTCCTTTCGGCAACTCCGTTTTGTTGTGGAGATTATGGTGCTGAAAATTCGTGCTTGATTCCCTCCTCATCAAGGTACTCCTCCACTTGTATGTTCTTGAACTCCGTGCCGTTGTCGCTCCGAATACTCTTGATCGATAGTGATAACCCGTTTTGCGCTCGCTTGAAGAATTTCTTGAGTGTCCCTTGTGTTTCTGACTTGTCATGCAAAAAGAACACCCAAGTGAAGCGGGAAAAATCATCAATAATGACTAAACCATATTTATTACCGCTGATGCTTATGTAAGCAATTGGACCAAACAAGTCCATATGAAGTAGTTCGAGCGGTCTTGTCGTAGTCATGATGTTCTTTGCGGGATGATGTGCTCCAACTTGCTTCCCGGCTTGGCACGCACTACAAGGCCTGTCTTTCTCAAAAACAACATCTTTCAAACCTCGGATGTGATCGCCCTTGAGGAGTTTTTGAAGGTTCCTCATACCAACATGTGCTAGCCGTCTATGCCACAACCAACCCATGTTGGTTTTTGCAATCAAGCATGTGTCGAGTTCAGCTTTATACTTGTTGTAGTCAACAAGGTAAAGCTTTCCCTTCAACATACCCTTGAATGCAACGGAACCATCACTCCTCCTTGAGACGGTCACACCCTCGTTAGTGAACAAGCAATTATAACCTTTGTCACATAATTGAGATATGGACAGCAGGTTATAATCTAAAGATTCAACATGTAAAACATGAGAAAGAGTGTGTTCAGAGGATATTGCTATTTTACCGGTACCGAGCACCCTTCCTTGACTATTATCTCCGAAGTAGATGCCTTCGTTTGGGTCCTCGTTTTCTTCATATTCCACGAACATCCTCCTTTCTCCGGTCATGTGGTTGGTGCATCCACTGTCTAGCACCCATTTGGATCCACCGGAGGAATAGGCCTGCAGAAACAAATTATGCCTCGGTTTTAGGTACCCAAGCTTGCTTGGGTCCTTGGAGGATAGTTACAATACATTTGGGCACCCACACATGGGATTTTGTGTTCCCATGGCGTGGCCCAGCATAATAAGCATAAACTTTACCAAGATTGTTTCTCAATAATACATAAGAGGCATCAAAGGTTTTGAACAAAAGTTGCTGTTGTTTATGGATCGGACTAGTCTGGGTGACCGGACTTGTCCGGATGACCGGACTTGTCCGGATGACCGGACTTGTCCGGACCACAACCGGACTAGTCCGGTGTTCATGAGAGTTCAGGTTCTTAATTTTCGAGTTACCAGGTTGTGAGGGTCCTCCCTTCACAAAGGTAATCCTTCCCTTGTTATTCTTATGACTTCCAGCATTTTGCTTTCCATCATAAGAGTAACCAATGCCATACTTTACATTTGGAGGTCTTTGGACCAAGTATGCACTACGTGCGTAGTTGATCCTCTCCTTGTCAAATATTTCACATTGGGTAGGATTTTTATCCTTTGTGGAGGTAGACTTTTCCTTCAAACTGGTGTTGATTTTACCACATCTGCACATATGAACAAGATTAGTTGAAGTGGGTTGAGAAGGTAGACTTGAAGAGGGGGAAGATTCACTTAGCTTGAGTGACTCAACTTGCACTTCAAGGATCTTGTTAACCTTGATCAGGTCATCAAGTTGATCCTTGATTGCAACGTTTGAGTTGGTTAACTCCAAGCAAGTTTTCTTGCTTGAAGCTAGATCAAGCTCTAGTGAGCTGTTTTTCTCCTTTTCAAGAACTAGAAGATTGTCAAGTTCGACATACTTCTCCTTTTGGGAGATAATCATGTCCTCTTGACGATCAATTAGCCGTTCCTTCTCAACAAGTTGGTCAAGTAAAAATTTCATTTTAGCAGCAGTTTTTCTATCTAATCCAATTAACATATCTTCATTATCACTATCTAGTTCATCATTGCTTGAGTAGGAATGCATGGAAGGAGTTTTGATGTTTACCTTGCGTTTACCTTCCTTTGCCATGAGGCAAGTGCCATTTCCCTTCTTTGTACCGAGCGTGGGGAAGAGTGTGGGTTTCTTGGATGTGCTTTCAATGGCTATGCTAGCCATCTCTTCTTCATCGGATGATGAGGACTCGTCGTTTGAGTCCCACTCCTTTCCAATGTGTGCTTGTTCAGCTTGTTTCTTCTTCTTGAAGAATTTCTTCAGTTGAGGCTTGGCTTCTTTATTCTTCTTCTTGTTGTCCTCATACGGGCAATCGACTATAAAGTGGTTATACTCACCACAATTATAGCACGCCCGCTTCATCTTCGGCTTTGTCCTCTCCTTGTACTTGCCTTCACTTGTTCCTTGTCTTTTCTTCATTATTCTTTTGAACTTTTTCATGAACAAAATCATATCCTCTTCGTCCAGCTCACTGCTTTCATCATCGCTGTCCTCCTCAAGTTGTGCTTCTCTTGCTTCTTTGGATAGAGGCTTGAGTGTGGACTTTAAGGCAACTCCCTTCTTCTTGGCCGATGTGAGGTCGTCTATTTGTTTGACGTTCTTGGCTTGTTTCTCCATCATTTCAAAGTTGATGATTTTGCCAAGCAATTCATCTGGAGTCATTCTCTTGTACCCGGGACTTTCTCTGATCATAGAGCATAGTGTGACATTGCGAGGCATAAAGGCTCTAAGGATGAGCTTTACAACCTCGTGGTCATTCCACTTCTTGCTCCCATATGATCGAACCTTGTTTACAAGTGTCTTTAATCGGTTGTACATGTCCTGGGAAGACTCGTCTTCCTCAATTGCGAACCTTCCTAGTTCGCCTTCGATCATTTCAATTTTCGCCTCCCGCACATGCCGGTCACCTTCATGGGCTGTTTGTAGTGTGTCCCATATTTCCTTGGCAATCTCCAGTCCGTCCACCTTTGTGAATTCATCTCGACTTAGAGAGGAGGTGATTACGGCTGCGGCTTGAGCGTTTCTGTGGATGGCTTCCTCTTGACTTGGGGTGAGCTCTTCATCGTCATCCGGGATGTCTATTCCTGTGCACACAATATGCCATAAACTTGGGTTAAGGGAAATCAAGTGCATCTTCATATTTTGCCTCCACATGGAGTAATCACTCCCATCGAAGTGTGGGGCTTTTCCAAGAGGAATAGATAGGTAATGGTTGTTGTTTGAATTTAAACGATCATAGTTAAAAGGATATCGGGAGTAGTCGGTGTGACTACTCCCCTTCTTCTTTTCTTCAACTTTAGCTTTCCCTTTGGAAAGTGCTTTCTTTCTGAGGAGTGCTTTCAGCTCCAGCGTCTCCTCGTCATCATCATCGAAGTCTTGAATTGCTTCGAGATACTTTTCTAGCTTTTGGTTCTTGTCGTTGTTCACTTCTTCCTGGTTGTTGATTTTCTGAACTTCCTTCATGTCCGACATGATCTATTCGAGTGGTTGCACTCTTTCTTGAAGAATCTGCTCTAATACCAATTGAATGTAGGCCTAGAGGGGGGGTGAATAGGCCTTTTTGAATTTTCTCGGTTCCTGTAACACTCAACAACAAAGTCAATACCAGAGATATTAGACTAGTCCGGTAAAGTGCGGACTACTCCGGTTTTCACGGGCTAAGTTGATCAAGTTCAGTCAATTTGATTGATTCGTTAATGTTTGCAGCGGAAATATAAACTTGAATGACAGTTTAATAGTTGTATGTCAAATTCTATTACAATTAAGGCTCTTGTTCAACAATTTAACTCAATTTGAACAAAGTGAATCAAACCCTAGATTAAGTTGATCAATTAAGATGAAGAACACAAAAGGACAAGACACAAGATTTATCCCGTGGTTCGGTTACCACGAAGGCAACCTACGTCCACGTTGAGGAGCCCACAAAAGGACTGGGTCTTCTCCAACCCTTCCCTCGTCGGATCGCCATGAAGGCCAATCCTCTTCCACTAATCACAAAGGGTAAATAACCAAGTTGAAGGGGCGTTCTCACACGTTGAGAGCTCCCTTGATTACAACTTACAAAGCCACCAATAACACACTCGAAAATTACAAATTGAAACGCAAGAGTGTGTTAGAGAATCAAACCAAGACCTCAATGATGTGTGTCAAGTGTCTCTCCAATGATCTAGAAGTGATCTTCAATAGATTGATCGATTTTACACTTAATTTTGTGGAGAGAGGTGGTTTTTGAGTCTCTTGGGAGGTGTGACGGCGCTAGGGTTCGAGAGATAGTAAAAGTGGGCCGTGCACCTCTATTTATATGGGGTTTCTAAAAGTGACCGTTAGGGTTCAGAAAGATCGGACTAGTCCGTGGTGGTCACCGGACTAGTCCGGTGTGCTGTGTGAGCAAACCCTAAGTGTCCAGGAACATCGGACTAGTCCGGTTGAAAACGGACTTGTCCGATTTTACTACTGGAAATCTTCGGACTAGTCCGATTGCCATCGGACTTGTCCGGACATATTAAACCCTAAGTGTTTAGGATGACAAGTCCGCACTTGGAGGACTTGTCCGATTTAGATCAGTGTGTATATCGGACTAGTCCGTGTAGACACCGGACTTGTCCGAAGTGGATCAGAAAGAATATCGGACTAGTCTGGATCACAACGGACTTGTCCGATTTTGTGTGACTTGTGCATTGTGTTGAGGACTAGTCCGCATTGGGGAGGACTAGTCCGAAGTGGATCAGAAAGATATCGGACTAGTCCGGTGGATACCGGACTTGTCCGATCTAGTGCAGAAAGTGATATCGGACTAGTCTGGCTGATATCGGACTAGTCCGCTCCTGTATAACTTTGTGCATTGTGTGTGTGTGCTTGAAAGTGATTGAGCTCTTGGGTGTGTTTCCTTAACACACTCCATACATAATAATCTACTATTTTCTTCTCCTTGAGCTCAAATTCACTTTGCTTCTCATTTCCCTTCTTTTTAGAATTTTGCTCATTTTTCATTATTTGTCTGCATTCATCTCAACAAAAGGATTAGGATCCCAATTGCTTGTCATAAATCATCCAAAACCCACAAGGGAGTCCTAGATGCACTTTCAATTCTGCCTGGACCGGCATCACCATTGGCACCGTCGACGCCCCATGCTTCGAGCAGATAAGCAAGAGCACCATGGACTCCTGCGGCAGCATACAAGCACTCCCATGATTCGCGTCCCCACAACTGGGAGCACGACGCTAGGAGCTTGGAAAGGAACTTGCACTTGATCCCGCTCCCAATCCATTTTTGATCATGGCACGTGTTGACGATCGTTATATACCAATTTCAACCATCAATATAACTCAAGTATGTGAATGAATGAGTAGTTCTTACACACTTTATAGTTAGAAATTACGTAGTTCCACTTGTACTTAGAGAAAATGGTGCATGCAGGTATTTTATACGGAATTGAGGTGAAACAAGGGGATGGATCTTAAAGAATACCTTCCCAGCCAATTAGACGTCGACATGTGGCAGCACATGGATCAAATGGCCTACTTATAGGAGTATCCGGGGAGATCCAATGACATAGGGCCCAGAATAGTCATCGGACCCGCCTGTCAGCCACTTGGGAGAAATCACAACCCGTTTGGAGGGTTTAGCAGAAAAGCCGAAGAAGTGGTTCGGCCGACTTGGTCTTCCCTCCAAACCCAGTCAACTTCCACATGTTTGCTCCTCCCAGCTTCCTGAAGTCATTTATGACTGATTTGCACGCTTTGGGTGGTGGGAACTGACCCTTCTCCAGCTATAGGACCCATCACCCCCCCCCCCACTTCAACACACACCACTTGAGCATCATTCTATTGTGTACACAAGTTCTCCTAGTTCCTCAGTGGAGGTTAGGTTGTAGAGAGGAGCCTCTAGTCCCATGTACAAATTGGAAAAGGTATAGCTCATGTATCTTTTCTTGTATTTGTGACTTTATGCATAATAAAGATATTATCTTTAGTCTTCTTTTATTCATATACTTGGATGAAGCGTTTCTTGTTTGATTGTGGATTCCATGTATGTGGTAGGAGTAATATTTATGATTGTGCCATAACAATCTTAATATATAATCATAAACACTACATACCCCCACTATAGTCTAGTTAGTTATGATATGATAATGTTAATATGAATAACTTATGCTATGTCTAAACATTGGTTCAACGATGTTTAGGTTAGTCATTGTCTTAGGATGGCTTGTACCCGGGCTCCTAAGGTATTTACTTTATATGCTAGCATCGTGCTAAGATAGTTAAGTAATGTTGGATATCTCGTTGACCCACGAATTGAAGAGGTAGGCAGTAGGTGGTGACAGCCCTATCTGTCCTTTGTAATCCTCCATGTTCGGCTATGCCACAGGCTCTTGGCGGGAGTCGCCCTAGTTATTCTTGGGGTAAGCCCGTGCCCGATGTGTTGAACAATTTAGCATAAGGATTCACCATTGACATGCTCATTAGTATCTAAACTATGCTATGTATATGTATATTAGAAGCATTGTAGGAGCAACTCCCCAACTCTTAGTCTAATCTCCATTAGGACCCATCTACCCTCTAGAATAGATTGCTTAGGTGTGTGTCACACAACCCATATTATCGACTTACCCTTGTCATGATAATTTATTAGTATCCCATAGCTTGATCATAAGAGTAGTGTGTACTTTACTCCATTGCCTTCCTTTGGGATAAATATGATACCCTTGGGAAAACTCTTGGGTGAAATGCTACACGACTATTTTCGTTCGCTTGCAGATTTCTATCTGTGATGTAAGAAATGTCAACAAGCATTTCTAGCACCGTTGTCGGGGAAGGCAAAGGAAGTGAAGGATAGCTATCACTTGTGATTAAGCTATATGTACTAATAGTTCTTAGTCAGGATTAACCTTGTTTGTTTTCTCCTTCTCTGTAAAAAAAGGGAAGTGTTGGCTAACCCATTTCATAGGATGGCCAACGATGAAGCAAGTGCTCAACTGCAAGATGATTCAAGTCGTACCTCAACAAATTTTCGCTGGGCAACATCATTACCTTTGGCAGAAGAATTTCAGCTTCCTATAGGAACCAAAGTCATCCATCCCAAGCTTGGGGGAGGCTCCAAGAGTTTTTCTTGGTTAGCCTTCATCATAAGGTGCATAGTTGGCTTTTCATCCAACACTCATATCATGGGTTGGCTCCAACAATCCATGACCACATTCATGCTGGAGCTGGAGGAGCCCTATTCTCATTCATCATGGATGAGAATATGGTCTCCACTCAAAGGGTGGTTTGAGGAGTGCTCTTTTTCCTTTAGCTTGGCATGCACCACTTAACGAGGTGGACATGCTAGTTATGGAACTACACCCCCCATTGAGTAACATGAAGACTGTTGATAGTTACTAAGAAACACTAACAAATAGATCCCTAGCAATGGCGCCAGAAATGCTTGTTGATGTTTCTTATGTCACAGATAAAAATTCACAAGCGCACAGAAAATATCGATGTAGCATTTCCCCTTAAAAGAGTATTCCAAGGGTGCCATTTATATTGTCCCAAAGGAAGGCTAGGTGGAAGCAAAGCAATCATCAAATGGAGAGGATAGGTTGGTCTAGGTAGGGTTCTAGCAAGGATGTGTAAATGATAATTGGAGGTAGTTTGACACACACAAGAGTGAAAGTGTATCTAGGAATCCCTTGTGGGTTTCGGATGATTTATGACAAGCAAATGAGATCCTCACCACTTTGTTGAGATGACCACAGGTTCTAACGAGAAAATAAGCTAGGTGCCAAAAAGAAGGGAGAATGAGGAGCAATGTGGAAAAGAGCTCAAGGAACAAGTGTAGTAGATCATTGTGTATGGAGTGTGTTAAGGAAACACACCCCAAGAGCTCAAGCACAAATAATCACACACATTGCACAAGTTTATACAGTACCGGACTAGTCCGATTGACACTGGACTAGTACGATATCTTTCAGCACAAGATCGGACAAGTCCGATATATCCACGGACTAGTCCGATATCTCTCTGACTAGAATCAGACTAGTCGTCCCCAGTGCGGAATAGTCCTCCAAACACTTCACAAGTTTCTCAAAATCGGACAACTCCGATATTAGCACGGACTAGTCCGAAAACCCCTCTGACCTAAATCGGACAAGTCCACCAAGTGCGTACTTGTCCCCTATTCACTTAGGGTGTCATGTTTCCGGACAAGTCTGATATCCACCGGACTAGTCCGAAGATTTCCAGAAGTGAAATCGGACAAGTCCGTTTCTAGCCGGACTAGTCCGATATTTCGGGACACCTAGGGTTTGCTACACATAGCACACCGGACTAGTTCGGTGTCTACCACGGACTAGTACGATATTCCTAAACCCTAATGGTAACTTTTGGGAACCCCATATAAATAGGTGTACATGGCCCATCTTTCATATCTCTCGACCCCTGCGCCATCACACCTCCCAAGAGCCTCAAAAACAAATCTCTCCACGAAATCAAACGCAACAAAGATCGATCCCTTGAGGATACACTTTGGATCATTGGAGAGACACGGTTCATCACTCATTGAGCTCTTAGTTTGATTCCCAAACACACTCCTATGGTTTTCATTGTAATCTTTTGAGTGTGTTCTTGGTGGTGTTCTTGTCGTAATCTTGGGGAGCCCTCGACGTGTGAGAAGGCCCCTTGAATTCGGTTATTTACCCTTTGTGATAAGTGAAGAGGATTGGCCTCCGTGGCGATCTGACGAGGGTAGGGTTGGAGAAGACCCGGTCCTTTTATGGACTCCTCAACATGGATGTAGGTTGCCTCTGTGGGAACTGAACAACGGGATAAAATCATTGTGTTCTTCATTTTTGCTCATTGTTCTTACATTTCATATATATATATATATATATATATATATATATATATATATATATATATATATATATATAGGTTATTGATCAATTGTGTTCACTTTACATTGAAACATTGAGTTTAAGACTAAATTGTGATACACCCTAGTTCATAGTTGTTCAACACTTAAATTACAAGTATAATTTTGCTGCTGACATCCTAGGATCAAGTTAATCGATCAAATTTGATTAACCTAGTCGGTACTCACCGGACTAGTCCGCACTTGACCGGACTAGTCTGATTTCTCGAGATTTGATCTGGTTGTCAAGTGTTGTAGGTTCCGACAGAAAATCAAAAAGGCCTATTCACCCCCCTCTAGGCCACATTCAATTTGTATCAGAGCAAGGTTCTTCAAGAAGGAGACTAATCGCTCGAAGAGATCATGTCGGACATGAAGGACGTACACAAGAGCAGCAACCAAGAGAAGGTTGATGAAGACAAGAACCAAAAATTGGAGAAGCTCCTCGAGGCCATTCAAGACTTCGAGGATGACGATGAGGAGACGTTGGAACTCAAGGCGCTCCTAAGGAAGAAAACCCTTTCCAAGGGAAAAGTGAAAATCAAAGATGAGAAGAAAAAGAAGGGGAGTAGTAACACCGACTACTCCCGGTATCCTTTTAATTATGATCGCCTAAATTCTAACAATAATCATTATCTATCTATTCCACATGGAAAAGCCACACACTTTGGCGGCAATGACTACTCAATGTGGATGCAAAACATGAAAATGCATTCGATTTCTCTCAATCCAAGTTTGTGGCACATAGTATGCACATGAATAGATATCCCCGATGATGATGAGGAGATCACACCTAGCCAAGAGCAAGCGATCTATCGAAATGCCCAAGCTGCTGCAGTCATTACTTCATCGCTCAGTCGGGATGAGTTTACAAAGGTGGATGGACTCGAGATCGCAAAGGAGATATGGGAAACATTGCAAACTGCACATAAAGGCGATCGTCATGTGCGAGAAGCGAAGATAAAGATGATTGAAGGCGAGCTAGGAAGATTCACCATCGAAGAAGATGAGTCGCCACAAGACATGTATAACCGACTAAAGACGCTCATAAACAAGGTGCGAGCATACGAAAGCAAGAAGTGGAACGACCACGAGTTAGTGAAGCTCATTCTTAGAGCCTTCATGCCTTGCAATGTTACCTTGTGCTCGATGATATGAGAAAGCCCTGAGTACAAGAAGATGACCCCGGATGAGCTACTTGGTAAAATCATCAACTTTGAGATGATGGAAAAACAAGCCAAACATGTTAAGGAAATTGCCGATCTCACCTCGGCAAAGAAGAAAGGAGTCGCTCTAAAGTCCACACTTAAGCCCTTGTCTAAAGAAGCTTGAGAAGCTCAACTAAAAGAAGACGGTGACGATGAGAGCAGCGACTTGGATGAAGATGACATGATACTATTCATGAAGAAGTTCAAAAAAACATGAAGAAGAGACAAGGTGCTAAATCAAGTGAAGGAAAGTACAAGGAAAGATCAAAACCAAAGTTGAGGCGGGCTTGATATAATTGTTATGAGTATAGCCACTTTATAGTTGATTTCCCATATGAAGAGAACAATAAGAAGACCAAAGAAGCGAAGCCTCAACCCAAGAAGTTCTTCAAGAAGAAGAAGAAAGCTGAACAAGCACATCTTGGGAAAGAATGGGACTCAAATGATGAGTCCTCATCTGAAGAAGACGAGGAGATGGCTAGCATAGCCATCGAAAAGACATCCAAGAAGTCCACTCTCTTCCCTACTCTCGGTGCATGGAAGGGGAATGACACTTGCCTCATGGCAAAGGAAGGTAAACGCAAGGTAACAACAAAACCCTCTTCCGTGCATTCCTATTACAGTGATAGTGCAACTAATAGTGATAATGAAGATATGCTCATTGGGTTAGATAAGAAAACAGCCACAAAAATGAAATTTTTATTTGATCAACTTGTTGAGAAGGAGAAGTTGATACATCGTCAAGAAGACATGATTATCTCCCAAAAGGAGGAATATGTTGAACTTGACAAGCTTCTAGAACTTGAAAAGGAGCGAAGCAAGTCACTAGAGCTTGAATTAGCTTCAAGCAAGGAAGCTTGCTTGGAGTTAAGCGACTCAAATGCTACAATCAAGGACGAAATTGCTAACCTAATCAAGGTTAACAAGATCCTTGAAGTGCAAGTTGAGTCACTCAAGCAAGGTGACCCTTCATCCTCTTCAAGTTCACCTTCTCAACCCATTAAAACTAAAGTTGCTTCTACTTGTACATGTGGTAAAGTTGACACCAGCGTGAAAGACAAGTCAACCTCTAACAAGGGCAAGCATCCTACCCAAAGTGGCATATTTGACAAGGAGAAGGTCAAATATGCACGTAGTGCATACTTGGCCACAAGATCTCCTAAAGTCAAATATGGCATTGGATATTCCTATGATGGAAAGCAAAATGGTAGAAGCCATAAGAATAACAAGGAAATCATTACCTTTGTAAGGGGAAGGCCCTCTCAAACTAGAAAATCCAAAGGTAATGCATCCAACACGTATGGTCACTGGACTAGTCCGGTCGGGATCCGGACATGTCCGGTCCTCCGGACAAGTCCGATCTCCTAGAACCGTCCGATATATAAACAACAACAATTGCTATTTAGAACCTTCGATGCATCTTATGTCTGAATGAGAAGTGATTTTGGCAAAGTTTATGCTCATTATGTTGGGCCACGCCATGGGAACACCAAGTCTCATGTGTGGGTGCCTAAATCCCTTGTGACTAATCTAAAAGGACCCAAGCAATCTTGGGTACATAAAACCAAGGCATAATTTGTTTTTGCAGGCCTATTCCTCTGGTTGATCTAAATGGGTGCTAGACAGTGGATGCACCAACCATATGACCGGACAAAGAAGGATGTTCGTTGAGTATGAAGAAAATGAGGATTCAAGCGAGTGCATCTACTTTGGAGACAATAGTGAAGGAAAGGTGCTCGGTACCGGTAAAATTGCCATATCATCTAAACACACTCTTTCACATGTATTACATGTTGATTCCTTATATTATAACCTGTTGTCCATATCTCAATTATGTGAAAAGGTTATCATTGCTTGTTCACTTATGAGGGTGTGACCATATCTAGGAGGAGTGATGGTTCCATTGCATTCAAGGGTATGTCAAGATAAAGCCGAACTTGACACATGCTTAATTGCAAAGACCAACATGGGTTGGCTGTGGCATAGACGGCTAGCACATGTTGGTATGAGGAATCTTCAAAAAAATCCTGAAGGGCAATCACATCCGAGGTTTAAAGGATGTTGTTTTTGAGAAAGACAGGCCTTGTAGCGCGTGTCAAGCCGGGAAGCAAGTTGGAGCACCCCATCCCGCTAAGAACGTCATGACTACAACAAGACCACTCGAGCTACTTCACATGGACTTATTCGGTCCAATTGCTTACATAAGCATCGGCGGTAACAAATATGAATTAGTAGTTCTTGATGATTTTTCTCGCTTCAATTGGGTTTTATTTTTACATGATAAGTCAGAAAGACAAGGAACACTCAAGAAGTTCCTCAAGTGAGCTCAAAATGAGTTTTCATTGACAATCAAGAACATTCGAAGCGACAATGGCACAGAGTTCAAGAACACACAAGTTGAGGAGTACTTAGACGAAGAAGGCATAAAGCACGAGTTTTTAGAACCTTACCCCCCTCAACAAAATGGAGTTGCCGATAGGAAGAACTGAACCCTCATAGAGATGGCGAGAACAATGCTCGATGAGTACAAGACCTTAGATCGATTTTGGGCAGAAGCTGTCAACACCGCTTGCCACGCCATAAATCGACTTTATCTTCATCGACTACTCAAGAAAACATCCTATGAGCTACTCACCGGTAACAAGCCTAAGATTTCATATTTTCGAGTTTTCGTTCCAAATGCTATATTTTGAACAAGAAGCCTAGGACTTCAAAGTTTGCTTTGAAGTCCGATGAAAGTTTCTTGCTTGGTTATTATTCGAACACTTACGCCTATCGTGTCTTCAAGAAGACCTCCAGACTTGTTGAAGTAGCACGTGACGTAGTGTTCGATGAAACTAATGGCTCCCAAAAGGAGCAAGTTGATCCATGTGTGCTAGATAGAGAAGAAGCCCTGTGTCAAGCATTGAGAAGAATGGCGTTAGGCGAAGTTCGACCACTAGAGCCACCTCTGCATATGCATGAGGAAAATGAACCACAAGAGATGGCCAATGATCAAGGGGGAGCTTCCATACAAGATCAACCTCAAGAAGACAAAAATGACCTTCAAGTCAATAAGGGCAACCATTTAGAGGTAGAAGAAGATGATCATGAAGATTCAAGACAGCAAGTACCACACCCAAGAGTACACCAATGCGTCCAAAGGGATCACCCAATCGACAACATCATTAGTGACATCCAAAAGGGAGTAACTACTAGATCTTGCATAGCTAATTTTTGTGAGCATTATTCTTTTGTATCCTTTTTGGAACCGCGCAGGGTTGAGGATGCATTGAAGTCTCTGGATTGGGTAGTGACCATGCAAGAAGAACTCAACAATTTCAAAAGAAACGAGGTGTGGGAACTAGTCGAAAGACCCAAGTCCAATGTCGTTGGCACCAAATGGGTCTTCCGCAACAAACAAGAAGAACACAGTGTGGTGACAAGGAACAAGGCACGAATTGTGGCCAAAGGGTATTCACAAGTCGAAGGTTTGAATTTCGATGAGACCCTTGCTTCCTTAGCTAGACTTGAGTCTATTAGAATATTACTTGCATATGCTACTCACCATGATTGCAAGCTCTATAAAATGGATGTGAAAAGCGCCTTCCTCAATGGACCAATCAAGGAGGAGGTATATGTGGAGCAACCCCCCAGATTTGAAGATGAAGAGTTCCCCGACCACATATTTAAATTGCGTAAGGCTCTCTAAGGCCTCAGACAAGCTCCTAGAGCTTGGTATGAGTGTCTTAGAGATTTCCTAATTGAAAATGGTTTTAAGATCAGTAAAGTAGATTATACATTGTTTACAAAGAACTTTGACAATGATCTCTTTGTTTGTCAAATTTATGTTAATAATATAATATTTGGTTCAACTAACAAATCTTTTTGTGAGGAATTTAGTAAAATTATGACAGATAGGTTTGAGATGTCCATGATGGGAGAGCTAAAGTAGTTCTTGGGATTCCAAGTGAGGCAACAAAAGGAAGGGGCGTTCATAAGACAAACTAAGTACACTCAAGACATACTCAAGAAGTTTGGAATGGACAAGGTGAAGCCCATAAAGACTCCCATGGCAACGAATGGCCACTTGGATCTCCATGAAGATAGACCAAATGTCGATCAAAAGGTATATCGATCCATGATTGGATCTCTACTCTACTTATGTGCATCTAGGCCAGATATTATGTTGAGTGTATTCTTGTGTGCAAGGTTTCAAGCCAACCCAAAAGAGTGTCATTTGACAGCCGTTAAGAGAATCTTGCGGTATTTAGTTCATACACCCAACCTAGGCCTTTGGTACCCCAAAGGTTCCAAATTCAATCTCATTGGTTATTCCGATGCAGATTATGCCGGATGCAAGGAAGATAGAAAAAGTACCTCCAGTACATGCCAATTCCTAGGGAGATCCCTAGTTTCTTGGTCCTCCAAGAAACAAAACTCCATTGCCCTATCCACGGCCGAAGCGGAGTATGTTGCAGCCGGGAGTTGTTGTGCACAACTCCTTTGGATGCGACAAACTCTAAGGGATTACGGTTACAATATGAACCACATTCCACTCCTTTGTGATAATGAGAGTGCCATTAAAATTGCCCATAATTCCATTGAGAACTCTAGGACCAAACACATAGACATCCGGCATCACTTTTTGAGAGACCATTCAATGAAGGGAGATATAACCATTTCACACGTCAATACTGAAAAGCAACTAGCCTATATATTTACCAAGCCACTTGATAAAAAACGTTTTTGCAAACTCCGAAATGAAATAAATATCCTTGATGCTCGGAGTGTGGCTTGAAATCTTGTATACCTAAATGCTATCTTCAAAATTCATTGATTGAGTTGTGAAAATCATCTCTCTAAATTTTTCCGAAAAACTATGTCAATTACTAGATCTTGGTGAATTATGATCATTGCTTGATTGTTGTATGCTTACTGATCATATTCATCAAGATTATTTGATTTTATTTGCTTCCCTCCTTTCTTATTAAGTACCTTCGAGTATATACGAATGGACTATGCTCATCTCGTCCGGTGACCACGGGCCAGTCCATGGTTACCTGGACTAGTCCGCACGTGCAGACTAGTCTGCAAAGCGCCGATTAGGTTGGACTAGTCTGGCAAACCACGGACTAGTCCGATATAGCCTCTGGAAAAGTTCGGACTAGTCCGATCATTTTCGGACTTGTACGATCTTTCGTGTCTTTAACCCTAGCCGCTGCCAAACCCTAATCTCCCTCACCCCACACTTGCCTCAAGCTTTCTCTCTCCACGCTGAAGCTCCCCAAGGCGATTCGACGATTTCTCCATAAACCTCCTTCGCTCAGGGATTGAAGACCACGGACTTGTCCGCCCTTAGACCACCTCTTCTCCGAGATTCAAGCGATTTTTCGGTAAATTTTCCCCCAAAACCCTAGAAATCTCCATTTTCTTCGTTGTTGATCGAATAGCCTAGCTTTTGTCACCTAATGCAAGTGTACCTGATGTATTACATTGATGTTAGGATAGTTTTGCACTGAGCAACTCCATTTGTCTCATAGTTAAGGTTCTTGAGGATGAATACTGGACTAGTCCGGTCCATGCACGGACAAGTCCGGTCACCCGAACTAGTCCGTGCCTGTACACCGAACTTGTCTGATTTTTTTGGACTCAACCCTAACTTCTCAACTCCTCAATGCAATCCTTGTCATCTATTCTCATCAATACCTTGTACAATCCATTCTCAGGGCATGTCGAACTCACACGACAAAGTTTCCGACTTTGAGGCCAAGATGGACCACGAAGTCGTGCTTCGGTCCTCGACAAGCCTCAGCAAGAAGCGTCAAGAGCGACCTTCCGAGCCGGCTTTCTCTCCTCCCCAGGATTGAAGGAAAGTGCTCGCTAAGAAGCCATCATCCAAGGCTTCTGCTGGAGGTGGCCCTCGCCAAGCCAAGGGCAAGGGCAAGGGAATTGCAACGGGTCCGATTGGCCCTCTAAAGCTGTCAGCTCCAAGGGAAGGGGCCAGGGACCCCGCAGAGGAAAAATTCAACAGAAAGGGCAGTGACATGGCGGCCAAGTTCAGAAATGTTGATTGCTACACCCGTCTGAAGCAAGCTGCCGATGGGAGGTTTTGAAGCAACTTCCATGTAGACTTCTACAAGTCTATATATCTTCCGATGAAGACGCCAGTGATGCGCAACCAATGGATCGATTGGGCACATTTTGAGAAGAAGGGTTGCTCACCGTTTGTTGAGGTGGTCGAGGCTATTGAGAGGCATGGATTGAAGGATCTCTTTGCCTTCAGGAGCAATTGGAATGATGAGGTGATTGCCCAATTTTATGCTACTTGCCACTTCTCAAGTGATGAGGAAGAAAGTGTGACTTGGATGACTCATGGATCCAAGTGCACCATCACATATGAAGAATTTGTGAGGATGCTGCATCTTGAAACCTCGAGCAATGACAATGTAATAATCCACAACATTGGTGTCATTGAGAAAGACATAATGAAGTTTCTTTATGAACCCAACTCCAATATCAACCTTCCTTCCACAAAGAACATGAAGCCCTTCTTTGTGGTGTTGAACATGGTCCTAAGGAAGGCAATTGCCCCAAGGATGGGGATGCAGGAAGTGTGCAGGGGTATCTCAGGACCTTGATGAAGGTCATTATAAAAGACAGAAGATTTGATGTCTGACTATATTTGGAACGATATGGTGAACATATCCTCCACACCGAACAAGTCATGTGGCTACGCACCTTACCTCATGTTTATGATTGAGAAGGTCACAAGAATAGAGTTCGTCAAGGATGTGGAGCACCTACCCTTGAGACCCCAGATGCCTCAAAAGCGAAGTGTTCAAGCTGCTCCATCTCCGGCCTCCAGCCTTGAGGACCCAGCCAGAGCCACTGTCGGTGCTAGGGCTGCTCCCGGCACTAGGGCCCCTCCTCAAAAGGGGTCTCTAAGTGGCATCTTCAAGTACCTAGCAGCTATCTTTGCCTCCTGCAAAAAGGCTGAGGTGAAGGCCCACAAGCTCAACAAAAGAAGAAAGGATGACATGAGATATGTCAAGGAGAACATGAAGCAGATTTGCCAAAAGCTGGAGATTGAGCCTATTGGATCTCCAGTAATTTCTGATGACTCCGACTCTGATTTCACCAAGGTCGGGCCCTTGACTCCCTCCGAGCTTGCCTATTTTGGCATTGGGGGCTCGAGTGACTCCGTTCCTCCTCCTCCCCCTCATCAGCCAGAAGATGAAGATGAAGATGATGAGAGGACCGACAGCGAGGCTTGAAGACTTTAGGTCCCTCCTCTCCTTCTTTTTGGTGTCTTGATGCCAAAGGGGGAGAGATTGAGGGGGAGTCTTAGGTTTTAGCTGTAGGATGTGAGGAGAGCTTCTTTATTATGTCTTTTGTCTATTTTGTGGTTTGTAAATCTTTTAATATGCTCTTATGATACTTATGGTCCTGTGATGCAATGTTTTGAACTGCTTATGAAGAAATTGATTAAATCTGTGTTTTTGCTATAAGAATGACATATATGCTTATTGTTGATGTGTTGATGTCAATTATGTCATTCTCATAATGATTATTGCTTCTATACACTTAGTTCTGCATCCCACCATAAAGAGTGCACATATGGATCATGCTTTCATTGCCTAATATGTTTTAAACTCGTATGTGCACACTTTATGATAATCTCAACTTTTTATCATATTTTGTGAAATCTCAATTGGTTGCCATCAATCACCAAAAAGGGGGAGATTGAAAGTGCATCTAGGAATCCCTTGTGAGTTTTGGATGATTTATGACAAGCAAATGAGATCCTAACCACTTTGTTGAGATGAGCACAGGTTCAAATGAGAAAATAAGCTAGGTGCCAAAAAAAAGGGAGAATGAGGAGCAATGTGGAAAAGAGCTCAAGGAACAAATGTAGTAGATCATTGTGTATGGAGTGTGTTAAGGAAACACACCCCAAAAGTTCAAGCACAAATAATCACACACATTGCACAAGTTTATACAGGACCGGACTAGTCCGATTGACACCAAACTAGTCTGATATCTTTCTGCATAAGATTGGACAAGTCCGATATCACCACGGACTAGTCCGATATCTCTTTGACTAGAATCGGACTAGTCCTCCCCAGTGCGGACTAGTCCTCCAAACACTTCACAAGTTGCTCAAAATCGGACAAGTCCTCCAAGTGCGGACTTGTCCCCTATTCACATAGGGTTTCATGTTTCCGGACAAGTCCTATATCCACCGGACTAGTCCGAAAATTTCCAGAAGTGAAATTGGACAAGTCTGCTTCTAGCCGGAGTAGTTCGATATTTCTGGACGCCTAGGGTTTGCTACACATAGCACATCTGACTAGTCTGGTGTCCACCATGGACTAGTCCGATATTCCTAAACCCTAACGGTAACTTTTAGGAACCCCATATAAATAGGTGGACACGGCCCATATTTCATATCTCTTGACCCCCTGCACCGTCACAACTCCCAAGAGCCTCAAAAACACATCTCTCCACGAAATCAAAAGCAACAATGATCAATCCCTTGAGGATACACTTTGGATCATTGGAGAGACACGGTTCATCACTCATTGAGCTCTTGTTTTAATTCCCTAACACACTCCTGTGGTTTTCATTGTAATCTTTTGAGTGTGTTCTTGGTGGTGTTCTTGTTGTAATCATGGGGAGCCCTCAACGTGTTAGAAGGCCCCTTGAATTCGGTTATTTACCCTTTAAGATAAGTGAAGAGAATTGGCCTCCGTGGCGATCCGACGAGGGTAGTGTTGGAGATGACCCGGTCCTTTTGAGGACTCCTCAACGTGGCTGTAGGTTGCCTCTGTGGGAACCGAACCACGGGATAAAATCATTGTGTTCTTCGTTTGTGCTCATTGTTCTTGCATTATATATATATATATATATATATAGGGTTTTGATCAATCGTGTTCACTTTACGTTGAAACATTGAGTTTAAGATTAAATTGTGATACACCCTAGTTCATAGTTGTGCAACATTTAAATTACAAGTATAATTCCGCTGCTTACATCCTAGGATCAAGTTAATCGATCAAATTTGATTAACCCAATCGGTACTCACCGGACTAGTCCGCACTTGACCAGGCTAGTCCGTTTTCTCGAGATTTGATCTGGTTGTCAAGTGTTGCAGGTTCCGACAGAAAATCAAAAAGGCCTATTCACCCCCCTCTAGGCCACATTCAAAGAGCATTTTATCCTGAAAGGGGGGGTAAATAAGGTAAAGAGTGACTAGACTATGAGTTAGGTAGATACTTCTGCTGTGCTTCTAAGATACATATAAATAGCTTAATTTAGTAACTAATGATTATATCAATTATGATTCTCATGCTAAATTGATCAACACATCGGGCATGGGTTTACCCATAGCGACACTAGGATGACTCTCGCTAAGAGCCTGTGGCATAGCTGAACATGGAGGATTACAAAGGATAGATAGGGCTATCACCACCTACTGCCTACTTTTTCAATCCGTGGGTCTACAAGATATTCAACCCTACTTATCTATCCTAGCGCCATGCTAGTATATTAAGTAATTACCTTAAGAGTCTAGGCACAAACCATCCTAAGGCAATGAACTAAATCATCGTTGAACCAATGTTGTTACATAGCATAAGTGATTCATATTAACATAATTTGTCATAGCTAATTAGACTATAGTGGGGGTTTGTAGTGTTTATGATGACATAAAGAGAATTGTAATCATAAATACTACTCCTACACATATATGGAACCCACAATCAAGCATGAGACACTTCATCCAAGTATGTGAACAACATAAGACCAAAGATAACATCTTTATTAAGAGCAAAGTCACAAATACAAATAGGAATATGAGAGCCATATCTTCCCCAATTAGGAATTAGGAAGAGACTCCTTCTACTCCTCTCCTACTTGGACTATGGACTTGAGGCTCTCCTCTCTAAAAACTAAACTCCTATAAATCTATGGAGAATTGTGGATACAATAGAATGAATACTCAAGTGGTATGTGTGTGAAGTGAGGGTAGAGGGTCCTATTTATAGGTGGAGAAGGGTCGGTTCTCGCCACCAAATCTGTGCGAATCAGTCACCATCATCTTCATGAAGCTGGTAGGAGCCAACACGTGGTGATTGACCGAGTTTGGCGCTAGGAACAAGTCGACCAACTAGGAGGGTCAGCCGGCCTGGTATTTGCGCCATTTCGCGTGTGCTTTCTCCAAGTCACTTCCAAGTGGGCCCCATCCCTTGATACGGGTGCTACACTGTTGGATGGCATCGGATACTTCTGTTTTTGAGCCATTTGATCCATGTGGTGCCACATGTCGATGTATGATTGGATGGGATGATATTTTATAGGATTGCTCCCCCTTTTTTACCTCATTTCCTGCAATAATTCTCTACATGCACTATTTCTCCAAGGACAAGTGGAAATAGGTTAAATAGAAAGGTGATGTGTGCAACAAATGGTAATTCCTTCACATAACTGAGTTATATTGATGGGTGAAATTAATATATAACATCCATTAGCAAACTCCCCCAAACTTATTCTTTGCTCATCCCGAGCAATTTAGGTGAGGATTCTACAGGCAAGGTAGGTGATGGGCATGATTCTGGCTCTTCCTTGGCTATAGGAGTATCTTCGATACTCGATGTTGCTTCCTCTAGGAGAGGTTCATTAAAACTTGTAATGAAGGAGGCATTTTTTAGATCTAGAAGTTCCTTTCCTTCTTTCGACGTCTTATGGAGGAAAGACCTTTCAGCCGTAATGTCGAGATATAGGGTAGACTATTTAATAAGTCCAATGAAGAAATGCTGCAATAACAACGAATTAGGGATTAACAAATCTAGATTTGAATTTTGCAAAAGGGAAAACCTACCTCAAGATGCACCTATTTATTCCTTCACATTCTATTGGAAGCCTAGTACTTCCATTCGTAAGGAAACAATTCGGGATGTTGGAAAGCAAACAAGACAAAACTTGTCTCATAATTCTCTCCAATCACCATTTGCTTTCCCAAAACCATGGGTGTACCATTGTTTCACTTTTTCTTTGAGAGAGAAAGGAAACAACTTTCATTTAAGAGTTTCTTGTGTCATGCCTTTAACTAAAGGGCAAGAACGCAATTGTTCAAATTCTCGCAGATGATGGTAAGGGTTCTCACAATTCGTTCCTGAGAAGGATTGTCCCCAGACCATGGCTATAAAGCCAGGGCAGAGTTCATAGCTGGTTGAGAAAATAGGTTTCATCAACGACGGTGGCTCGCAAAACTCGCCCTTTTGGACAGAACATGAAAGAATGGTGGGCTGCTCCATTTTGGTGGTGAAAAGGTAAGAAGCAAAGAATAGAAAAAGATATGAGGGTGAACGAGGTTTGGAGATCAATAGCAAACGTTCCCCAACAACGATGCCAGAAATGCTTGTTTGTATTTCGTACAAAAATAGAATAATCCGCAAGCGCACGAAAATACCGCTATAGCACTTCCCCTTAAAGAGTATTCCCAAGGGTATCGAATCTAAGGAATGTGTGGAGATCTTCTAGCTTGTTCTTCCAAGGACTCACAGTTTGTTTCGTAGGTAAGGATTTGAGAGGAATTCAATGGTTTGAATTTAGGCCACAATAGTCTATGACAACTACTTGCTTGGAGCACGGATTTATCCTTTGCAACAAAAAAATGAATTCTGCCAAGATCCTATGGCATAGCCGAACGTGGAGGATTACTAAGGGTAGATAGGGCTATCAGCACCTACTGTCTACCTCTTTAATATGTGGGTATATTCATTGAGGAACTCTAACCTAAGCACCATGCTTAAGTTCTAATTCACAACTCTAATCATTTTAAATGCAAAGCTACGACTAGAGCCTCTAATATATTAAAGCAGGGAACCCACAAGCAACTATGAAAGAAAACTACTATGGAATAGAAATCAAACTTGTATTTAATTCACAAAAGTTTCTTACTCGATTCCGGCAGAACTTCCGTAGAGGTACAAGTGCAGAAGAGGGACTTGACAAGCCCAAGCCTCCTCCTCCTCCTAGCTCTTCCCCACTCTCTTTCTACTTGGCTGGCCACTTAGGAACCTATAAACCTTATGAGTGGAGTACTATTCTCAAACTTGTGGTGTGTGTGAAGTGAAGGAGTGAGGGGGCTATTTATACACAATTTCAGTCGATTTGGCATCACAATTAGCGCACGAATTAGTGGTTACCACCATCATGGAGCCATAAGAGGGTGCACACGTCGATTGGCCACATTTGGCACCAGGACCAAGTCGGCTGACCCAGGGGGTCGACCGACCTATTCCAGCCCCCCCCCCCCTTAGTTGTGCTTTCTCAGAGTGACAGACAGATGAGTCCAAATCCACTTCCTGCGTGAATCAACGTTGGATCCCATCGGATATGCCTTGTAATGGGTCCATGGATCCATGTGATGCCACGTGTCATCGCCTGATTGGTCGAATGATAACTTTTATAATTGCTCCCTGCATTCTTTGGTATTTTGGGGCTTAATTAATCTGCATGCAAATAGACACTTGTTGATGGCTGTTGTGTCCCAATTTCATCCGTCAATATAACTAAATTATGTGAAGGATAAGTCATTTCTTGCACATATCACCTTTCTACTTAATCTATTTCCACTTGTCCTTGAAATAAAAGTGCATGCAGGTTTTTTTTTGCAGGAAATGAGGTGTAAGAGAGGAAGCAATCCTGAAAGGGTATCATCCTAGCCAATAAAGTGTTGACATGTGGCATCATATGGATCAAACGGCCCACAAAAAGATGGATCCGAGAAGATACAATGGTGTATTACCTATATCAGTCAATACGGCCCATCTGGAAGTGACCTGGAGAAAGCACACGCGAATCAGGGCAAAGACCAATTCGGCCAAACACCCTGTTCAGCCGAATCCTTCCTGACCCTAACTCGGTCAACTTCCACATGTCGACTCTCTGTGGTTCTCTGATAACGATGAAGACTGATTCGCGTGCTTTTGGTGGCAGGAACCGACCCTTGTCTAGCTATAAATAGGACCCCTATGTAAAAGCCCAAATTTCTATAATGCAAAAACTCAGTTAGGACTAAAAATTTTAAATGATAAAAAGAAATAAGAAGGAAATGAGAAAAACAAATTAATTCAAACTCCAAAAGAGGGGATCCAAAAAAAATTCTACTGTTCAAATGAAATTAACATTAAGATTTGAGTTGACCAATGGATTCCAGATATTCCAAATACTCTCTCTACAAAGTTCCAAGATTTTTGAACTTCATTTACTATTTTATTTGAGACGCATATCAAAATTCAAACCATAATTTATTTCAAATTTTGAATTCTGTTAAAACTTATTTGAACATAAGATTTGAACACAGCATCATGATAAGCATGACTTGCTTGATTTATCCACGAATAAATTGAATTTACAAATGAGCTGTACAATGAGGTGGCTGGTGGGACCCACTGGTCAGCTTCTACCCACGTGCAGCCGCAAAACGGAGGCCGCTGCTAGCGCCAGTGCGCGCGCTGCATGCTCCAGCGCGACAGCGTGCAAGCGGCGCCCTCCAGCTGCCTACAAACCATCCCAAGGCTCCTCCTTATCATCTCCCCAGTCCCCAAGTCGATTGCTTCGTCCTTGTTCATCCCTGGCGCAAGAAACCGACGACCACCGCCCTCTCTGTTCTTTGGTTTCGCCGGTGATTGAGCCTGTGTTGCACCGAGGTACAAACATAGAATAGTGGTACAACCTTCCTCTCTATCTTCTCCATCGATTGGTTCATTGTTTCATGCATTGTGTTGGTTGTATTTTGAGGTTTTCTCGCCGCCGACGGGAAGGCCACCGAGAGAGTCCTCTGCTGCTCCGTGGAACCGCAGCTACGGCCATCATCAAGCTTTGATCCTTTAAGGAAAAAGGTTCACAATCACATCTAGTTCCTGCTCGCTAATTTTCAGCTCTTGTCATAGCTTGTAGCTCGGGTTTTCCTCGAAGAACCGACGCATAGCTCTTTTGCATGCCTCAGTTCTTTATCCAAATTCGGTTTGCACGTGCCATCTTTCATCAATTTGCTTAGCAAGTAGATTCTACACATTCTAGTGTACATCCTTGCCAAAAACGCCCAAAAGTTATCGACCACACGAGTGGAAATTAAAGTTTTTGTGGCCGCCGGTTGAAAAGTCGCGGGTCGCCGTCGAACTTGGATATGCGGCCATTTCCACCTCAATAGGAGTTCATTTTGGTCATCCTCATGATCCCAGGATGCTCTATGATCATTTACCGGGTGGTTTTAGCCCTTGCCGAGGCAAATTCGTGTTCGCCGAAACCCTAGCCGCCGCCGCTGCCGATATGTGACGCCCGGTTCCGAAAATGAACCAAGCTAACGCATATGTGTGCCCAGGATGTTCATCACACATACACGAGTGAAATCACAAAAGGATATACAGAAAATTACCACAGCTCAAATTATTAAATAAGTACTCTTATTACACAATTCATTAAATCCTCGAATACAAGCTCTAATGAATATTAATGACAAGTTCAACTAATGCAGCGGAAATAAACTAATTAAACAACTAAGCAAACTAAGCAACTATGCAGCATAAGCGACAGGGTATGTATATGCGCAGCTCCAATCAACACCACAGGCAAAGCTGACGGTAGACACGGCCTAGAACTCCGCATTATCGCCATTAAAATCCCAGTCCTGACCTGCAACTGTTGGGGTGGGGAATTGCAAGAGTGAGTACATGTCGTACTCAGCAAGTGTGGAAAGTATGACATGTGGCTGATTCAAATGACGACAATAATAATGGTAAAGTGCTGAAAAGTACGGTAAAACATTTGAAAAGCAATATATCTTATGTATGTGAAGTAAACCCATCATAATCATAAATGATATCATAATACCAAATCTGAATTCATTACCATCATCAAAAAAAAAATTCCAGATTTCACCATTGCCAATAACCATATTCATTACCAGAGATTAATCCATAACCATCCATAACCATTATCAAACCATGACCATCCCAAATTCCAATTTCCCTCTAATCATGGAAGTTGTCCAGGTGCTCATAACCGGGAGCACGGCTATCATGATAGTTTTAATTAACACTCTGCAGAGTTTGTACCTCTTTACCCACGTGTTCATGATTTCATCACCTTTCGGCGACTAAGAACCTCCCTTATGCCCATGACCCGTCGGTCACATTACACACTTCCGTTGGTGTGTGGCCAAGAGATCACAAAATAGCCTTTACAAAGGGATTACTAGCCTATTTAGACCCCACTGAGGTTTCACCGGTGGCGATGTCTCCCGCAGAGCACATCTTCAACCAAGGGCCCCCTCTTGAGCCATTCGGATCCCAGGGTAGTCCCACCAATCACCAACAAACCCAATCCGACTACCCCTTCCCCGAGCATCCACAATGGTCCAAACAGCACTAGCAAAGCCCTAATTAATCAGCTACGCCGCACCCATAACTTGGCCTCGTGGTGGCACTGTAGTCCTGGCTTATTCTCGCATGAACCGGTCCTTAGATCTAAAGCAAGCAAACCACCGTAACATCCAACCCATCCACATACCAGGCTTGCTTAGATCACCCATTACCATACCATATTTAACTAGTTCATGTTAACCATAATCTCATCCATGCATAAATAAATTGAGTGATATAGTTGTTCCCATCCCAGTTGATTAAGCGAAGCAAAAGGGTAAAAACCCTTCCCGACTCTCTACCATAATTTCCAGGTGACAAGGGTGGTTTAACAAGTCTAGTAAACTTCCTACCATAGGATTCCCATCAATTTGACACAAGCATGCAGTTTTGCAAACAAAACATTTATTTTAAAAACAGGATCAATATGCTTCAAGGACACTTGCCTTGCTCTTGCTGTTGATTAGGGTCAAAGCCTTCAAACTCTTGATGCTGTAGATCCTCCGTGGCACTCTCTAGCGCAAATCCGTCTAATCCACACAATAAACATACAAAACAAGAAACACAATCAAAGAGTGCACAAATATTACTCAACATGACATGACATGCATGATTGATGCAATGCAAGGTAGAACTTGTTACTAGATTGCTTTTAATGATCACTAACTAGTTCTAATAGATTTTAACCAGTTTATACAGGTTTGGATTCGATTAGATCAAATTTTAGAATTAATTCAACACAATTTAACCAGAAAGATCGGACTAGTCCGCTTGGGACCGGACAAGTCCGCACTCTGCGAGATCAGCGGATTAGGGTTTTCTAGATCGACGTGGGTTTGGAGATTAGGGGTTGAATTCACATAAGGAAAAGAGAATAGAGGGTATACCAGGTGTTTAGAACTCCAATGAACCAAGAAACTTGGAGGTAACACTTGGATCTTGATGATCTAGGGTTGGTGATGAACTTGGGGATGAATTGGTGGTGAAGGACGAAACTTGGTGGAGATCTTGATCCTCCTTCGTTTCCTCCTCTTCTTCTTCTCGTTTGGGATCTTCTCCTCCCTCCTTGATGGTGGCTCCCCACGAACTAGGGTTTGGGTGGGTGGAAAAGTGGCAAATAGATGTCAAACCAAGGGGTGGGGTTGTTTATATAGAGGTGGAGGCTAGGGTTAGATGGATCTCGAGTTTTGGGATGAGTAGAGGCCGGTTTAGAGTCCCACATGGGCTCTAAAAGAGTTGGGCACGACGTCCCTAGGCCCACTTGACGTGAAACCCAAGAAACAAGTCGTAAAACAAAAGGTCAATCTCGGAGTCACGAAATATCGGACAAGTCCGGACAGGACCGGACTAGTCCGAAGTCGTCCAGAGAGAAAATCGGACAAGTCTGGCCAAAAATCGGACAAGTCCGATCTTAGTCAGAAAGGAAAACGGACAAGTCCGCTGGAACACCGGACTAGTCCGGAAAAGTCCAGGGACTTAGCAAATTTTCAAGGATTCATGGAATATCGGACTAGTCCGCACAAAATCGGACAAGTCCGAAAGTTTCCAGAGCCAAAATCGGACTAGTCCGCAGCAAAAACGGACAAGTCCGTTTTTAGCCAGAGAGAAATCGGACTAGTCCTCAGTAAAATCGGACTAGTCCGCACTTTCCTGCGTTTTAAGTGCGGTTTTGCTCCAAATCAATTTTAAATGCTCCGAATCGATTTTAAACTCGTTCCTCTTGTTGTGGGCTAATGTTAAACATGTATATGAGTGCATGTAGGGCATGATGCATGAAAATGAGGGTGTTACAAACCTACCCCCCTTAAAATGAATCTCGCCCTCGAGATTCGACGCGGAAGAGAAGAGATGGGGAAATTCCTTCTTGAGATCGTCTTCTAGCTCCCAAGTTGCTTCTTTTTCTGTATGGTGCTTCCATTGGACTTTACACCATCGAATCACCTTGTTCCTTGTGACTCTCTCCTTGGTTTCCAAGATCTTGACCGGTTGCTCAGCATACGTCAAATCTTCCTCTAGTTCCAATTCTTCCATTGGCACTTGTTCTTCCGGTACTCTCAAACACTTCTTGAGCTGGGAAACATGAAACACATCATGTACGTCTGAAAGATGAGCTGGCATCTCCAACTTATATGCTACTTCTCCTCTTTTGTCCAAAATCTTGAATGGTCCAATATAACGAGGTGCGAGCTTACCCCTTATGTTAAACCTCTTATGACCTCTCATTGGTGACACCTTGAGGTAAACAAAATCTCCTATTTCAAAGGCTAATTTCCTTCTCCTATTATCCGCATAGCCTTTTTGCCTTGATTGGGCAGCCCTCAAGTTTCCACGAATTATTTGGACTTGCTTTTCGGCTTCTTGCAACACGTCCGGACCAAATACTTGAGTTTCTCCTGCCTCATTCCAGAATAAAGGTGTCCTACACTTCCTCCCATAAAGCGCTTCATATGGCGACATTTTCAAGCTTGCTTGGTAACTATTGTTGTATGAAAATTCCGCGTAGGGCAAGCTTTTGTCCCAACTTTTCCCATGCTTTAAAGCACAAGCTCTTAACATGTCCTCCAAAATCTGATTGGTCCTCTCGGTTTGTCCATCCGTTTGAGGATGATATGCTGAACTAAAATTCAACCTCGTTCCCAAAGCTTCATGCAATTTTTGCCAAAATCTGGAGGTAAATTGAGAACCTCTATCCGAGACTATCTTCTTAGGGACTCCATGTCGACACACAATATGCTCCATGTATATTTCGGCCAATCGTGCAGCTGTATACTTGGTCTTCACAGGGACAAAATGAGCTGACTTGGTTAAACGATCCACAATTACCCAAATTGAGTCATACCCGGACTGAGTACGGGGTAACCCAACTATGAAGTCCATACCAATTTCTTCCCACTTCCATTCCGGAATCTTCAACGGTTGCAATAATCCGGCTGGCCTTTGATGTTCCGCCTTGACTCGTTGGCACACATCACATAATGCTACATATTCAGCTATGTCCTTTTTCATGCTATCCCACCAATAACAAGTCTTCAAATCCTTGTACATCTTCGTACAACCAGGGTGAATTGAGTATGGCGAGTCATGTGCCTCCTTTAATATTGTCTCCCGAATATGCTTTACATTAGGCACAACGATTCTCTTTCCAAGCCATAAGGTACCATGTTCATCCTCGTCAAATCTGAATTCTCTCCCTTCTTCGATCCTTTCCTTGATTTCCTTGATATCCTCATCCGTGGTTTGTGCTTCTCGAATTTCTTGCTCTAAGGTTGGATTTAACTCCATCATCTCCATCTCATTTACAAACCCGAGGTTCAACCTTTCAAACTCCTTACATAACTTGAACGGTAACTCTCGAACGGTAAGTTGATGACTTACTCCTTTCCTACTCAAAGCATCGGCCACTACGTTGGCTTTTCCCGGATGATAGTTGATCCCCAAATCATAATCTTTGATGAGTTCCAACCATCTTCGTTGCCTCAAGTTCAGATCCGTTTGTGTGAAAATATACTTCAAACTCTTATGATCCGTATAAATTTCACACCTATGTCCAAGAATATAGTGTCTCCAAACCTTCAATGCATGTACCACGGCTGCAAGTTCTAAATCATGCGTGGGGTAATTCTGCTCATGTTTCTTCAATTGTCTTGACGCATAGGCGACCACTTGACCTTCTTGCATCAATACACATCCAAGCCCTTGTCTTGATGCATCGCAATAAATGTCAAAACTCTTGCTTACATCCGGCAATACCAAAACTGGGGCTGTTGTCAACCGCTTCTTCAACTCCTCAAAACTCTCTTGACAAGCTTGAGTCCATTGGAATGCCTTTCCCTTCGTTAGCAACTCCGTCATAGGCTTGGCTATCTTAGAAAAATCCTTGATAAACCGACGGTAATATCCAGCCATCCCAAGAAAACTCCTTATTTCCTTGACGTTTTGCGGTGGTTCCCACTTCAACACGTCTCTCACTTTTCCGGGGTCAACCGATACTCCTCCTCCTGAGATTATATGACCCAAAAATGGCACCTCTTTCAACCAAAACTGGCACTTGTTGAACTTGGCATACAATCGATGCTCCCTCAATTTCTGCAGCGTAAGCCTCAAGTGTTCCTCACGTTCCTTCTTGTCCTTCGAGTAGATCATAATATCATCAATAAACACCACAACGAACTTATCTAAGTACTCCATGAAGACCTTATTCATGAGGTACATAAAGTAGGCAGGTGCATTTGTCAATCCAAAAGACATCACGGTGTACTCATAAGATCCATACCGTGTCCTAAAAGCTGTCTTGGGTATGTCCGATGGTCTAATCTTCATTTGAAAGTATCCCGACCTCAAGTCAATCTTAGAGAAGACACAAGCACCCTTCATCTGATCAAACAAGTCTTCTATGCGTGGCAAGGTGTACTTGTTCTTGATTGTTACCTCGTTGAGAGCTCGGTAATCCACGCACATCCTTTGGGATCCGTCCTTCTTGTCCACAAATAGAACGGGCGCTCCCCAAGGCGAAGAGCTAGGGCGAATAAAACCCTTCTCTAATTGCTCTTGAATTTGTTTCTTGAGCTCCGCTAATTCCATAGGAGGCATCCTATACGGCCTCTTAGCTATAGGTGCAGTTCCAGGTATTAAATCAATAACAAACTCAATGTCTCGATCGGGTGGCATACCTGGCAACTCATCCGGAAACACATCCAAAAATTCACACACCACCGGAATCTCCTCAATTGCGACACCGTCTATATGATTCAATTCCAATTGCTTCGGTGCGGTTTGAGATGCTTCAAATTCTACAGTTATCCCTTCCTCATTGGTCAACTTCACTGTCTTTGTGGCACATTCAATAACCCCATTGTGCTTCCTCAACCAGTCCATACCAAGTATAATATCCAACCCTTGAGAATCTAAAACAATGAGGTTGGCGGAGAAGTCTACCCCCCTTATTCTAAGGCTTACTTTTGGACATACTATATTTGTCCTCATCTCTCCTCCAGGAGACTTAACCAACAGAGTAAACTTCATATGAGAGATAGGCAAACTATACTTGGCAACATACTTCGATGCAATGAATGAATGCGATGCTCCAGAATCAAATAACATAGTCGCGGGGTTGGAGTTGGCGAGAAACATACCAATGACCACATCATCCGCTTGTTCAGCATCCTCCGTAGAGACATGGTTCACGTTGCCACGAGCAAAATTCTGCTGTCCACGGCTTCCTTGTGGCTGTCCTCCATTAGGTCTTGGGTTTTGCCTCGATGCATTGCTTCCTTGACCAAGGCCCAACTTAGGACATTGATGTGCAAAGTGTCCAGCTTCTCCACAAGTATAGCACTTCTTAACTCCACCAGAATTATTGGGACGAGCTTGGTTTTGAACATTGGTTCCAGGGGAATCAGCACGAGGTGCATAAGGCGTCGGAGGCCTAGGTGCTTGCATGACAGGGCGCTGCTGCACAAACTGAGTTGGGCGCGGTGCATATCCAGGGCGCTGAGCAGGAATAGAGGAGCTGTAATTAGGCGCATTGGGTGGCGCAAAGCGAGGGCGCACATTACTTCCTTGTTGTTGTCCTTGATATGGCGCCTTCCTCTTGATTTCTTGCTCCATCTCACGGATCTTGTTCTCAACCACAATTGCCTTGTCCACAAGCTTCTGAAAATTGACATAATCACAGTTGAGCAATTGCACTTGGATCGTATTGTTCAATCCCCTCATGAACAGGTATTGCTTCCGGCTGTCCCGGCTAACATCCTCAGGCGCATATCTTGAGAGTTGAGTGAACTTATTGAGATATTCACTCACGCTTGATTTTCCTTGTCTCAAGTTCTCAAATTCTTGCCTCTTCAAGAGCATAACACCTTCCGGCACATAATGAGAACGGAAACTCTCCTTGAATTCCGCCCAGGTAATTCTCTCTTGGTTCTCATGAGCACTGCAATAAGAATCCCACCAATCTGCAGCTGCTCCAACGAGTTGATGAGAAGCAAATAGCACCTTCTCCCGGTCACTGCATTGGACAATGGCTAGCTTCTTCTCCACGGACTTGAGCCAATCATCAGCGTCCATAGGGTCAGCAGCTTGAGCAAAGGTTGGCGGCCTAGTCCTCATAAACTCTCCCAATCGGTTATGAGGAGGTGGGGGTGGCGGTGGAGGCATGTGGGGCTGATTGTTGATATTGCCAGCCTGCAGCTGTCCCATAGTCTGTATCATGGTCTGCATGAGCTGGTTTTGCATGGCCAATAGCTGCTCGATGTTGATAGCTCCCTGAGCCGGTCCTTGTCCATTGTCGTTTTGAGGCACTCCATTGTTCTCCTCTTCATCATTGCCATCCCTCTGGTTGCGAGTCCTCACCATCTGAAGAAAAGCAGTAGGTAAGAATTAGAAAACGCCCCAACTATATGCATCAAGGGATATGAAACTAAACAACTGGCTACACTAGCCTAGGTGGACATGGCAATGCTAAAGCATCCCAAAATCCTCTATTAAGCACACAAGCAAGCAATATATATAGCAAACAGCACTCCAAGCAAAAATACATCGATTCCTGAGTGCTCCTATGTGCTCTAAAGTGTCCATTCTATCTAGGCTGCATCCTACGGTCAACCTCGCTCTGATACCAATCTGTGACGCCCGGTTCCGAAAATGAACCAAGCTAACGCATATGTGTGCCCAGGATGTTCATCACACATACACGAGTGAAATCACAAAAGGATATACAGAAAATTACCACAGCTCAAATTATTAAATAAGTACTCTTATTACACAATTCATTAAATCCTCGAATACAAGCTCTAATGAATATTAATGACAAGTTCAACTAATGCAGCGGAAATAAACTAATTAAACAACTAAGCAAACTAAGCAACTATGCAGCATAAGCGACAGGGTATGTATATGCGCAGCTCCAATCAACACCACAGGCAAAGCTGACGGTAGACACGGCCTAGAACTCCGCATTATCGCCATTAAAATCCCAGTCCTGACCTGCAACTGTTGGGGTGGGGAATTGCAAGAGTGAGTACATGTCGTACTCAGCAAGTGTGGAAAGTATGACATGTGGCTGATTCAAATGACGACAATAATAATGGTAAAGTGCTGAAAAGTACGGTAAAACATTTGAAAAGCAATATATCTTATGTATGTGAAGTAAACCCATCATAATCATAAATGATATCATAATACCAAATCTGAATTCATTACCATCATCAAAAAAAAAATTCCAGATTTCACCATTGCCAATAACCATATTCATTACCAGAGATTAATCCATAACCATCCATAACCATTATCAAACCATGACCATCCCAAATTCCAATTTCCCTCTAATCATGGAAGTTGTCCAGGTGCTCATAACCGGGAGCACGGCTATCATGATAGTTTTAATTAACACTCTGCAGAGTTTGTACCTCTTTACCCACGTGTTCATGATTTCATCACCTTTCGGCGACTAAGAACCTCCCTTATGCCCATGACCCGTCGGTCACATTACACACTTCCGTTGGTGTGTGGCCAAGAGATCACAAAATAGCCTTTACAAAGGGATTACTAGCCTATTTAGACCCCAGTGAGGTTTCACCGGTGGCGATGTCTCCCGCAGAGCACATCTTCAACCAAGGGCCCCCTCTTGAGCCATTCGGATCCCAGGGTAGTCCCACCAATCACCAACAAACCCAATCCGACTACCCCTTCCCCGAGCATCCACAATGGTCCAAACAGCACTAGCAAAGCCCTAATTAATCAGCTACGCCGCACCCATAACTTGGCCTCGTGGTGGCACTGTAGTCCTGGCTTATTCTCGCATGAACCGGTCCTTAGATCTAAAGCAAGCAAACCACCGTAACATCCAACCCATCCACATACCAGGCTTGCTTAGATCACCCATTACCATACCATATTTAACTAGTTCATGTTAACCATAATCTCATCCATGCATAAATAAATTGAGTGATATAGTTGTTCCCATCCCAGTTGATTAAGCGAAGCAAAAGGGTAAAAACCCTTCCCGACTCTCTACCATAATTTCCAGGTGACAAGGGTGGTTTAACAAGTCTAGTAAACTTCCTACCATAGGATTCCCATCAATTTGACACAAGCATGCAGTTTTGCAAACAAAACATTTATTTTAAAAACAGGATCAATATGCTTCAAGGACACTTGCCTTGCTCTTGCTGTTGATTAGGGTCAAAGCCTTCAAACTCTTGATGCTGTAGATCCTCCGTGGCACTCTCTAGCGCAAATCCGTCTAATCCACACAATAAACATACAAAACAAGAAACACAATCAAAGAGTGCACAAATATTACTCAACATGACATGACATGCATGATTGATGCAATGCAAGGTAGAACTTGTTACTAGATTGCTTTTAATGATCACTAACTAGTTCTAATAGATTTTAACCAGTTTATACAGGTTTGGATTCGATTAGATCAAATTTTAGAATTAATTCAACACAATTTAACCAGAAAGATCGGACTAGTCCGCTTGGGACCGGACAAGTCCGCACTCTGCGAGATCAGCGGATTAGGGTTTTCTAGATCGACGTGGGTTTGGAGATTAGGGGTTGAATTCACATAAGGAAAAGAGAATAGAGGGTATACCAGGTGTTTAGAACTCCAATGAACCAAGAAACTTGGGGGTAACACTTGGATCTTGATGATCTAGGGTTGGTGATGAACTTGGGGATGAATTGGTGGTGAAGGACGAAACTTGGTGGAGATCTTGATCCTCCTTCGTTTCCTCCTCTTCTTCTTCTCGTTTGGGATCTTCTCCTCCCTCCTTGATGGTGGCTCCCCACGAACTAGGGTTTGGGTGGGTGGAAAAGTGGCAAATAGATGTCAAACCAAGGGGTGGGGTTGTTTATATAGAGGTGGAGGCTAGGGTTAGATGGATCTCGAGTTTTGGGATGAGTAGAGGCCGGTTTAGAGTCCCACATGGGCTCTAAAAGAGTTGGGCACGACGTCCCTAGGCCCACTTGACGTGAAACCCAAGAAACAAGTCGTAAAACAAAAGGTCAATCTCGGAGTCACGAAATATCGGACAAGTCCGGACAGGACCGGACTAGTCCGAAGTCGTCCAGAGAGAAAATCGGACAAGTCTGGCCAAAAATCGGACAAGTCCGATCTTAGTCAGAAAGGAAAACGGACAAGTCCGCTGGAACACCGGACTAGTCCGGAAAAGTCCAGGGACTTAGCAAATTTTCAAGGATTCATGGAATATCGGACTAGTCCGCACAAAATCGGACAAGTCCGAAAGTTTCCAGAGCCAAAATCGGACTAGTCCGCAGCAAAAACGGACAAGTCCGTTTTTAGCCAGAGAGAAATCGGACTAGTCCTCAGTAAAATCGGACTAGTCCGCACTTTCCTGCGTTTTAAGTGCGGTTTTGCTCCAAATCAATTTTAAATGCTCCGAATCGATTTTAAACTCGTTCCTCTTGTTGTGGGCTAATGTTAAACATGTATATGAGTGCATGTAGGGCATGATGCATGAAAATGAGGGTGTTACACGATACGCCGCCGTTTCCGGCCGTCGGCAAGCTTCACCAACCCCACCATCGTGTTCAGCGCATGATTTTAAGATTAGGTGGACAAAACTGGGCATTGCGGTGGCCGGTAACTTGGTTCCGGCGAGGCTCGCTGGAGCACGCCGCCGCGCGCCGCGTCCGAGCGCTGCCAGCCTGAGGTGGAAGACGACCCCTGTGGGGCCCGTTCGTCAGTGAAAGGAAGGCGCACCCCGGCTCTGGTGCGGTCCGTGGATCGGCTGTGGCTACACCATTTTCTCTGTGTCCCCCGTGTGGCTTGAATGCCACTGGTCCATTTTAAAACCGTGGTGCCCACTGTTTATTAAAATTTTCCCATTGGAATTTAATTCCAGATTTTGCTCCAACTTAGAAAATCTATAACTCTCGGTAGACTGCTCCAAAATCTTGAAACAAATTTTGTTTGAAAGTTTAAGCTCTATTTTTTATATTACAAATTAGGTTCGATGAAAATCGTTCTTCAATTCTGGAGAATGCAATCTTTCCAAATACAAATAGAATTTTTACAGCTAAAATCTCCACTGGAAAAATCCCCAAAATTCACATAAAATACGCTGTCCTATTCTTGGTTACCAGAAAAAGTTTGGGAGCCATTGAGCCTGTATAACTTAACCAAATTTCAAATTCCTACCTGCTGTTCATTTATGAAACAGAACTGTAACCATAAATAGATTCAAACTTCTAAATTAAATTTCTCCTAGTAGCCTTGCTCTAAAAATCTCAAGTAAAATTCTGTATAACCCTTATGCTCTGAAAATTCAATTTGTACAAGTTTTTTGGTATAATAACCTGTATAATTTTCTGTATAATTCAATTGCCTTTTTCAATCATTGAATTATTACAGATGTTCAGTTTCCTTGTTATGTCCCAAATTTGACCTAAACATTATTTTAGACGTTTACCAACTCCAGTAAAAGTTTTAGATTTAATGGACATAATCTTCTAATCCAAATTCAGTTCCAAACCTAGATAATAACTGAAAGTCTAATTTCAATTATAAAATAACTCCAGGAATTCTTAGCAACTTTGAAATTTAATATCTCACTAATATATACTTCAAAAATTATGAAACCAATTTTCCTAAAACCAGGACAACATCCTCTATCATGATCATCAACTGGTGGCTATGTTAAAGCTACAGTTTCTCCTCTAAAATTCTGGGAATGTTATTGCTTGCCATAATTTTAGAGACAACAAACTTCCTTGATCATCTCCTATTCTTTGCAAGAGTCTCCATTATAGTTCCTAGTATCTGCCATAAAAGTTCCAAAGCCAATTAAGATCATTTCCTCACTATAACCGTAGTTAGAAGCCTATGAACTATATATGCATTATAATTTTACTAGCATTCATATATGTTCTCTTGGAGGAAAAGGCCAGGGTGTCCACTTGAAGTCCTTTGCAGAGTCTCCAGAGGAGGACCACTAACAATTGACATTTAATCGAGTAACAAACTAAGTCAAGCCCTGGTTTGCATTTAAGAGCTTTTCAAAGTTTTTCAGTTTTATTCACTTATGTCTTCAGTTGATATTGTGCATTACGTATAAGGTGTTTGATACTCCACTTGCATATCCACAAATCGTATGGGAAGGTTGGAAAGGTTTACAGCTGGACGTGTAGAACTGCCAATGCTAATATTGTAGATATACCGATAGAAGTCAAGTAGTTGGAATCTACTCGCGAGATTGGAATAACAGTTCATATAAGGGTGAAAGATGAAATAATGGTTTATGAGATGAATACGAGACCGGGCAAGGGGATAGGAGTCGACGAGATGGAGTCTCAGGTGCATAGCCCTGCGTGTGTTGCTTGAGGACCGTGCCATATGCAACACCATTGGGCAAGCTTGAACTATATCGGTTGCATAATGGGATATGGGCCCAATAAACTGATGTAACTCCAGACTGTAGTGTGGAGACTCCTCTGTTGTCCTTGAATGGAGATGCGAAGGCACAAAGGTGTAAATCTTCTAGCGGGCAACATCGACGTGTCCGTGTAGGGGACCTTTTGCTCGGGATGAAGACGTTTGTCGGCATTGGGGTCTTGGGTGAAAGGTGGCCACGTATGATGCGGGGAGGAGAGCCCATATGTGTCTCCCACACAGGTGTGCGTGTCATGTAGCCGGGTGTGTCCTGATTGCAATCACCGTCCCTTGCGGTAATAGAGTACCAATTGTTCACTTTGTCGTGACATAGTAAATACTGAAAAAGCCAGAAGAATATGATGTATTGAATTATAACTGTTTTGCAACCTTGTGTGGCTTAGAGATATCAAATTAAAAGTTTATAGTTTCCAAATACTTAACCTGTAATAGCATTATGTGCTCTGGGCATGTCATATCATCGGCAAAGTGTTTGTAGTTTGATTGTGGAGTCTATGATGTGCCGTGCCTGAAGAATGTCATTTGCTACTTTAAACATGATTATAAGGATCCACTTGTAGGTGAGTCTATTTATGCAATTCCTTACCTATGTTTAGTCTTTACCTTGCATATGTCTAGTGAGACGGGTCAGTCTTGCTGAGCCTTTTGCTCATGTTTGCAGTTAACAAGTTTTTGCAGTTATACCGTTGATTAAGGGCCTAACGACGATGCCTTACCCCCCTTTAGGGTTCACGGCTGAGTGGAAGCCCTGCACGCCGCTGATATCTCTGAGTGCTGCTAGTGTAAAGCGTCCGAGGGCGTGGACAGCTTTACTCATGCATAGCTAGTGCTGGGAGCGTAGTATGATGTATATACTTCTTTCCTATGTTATATATTGTAAAACTTCCGCTGTGTTTATAAATAAAAGACTTGTGTTGTGTTTTATTCTCGTTCTTTTCATGTATGTTGTTGGGTGTCGCATTGCATGACACTACCCGATGAGATTCTTGGATGTCAGGACCCCGATCCTCACAGACATGATATCAGAGTATCATTGGGAATAGTGTGCCTGGAAAGAGCATATTTTCAAAAACTTGGGAGGATATGAGTGAGGAAATTATTATATGCCCACTAAAGAATATTACTAGTATAAGATAAAGGTGGCAATACTAACCTACTTGTTATTATACTCTATAACGACGCCTTGACATCAGGTAAGAGGTAAGGTACGCCACCGCGAGCGGATCAATCTCGGTAAGCTCTTCAATACGAGATGTGGTATGTCATTGTTTCTGTGGCTTGGCACGGAACGTCAATATGAGTATCTGAAACCCTCTATGTTTCTGAGAACATATGACACGCGGTACCCCAACGTGCTTCAAAATTAGTGGGAGCCCCCGTCGGGTGGTGTATAACCCGATAGTATGCGTCTCTAGAACTATTCATGTTCTATGGGAGCATGCGAAACACGTATGCCCGAGCGTGTATAAGCCGGTTCGTGTGGGAGTCGTTGCTGTACAGACGTAGTACAACCATGTACCTCGAGACATGACTTGCTCGAGGGTGACTCACACTAGAGTCGTATGCATTTACTTTCATATATATTATTGTGACTTTTTATCGTGTTTCCCCGTGCCGCCCTTGAGGTGTGAAGGAGTGAAAGGGATTGTTTGTATTTTGCAGCTACACTAACTACGGTAGCGACTTGTGTAGAACACATTTGCGAGTGAACGATACTAGGGTCACCTATAGACATATCCGGATATACCGGTTAGATTTTCCCTTGGTGAGGCATGTAGTACCGTCGTATCACATTTGATACATTGACCACCCCCCCACGACAGAATGGATGCATTGTGTTTTAAAGTCCGACTACCAGTTGCTGGTAGGTTTTGGACATTGCGAAGTGAAATTTCAATCATAACTAGAGAAGAATCAAGGTTCCTTATTTCTGACAGAAGTTTGCCCAACTTCGCCAGGTTGAAACCTGGATTAGTTTACAGAAAACATAGGATTAGGCTATATGGGTGGAAAGATCAAGTCCACTACAAATTTTATTTTGGTCTTTAGGACTGAAAATGATCCTACCTTGGTGCAAACTGAAGTCCACAAAAACTACTACAAATGTCTTACCTAACTACACAGTCTCTGTATTTTCACCATAACTTCTGGTGGAAAAATCTTCTGCCCTATTGCAATATCTGGATAGGGTAGAAGCATCACTACAACTTTGTAAATTGAAGTATTTCTAATTCGACACTGAACTAATACAAATTCCAGGTTGAAACTGGTACACTGCAGAGCTGCTGGCAGAAAACCAGTCAGCTCATCTGTCAACTTTAGACAGTCATATCTCCTAATCTTAAAACATGACATAGTCATATATATACATTTCTGGAAATACTAGGAGGTCCTCTATAAATTTTCTATTCAACTCCTGGACTGAATCTTTCATTAGAAGAGGCTAATTCTATTTGTCGCAAATGCTGTTCTGGCAGTCCAGAACCAGAAAACATTTGTGCATAGTTGGAATTTGCGCGCTTTGACCTGTATAACAACTTCGTAAAGCTGAACCAACTTATTTAAGGAATTTTAACATGATTTGGTACCATGTTTATTTTTTCATTACCTCAAGATATTGTTTTGATATACCTGTATAAACTGTGGACAAAAACCCTCGTATACAGGGGAGGTTCTGTCAAAAATTCCAGGAAATTTTAGTCAAACTCAAACCTGTATAACTTTTAATCCAGAGCTCACCTGGAGGTGTTAAAGTATAATATAGAATGGTTATGAAGTTCTATAAAACTTTTGTATTCAACTAAAATCCTATTGCTGCCATTTACTGGAAGCAAATTTCGAGTTTATACGGGATGGTCAGCTGGAACAGAACTGAAGTTCATATTCCAGATTTGAACTGTCTTGTAACCATTAATCAAACTTCTATATCTTCCATTCCAGAATTGCTATGGGGACAAATGAATACATTATGGAAAAAAATTGAGTCTACTACAAATTTGTAGTTGAACTCTAGACCAAATTTTGCATTTAACTGTGAGATATAATTACATTTCTACAGACTGGTCTGATGGACCAGAAACTGGACAGCGTACCATTGTGCGATGTTATCGACTCAAATCATTTTAGTTTCACCTTCTTGGGTCACTCATGATGTTTAGAGATGATTACTCGGCTTGATAGTTTAACATAAAGTTGAAACACCATGTTAAGTAATTGGTGAGCAGTATCACTTATTTGAGTCTAGTTCAATGTCCTAATCTTTATTTACACCTAGCCTACTGCATTGTTAAGTGATGTATATTACGGTCTTTATCATGATTCCAGTTGATATTGCAACTTTGGATCTTAACCGTAATGCTCACTCTTGCAGCACGGATCACACTCATTTTGAGGGTGAACCGGGTATTTTTGCTCATGGTGGAGATGACTCAACTCTACCACAAGTGCCATCATCAACCGGATTGGCAGAAGTCTTAGCAAGGTAGGCCGAGTCTCTGCATACGTTGGAACAGCAGAGTGTACAACCTGAGGCTCGACCACTTGATCAACCTCAAGTCACATATCTGGATTTCCTGGCGACTCAACCACCGGTTTTCACAGAAGCCTTGGAACCATTGGAGTCGGGTCATTGGCTCCGGGTGATTGAAGCCATGTTTGAGTTACTACAGTGTGAAGAATATCAGAAGGCTTTATTTGCCGCTCAACAACTTCACGGATCTGCAGGAGCTTGGTGGTTTGAATATCTCACCACTCTCCCCGACGGTCATCGTGTGACCTGGCCGGAGTTTCGTGATTCTTTCCGTGCACGTCACATATCTTATGGGATGATTAAAACCATGTTGGAGGAATTTGTAGAGTTGAAGCAAGGATAAATGAGTGCTTATGAATACTCCAAGGCCTTCAATCGTTTGGCTCAATATGCGCCTGAGTATGTGAATACCGAGGCTTGATGTGTGGTTGCTACTTTCGAGGGATGAACGTCAACCTTCGAGCTCAACTGGTGTTATTCAATAACGGCAACTACAATGACTTGGTTGATGCTGCTATTGTTCAAGAGGATGCAACTCTTCACTATCAGTCAGAGAAGAGGAAGAGGAAGACATCACAGGAGGTTATTAGTGATGTTCCTCAGGAGGATCGGGCGGTGTATTGCTTACAGCCCGGTCGAGAGCTATGGTCGAGTGAGCAACCACAACAGATTCAGTATCACTCCTATCCAGTGGAGACTTTATCTGCACCTCAGCAAAGCGTGCAAGTATGTCCTGGTCCACCACCATAGCAATATAATTTCACTCTTGCAGCCCCATCTCTGCAAGATGTGAAGGTTGTCAGTCCACCCCAACTCAGTGGAAAGCACATAATGCATTTAGCACGGGAATGTCGCAAGACGGAACATGACTGTGTCCAATTGTCCTTTTCCGAAAATTCTGATCAGCACCATAAACCTAAAAAGAAAGCTTCATCGAAGTCTGCTAGTGTTAATTATGCTGGGATTGAGGACATTCCAGAAGGAGAACCTGTTTTAGCAGGCATGTTTACTTTACATGATCAACCAGTAGTCGTCCTTTTTGACTCTGGAGCTACTCAAAACTTTGTGAGCAAGTCTTTTGTGCTGAAACATCAAGTGCCAATTGTGACTGTCTCACATCCTTTCCATATCAGTTCACCTGGAGGCAATATTTCAGCTAATGAGGTTGTTTCTCGAGCACCTCTGTGCATAAGTGGAAGTATCTATCCGGTGAACCTCATCATCATAGAAGGTCAGCAAATTGACCTCATCTTTGGGATGTCATGGTTGACACATCATGGAGCTATCTTTGATATCAGCACGCGGACTGTCCAACTGAATTCTCAAGTCCATGGTTGCAACACTTTGAATCTTTTGAATACTACACCAAGAGTCTCAGCGGTGCATCACACAAGTGCCAAGAAGGTCGAGGATATCCCAGTGGTGTGTGAATATCCAGACGTGTTTCTTGACGATCTTCCGGGTATGCCACCAGAACGTGACATAGAGTTCAAAATTGAACTGGCGCCAGGGACCATGCCAATCTCGAGGAAGACATATAGGATGGCATCGAATGAACTTGCGGAATTGAAGGAGCAGCTGAATGACTTATTGAGCAAGGGTTCTATTTGCCCAAGTTCATCCCCTTGGGGCTGTTCCGCGTTGTTTGTTAAGAAGAAGGATAAGACCTTGAGGTTGGGTGTGGACTATCGTCCACTTAATGCTGTCACCGTCAAGAACAAGTATCCACTACCACGCATTGATATCTTATTCGATCAACTAGTGGGTGCTAAGGTATACTCAAAGATGGACCTTCGTTCAGGTTATCATCAGATTAAGATTTGACCTGAGGACATTCCAAGAATCGCATTCTCGACGAGGTATGGGTTGTATGAGTATCTCGTCATGTCCTTTGGGTTGACTAATGCACCGGCTCACTTCATGTATCTCATGAATTCGGTGTTTATGTTGGAGTTGGACAAGTTTGTCGTGGTATTCATTGACGACATCTTGGTGTATTCTAAATCTAAAGAAGAACACGTTAAACACTTGCATATTGTGCTGCAACAGTTAAGGGATCACAAACTGTATGCAATGTTTAGCAAGTGTGGGTTTTGGATCAGCCAAGTGGCATTTCTAGGGAACATCATCTCAGCTGATGGTATTGCAGTTGATCCAAGCAAAATTGTACAAGTCCTGAAGTGGAAATCTCCCAAGTCCATACATGAAGTTCGCAGTTTCCTTCGCTGATCTGGTTATTATCAGAGGTTCATTCCGAGTTTCTCAAAGATAGCCAAACTAAAGACGGAACTACTGAAGAAGGGAACAAAGTATTTATGGACTAAAGAATGTGAAGAAGCATTTCAAGCCTTGTTCAAACACCTCACAACAGCACAGTTGTTGGCTCAACTGGACACAATCAAACCATTTGATGTCTATTGTGATGCATCTGGCATTGGTCTTGGTTGTGTGCTCATGCAAGATAGAAGAGTGATCGCGTATGGATCTTGGCAGCTTCGGAATCATGAACAACATTATCTGACTCATGATCTTGAGCTTGCTGCCGTGCTGCTCGCATTGAAGATGTGGAGGCACTATCTATTAGGAAATCTAGTGCATCTCTACAATGATCATAAGAGTTTGAAGTACATCTTCACCCAGAAATACATGAATATGCGACAACGAAGATGGTTAGATTTGATCGAAGATTATGAGATTGAGATTCACTACCATCCTGGCAAGGCGAATGCGGTTGCAGATGCACTGAGCAGCAAGTCCCATGTAAATCATTTATCCATCACTTCAATGGAAGAAGACGAGCCGAGTTTATAATCGGTTCCATATGGAGCAATCTACAATCTGTCTCTCATTCCTACCATCAGGGAAGATATTGTAGAGGCTCAGAAGGAAGACAAGGGCATGTCGCACATTTGATGAAGAATGAAGAAGGGGGAGATGGAATGCTTTCGATGTGATGAGCATGGTACTATTTGGTTTAAAGATCGTATAGTCGTACCCCATGACATGGAACTTCGAAGGAAGATCTTGGATGAAGCTCACTTATCCAAGTACTCTATTCATCCGAGTAGCAACAAGATGTACCAAGATCTGAAGAAGAAATTATGGTGGTCCCGGATGAAGCGAGAGATAGCGAGGTATGTATCCAAATGTGATACATGTCGGCGAGTGAAAGCCGACCATTTGAGGATAGTCGAACGGCAACAACCTTTAAGCATACCGGTTTGGAAATGGGAGGACATCAGCATGGACTTCATCGTTGGATTGCCTCTCACATTCCCTAAGCATGATTCCATTTGGGTGATAGTTGATCGATTGACCAAGTCAGCTCATTTTATACCCGTCAATATCAACTACTGTCAGTACCCTAAAAACCGTACACCCCCTAAGGTTACAAAGATCTCGAGGGAAGGCCATCTACTTGGATTGAAGACCCTCAGAGGCCCACTTGTCAGACATGACTGGACCTGCTTCTCCAACATGGTTAATCCCTAGGTTGCCACGTGTACTGCCAAACCGGAGCTACCGCCCGCAAGGGGGAAGCTCCGGACCAAGTACCGAAATAACACCTCCGGACTTAACCCCTGACCGAGAGAAGCTCCGGACCTGACACGTGTCAGATAGCTCCGGAGCTACCTGCTTCCCACAGCAAGCTCCGGAGCTGCCACGTGTCCAAACGTCGGAGCTTGCAGTCTCTAGCCTCCGGAAGACCTTGTAACGGCTCCAGATCTTCGAAGGAGAGCCAAGGACTTCAAGACCCGATTAAATGTCATTAATGCCATATTAATGACACTTAAACAGACGATCTTAACACCTGTAACGGCGCTGTCGGAGCCCGTTACAGGATTATTAACAACAATTAATCGTGTATCAATACTAGTAACCGCCGGGGCCACATGTCGGGCCAGGCTTGTAACGGCCTGTCCTTGTACTATAAAAGGACAGGCCGACGATACATTCAGGGGGGACAGGCGTTTATAGACGTAGACAAGCAATCATACGTGACAAACTAATACAACACCAACACACCCGTGGAGTAGGGTATTACGCTCAGGCGGCCCGAACCACGTAAATCCTAGTGTCTCCTGTGTTAAATCGCAATTCACCTTCTTGAGTCTCCGCGCGCCCACACCAAACCACAAAACTCCTTCAACACTTTAGCAGTGTCAGGAGATCTGCCGACTCCAACAGTCGACAGTTGGCGCGCTAGGTAGGGGCGCCTGAGATTTTCGAGAATGGTGAACTCCGCGGCTGAATCATCCAACGGCCAACCTGCTGCTCAGGCTGTTGGGGGAAATCCCTCCAACAGGCAGCCACCAGCAGGAGCCTCAGCACCAGCAGGAGCCACACTCCCACCACCACCATCTTCTCCGGCAAATCGTGCTGGGCAACGTGAAGGTGCGGCGGCGTCACTTACTGCGTCGGCAAGTCATGACAACCCGGAACACGCGCTCCATGCAGCGTGTGCTCTTCTCCAACGACCACCACCTCCGGACGCATCTCGGGATGCAATGGATCAGTGGAGGGCCGATGTGGAGCATTTGGTCGCAGCAGCGGCCGAACGCCTCAACAACCAGGGTCCTCCTCCTTCAGGACGAGCCCCGTCGCAGCGGCGGACTTTGTCTGGAAGACTTGGTCCGCACGTCTCCAACAACAGGAGACGATCTGCGTCACAGCAGGTGACGTCTTTGCCCTCAGGGGCACGACGCACCCATACGGTATCCAGGCTTTCGACTCATGACCTCCGGGCGGAGCTTGATCGCCGATACCGCCAACAGGATGGCCGTGTCCATATCGAGCGTGCTCGTGAAAGACGGGAAGCTCAGGACCTTTCTACTCTGGAAGGAGTAGGAGGAGGCTGTTTAGCCCTAGCCATGCACCTGCGCATGGTTAGATGGCCACAAAAGTTCCGGCCACACCTACCGGAAAAATTCGACGGGACTGTCAACCCCGCCGAATTCCTTCAGATATACTCCACTGCAATCTTGGCAGCTGGAGGAAATGAGGCTGTAATGGCCAATTACTTTCCAGTGGCCTTAACCGGGACCTCCAGGTCCTGGTTTATGAGCCTTCCACCCAACTCTATCAACAGTTGGGAGGAGCTGTGCCGTCAGTTCACTGCCAACTTCGGGAGTTCATACACCCGACCAGGCACTGAACTGGACCTTTTTGCGGTCGTGCAAAAAGGGGGAGAATCTTTGCGGTCCTTCATCCAGAGGTTCTCTCAGGTACGCAACACAATCCCTTCTATCTCAAGCGCTTCTGTCATTGTGGCATTCAGACAGGGCGTACGGGACAAGAAGATGTTGGAGAAGCTGGCAATCAAAGAGATCACCAGCGTCACGGAACTCTTCAGCCTGGCAGACAAATGTGCCAGAGCTGCGGAGGGCCTTGAAATGCACTCCAAACCAGCCTCGGAGGATCACAAGAAATCCTCTAAAGAAGAAGCCGCTACCTCCGGGGGTGGCAAGAAGAAAAAGAAGACCAACGGCAAGAAGAAGCCGTCGGCCGGCACATCCAACGTTGCAGCTGCTGCAACTCCTGGTGGCCGAGGGCCACGCCCCGAGAAGCGACCTCGACCATCTTCTGAAGACGGTGGCAAACCCAAAGTGTGGTGTCCCATTCACAAAACGGGCAGCCACAGTTCGGAAGACTGCCGAGAGGTCCAAAACCTTGCCGAGCGCTACAGCAAGCGCCGGGAAGGGTCCCCTTTCCGACAGAGGGAAGGAAAACAGAAGGTCGACGAAGCTCCGGCTGAAGACGAGTTAGGTTTTCAAGATCCCAAAAAGGTCCTGAAGGCCGTCTACACCTCCGTCGACGATGACTCTGACGTCTCTGACAACGAGCGTCGGAAAACCATGAACACCATTTTTGGTGGATCATGGGACATCACCTCCTGTCGCGTCATCAAGACTATGCGGCGGGATATGGCCGCTGTAGCTCCTACAGCTAGACCGGAGCCACATCGAAAGTGGATGGACACATCCATCACTTTTGATGCTTCGGACTGTCCTCGAAGCATGGTCGGAGCTGGATAGTTACCTTTGATGGTATCTCCCACCATCAACAACATCCAGCTCCATCATGTTATGGTGGACGGAGGTTCGGGGCTGAACCTCATAAGCTTTGAAGCTTTTACCAAGCTCCAGCTCCGACCTTCGGATCTCCAGCCCTCTCGACCTTTCTCCGAAGTAGGTCCGGGGGCCATTACCCCACTCGGAGCTATAACTCTCCCCGTTACCTTCGGGACACGGGAGAAGTATCGCACCGAGAAGTTGGTCTTCGACGTCGCTCAGATCAACTTACCATTCAACGCCATCTTGGGTAGACCTGCCCTATACAAATTTATGGCAGCTGCTCATTATGGATACCTCGTGTTGAAGATGCCAACACCAGTAGGTGTTCTCCGGATCCGCGGAGATCGCACCGCTGGAGTAACTGCTCTGGAGGAGCTCCATGCACTCACCACAGCGCAAGAGGAGGACTCCAGACAGGAACAAGCTCCGAAACCCCCGAGCATTCGTCAACGAGGCTCAACCTCTGCACCCCGTGTGCAGCCAAGCGGCGACACTGACATTCCCGTCAAAGTCGTCCAAATTGGTTCTGATGCCGCTCAAACCACCCGTATTTCGGGAGGGTTGAACGACAAATAGGAACTCGCGCTCATCACTTTCCTCTGGGCTAATATTGACGTGTTTGCCTGGCAACCATCACAAATGCCTGGGATCCCCAGGGAAGTGATTGAGCACAATATGAAGATTTACCCCGATGCTCGGCCTATGCATCAGAAGCCTCGGAAGCAATCCGTAGAGCGGCAGAACTTCATCCGATAAGAAGTGAAGAAGTTGCTCGAAGCTGGATTCATCCGAGAAGTCTTCCATCCAAAATGGCTGGCGAACCCAGACGTTGTGCCCAAGGCCGACGGGAAGCTTCGGATGTGCATCGACTACACCACACTGAATAAGGCATGTCCAAAAGATCCATTCCCACTACCTAGAATAGATCAGATTGTGGATTCCACCTCCGGGTGTGAGTTACTGTGTTTCCTTGACGCATATTCTAGGTATCATCAAATCAGGATGTCTAGGGAGGATGAAGAGCATACTTCATTCATCACAGTAGATGGATTGTATTGTTACACAGCCATGTCATTTGGTCTCAAGAATGCAGCTTCAACTTTTGTACGACCTATGTACAAAACTTTTGAAGAACTCATCAGAGACATAGTGGAAGTGTACGTCGATGACATCGTGGTCAAGGTCAAGAATAAGGAGTTCCTCTTGGACACCTTGCAGGCTGTCTTTGACAAGCTGAGGGCCACCCGCACGAAGCTAAACCCAGACAAGTGTGTCTTCGGGGTTAGCCCCGGAAAACTTCTTGGTTTCCTGGTAAGTCACCGGGGCATAGAGGCTAATCCGGCGAAGATAAAAGCCATTGAAGACATGCAGCCACCAACCCGCATCAAAGACGTCCAAAAGTTAACTGGGTGTCTAGCGGCCCTCAGCCGGTTCATATCAAGACTAGCGGAACGGGCACTTCCCTTCTTCAAGTTGTTGAGGAAGTCCGGACCATTCCAATGATTCGAAGAAGCAGAGAAGGCATTCCAGGAGCTGAAACAGTTCCTCACCACCCTACCAATTCTGGTAGCTCCGAACCCTGGTGAGCCTTTGTTGCTTTACATTTCAGCTACTGACGAAGTTGTCAGTATGGTTCTGGTTGCGGAGAGACTGGAACTACCACATACTCAGGAATCCAGACCCCTTCAGGAGGGTCCGGAGGTTCCTAAAAGTGAGTCTGGGTCCCAGCTCCCAGACTCAAATCCACAAGAAGTCACTTCAGAAGACCCAGACCCCTCTGAGAGGGTCCAGGTCATTTCTGAAGAAGCTCCGGGTTCCTCCAGCCAGAACCTGGAGGTCCCCGAAGAGAATATGGACTCCTACGGCAGGGTCCAGATCAATGAAGAGGAAGCTCCGGACCCCTCCGGAAGGGTCCGGACCATTCAACGCCCGGTATACTTCATCAGTGAAGTATTACATGATGCCAAGACTCGATACCTAGAGGTGCATAAACTGCTTTATGCTGTTCTTATTGCCTCCAGGAAGCTTCGACACTACTTCCAAGCTCACAAAGTCTCGGTGGTGACCTCCTATCCACTTCGAGCGATCTTGCATAATCCCAATTCAACTGGGAATATTGCAAAGTGGGCAGCGGAATTGGCCGAATTCGATCTCGAATTCATTCCGAGGCAAGCAATCAAGAGTCAAGCGTTGGCAGATTTCGTGGCGGAATGGACTCCCTCTCCATCAAATCGTGGGGGCCCCAGTGAGCAGAAGACAGAGCATCAAGCTCCAACCTTCACCGAGCCTCACTGGACCCTCTACTTTGATGGCTCCATGCAGAAGCAGGGGGCCGGAGCTGGAATCCTTCTCCTTGCACCGACTGGGGAGAAGGTAAAATACATGGTGCACCTTGGCTTCAAGGCAACCAACAACATGGCGGAGTATGAAGCACTCATCTATGGTCTAAAGGTGGCACTATCATACGGTGTCAAGCAACTGCTGGTCAATGGAGATTCACAGCTCATCATCAAACAGGTGAAGGGTGAATGCTCCTGCAATAACCTTCAGCTAGCTGCTTACCTCCTTGAAGTCCAGAGGCTTCAGAAGGACTTTGAAGTCCTAGACCTCCACCATGTTCAACGTGCCCACAACGCTGAAGCTGACGAACTCTCGACCAAATCGTCAACCGGAGCTCTGGCTCCTGACGGAATCTTTGTCCGGAGGTTGTCAAAACCCACAGTTCAGCCTGCCGAACTGAACGAAGGGGGCGAGATCAGCATCCCGAAGCTGACAGTCCCGATGGCCCTGTTACCATGGCAACCATCAAGGGTCGTAGGTGGTGCCGGAAGCTCCGAGCAACCCAGCACGCAAGACTCAAATGCTCAAGTCAGTTCCGATGCATGGATCTCGGAGATCCGGAACTACTTGAAAGACAACATCCTTCCTGACGATGATGTATCCGCTGACCGGGTAGTCATATTGGCTAAAAGATACACGCTGGTAGAAGGGGATCTCTACCGGCGCGGTGCCAACGGCATCCTAATGCGGTGCATTACAAGGGAAGAAGGCTGCGAGCTCCTCGCAGAAATCCATGGAGGCGAGTGTGGGAACCACGCATCTTCCTGCACGCTGGTCGGAAAAGCCTTTCGGCATGGCTTCTACTGGCCTACAGCGCTCTAGGATGCCACTGAGCTGGTGAAGAAATGCGAAGCATGCCAATTTCATGCAAAGCAAATTCATACACCTACTCAGCCCTTACAAATGATACCTCCTACATGTCCCTTCGCTGTGTGGGGGATGGACATCTTGGGACCCTTCCCAAGAGCTGTCGGAGGGTACAAGTTCCTGTACGTCGCCATTGACAAGTTCACCAAGTGGCCGGAAGCAACTCCAGTTGTGACGATCAACAAGCAGTCTGCTATCAACTTTCTGCAATCCATTGTGAGCAGATTTGGAGTCCCGAACAAGATCATCACTGATAATGGGACTCAATTCACAAGCTCCGCATTCCAAGGATATTGCGAAGACCTCGGCATACAAGTTTGCTACGCCTCCGTAGCTCATCCAGCCAGCAATGGCCAAGCCGAGAGAGCAAATGCAGAAATCCTTAAAGGACTCAAAACGCGCACCTATGAGCGCTTGAAAAAACACGGAGCCAACTGGATCGAAGAGCTTCCGCCCACTTTATGGGCCAACATGACTTCTCCAAACCAGTCAACCGGAGAAACACCCTTCTTTCTGGTGTACGGAGCTGAAGCAATCCTTCCTCCGGAAATCACCTTGGGTTCGCTCCGGGTCCGGACCTTCGACGAAGCCGCGCAGGACCAGCTCCGGCGCGAAGACCTAGACCTCCTCGAGGAGGGAAGGTGCCAAGCAGCTGTTCGGAATGCCCGATATCGCCAAGCTCTATGGCGTTATCACCAGCGGCATGTACACAACCGACAGCTCGAGGAAGGCGATCTGGTGCTACGGAGAATACTATCCAGAGAAGGGTTAAACAAACTCTCCCCCGGCTGGGAGGTGCCCTTTCGAGTGATCAAAGTATCCCGTCCCGGAAGCGTTCGCTTGGCTACCGAGGATGGGACACCTCTCCCAAATCCTTGGAACATCGAGCACCTCCGTAAGTTCTACACTTAATACCACGGAGGTGAGTCTTGAGTAACTTGAGATGTATGTTATAGAGTCATTGTACAGAGTCGGGTAGTTCCTCCAGGAGAGCAGCCGGACCTTTCCCGAAAGGTTTGCAAAGCTCATGCAGCACTTGTCACAGTCTCCGGACTAAAAGTGTGGCTAACTGCCCTGGGTCAAACGAGAAACCAAACACAATTAGCCTGGTTTCGTACCCTAAGAGTGTACTTGTTTCCCCTGTACCCCGGACCTATAATGAAAGACATCTTCATGTGAAATAGACTCCACGTGCATTCATTTTGTGCAGGCTCGACATTTTTATTTTTCTCTTTCTTGTCTATAACAGAGACGTGCAATTCTTAAGAAATTTTTAGTTCGACCGGTTTATATATGATTCGAGTCGTATTGTCAGATCTTTTGGATTTAAATATCGTTTATGGCCAACTCACCTGAAAGCCGCCAAGCCAATCTAGGGCCGGAGTGCGCTATTGACTTAGCCTGGTCAAGCACCCTAAGTACGCCACTCTACCTACACCCCGGCAAGCCAAAGTAAGGCGGGTCCATGGACAATTGGATCTAAGAGAAAAGACAACACATCCAGTTGTATTTAAAATCGCGTTCAACTTAAAATTTTCTTGAGAATCGTAAGCCGCGACGAAATTATAGACAAGGAACGAATTTTACTATTTTTCTTGGCTTAAGTGTGCAGGAAAAATAAACTCTACGTTGATGGAGAAAAGCCGGGGCTAACCAAGCTCCGACTCCCCCAAGGGGGTCAACCGTCGGCGCTGAGTAAAAGATGGTGAGAAGACCCCGTAAATGGAGTCTGTTGCCAACAAACCAAGTGTTGGCAAAGGTCACTGCCGGAGCTACTAAGCTCCGACACCTTGGAGGACTAACTATCGACGCTCTACGTATTGATAGAGGCTATTGCCGGAGCTACCAAGCTCCAGCGATGGACAATGCCGGAGCTTCTAAGCTCCGACAACCTCAGGGGACCTTCACTATCGAAGACTTCGGACCTAAATTCTACAAGTTCGGAGCAAATGCGTCTTCAACAAAACTCAATATCCTTTTGGTACATGTTCACAATCAAATTGTGTACATCTACCAGGGGGCCAAGTGAAGATAAAGATGTTGAATACAAAAAATGAAATTCGCAAAAATTTAGGGATTTCATTCATCTGGAGACAGGAGATTACATCTGGAGACAAGGGATTACAAAATTGAGGAAGAAGAAGAGAAAATACAAGTGAGAGCTAAAGAGATGGTCCTAGACCCTATGGAAGAACTCGGCGACCTTCTGGGCGACCTCCGACACGCTGGCTTGGGTAGCTTCGCCTTCTCCTTCGACGGGGCCTTCAAGCACCGGGTCTAGAGGAAATTGAGGGTTCCGGCTGGTGTAGCACGTCAGCACATATTCTGTGACGTTCCTCGCCAGGGACTGCCCCTCGACCTCCAGTTGGTCCACGATGATGTCGCCCACTTTGGAGAGCTTGCTGCCTGCTGCGCCCAACGCCTGCAGCGCAAGGTCCGGCTCCGGCTCCGGATCATCCGGGCGCACGGGGCTGAAACCCATCGGCGTCAGCGCATCATTGGCCTTGCCCAGGAACTCCCAAATCTGCAGGGAGTCCGCCGTCCTCAGGCTCTTCACCTCTTCCAGGGATCTCTTGGCCGTCAGTTCGGAATTCTCACGGGCGAGGCGCTCAACTTCTTTGGCATTTTGCTGAATCTTTGCAGCAACCCGACTCTCAAGTCTTCCGAGCTCCTCCTCCCGGAGGTGGATCTTGTTCCGACGATCTACCAGGTCCTTCTCCCTAGCCTCCACTTTCTTCTCCCAGGCAACAAGGGCACATTCGTATTCGTAGAGTTCCTGCCCTCGCACCCAGGTCTTCTCCTCTTCCTCGAGGCAGCGCTCTTCCAACTTCTTAGTGCGCTCCTCGAGGCCCTTGTCAGCCAGAGCTACTTTCTCGGTGAGCTCCTCTTCCCTTCTCAGGACGTCATCCCGCAGCTCTAGGAGTTTTTGCTCTTCGTCCTCGAGCCGTCTCTCCCTCCCTTCAAGTGCCTCTTGGCGCTTGATGAGTGCAGCGTTGATGGCCTCAAGCTGCTCGTACCGAGCATTGGCCGCGTCGTTGGCAGCCTTGGCCTGATTGTGGATCTCCCGGGATTGAGCGTCGAGGGCATGGGTCATGCTCTCCCTCTCATCCAGCAGCTTGTCCCAGTACTCCAGGCGGATCTTCTCCCGCTTGATCCACTCCTTGTCGTCCGCTAGCCTCGACTGCGCCAGCTTAGTCTCGAAGTGGAGCCGATTACGCCACCGCCTAAGGGTTTGGCGCTCCTCTTCAAGAGCCTTGCTGTCGTGGAAGAAGGCGAGTTGGACCTGACGTAGACTGGAGCAGGCGTTGTCGATAGACATCGACAGCGGGATGGGCTCCGGACCTGCTGGGATCTCCTCCGCTGGTTCCAGCGGGTCTTCACATACAAAAATTGGGTCCCACTCTACGAGAGCAGAACCCTGAGCTTCCAAGGCACTAGGGCCGTCCTCCAGGATGGCCTCAGTCGCCATCGAAGAAGGCCCCGCCACCAAGTCTTCATTCGCCCCCTCGGGCAGGGGGCCAGCGACTTCGCTTGGGCACTCCGGCTCGGCCGCAGGTACTATCAACGTCGTCGCCTCCGGAACAGGAGCTGCTACAGGCTCCGACCGGGATACCTCTTAAGAGGGAGGCTCGAGCTCCCTCGCCTCTTCAACCGCCGGCTCTGTGACCGGCGCTCCAACAATAATCGGCTCAGCGATCGGTACTTCAGAGGTAACCGGCTCCACTGCCGGAACTACCTCGACTTCCGGCTCACAAGTCGGAGCTTCAGTCACCTCCGGTTCAATCGCTGGGGCTTCGACAAGTTCCGGCTCTGAGGCCGGGACTACTACTTCTTCCGGCTCTACAGCCGGAGCTTCGACTACTGAAGCACTAGGACCCGGAGCTTCAACCTCCGAGACAAGTGCCGCTGGCGTGTCTTCACTCCCGTGGTCCGGCGCTACCACGGGAAATTCTGGGGACGAGTCGAGGTTCATGACCACGACAGCCGGCGCCGGAGCTGTCGCAGCCTCAGACACCACCTGGGGCGGCACTGGGACAGGAGCAGAAGCTCTCACGGCCTCAGAAATCATGGCTGAGGGTGGAGCTTCACTCCCCTTCTTGGGGACGCTGCAGAGGATGGATAAAGAAAATTAACAAATAATCGCTACAACTAAAAAGTTAACCAAGGTAAAGATCAAAAATTACCTTGGAAGGCTTCCGCACCAGCTTGCGCGGAACCTTTTTCCCGGATGTTCCGGGCTGGCCATGGTCGGCGTAGGAGCTAGCACCCCTGGAGGGCTCCACCACGGGGACAGACGCGCTTCCTGGGCGTTTCCCGGGTTGAGGCTCTCCTCGATCGGGAGGAACCCCTGGACCTGGAGGCTCCCACCGCCCCAGGTGCCGGAGTCGTGCACCCGGAGCTAGCACCCCTGGAGGGCTCCACCACGGGGACAGACGCGCTCCGGGAGGATCCCACTGCAGGAACAGTCTCATTCCGGGAGGACCCCACCACGGGGACAGTTGCCACAGCGGCAGAAGATCTTCCCCCCTGGGGAGAAGGAACTGAGGTGGAAGTAGCGGGCCTGACGGACCTTCCGTCGACATGTCGTAGCTTCCTCTTCCGACTCTCCGGCTCCTCCGCCAGCTCCTTGCCCTTGCCGATGACCTCGACCCTCGGCTATGGAGCAAGGACCGAGCCGTCTTCGGGCACCCCGGGGATTGCCACCCGGGTGGTTGGTCTTCTCTCGATGACACCAAGGTCGTCAAGCGTGGGCATCGTCCGCCGGAGCTCTCTGCTGAACTCCACTTCCACGTTCAGAGGGAGAAAGGCCGACGACGGAGTCAAGTAATCTCCGTCGACGTCAATGCCGTGCTAGGATTTCTTGAGGTGGAATTCCAAGGTCTTCCCCACCATGTTGGACTTCAACCCGGTCTCAACCCGGTCCTCGTCCATCACGCTGTTGAGAGCCCAGGCGAGCTTCTCCCTCCTCTTCAGCGGTGCCCACCTGTTGGTCAGGAAGTTGAAGAACACCGCCTGGGGAGTCAATCCTCCCTCCACGCATCGGCGGATCCTGGTCAGGGCAGGGTCAAAAGCTTCCGCTAGCACCGGAACTTCACTCCATATCGACGTGTCGATGCCGGGCAGACCGTCTGGCAGCTCCAACCGCTCATGCTCCTCCACCCTGACGACTATCCAATCTTTCTTCCAGTCATCCCACTTCCCGGAAGGGAACGACCGGAGGTACTTGAATGGGCACTTCTTGCGCTTCACGAAGTAGTAGAAGCCAAGGTACTCATTGCTCCGGCCGGTGGTGTGAACGGTGAATAAGGTTCGGAAGAGCTCGACGCAGGGGGGGATGCCCACCCACATCTCGCAGAAGTGGACAAAGATGGACACGACGAGAATGGAGTGAGGGCCAAGGTGGTATAGCTGCAGACCATAGAAGTCTAGCAGCATCAAGAAGAAAGAAGAAAAAGGTGGGATCAGCCCCACCATGGCGTACGAGGAAAAGTACACCATCTCGCCAGCGCGCTCCTTCTCAAAGGGGAGCTCCCCGCCGGCATGGACCAAGCGGTTGAAAAGTCTGAGGACCACCCTATGAGGGCCCGGACATTCTTCAAATCGTTGTCGGTCTTCAGGCGACTCTCACGCAGACCCAACTCCAACGCGGCACAGCTAGGCAAGAGAAGAGGAGCAAAGTACGAGTCGGGAGTTTGAGCGCAAGATCAGATGAGAGGCGTAAAGAACTCCCGACGGTGCGCACTTTCCTTCTTAAGTAAGCCCTCGCAACGCTTGGATGGAAACCGCAGGGAAGTCGAAGATACTACTCAACAATTCAACCCAGCCGATGACAAGAGGGCCCGGGACCACCCCGACGATCAAGTCGAGGCTCTTACCCAGGCGAACGGTTGTCATCACGAGGCGGGAAACCCAAAGGCAGCGGCCTGACAGGGCTCGCAGAACCGATACGGTTTTCGTATCGGGAACCGGAGACCTTCAATTGCGTGAGATCCGCACGTCAAAGATCTCATCTGCCGCCTGAGGTGCGCCACGCGGTGGGATCTAACTGTAAAACCCTGCCAACGGCACCTCCGAAGACCCTTGAAGACCCAGTTCAAGAGTCGCAAGGATGGACCCACCTCGGACGGAACGACTTCACCCTAGTGACCTTCCTCGGAGGTAGGTCCAGGGGGCCACTGTCGGTACCCTAAAAACCGTACACCCCCTGAGGTTACAAAGATCTCGAGGGAAGGCCATCTACTTGGATTGAAGACCCTCGGAGGCCCACTTGTCAGACATGACCGGACCTGCTTCTCCAACATGGTTAATCCCTAGGTCGCCACGTGTACTGCCAAACCGGAGCTACCGCCCGCAAGGGGGAAGCTCCAGACCAAGTACCGAAATGACACCTCCGGACTTAACCCCTGACCGAGAGAAGCTCCAGACCTGACACGTGTCAGATAGCTCCGGAGCTACCTGCTTCCCACAGCAAGCTCCAGAGCTGCCACGTGTCCAAACGTCGGAGCTTGCAGCCTCTAACCTCCGGAAGACCTTGTAACGGCTCCGGATCTTCAATGGAGAGCCAAGGACTTCAAGACCCGATTAAATGTCATTAATGCCATATTAATGACACTTAAACGGACGATCTTAACACCTGTAACGGCGCTGTCGGAGCCCGTTACAGGATTATTAACAACAATTAATCGTGTATCAATACTAGTAACCGTCGGGGCCACATGTCGGGCCAGGCTAGCTTGTAACGGCCTGTCCTTGTACTATAAAAGGACAGGCCGACGATACACTCAGGGGGACAGGCGTTCATAGACGTAGACAAGCAATCATACGTGACAAACTAATACAACACCAACACACCTGTGGAGTAGGGTATTACGCTCAGGCGGCCTGGACCACGTAAATCCTAGTGTCCCCTGTGTTAAATCGCAATTCACCTTCTTGAGTCTCCGCGCGCCCACACCGAACCACAAACTCCTTTAACACTTTAGCAGTGTCAGGAGATCTGCCGACTCCAACAGTCGACAACTACCATGCACCGAAGTACGCAGAGTTGTATATTGCTAGAATCATGTGCTTACATGGAGTACCCCACACTATCATTTAAGATTGTGGAGCCTTATTTGTAGCTCGATTTTGGGAGCAGCTCCACGCATCATTGGGTACCAAGTTGATTCGAAGATCTACTTATCATCCGCAAACTGATGGTCAGACTGAGCGGGTAAATCAAGTCCTTGAGGACATGCTACGAGCTTGTGCCATCCACCATGGTAAGAACTGGGACGATTACTTACCATTGGCAGAGTTCTCATACAACAATGGCTATCAAGCTATTATCCAGATGGCACCATATGAAGCCCTCTATGGAAAGAAGTGTCGCACACCATTCAATTGGTGCGAGTCAGGTGGAAGAGTGATATATGGTATTGATCTTGTCAACGAAGCTGAAGAACGAGTGCGAGTGATCCAAGCCAATCTCAAGGCTGCTCAATCTCGACAGAAGAGCTATGCAAATAAACGACGTCGACCTCTTCACTTCGACATTGGGGATTACGTTTACCTTCGGGTATCTCCCATGAAAGGGATTCATCACTTCGGAGTAAAAGGGAAGTTAGCTCCACGTTTCATTGGGTTGTTCGCGTTGATTGAAAAATGCGGACCTGTGGCCTATCGATTGGAGTTACCGGCATCTCTCTCTGGAATTCAAAATGTATTCCACATCTCTCAGTTGCGAAAGTGTCTCAAAACCCCAGCTGAAGTCTGCACGGAAGATCTTGAAGCTCTACAACCTGATCTCACTTATTTTGAGCATCCAGTCAAGATCATTGATGAGAAGACTCGCACCACAAGAAGTCGGAAGTTAAACTTTTACAAAGTATTGTGGGACAACCACACCGTTGAAGAAGCAATGTGGGAAAGCGAGGATTTTCTAGATCAAACTATCCGGACTTGTTAGCGGCATATGTTCATTAGATCTCTTTCCTTAGTTTTTCTTTTGTTATCTTGGGACGCGATTATTTTAAGGGGGGGGAATGTAAAAGCCCAAATTTCAATAATGCAAAAATTCAGTTAGGACTAAAAATTTTGAATGATAAAAAGAAATAAGAAGGAAATGAGAAAAACAAATTAATTCAAACTCCAAAAGAGGGGATTTAAAAAAAATAAAATTTTCTGCTTTTCAAATGAAATTAACATGAAGATTTGAGTTGACAAATGGATTCCAAATACTCCCTCTGCCATGTTCCAAGATTTTTGAACTTCATTTACTATTTTATTTGAGACACATAGCAAAATTCAAACCATAATTTATTTGAAATTTTGAATTCTGTTCGAACTTATTTGAACATAAGATTTGAACACACCATCATGATAAGCATGACTTGCTTGACTTATCCACGAAGTTTCACAATTTTTAGAGCTCATCTACTATTTTAAATTGAATTTACAAATGAGCTGTACAATGAGGTGGCTGGTGGGACCCACTGGTCAGCTTCTACCCACGTGCAGCCGCAAAACAGAGGCCGCTGCTAGCGCCAGCGCGCGCGCTGCATGCTCCAGCGCCACAGCGTGCAAGCGGCACCCTCCAGATGCCTACAACCCATCCCAAGGCTCCTCCTTATCATCTCCCCAATCCCCAAGTCGATTGCTTCGTCCTTGTTCATCCCTGGCGCAAGAACCGACGACCACCGCCCTCTCTGTTCTTCAATTTCACCGGCGATTGAGCCCGTGTTGCGCCGAGGTACAAACATAGAATAGTCGTATAACCTTCCTCTCTATCTTCTCCATCGATTGGTTCATTGTTTCATGCTTTGTGTTGGTTGTATTTCGAGGTTTTCTCGCCGCCGACGGGAAGACCGCCGAGAGAGTCCTCTGCTGCTCTGTGGAACAGCAGCTACGTCCATCATCAAGCTTCGATCCTTTAAGGAAAAAGGTTTGCAATCACGTCTAGTTCCTGCTCGCAAATTTTCAGCTCTTGTCATAGCTTGTAGCTCAGGTTTTCCTCGAAGAACCGACGCATAGCTCTTTTGCATGCCTCAGTTCATTATCCAAATTCGGTTTGCACGTGCCATCTTTCTTCAGTTTGCTTAGCAAGTAGCTGCTACACATTCTAGTGCACATCCTTGCCAAAAATGCTCAAAAGTTATCGACCACACACATGGAAATTAAAGTTCTTGCGGCCGCCGGTTGAAAAGCCGCGGGTCGCCGTCGAACATGGATATGCGGCCATTTCCACCTCAATAGGAGTTCCTTTTGGTCATCCTGGTAATCCCAGGATGCTCTCCGATCATTTACTGGGTGGTTTTAGCCCTTGTCGAGGCAAATTCGTGTTCGTCGAAACCCTAGCTGCCGCCGCCGCCGATGCGCCGCCGTTTCCGGCCGTCGGCAAGCTTCACTGACCCCGACATCGTGTTCAGCGCATGATTTTAAGATTAGGTGGCCAAAACCGGGCACTGTGGTTGCCAGGAACTCGGTTCCGGCGAGGCTCGCCGGAGCACGCCGTCGCGCGCCGCGCCCGAGCGCCGCCAGCCCGAGGTGGAAGACGACCCCTTGTGGGGCCCCTTCGTCAGTGAAAGGAAGGTGCGCCCCTGATCTGGTGCGGTCCGTGGATCGGCTGTGGCTACACAGTTTTCTCTGTGGCCCCCTGTGGCTTGCATGCCACTGGTCCATTTTAAAACCGTGGGGCCCACTGTTTATTCAAATTTTCTCATTGGAATTTAATTCCAGATTTGGCTCAACTTAGAAAATCCATAACTCTCTGTAGACTGCTACAAAAATCTTGAAACAAATTTTGTTTGAAAGCTATTGAGCTCTAGTTTTTGATAGTATCAATTAGGTTCGGTGAAAATCATTTTTCAATTTTGTAGAAGGCAATATTTCAAAAAACAAATAGAATTTTTCCAGCTAAATTCTCCTCTGGAAAAATCCCTAAAATTCACATAAAATACTATGTCCTGTTATTGTTTACAAGAAAAAGTTTGGGAGCCAAACCTGTATAAGTTAAGCAAATTTCAAATTCCTACCTGCTGTTCATTTATGTAACAGAACTGTAACCATAAATGGGTTCAAACTTCTAAATTAAATTTTTCCTAGTAGCCTTGCTCTAAAAATCTCAAGTAAAATTTTGTATAACCCTTATGCTCTGAGATTTCAAGTTGTACAAGTGGTTTGGTATAAAAACCTGTATAATTTTCTGTATAATTCAATTGCCATTTTCAATCATTGAATTATTACAGATGTTCAGTTTCCTTGTTATGTCCCAAATTTGACCTAAACATTCTTTTAGACGTTTTACCAACTCCAGTAAAAGTTTCAGATTTAATGGACATAATCTTCTAATCCAAATTCTGTTTCAAACCTAGATAATAACTGAAAGTCCAATTTCAATTATAATGGACATAATCTTCTAATCCCTGCGTGTGTCGCTTGAGGACCGTGCCGTATGCGGCACCGTTGGGCAAGCTTGAACTGTACCGGTTGCATAATTGGATATGGGCCCAATAAACTGATGTAACTCCGGACTGTAGTGTGGAGACTCCTCTGTTGTCCTTGAATGTAGATGCGAAGGCACAAAGGTGTAAATCTTCTAGCGGGCAACATCGACGTGTACGTGTAGGGGACTTTTTGCTCGGGATGAAGAGGTTTGTCAACATTGGTGTCTTGGGTGAAAGGTGGCCACGTATGACGCGGGGAGGAGAGCACGTATGTGTCTCTCACGCGGTTGTGCGTGTCGTGTAGCTGGGTGTGTCCTGATTGCAATCACCATCCCCTCACGGTAATAGAGTACCACTTGTTCACTGTGTCGTGACGTAGTAAATACTAAAAAAGCCAGAAGAATATGATGTATTGAATTATAATTGTTTTGCAACCTTGTGTGGCTTAGAAATATCACAATTAAAAGTTTATAGTTTCCAAATACTTAACCTGTAATAGCATTATGTGCTTTGGGCATGTCATATCATCAGCAAAGCGTTTCTTGTTTGATTGTGGAGTCTATGATGTGCTGTGCCTGAAGAATGTCATTTGCTACTTTAAACATGATTATAAGGATCCACTTGTAGGCGAGTCTATTTATGCCATTCCTTACCTATGTTTAGTCTTTGGCTTGCATATGTCTAGTGAGACAGGTCAGTCTTGTTGATCCTTATGCTCACATTTGTAGTTAACGAGTTTTTGCAGGTTATACCATTGATTAAGGGCCTAAAGACGACGCCTTACCCCCTTTAGGGTTCATGGCTGAGTAGAAGCCCTGCACGCCGCTGATATCTGTGGGTGCTGCTAGTGTAAAGCATCTGAGGGAATGGACAGCTTTACTCATGCATAGCTACTGCTGATAGCGTAGTATGATGTATAGACTTTTTTCCTACGCTATATATTGTAAAACTTCCTTTGTGTTTATAAATAGAAGACTTGTGTTGTGTTTTATTCTCATTCTTCTTATGTATGCTGTTGGGTGTCGCATCGCACGACACCACCCGATGAGATCCTTGGATGTCGGGACCCCAGTCCTCACATCCTACCCCTTACTTCAACACACACCACTTGAGCTTCATTCTATTGTATCCACTATCTTTCAAAGTCTTAGAGGTGTTTAGGATGTAGAGAGGAGAGTCTCTAGTCCTTACTCCAAATTAGTAAAGGAGTAGAAGGAGTCTATCTTCCTAGTTCCAAATTGGGAAAGGTATGGCACATGTATTCCTTCTTGTATTTGTGATCTTATGCATAATAAAGATGTTATCTTTAGTCTTCCTTTATACATTTGCTTGGATGAAGCATTTCTTGTTTGATTGTGGAGTCCATGTTTGTGGTAGGAATAGTCTTTATGGTTATGCCATAATGATCATAATTTATAATCATAACAATATAAACCTCCTTTATAGTCTAAGTAGTTATGATATGGTCATGTTAATATGAATAACTTATGCTATATCTCAACATTGGTTCAACGAAGTTTCGGTTATTCATTTCCTTAAGATGATATTTGCATCCGGACTCTTAAGGTATTTGCTTAGTATGCTAGAATGGTGCTAGGATAGTTAAGTAGTGTTGGATGTCTCGTAGACCCACGGATTAAAGAGGTAGGCAGTAGGTGGTGACATCCCTATCTGTCATTTGTAATCATCCACGTTTGGCTATGCCACATGCTCTTGGCGGGATCATCCTAGTATTGTTAGGGGTAAACCCGTGCCCGATGTGTTGAACAACTTAGCATAAGGATTCACCATTGACATGCTCATTAGTATCTAACCTAGGCGATGTATATGTATATTAGAGGCATTGTATGAGAAACTCACAAATTCTTAGTCTAATCTCCATTAGGACCCATTTGCCCCCCTTAGAATAGAATGCTCTTGTGTGTGTCACACTACCTCCGATTATCTATTATCCATCCTCACTAGAATCCTACATACACCATTCTATCCTTTTTATTTGATGATTGCTACACTTCCACCTAGCCTTCCCTTGGGATAAAATAAATGACACCCTTGGAATAATCTTTTAAGGGTAAATGCTACATCGATAGTTTTCGCGCGCTTGCGAAATTTATTCTGTACGTAAGAAAGGTCACAACACTAACACTTACGAAATTGGTTAGTATTAACCCCTACCACTATGTTATGTTCTCAATTTTATAATTTGTATGTGGTGAATTTACAGTAGAATTTAGTATTTAAGGACCGTCAACAATCGTCTTGTGGTTGATAGCTGTAGACCAGTGCCTCATCTACCAAATCGGGTGAGCGGTGGATCCGCTCAATCCTGGGGATGGGGGGCAGCTGGTCCGGCATAGTTTTGCACTAGCAACTGGTGCCTCATCTTCCAGGCTGCACCGATGGTTGGTGCGTTAAGCCTGAGAGAGAGAGACCAATTCTCAACCATGTCTTGGCGCTTAGAGCTTCATCTACTGAATCATGTGAGTAGTTGTTTGCTGCACAGGGAGTGGTGCTGAGGTGTTGGTGCCAGTGTCTGGCACGTTTGTTGGTGGTTTGGAACCGGCAGATCTCCCTACACTACTAAAGTGATAGGGGAGTTTGATGTTCGGTGTGGGCGCGCGGAGATTCAAGAAGGTGAATAAGAGTTGACACAGGAGACACAAGAGTTTACGTGGTTCGGGCCACCTGAGCGTAATACCCTATTCCACGGGTGTGTTGGTGTTGTATTAGCTGTATGAGCGTCTGAGGCGCGTGTCTGGCCCTCTCCCTCTGTGTATCGTCGGCCTGTCCTTTTATAGTACAAGGGCAGGGCATTATAGGTTAGCCTGTCCCGACATGTGGCCCCGGTGGTTACTGGTATTTATACACTTTAATTGCTTTTAATGATGCTATAACGGGCTTGGACAGCACCGTTACTGGTGTTAAGATCGTCCGTTCATGTGTCATTAATATGGCATTAATGACACTTGATCTAGTCTTGAAGTCCTTGGTTCTCCTTTGAAGATCCGGAGCCGTTGTGGGGTCTTCCGAAGGTTAGAAGCTGAAGATCTGACGGTCGGACACGTGGCAGCTCCGGAGCATGCTGTGGGAAACAGGTAGCTCCGGGACTCCCGACACGTGTCAGGTCCGGAGCTTCTCTCGGTCAGGGGCTAAGTCCGGGGGTGCCATTTCGGTACATGGTCCGGAGCTTCCCCCTTGTGGGCGGTAGCTCCAGTTTGGTAGTACACGTGGCGACTCAGGGATTAACCATGTTGGAGAAGCGGGTCCGGTTATGTCTGACATGTGGGCCTTCGAGGGTCTTCAAACCAAGTAGATGACTTTCTTTTGAGATCTTTGTAACCTCAGGGGGTGTACGGTTTCTAGGGTACCGACAGTGGCCCCCTGGGCCTACCTCTGGGGAAGTCATTCCACCAGAGGTGGGTCCATCTCCGCGACCTTTGAACTGAGTCTTCAAGGGTCTTTGAGGGTGCCGTTGGCAAGGACTTGGAATTAAGTCCTCACCACGTGGCGTATCACGCATGCGGCAGATGAGATCTTTGGCGTGCGGATCTCACGCAATTGAAGGTCGCCGGTTCCCAATACGAAAACCGTATCGGTTCCGCGCGCCTTGTCAGGCTGCCGCCTTTGGGCTTCCCGCCTCTTGATGACAACCGTTCGCCTGGGTAAGAACCTCGACTTGATCGTCGGGGTGGTTCCGGGCCCGCTTGTCATCGGATGGGTGAATTTTTTGGGTGGTACCTTCGACTTCCTTGCGGTTTCCATCCGAGCGTCGCGAGGGCTTACTTAAGAAGTAAAGCGCGCACCGTTGGGAGTTCTTTACGCCTCTCATCTGATCTTGCGCTCAAACTCCCAACTCGTGCTTCGCTCTTTTTCTCTTGCCTAGCCGTGCCGCGATGGAGTTGGGTCTCCGTGAGAGTCGCTTGAAGACTGACGGCGATTTGAAGAAGGTCCGGGCCCTCACGGGGTGGTCCTCGGACTTCTTCAACCGCTCAGTTCGTGCCGGCGGAGAGCTCCCCTTCGAGAAGGAGCACGCCGGCGAAATGGTGTACTTTTCCTCGTACGCCATGGTGGGGTTGATCCCACCTTTTTCTTCCTTTTTCTTGATGCTGCTAGACTTCTATGGTCTGCATTTATATCACCTTGGTCCTCACTCCATTCTCCTTGTGTCTATCTTCGTCCACTTCTGTGAGATGTGGGTGGGCATCCCCCCCTGCATCGAACTCTTCCGAACCTTCTTCACCGTCCACACCACCGGTCGGAGCAATGAGTACCTTGGCTTCTACTACTTCATGAAGCGCAAGAAGTGCCCATTCAAGTACCTCCGGTCGTTCCCTTTTGGGAAGTGGGACGACTGGAAGAAGGACTGGATAGTCGTCAGGGTGGAGGAGCACGAGACACTGGAGTTGCCTGATAGTCTGCCCCTCATCGACACGATGATCTGGAGTGAAGCTCCGGTGCTGGCGGATGCCTTCAACCCTGCTTTGACCAGGATCCGCCAATGCGTGGAGGGAGGATTGACTCCTCAGGCGGTATTTTGCAATTTTCTGGTCAACAGGTGGGCGCCGCTGAAGAGGAGGGAGAAGCTCGCTTGGGCCCTCAACAGCGTGATGGACGACGACCGGGTTGAGACCGGGTTGAAGTCCAACATGGCAGGGAGAACCTTGGAGTTCCACCTCAAGAAATTCCAGCAGGGCATCAACGTTGACGGTGATGACTTGACTCCCCCGTCAGCCTTCCTCCCTCTGAACATGGAAGTGGAGTTCAGCAGGGAGCTCCGGCGAAAGATGCCCGTACTTGACGACCTTGGTGTCGTTGAGAGAAGACCAACCTCTGGGGTAGCGATCCCTGGGGTACCCAAGGATGGCTCCGGCTCTGCTCCTAAACCGAGGGGAGAAGTCATCGACAAGGGCAAGGAGCTGGCGGAAGAACCAGTGAGCCGGAAGAGGAAGTTGCAGTACGCCGACGGAAGGTCTGTCGGGTCCACTACTTCTGCGTCGGCTCCTTCTCCCCGGAGGGGAAGGTCCTCTGCAGCTGTGGCAACTGTTCCCGTAGTGGGGTCATCCCGGAACGCGATTGTTCCCACGGTGGGGTCCTCTCGGAGTGCAGCTATTCCTGCAGTGGGGTCCTCCCAGGGTGTTAGCTCCGGTCGAACAACTCCAGCTCCTGGGGCGGTGGAGGCCTCCAGGTCCGGGGGTTCATCCCGATCGAGAGGAGCCTCAACCCGGGAAACACCCATGGCCGCGACGAGTTATGGGGGGCCTTCCGAAGCTTCTACGCCGACTGTGGCCAGCCCAGAACCCCCGGGAAAAAGGTTCCGCGCAAGTTGGTGTGGAAGCCTCCCAAGGTAATTTTTAATCTCTACCTTGTATAATTATTTTGATTGTGGCAACTGTTTGCTAATTTTTTTCGTCCATCGTCTGCAGCGTTCCCAAGAAGGGAAGTGAGGCTCTACCCTCGACCACAGCGTCTGAGGCCGTGGGGGTGGGAGCTTCTGCTCCTGTCCCGGCGCCGCCCCAAGTGGTGGCTGAGGCTGCGATAGCTCCGGCGCCGGCTGTCGTGGTCATGGACCTCGACTCGTCCCCAGAAGTTCCCGTGGTAGCGCTGGACCATGGGAGTGAAGACATGCCAGCGGCACATGTCCCGGAGGTCGAAGCTCCGGGTCCTGGTGCTGCAATGATGGAAGTTCCGGCTGTTGAGCCGGAGGAAGAAGTAATCGTGGCTTCGGGGCCAGAAATTGTTGAAGCCCCAGCGGTTGAGCCGGAGGGGACTGAAGCCCCGGCATGCGAGCCGGAAGATGAGGTAGTTCCGGCAGTTGGGCCGGCTACTTCCGAAGCACCGGCAGCTGAGCCGGTTATTGTTGGAGATCTGGTCACAGGTCCGGACGACGTTGAAGATCTTCCGACTCCTGTGCCGGAGGTTGAAGAGGTGACGGAGCTTGAGCCTCCGTCAGAAGAGGTGCCCAGACCGGAGCCAGTAGTGGCTCCTGCTCCGGAGGCGACGACGTCGGAGGTACCTGCGGCCGAGTCGGAGTGCCCCAGAGAAGTCGCTGGCCCCCAGCCTGAGGGGGTGAACGAAGATTTGGCGGCGGAGCCTTCTTCGATGGCGACTGAGGCCATCCCGGAGGACGGCCCTAGTGCCATGGAGTCCCAGGGGACCACTCTTGTAGAGTGGGACCCAATTTTTGTATCTGAAGACCCGCTGGAACCAGCGGAGGAGACCCCAGCAGGTCTGGAGCCAATACCGTTGTTGCTGTCCATTGACAACGCATGTTCCAGTCTGCGTCAAGTCCAGCTAGCCTTCTTCCACGATAGCAAGGCTCTTGAAGAGGAGCGCCAAACCCTTAGGCGGTGGTGTAACCGGTTCTACTTCAGGACCAAGCTGGCTCAGTCGAGGCTAGCGGATGACAAGGAGTGGATCAAACAGGAGAAGGTCCGCCTGGAGTACTGGGGCAAGTTACTGGATGACAGGGAGAGCATGACTCATGCCCTCGACGCTCAATCCCGAGAGATCTACGATCAGGCCAAAGCTTCCAATAACGCGGCCGATGCTCGGCACGAACAGCTTGAGGCCATTAACACCGCACTCATCAAGCGCCGAGAGGCACTTGAAGAGAGGGAGAGACGGCTCGAGGATGAAGAGCAGAAACTCCTGGAGCTGCGGGATGATGTCCTGAGGAGGGAAGAGGAGCTTGCCGATAAAGTAGCTCTGGCTGACAAGGGCCTCGAGGAGCGCGCCAAGAAATTGGAAGAGCGCTGCCAAGAGGAAGAGGAGAAGACCTGGGTGCGAGGGCAGGAACTCTACGAACAAGAGTGTGCCCTTGTTGCCCGGGAGAAGAAAGTGAGGGGTAGGGAGAAGGACCTGGTCGAGCGTCGGAACAAGATCCACCTCCGGGAGGAGGAGCTCGGAAAACTCGAAAGGCAGGTTGCTGAAAAGATTCAGCAAAATGCCAAAGAAGTTGAGCGCCTCGCCCGTGAGAATTCCGAACTGACGGTGGCCAGGAGATCCCTGGAAGAGTTGAAGGGCTTGAGGACCGCGGACTCCCTACAGATTTGGGAGTTCCTGGGCAAGGCCAACGACGCGCTGACGCTGATGGGTTTCAGCCCCGTGTGCCCGGATGATCCGGAGCTGGAGCCGGACCTAGCGCTGCAAGCATTGAGCGCAGTAGGTAGCAAGCTCTCCAAGGTGGGCGATGTCATCGCGGACCAACTGGAGGTTGAGGGGCAATCCCTGGCGAAGAACGTCACAGAGTATGTGCTGATGTGCTACACCAGTCGGAACTCCCAATTTCCTCTGGACCCGGTGCTTGAAGGCACCGTCGAAGGAGAAGGCGAAGCTACCCGAGCCAGCGTATCAGAGGTCGCCCATAAGGTCGACCAATTCTTCCATAGGGTCTAGGACCATATCTCTGTAATTCTCACTTGTATTTTCTCTTCTTGTTCCTCAATTTTGTAATCCCTTGTCTTCAGATGTAATCTCTTGTCTCCAGATAAAAGAAATCCCCAAATTTTGCGAAGTTCACTTTTTTGTCTTCAACACTTCTATCTTCACTTGGCCCCCTGGTAGATGTACACAATTTGATTGTGAACATGTACCAAGAGGATATTGTGCATTGTTGAAGACTCTTTTGCTCCGAACTTGTAGAATTTAGGTTCGAAGTCTTCGATAGTGAAGGCCCCCTGAGGTTGTCGGGGCTTAGAAGCTCCGGCATTGTCTATCGCTGGAGTTTGGTAGCTCCGGCAATAGTCTCTATCAACGCGTAGAGCATCGATAGTTAACCCTCCGGGGTGTCGGAGCTTAGTAGCCCCGGCAGTGACCTTTGCCAACACTCAGTTTGTTGGCAGCAGACTCCATTTGCGGGGTCTTGTCACCATCTTTTATTCGGCGTCGATGGTTGGCCCCCTTAGGGGAGTCGGAGCTTAGTTAGCCCCGGCTTTTCTCCATCAACGTGGGTTTTATTTTTCCTGCACACTTAAGCCAAGAAAAATAGTAAAATTTGTTTCTTGTCTATAACTTCATCGCGACTTATGACTCTCAAGAAGATTTTAATTCAAACGTGATTCTAAATATAACCGAATGTGATGTCTTTTATTTTAGATCCAACTGTACACGGACCCGCCTTACTTCGGCCTGCCGGGGTGTAGGTAGAGTGGCGTACTTAGGGTGCTTGACCAGGCTAAGTCGATAGCACACTCCGGCCCTAGATTGGCTTGGCGGCTTTCAGGTGAGTTGGCCATGAACAATATTTGAATCCAAAAGAAGCGACAATACAACTCGAATCATATTTAAACCAGTCGAACTAAAATTTCTTAAGAATTGCATATCTTCATTATAGACAAGAAAGAAAAAAATAAAAATGTTGAGCCTGTACAAAATAAACGCACGTGGAGTCTATTTCACATGAAAATGTCTTTCATTATAGGTCCGGGGTACAGGGGAAACAAGTACACTCTTAGGGTACGGAACCAGGATAAGGGTGTTTTATTTCTCATTTGACCCAAGGTAGTTAGCCACACTTTTAGTCCTGAGACTGTGACAAGCGTTGCATGAGCTTTGTGGACCTTTCAGGAAAGGTCCGGCTGCTCTCCCGGAGGAACTACCCGACTCTGTACAATGACTCTATAACATACATCTCAAGTTACTCACGACTCACCTCCGTGGTATTAAGTATAGAACTTACGGAGGTGCTCGATGTTCCAAGGATTTGGGAGAGGTGTCCCATCCTCAGTAGCCAAGCGAACGCTTACGGGAAGGGATACTTTGATCACTCGGAAGGGCCCCTCCCAGCCGGGGGAGAGTTTGTTTAACCCTTCTCTGGATAGTATTCTCCGTAGCACCAGATCGCCTTCCTCGAGCCGTCGGTTGTGTAAATGCCGCTTGTGATAATGCCGTAAGGATTGACGATATCGGGCATTCCGAACAGCTGCTTGGCACCTTCCCTCCTCAAGGAGGTCTAGTTCTTCACGCTGGAGCTGGTCCTGCGTGGCTTCGTCGAAGGTCCGGACCCGGAGTGAACCCAAGGTGATTTCCGGAGGAAGGATTGCTTCAGCTCCGTACACCAGGAAGAAGGGTGTCTCTCCGGTTGACCGGTTTGAAGATGTCCTGTTTGCCCATAGAGTGGGCAGAAGCTCTTCGATCCAGTTTGCTCCATGTTTCTTCAAACGCTCATAGGTGCGCGTTTTCAGTCCTTTAAGGATTTCAACATTTGTTCTCTTGGCTTGGCCATTGCTGGCTGGGTGAGCTACGGAGGCGTAGCAAACCTGTATGCTGAGGTCTTCGCAGTATCCTTGGAATGCGGAGCTTGTGAATTGGGTCCCATTATCAGTGATGATTTTGTTTTGGACTCCAAATCTGCATACAATAGACCGCAGAAAGTTGATAGCTGATTGCTTGTTGATTGTCACAACTGGAGTTGCTTCCGGCCACTTGGTGAACTTGTCAATGGCGACGTACAGGAACTTGTAACCTCCGACGGCTCTTGGGAAAGGTCCCAAGATGTCCATCCCCCACACAGCGAATGGCCATGTAGGAGGTATCATTTGTAAGGGCTGAGCCGGAGTGTGAATTTGCTTTGCATGAAATTGGCATGCTTTGCATCTTTTCACCAGCTCAGTTGCATCCTGGAGTGCTGTAGGCCAGTAGAAGCCATGCTGAAAGGCTTTACCAACTAGCGTGCGGGAAGACGCGTGGCTCCCACACTCGCCTCCATGGATTTCTACGAGGAGCTCGCAGCCTTCTTCCCTTGTGATGCACCGCATTAGGATGTCGTTGGCACCGCGCCAGTAGAGATCCCCTTCTACCAGCGTGTATCTTTTAGCCAATCTGACTACCCGGTCAGCAGATACATCGTTGTCAGAAAGGATGTTGTCTTTCAAGTAGTTCCGGATCTTCGAGATCCATGCATCGGAACTAACTTGAGCATTTGAGTCTTGCGTGCTGGGTTGCTCGGAGCTTCCGGCAGCACCTACGACCCTTGATGGCTGCCATGGTAACAAGGCCATCGGGACCGTCAGCTTCGGGATGCTGATCTCGCCCCCTTCGCTCAGTTCGGCAGGCTGAGCTGTGGGTTTCGACAATCTCCGGACAAAAGTTCCATCAGGAGCCGGAGCTCCGGTTGACGCTTTTGTCGAGAGTTCGTCGGCTTCAGCGTTGTGTGCACGCTGAACATGGTGGAGGTCTAGGACTTCAAAGTCCTTGTGAAGCCTCTGGACTTCTAGGAGGTAAGCAACTAGCTGGAGATTGTTGCAGGAGCATTCACCCTTCACCTGCTTGATGATGAGCTGTGAATCTCCTTTGACCAGCAGTTGCCTGACACCATATGACAGTGCCACCTTTAGTCCATAGATGAGTGCTTCATACTCTGACATGTTGTTGGTTGCCTTGAAGTCAAGGTGTACCATGTATTTCACCTTCTCCCCAGTCGGTGCGAGGAGAAGGATTTCAGCTCCGACCCCCTGCTTCTGCATGGAGCCGTCAAAGTAGAGGGTCCAGTGAGGCTCGGTGAAGGTTGGAGCTTGATGCTCCGTCTTTTTCTCACTAGGGCCCCCAGGGTTTGATGGAGAGGGAGTCCATTCTGCCACAAAATCTGCCAATGCTTGACTATTGACTGCTTGTCTTGAAATAAATTCAAGATCAAATTCAGCCAATTCCGCTGCCCACTTTGCAATATTCCTAGTTGAATTGGGATTATGCAAGATTGCTCGTAGTGGGTAGGAGGTCACCACCGAGACTTTTTGAGCTTGGAAGTAATGTCGAAGCTTCCTGGAGGCAATAAGAACTGCATAGAGCAGCTTATGCACCTCTAGGTATCGAGTCTTGGCATGATGTAATATTTCACTAATGAAGTACACCGGGCATTGAATGGTCCGGACCCTCCCAGAGGGGTCCGGAGCTTCCTCTTCACTGACCCGGACCCTCTCGGAAGGGTCCGAATTTTCTTCGGGGACCTCCGGGTTCTGGCTGGAGGAACTCGGAGCTTCTTCAGAAATGACCTGGACCCTCCCGGAGGGGTCTAGGTCTCCTGAAACAACTTCCGGTGGATTTGAATCTGGGAGCTGGGACCCAGACTCACTTTCAGGAACCTCCAGACCTTCCCGAAGGGGTCTGGGTTCCTGAGTGTGGGGTAGTTCTGGTCTCTTCGCGACCCGAACCATACTGACGACTTCATCAGTAGCTGAAATATAAAGCAATAAAGGCTCACCAGGGTTCGGAGCTACCAGAATTGGTAGGCTGGTGAGGAACTATTTCAGCTCCTGGAATGCCTTTTCTGCTTCTTCGGACCATTGGAATGGTCCGGACTTCCTCAATAACTTGAAGAAGGGAAGTGCCTGTTCCGCCAGTATTGAGATGAACCGGCTAAGGGCTGCTAGACATCCAGTTAATTTTTGGACGTCCTTGATGTGGGTTGGTGGTCGCATGTCTTCAATGGCCTTAATCTTCGCCGGATTAGCTTCTATGCCCCGGTGACTTACCAGGAAACCAAGAAGTTTTCCGGAGCTAACCCCAAAGACACACTTGTCTGGGTTTAGCTTCGTGCGGGTGGCCCGCAGCTTATCGAAGACAGCCTGCAAGGTGTCAAGGAGTTACTCCTTGTTCCTGACCTTGACCACGATGTCATCAATGTACACTTCCACTATGTCTCTAATAAGTTCTTCAAAAGTTTTGTACATAGCTCGTACAAAAGTTGAAGCTGCATTCTTGAGACCAAAGGGCATGGCTGTGTAACAATACAATCCATCTACTGTGATGAATGAAGTATGCTCTTCATCTTCCCTAGACATCCTGATTTGATGATATCCAGAATATGCATCTAGGAAACACAGTAATTCACACCCGGAGGTGGAATCGACTATCTGATCTATTCTAGGTAGTGGGAATGGATCTTTTGGACATGCCTTATTTAGTGTGGTGTAGTCGATGCACATCCGAAGCTTCCCGCCGGCCTTGGGCACAACGACTGGGTTTGCCAGCCATTTTGGATGGAAGACTTCTCGGATGAATCCGGCTTCGAGCAATTTCTTCACTTCTTGTCGGATGAAGTTCTGTCGCTCTACGGATTGCTCCTGAGGCTTCCGATGCACAGGCCAGGCATCGGGGTAGATCTTCAGATTGTGCTCAATCACTTCCCTAGGGATCCCAGGCATTTGTGACGGTTGCCAAGCAAACACGTCAACGTTAGCCCGAAGGAAAGTGATGAGCGCGAGTTCCTATTTGTCGTTCAATCCTCCCGATATACGGGTGGTTTGAGCGGCATCGAAACCAATTTGGATGACTTTGACGGGAATGTCGGTGTTGCTGCTTGGCTGCACTCGAGGTGCAGAAGTCGAGCCTCGTTGGCGAATGCTCGGGGGTTTTGGAGCTTGCTCCTGCCTGGAGTCCTCCTCTTGTGCCGTGGTGAGCGCATGGAGTTCTTCCAGTGCAATTACTCCGGCAGTGCGATCTCCGCAGATCCGGAGAACGCCTACTGGCATTGGCATCTTCAACACCAGATAGCCATAATGAGCAGCCGCCATGAATTTGTATAGGGCAGGTCTACCCAAGATGGCATTGAAGGGTAAGTTGATCTGCGCGACGTCGAAAACCAACTTCTCGGTGCGATACTTCTCCCGTGTCCCGAAGGTAACAGGGAGAGTAATAGCTCCGAGTGGGGTGATGGCCCCCGGACCTACTGCGGAGAAAGGTCGAGAGGGGTGGAGATCCGAAGGTCGGAGCTGAAGCTTAGTGAAAGCTTCGAAGCTGATGACGTTAAGCCCCAAACCTCCGTCTACCATGACGTGGTGGAGTTGGATGTTGTTGATGGTAGGAGATACCATCAGGGGTAACCGTCCTGCTCCAACCATGCTCCGGGGACAATCCGAAGCATCGAAAGTGATGGCTGTGTCCATCCACTTTTGGTGAGGTTCCGGCCGGACTGTAGGAGCTACAGCGGCCATATCCCGACGCATAGTCTTGATGACGCGACGGGAGGTGATATCCCATGATCCACCAAAAATGGTGTTCATGGTCTTCCGACGCTCGTTGTCAGAGACGTCAGAATCATCGTCGATGGAGGTGTAGACGGCCTTCAGGACCTCTTTGGGATCCTGGAACCCTAACTCCTCTTCAGCCGAGGCTTCGTCGACTTTTTGCTTTCCTTCCCTCTGTCGGAAAGGAGATTCTTCCCGACGCTTGCTGTAGCGCTCGGCAAGGTTTTGGACCTCCCGGCAGTCTTCCAAACTGTGGCTGCCTGTCTTGTGAATGGGACACCACACTTTGGGTTTGCCACCGTCTTCAGAAGACGGTCGAGGTCGCTTTTCGGGGCGTGGCCTTCGGCCATCCGGAGCTGCAGCTGCTGCAACGTTTGATGTGCCGGCCGACGACTTCTTCTTGTCGTTGGTCTTCTTTTTCTTCTTGCCACTCCCGGAGGTAGCGGCTTCTTCTTTGTAGGATTTCTTGTGATCCTCCACGGCTGGTTTGGAGTGCATTTCACGGCCCTCCGCAGGTCTGGCACATTTATCTGCCAAGCTGATGTGACGCCCGGTTCCGAAAATGAACCAAGCTAACGCATATGTGTGCCCAGGATGTTCATCACACATACACGAGTAAAATCACAAAAGTATATACAGGAAATTACCACAGCTCAAATTATTAAATAAGTACCCTTATTACACAATTCATTAAATCCTCAAATACAAGCTCTAATGAATATTAATGACAAGTTCAACTAATGCAGCGGAAATAAACTAATTAAACAACTAAGCAAACTAAGCAACTATGCAGCATAAGCGACAGGGTATGTATGCGCAGCTCCAATCAACACCACAGGCAAAGCTGACGGTAGAGACGGCCTAGAACTCCGCATTATCGCCATTAAAATCCCAGTCCTGACCTGCAACTGTTGGGGTGGGGGATTGCAAGAGTGAGTACATGTCGTACTCAGCAAGTGTGGAAAGTATGACATGTGGCTGATTCAAATGTCGACAATAATAATGGTAAAGTGCTGAAAAGTACATTAAAACATTCGAAACGCAATATAGTATAAGTATGTGAAGTAATCCCAACATAATCACGAGTAATGCCATAATACCAAACTGAATTCATTACCATCGTCAATAAGTCCAGATTTCACCATTGCCAATAACCATATTCAATACCAGAAATTAAATCCATGACCGTTACCATAACCATAACCATAATATCAACCATAACCATTACCAAACCATAACCATAACCATATCCCAATTTCCCTCTAATCATGGAAGTTGTCCAGGTGCTCATAACCGGGAGCACGGCTATCATGATAGTTTTAGTTAACACTCTGCAGAGTTTGTACCTCTTTACCCACGTGTTCGTGATTTCATCACCCTTCGGCGACTAAGAACCTCCCTTATGCCCATGACCCGTCGGTCACATTACACACTTCCGTTGGTGTGTGGCCAAGAGATCACAAAATAGCCTTTACAAAGGGATTACTAGCCTATTTAGACCCCACTGAGGTTTCACCGGTGGCGATGTCTCCCGCAGAGCACATCTTCAACCAAGGGCCCCCTCTTGAGCCATTCGGATCCCAGGGTAGTCCCACCAATCATCAACAAACCCAATCCGACTACCCCTTCCCCGAGCATCCACAATGGTCCAAACAGCACTAGCAAAGCCCTAATTAATCAGCTACGCCGCACCCATACTTGGCCTCGTGGTGGCACTGTAGTCCTGGCTTATTCTCGCATGAACCGGTCCTTATATCTAAAGCAAGCAAACCACCATAACATCCAACCCATCCACATACCAGGCTTGCTTAGATCATCCGTTACCATACCATGTTTAACCAGTTCATGTTAACCATAATCTCATCCATGCATAATTAAATTGAGTGATATAGTTGTTTCCATCCCAGTTGATTAAGCGAAGCAAAAAGGTAAAAACCCTTCCCGACTCTCTACCATAAATTCCAGGTGACAAGGGTGGTTTAACAAGTCTAGTAAACTTCCTATCATAGGATTCCCATCAAATTGACACAGCATGCAAGTTCGCAAACAAAACATTTAATTTAAAATAGGATCAATATGCTTCAAGGACACTTGCCTTGCTCTTGCTGTTGATTAGGGTCAAAGCCTTCAAACTCTTGATGTTGTAGATCCTCCGTGGCACTCTCTAGCGCAAATCCGTCTAATCCACACAATAAACATACAAAACAAGAAACACAATCAAAGAGTGCACAAATATTACTCAATATGACATGACATGCATGATTAATGCAAATGCAAGGTAGAACTTGTTACTAGATTGCTTTTAATGATCACTAACTAGCTCTAATAGATTATAACAAGTTATACAGGTTTGGGGTTGATTAGATCAAATTCTAGAATTAATTCAACACAATTTAACCAGAAAGATCGGACTAGTCCGCTAGGGATCGGACAAGTCCGCACTTGACGAGATCAGCAGATTAGGGTTTTCTAGATCGACGTGAATTTGGAGATTAGGGGTTGAATTCACATAAGGAAAAGAGAATAGAAGGTATACCAGGTGTTTAGAACTCCAATGAACCAAGAAACTTGGAGGTAACACTTGGATCTGGATGATCTAGGGTTGGTGATGAACTTGGAGATGAATTGGTGGTGAAGGACGAAACTTGGTGGAGATCTTGATCCTCCTTTGTTTCCTCCTCTTCTTCTTCTTGTTTGGAATCTTCTCCTCCCTCCTTGATGGTGGCTCCCCACGAACTAGGGTTTGGGTGGGTGGAAAAGTGGCAAATAGATGTCCAACCAAGGGGTGGGGTTGTTTATATAGACGTGGAGGCTAGGGTTAGATGGATTTCGAGTTTAGGATGAGTAGAGGCCGGTTTAGAGTCCCACATGGGCTCTAAAAGAGTTGGGCACGACGTACCTAGGCCCACTTGACGTGAAACCCAAGAAACAAGTCGTAAAACAAAAGGTCAATCTCGGAGTCACGAAATATCGGACAAGTCCGGACAGGACCGGACTAGTCCGAAGTCGTCCAGAGAGAAAATCGGACAAGTCTAGCCAAAAATCGGACAAGTCCGATCTTAGTCAGAAAGGAAAACGGACAAGTCCACTGGAACACCGGACTAGTCCGGAAAAGTCCAGGGACTTAGCAAATTTTCAAGGATTCATGGAATATCGGACTAGTCCGCACAAAATCGGACAAGTCCGAAAGTTTCCAGAGCCAAAATCGGACTAGTCCGCAGCAAAAACGGACAAGTCCATTTTTAGTCAGAGAGAAATCAGACTAGTCCTCAGTAAAATAGGACTAGTCCGCACTTTCCTGCGTTTTAAGTGCGGTTTTGCTCCAAATCAATTTTAAACTCTCCGAATCAATTTTAAACTCGTTCCTCTTGTTGTGGGCTAATGTTAAACATGTATATGAGTGCATGTAGGGCATGATGCATGAAAATGAGGGTGTTACAAACCTACCCCCCTTAAAATGAATCTCACCCTCGAGATTCGACGCGGAAGAGAAGAGATAGGGAAATTCTTTCTTGAGATCATCCTCTAACTCCCAAGTTGCTTCTTTTTCGGTATGGTGCTTCCATTGGACTTTACACCATCGAATCACCTTGTTCCTTGTGACTCTCTCCTTGGTTTCCAAGATTTTGACCGGTTGCTCGGCATACGTCAAATCTTCCTCTAGTTCCAATTCTTCCATTGGCACTTGTTCTTCCGGCACTCTCAAACACTTCTTGAGCTGGGAAACATGAAACACATCATGTACGTCTGAAAGATGTGCTGGCATCTCCAACTTATATGCTACTTCTCCTCTTTTGTCCAAAATCTTGAATGGTCCAATATAACGAGGTGCGAGCTTCCCTCTTATGTTAAACCTCTTATGACCTCTCATTGGTGACACCTTGAGGTAAACAAAATCTCCTATTTCAAAGGCTAATTTCCTTCTCCTATTATCCGCATAGCCTTTTTGCCTTGATTGGGCAGCCCTCAAGTTTTCACGAATCATTTTGACTTGCTTTTCGGCTTCTTGCAACACGTCCGGACCAAATACTTGAGTTTCTCCTGCCTCATTCCAGAATAAAGGTGTCCTACACTTCCTCCTATAAAGCGCTTCATATGGTGACATTTTCAAGCTTGCTTGGTAACTATTGTTGTATGAAAATTCTGCGTATGGCAAGCTTTTGTCCCAACTTTTCCCATGCTTTAAAGCACAAGCTCTTAACATGTCCTCCAAAATCTGATTGGTCCTCTCGGTTTGTCCATCCGTTTGAGGATGATATGCTGAACTAAAATTCAACCTCGTTCCCAAAGCTTCATGCAATTTTTGCCAAAATCTGGAGGTAAATTGAGAACCTCTATCCGAGACTATCTTCTTAGGGACTCCATGTCGACACACAATATGCTCCATGTATTTTTCGGCCAATCGTGCAGCTGTATACTTGGTCTTCACAGGGACAAAATGAGCTGACTTGGTTAAACGATCCACAATTACCCAAATTGAGTCATACCCGGACTGAGTACGTGGTAACCCAACTATGAAGTCCATACCAATTTCTTCCCACTTCCATTCCGGAATCTTCAACGGTTGCAATAGTCCGGCCGGCCTTTGATGTTCCGCCTTGACTCGTTGACACACATCACATAACGCTACATATTCAGCTATGTCCTTTTTCATGCTATCCCACCAATAGCAAGCCTTCAAGTCCTTGTACATCTTCGTACAACCGGGGTGAATCGAGTAAGGCGAGTCATGTGCCTCCTTTAATATTGTCTCCCGAATATGCTTTACATTAGGCACAACGATTCTCTTTCCAAGCCATAAGGTACCATGTTCGTCTTCATCAAATCTGAATTCTCTCCCTTCTTCGATTCTTTCCTTGATTTCCTTGATCTCCTCATCTGTGGTATGTGCTTCTCGAATTTCTTGCTCCAAGGTCGGATTTAACTCCATCATCTCCATCTCATTTACAAACCCGAGGTTCAACCGTTCAAACTCCTTACATAACTCGAATGGTAACTCTCGAACCGTGAGTTGATGACTTACTCCTTTTCTACTCAAAGCATCGGCCACTACGTTGGCTTTTCCCGGATGATAGTTGATCCCCACATCATAATCTTTGATGAGCTCTAACCATCTTCGTTGCCTCAAGTTCAAATCCGTTTGTGTGAAAATATACTTCAAACTCTTATGATCCGTGTAAATTTCACACCTATGTCCAAGAATATAGTGTCTCCAAATCTTCAATGCATGTACCACGGCCGCGAGTTCCAAATCATGCGTGGGGTAATTCTGCTCATGTTTCTTCAATTGTCTTGACGCATAGGCGACCACTTGACCTTCTTGCATCAATACACATCCAAGCCCTTTTCTTGATGCATCGCAATAAATGTCAAAACTCTTGCTTACATCTGGCAATACCAAAACTGGAGTTGTTGTCAACCTCTTCTTCAACTCCTCAAAACTATTCTGATAGGCTTTAGTCCATTGGAATGCCTTTCCCTTCATTAGCAACTCCGTCATAGGCTTGGCTATCTTGGAAAAATTCTTGATAAACCGACGGTAATATCCAGCCATCCCAAGAAAACTCCTTATTTCCTTGACGTTTTGCGGCGGTTCCCACTTCAACACATCCCTCACTTTACCGGGGTCAACCGATACTCCTCCTCCGGAAATAATATGGCCTAAGAAGGAAACTTCCCGTAACCAGAATTGGCATTTACTGAACTTGGCATACAATTGATGCTCCCTCAATTTCTGCAACGTAAGCCTCAAGTGTTCCTCATGTTCCTTCTCATCCTTCGAGTAGATCATGATATCATCAATAAACACCACAACGAACTTATCTAAGTACTCCATGAAGACCTTATTCATGAGGTACATAAAGTAAGCAGGCGCATTTGTCAATCCAAATGATATCACGGTGTACTCATAAGATCCATACCGTGTCCTAAAAGCTGTCTTGGGTATGTCCGATGGTCTAATCTTCATTTGAAAGTAACCTGACCTCAAATCAATCTTGGAAAACACACAGGCACCTTTCATCTGATCAAACAAATCCTCTATACGGGGCAAGGTATACTTGTTCTTGATTGTTACCTCGTTGAGAGCTCGGTAATCCACACACATCCTTTGGGATCCATCCTTCTTGTCCACGAATAGAACGGGCGCTCCCCAAGGTGAAGAGCTAGGGCGAATAAAACCCTTCTCTAATTGCTCTTGAATTTGTTTCTTGAGCTCCGCTAATTCCATAGGAGGCATCCTATACGGCCTCTTAGCTATAGGTGCAGTTCCAGGTATTAAATCAATAACAAACTCAATGTCTCGATCGGGTGGCATACCTGGCAACTCATTCGGAAACACATCCAAAAATTCACATACAACCGGAATCTCCTCAATTGCGGCACTGTCCATATGATTCAATTCCAATTGCTTCGGTGCGGTTTGAGATGCTTCAAATTCTACAGTTATCCCTTCCTCATTGGTCAACTTCACTGTCTTTGTGGCACATTCAATAACCCCATTGTGCTTCCTCAACCAGTCCATACCAAGTATAATATCCAACCCTTGAGAATCTAAAACAATGAGGTTGGCGGAGAAGTCTACCCCCCTTATTCTAAGGCTTACTTTTGGACATACTATATTTGTCCTCATCTCTCCTCCAGGGGACTTAACCAATAGAGTAAACTTCATATGAGAGATAGGCAAACTATACTTGGCAACATACTTCGATGCAATGAATGAATGTGATGCTCCAGAATCAAATAACATAGTCGCGGGATTGGAGTTGGCGAGAAACATACCAATGACCACGTCGTCCGCTTGTTGAGCGTCCTCCGTAGAGACATGGTTCACATTACCACGAGCAAAATTTTGCTGTCCACGGCTTCCTTGTCTCAAGTTCTCAAATTCTTGCCTCTTCAAGAGCATAACACCTTCCGGCACATAATGAGAACGGAAACTCTCCTTGAATTCCGCCCAGGTAATTCTCTCTTGGTTCTCATGAGCATTGCAATAAGAATCCCACCAATCTGCAGCTGCTCCAACGAGTTGATGAGAAGCAAATAGCACCTTCTCCCGGTCACTGCATTGGACAATGGCTAGCTTCTTCTCCACGGACTTGAGCCAATCATCCGCATCCATAGGGTCTGCGGCTTGAGCAAAGGTTGGTGGCCTAGTCCTCATAAACTCTCCCAATCGGTTATGAGGAGGCGGGGGTGGCGGTGGAGGCATATGGGGCTGATTGTTGATATTGCCAGCCTGCAGCTGTCCCATAGTTTGTATCATGGTCTGCATGAGCTGGTTTTGCACGGCCAATAGCTGCTCGATGTTGATAGCTCCCTGAGTAGATCCTTGTCCATTGTTGTTCTGAGGCACTCCATTGTTCTCCTCTTCATCATTGCCATCCCTCTGGTTGCGAGTCCTCGCCATCTGAAGAAAAACAGTAGGTAAGAATTAGAAAACGTCCCCAACTATATGCATCAAGGGATATGAAGCTAAACAACTAGCTACACTAGCCTAGGTGGACATGGCAATGCTAAAGCACCCCAAAATCCTCTACTAAGCACACAAGCAACCAATATATATAGAAAACAGCATACCAAGCAAGAACACATCGATTCCTGAGTGCTCCTATGTGCTCTAAAGTGTCCATTCTATCTAGGCTGCATCCTACGGTCAACCTGTGGCTCTGATACCAATCTGTGACGCCCGGTTCCAAAAATGAACCAAGCTAACGCATATGTGTGCCCAGGATGTTCATCACACATACACGAGTAAAATCACAAAAGGATATACAGGAAATTATCACAGCTCAAATTATTAAATAAGTACCCTTATTACACAATTCATTAAATCCTCGAATACAAGCTCTAATGAATATTAATGACAAGTTCAACTAATGCAGCGGAAATAAACTAATTAAACAACTAAGCAAACTAAGCAACTATGCAGCATAAGCGACAGGGTATGTATGCGCAGCTCCAATCAACACCACAGGCAAAGCTGACGGTAGAGACGGCCTAGAACTCCACATTATCGCCATTAAAATCCCAGTCCTGACCTGCAACTGTTGGGGTGGGGGATTGCAAGAGTGAGTACATGTCGTACTCAGCAAGTGTGGAAAGTATGACATGTGGCTGATTCAAATGTCGACAATAATAATGGTAAAGTGCTGAAAAGTACATTAAAACATTCGAAACGCAATATAGTATAAGTATGTGAAGTAATCCCAACATAATCACGAGTAATGCCATAATACCAAAGTGAATTCATTACCATCGTCAATAAGTCCAGATTTCACCATTGCCAATAACCATATTCAATACCAGAAATTAAATCCATGACCGTTACCATAACCATAACCATAATATCAACCATAACCATTACCAAACCATAACCATAACCATATCCCAATTTCCCTCTAATCATGGAAGTTGTCCAGGTGCTCATAACCGGGAGCACGGCTATCATGATAGTTTTAGTTAACACTCTGCAGAGTTTGTACCTCTTTACCCACGTGTTCGTGATTTCATCACCCTTCGGCGACTAAGAACCTCCCTTATGCCCATGACCCGTCGGTCACATTACACACATCCGTTGGTGTGTGGCCAAGAGATCACAAAATAGCCTTTACAAAGGGATTACTAGCCTATTTAGACCCCACTGAGGTTTCACCGGTGGCGATGTCTCCCGCAGAGCACATCTTCAACCAAGGGCCCCCTCTTGAGCCATTCGGATCCCAGGGTAGTCCCACCAATCATCAACAAACCCAATCTGACTACCCCTTCCCCGAGCATCCACAATGGTCCAAACAGCACTAGCAAAGCCCTAATTAATCAGCTACGCCGCACCCATACTTGGCCTCGTGGTGGCACTGTAGTCCTGGCTTATTCTCGCATGAACCGGTCCTTAGATCTAAAGCAAGCAAACCACCATAACATCCAACCCATCCACATACCAGGCTTGCTTAGATCATCCGTTACCATACCATGTTTAACCAGTTCATGTTAACCATAATCTCATCCATGCATAATTAAATTGAGTGATATAGTTGTTTCCATCCCAGTTGATTAAGCGAAACAAAAAGGTAAAAACCCTTCCCGACTCTCTACCATAAATTCCAGGTGACAAGGGTGGTTTAACAAGTCTAGTAAACTTCCTATCATAGGATTCCCATCAAATTGACACAGCATGCAAGTTCGCAAACAAAACATTTAATTTAAAATAGGATCAATATGCTTCAAGGACACTTGCCTTGCTCTTGCTGTTGATTAGGGTCAAAGCCTTCAAACTCTTGATGTTGTAGATCCTCCGTGGCACTCTCTAGTGCAAATCCGTCTAATCCACACAATAAACATACAAAACAAGAAACACAATCAAAGAGTGCACAAATATTACTCAATATGACATGACATGCATGATTAATGCAAATGCAAGGTAGAACTTGTTACTAGATTGCTTTTAATGATCACTAACTAGCTCTAATAGATTATAACAAGTTTATACAGGTTTGGGGTTGATTAGATCAAATTTTAGAATTAATTCAACACAATTTAACCAGAAAGATCGGACTAGTCCGCTAGGGACCGGACAAGTCCGCACTTGACGAGATCAGCAGATTAGGGTTTTCTAGATCGACGTGAATTTGGAGATTAGGGGTTGAATTCACATAAGGAAAAGAGAATAGAAGGTATACCAGGTGTTTAGAACTCCAATGAACCAAGAAACTTGGAGGTAACACTTGGATCTTGATGATCTAGGGTTGGTGATGAACTTGGAGATGAATTGGTGGTGAAGGACGAAACTTGGTGGAGATCTTGATCCTCCTTTGTTTCCTCCTCTTCTTCTTCTTGTTTGGGATCTTCTCCTCCCTCCTTGATGGTGGCTCCCCACGAACTAGGGTTTGGGTGGGTGGCAAGGTGGCAAACAGATGTCCAACCAAGGGGTGGGGTTGTTTATATAGACGTGGAGGCTAGGGTTAGATGGATTTCAAGTTTAGGATGAGTAGAGGCCGGTTTAGAGTCCCACATGGGCTCTAAAAGAGTTGGGCACGACGTCCCTAGGCCCACTTGACGTGAAACCCAAGAAACAAGTCGTAAAACAAAAGGTCAATCTCGGAGTCACGAAATATCGGACAAGTCCGGACAGGACCGGACTAGTCCGAAGTCGTCCAGAGAGAAAATCGGACAAGTCTGGCCAAAAATCGGACAAGTCCGATCTTAGTTAGAAAGGAAAACGGACAAGTCCGCTGGAACAACGGACTAGTCCGGAAAAGTCCAGGGACTTAGCAAATTTTCAAGGATTCATGGAATATCGGACTAGTCCGCACAAAATCGGACAAGTCCGAAAGTTTCCAGAGCCAAAATCGGACTAGTCCGCAGCAAAAACGGACAAGTCCGTTTTTAGTCAGAGAGAAATCGGACTAGTCCTCAGTAAAATCGGACTAGTCCGCACTTTCCTGCGTTTTAAGTGCGGTTTTGCTCCAAATAAATTTTAAACTCTCCGAATCAATTTTAAACTCGTTCCTCTTGTTGTGGGCTAATGTTAAACATGTATATGAGTGCATGTAGGGCATGATGCATGAAAATTAGGGTGTTACAGCTGAAGAGTTCCGTGACGCTGGTGATCTCCTTGATCGCTAGCTTCTCCAACATCTTCTTGTCCCGTACGCCCTGTCTAAATGCCACAATGACAGAGGCGCTAGAGATAGAAGGGATAGTGTTTTGTACCTGAGAGAACCTCTAGATGAATGATCGCAAGGATTCTCCCCCTTTTTGCATGACCGCAAAAAGGTCCAGTTCAGTGCCTGGTCGGGTGTATGAACTCCCGAAGTTGGCAGTGAACTGATTGCACAACTCCTCCCAACTGTTGATAGAGTTGGGCAGAAGGCTCATAAACCAGGGCCTGGCTGTCCCAGTTAAAGCCACTGGAAAGTAATTGGCCATCACGGCCTCGTTTCCTCCAGCTGCCAAGATTGTAGTGGAGTATATCTGAAGAAATTCGGCGGGATTGACAGTCCCGTCGAATTTTTCCGGCGGGTGAGGCTGGAACTTCTGTGGCCATCTAACCATGCGCAGATGCATGGCCAAGGCTGAACAGCCTTCTCCTACTCCTTCAGAAGTAGAAAGGTCCTGAGCTTCCCGTCTTTCACGGGCACGCTCAATATGGACTCGGCCGTCCTGCTGGCGGTATCAGTGATCAAGCTCCGCCCGGAGGTCGTGAGTCGAAAGTCTGGATACCGTGTGAGTGCGTCGAGCCCCGGAGGGCAATGACGTCACTTGTTGTGACGCAGCACGTCTCCTGCTGTTAGAGACATGCGGACCAAGTCTTCCAGACAAAGTCCGCCGCTGCGACGGGGCTCTTCCTGAAGGAGGAGGACCCTGGTTGCTGAGGCATTCGGCTGCTGCTGTAGCCAAATGCTCCACATCAGCCCTCCACTGCTCCAGTGCATCCCGAGATGCATCCGGAGGTGGTGGGCGTTGGAGAAGAGCACGCGGTGCATGAAGCGCGTGTTCTGGATTGTCATGATTTGCCGATGCAGTGATCGACGTCGGCGCACCATCACGCTGCCCAGCACGATTTGCTGGAGGAGACGGTGGTGGTGGGAGTGTGACTCCTGATGGTGCTGAGGCTCCTGCTGGTAGTTGCCTGTTGGAGGGATTGCCCCCAACAGCCTGAGCAACAGGTTGGCCATTGGATGATCCAGCAGCAGAGTTCAGCATTCTCGAAGTCTCAGGCGCCCCTTCCTGGCGCGCCAACTGTCGGTGGTTTGGAACCGGCAGATCTCCCTACACTACTAAAGTGATAGGGGAGTTTGATGTTCGGTGTGGGCGCGCGGAGATTCAAGAAGGTGAATAAGAGTTGACACAGGAGACACAAGAGTTTACGTGGTTCGGGCCGCCTGAGCGTAATACCCTACTCTACGAGTGTGTTGGTGTTGTATTAGCTGTATGAGCGTCTGAGGCGCGTGTCTGGCCCTCTCCCTCTGTGTATCGTCGGCCCGTCCTTTTATAGTACAAGGGCAGGCCGTTACAGGTTAGCCTGGCCCGACATGTGGCCCCGGCGGTTACTGGTATTGATACACTTTAATTGCTTTTAATGATCCTATAACGGGCTTGGACAGCACCGTTACTGGTGTTAAGATCATCCGTTTAAGTGTCATTAATACGGCATTAATGACACTTAATCGGGTCTTGAAGTCCTTGGTTCTCCTTTGAAGATCCGGAGCCGTTGCGGGGTCTTCCGGAGGTTAGAAGCTGAAGATCCGACGGTCGGACACGTGGCAGCTCCGGAGCTTGCTGTGGGAAACAGGTAGCTCCGGGACTACCCGACACGTGTCAGGTCCAGAGCTTCTATCGGTCAGGGGCTAAGTCCGGGGGTGCCATTTCGGTACATGGTCCGGAGCTCCCCCCTTGTGGACGGTAGCTCCGGTTTGGTAGTACACATGGCGACTCAGGGATTAACCATGTTGGAGAAGCGGGTCCGGTTATGTGTGACATGTGGGCCTTCGAGGGTCTTCAAACCAAGTAGATGACTTTCTTTTGAGATCTTTGTAACCTCAGGGGGTGTACGGTTTCTAGGGTACCGACAACGTTGGTGCTTGGAGTGGATCTTCCCAATGAGGACAAAAGATTGGCATGGCGGCATCGCCAAGCTGGGATGCTCATACCATACCAACATCTGGTCTGTCAGTGCTTGGAGGAAGGCTTCAAGGTGAGGACAGAGGCTGGCCTTGGGGGCGTAGTCGAGCTGGGGCACCTAAGCCAGCATTTGGCCCATCGACGCTTGAAGATGAGCTTCGGGTTGGGGACAGAGGCTGGGATACCGGTTCCAGCATCCAGTCCATTAGCGCTTGGTGAAGCTCTCAAGGCGAGGATGAACGGGAACGCTCGGTAGTGCCCCTACCTGGCGCCCCAACTATCAGAGTTTGGATTGCCGACGAGGATAGTATGTACCGTGCGTTGTGCCTCGGGACGCCTAGCAGCTAGAATAAGGGATGTATACTGGTTCGGGCAAAATGCCCTATGTCCATTTTTGGTATCCTTTCTTCTCATTACCAATGGCAGGGAGGGGGGGAATACATGTATGAGGAGAGGTTCTAGTGCTCTAGTGGAGGGGATAACTCCCTCTTTTTGTGAACTTGCATGTAGGCTAAATCCCTGTGGGTTTTTATGATTAATGATAACACTTAAGGGACTAATGAGCATTGCAAGTGTAAGTACAGGTGATTGCAAGTTGGACGAAGTTGGATACACTCAAAAAGGAAAAAGAGAGAAAAGGGGCAGAAAAACTCCAGGAGTAGAATTTAGGGTTTAAAATTCTTTACGTAGAGTTTATACTCATGTTGAGAGTGTGTTTAACAATTCAAGGTGTTGAGAATCTCCTAAGAGATCTTAGTCCAAGTAGGTTTAGTTGTAGAGATGAGTTGAGGCAGTCCTAAGGACAGGGTCGGACTTGTCTGGCCACATTGGACTGATCCAATGTTAGGCAGACCAAGAGTTGCTGTGTGAGTTTGGACTTGTCTGGTTCGGGCGGGACAAGTCCGTGGTGAGTGGATTTGAGCCTTCTAGGACTAAGTTTTGAAAGGTCGGACTAGTCTGCCCAAACAAACTTTTCCGTTACTGCCCGGAACAAAAGCTTCTGTGTGAGTTCAAATTAGTCCTCTTTGGGTCAACTAGTCTGTTTGTAGTTTGAAGGAGGCTGCTGGGACTAAGTCCTGGAAGGTCAAACTTGTCCTCCATCTGGGGCCGGGCTAGTCTAGTGAACCAGGTTTGTCCGTTCTCACTCGGAACAAAAAGTTTTGTGTGAGACCAGAATGTTTGTTCTTGGACAGACTAGCCGTGGTGTTGTGACCGTTTGAATTCAAAAGGCGGTGGGGGACTTTGTGGTTGGTCAAGGGTGACATCACTGGTCCCCACAGGCCAGACTAGTCCGCACTTTTCCTGTTGGCAATGGCTAAGTGTTGGGACCCCTATAAAAAGGGATCCCCTGGCTCTCCAAAGCCCTCTCTCAAACCGTAGTGCTGACATAGCCTTCCAAGAGCCGTCCTACACCTTTCTCTTCACATCTTTAAGCCCTAAGAGCAAATCTTGAGGGTTTGTGAGATTCGGGAGAGAAGAGAGAAGGGTTGTGCTTTGACTTGAGCTCTTGGTTGATTCTCTCGATTTGAGTTGTTGATATGAGTGCTTTGTGTTGTGATTTTGATCTCTCTTTGTGTTGTAAGTTTGTCGGAGCCTTAGATCGTGATTTGCGCCATGGATTGTTGTGACCACCCGTGATTTAGTGGAAAAACAAGTCAGCCTTTGTGGTGGCTTGGTGAGGATAGGGTTGAGAGAAACCCGATCCTTCATGGACTCCTCAATGGGGATGTAGGATTTTTCGTGAAGCTGAACCTCGGGATAAAATCTAGTGTCTCTTGCCTTGATTTGTCCTCCATTCTTCATTAGATCACTTTTAAGGTTCTTCGCATTCTTCGTCTAATTCTTGTGATCCACCTAGTTTAAGTTGTTTCCTCTTCGTGCAATTACTATTCTAGGTTGCTAGATTGTTTTTTACATTCCACATTAAGTAGATCCTCAAAAACCCAAGAAAAATCTCACCTTTTGTGTTTTCAACGTACCTGACTAGACTAGTCCGCCTCTAGGCAGGACTAGTCTGCACTCTGTCTGTAATCAAGTTTTTATTAAGCAAATTTCAGGTTTTAGCCTATTCACTCCCCTCTAGTCAACTTTCAATTGGTATTAGAGCCTCACTCTCCCGTAACGCTTAACCGCTTGAAGAGGAGATGGGGGGAAATGGTGAGAAGGGTTTGATGATTCAATACACCACCAGATCTAGCGAGACAATGCAAATGGAGAACAATGGTCCAAGTCTTCACCCTCCAAGATCTAAAACACACAAAACACCATGCAAAGCCTCCTCCCTTCGACATCAAAAGCAAAGATGAAGATGAGGAAGTGAAGTGCCTTGCAGATCTTCTTCAAAAAGCAAGATATGAAGCCAAGATAAGGAGAAGGCTTGAGAAAGAGAAGAAGCTCAAGGGGAGTGAAGAGGAATACATGCGATATCCTTTTAACTATGAGCTCTTGAACTCTCACTCTAACTACATGTCTATTCCCATCGGCAAACCTCCACATTTTGATGGCACTAACTATACCATGTGGAAAAATAACATGAAGTTGCATCTTATTTCTCTCAATCCTACACTTTGGCATATTGTTTGCACAGGTGTAGATATCCTCGTGGATGATGAAGAGATTACTCCCAAGCAAGAGCAACAAATCCACCACAATACGCAAGACCCAGCCATGCTCAACTCGTCCTTGAGCCAAGAAGATTTTAACAAAGTGGACGGGTTGGAGCAAGCCAAAGAGATTTGTGACACACTCAAGATTGCACATGAAGACAACCGATCCGTGTAGGAGGCCAAGATTGAGATGATCGAGGATGAACTTGGAAGATTTGCCATGGAAGAAGGCAGGACCCCTTGTGAGACCTATTTGTGCTGAATACACTGGCTATTTTTATAAAAGTTTTGAATATTGCCAAAACATTCTTTTCATCAAGGTCTGACTCTAGGTCTGAGCTCCGACAATCGGTCTGACATGTTTTGGCTAGCTCCAGCAAGGTCCGATAATATGTCTGACTGCTTTGTAACACCCTAAATTTTCGCATCATGCATTGCATACATGAGCATGCATTAAACACTAGTAGAATAAAAGAAAAATAATAAAATATACACATACAAATATGAGTAGCAAAAGAAAAAAATAATAATAATTATAGCCTAAAACTTGTAATAGGGAATAAGTATAAAAATAATAATAATAAAAATATATATAAATATATATAAATAATATATATAACAATATATAAAAATAAATAAAATAATAATATTAATAATATACATTATAATAATAATAAATAATATATATATAATATAAATAATATATATATATATATAATATATAAATAATAAATCATATAATAAAAGAAAGTAAAAAAAAAGAAAAAAAAGGGCCTGCCGCTAGCCAGGCCAACGGTCCAGCCAGCCGCGCCAGCCCGGCCTCCCGCGCGCGAGCCAGCGCCCCGCCGCTCGGCCGCCCGCCCCGCGTCCGGCCCCGCCGAAACTCCCGCCCGCCCCGCGTCCGATCCCGATTCCCGCGCCGAAGCTCACGGAACCGAGCCGTACCCCCGATCGCCCCCCCCCCCCCCCCCCCCCGCCGCGCCTATAAAAAGGCCCCGAAGGCCTCACGTTCCCGATGCCAGCGCTCCAGGAAAAACCCTAGCCGCCGGGAAAAACACCAGGGACCAGAGGGCTGCGCCCAGGGAAGAAAAAGGAGAAAAAGAAGGGGAAGATGAGGAAGAAAAAGAGGAGGGCCCCACCGTTCGCCGGAGATCGACGTCGCCATCGCGCCGCTGTCGTCGTGCCGCCGGAGGACGCATCTACTTCGTCTACGCTTTGTCCCCATCCCGCGATCATCGAAGCCATCGCATCTACGGTAGGCCATGTTCCCGATGCAAATTTTAGCGATCATATTGAATCTAATAGGCGTAAATTGATTTTAGTTGCACCATAATTTTATTTTCAGCAGCATTAATCCACCCTAAAACCCCCGTAAACTCATATGAACATGTATGAACTAGTCGCATCTAATTAATAAACAACCGTAGTTAATTAATTATTGAATTATGCATGCATGCATATCATCGCATGTTGATTAATGTGTGTGCATCATATTGAATTGTGTGTATTTTCTTGTATGTATGATCACGCGTAGAGGAACGTGCTCAAGAGGCCGCATATGAGGATTTCCAAAACCAAGACTTTGAAGCGCTTGAGCAACCCCATCCGTCAGAGCAAGGCAAGTGTCCTTGAAGCATATTGATCCTGTTTTAATAAATGTTTTGTTTTCAAATTGCATGCTTGTGTCAAATTGATGGGAATCCTATGGTAGGAAGTTTACTAGTTTTGTTTGACCACCCTTGTCACCTAGAATTTATGGTAGAGAGTCGGGAAGGGTTTTTACCTTTTTGCTTCGCTTAATTAATTGGGATGGCAAACAACACTACACATTTAATTATGCATCAATGATATTATGGTTAATGTGAACTGGTCAATACGATGGGTGATCTAAGCAAGCCTGGTATGTGGATGGGTTGGATGTTATGGTGGTTTGCTTGCTTTAGATCTAAGGACCGGTTCATGCGAGAATATGCCAGGTCAATAGTGCCACCACAAGGCCAAGTATGGGTGCGGTGTAGCTGAATAATTAGGCGCGCTGCTAGTATTGTATGGACCATTGGATGGGGCGGGGAACGGGAGTCCAGGAGGACTGCCCTGGGATCCGCATGGCACACGAGGGGGCCCGTGGGTGGGAGAATGGAGATTCAAGCCTGCCTGTGAAACCTTAGTGGGCCCGTACATACTAGTAGTCCCTTTTGAAAGGCTATTTTGTGATCTCTTGGCCACACACCTACGGAAGTGTGAGATGGCATAATGGAGGTTTCTTAGTCATCGAAAGGTGATGAAATCACAAACATGTGGGTAAAGTGGTACAACCTCTGCAGAGTGTTTAAAACTATCATGATAGCTGTGCTCCTGGTTATGAGCGCCTGGATGACCTACATGATTAGAGTTGGAATTGGGATTTGGGATGGTTATGGTTGGTTTATGGTTATGGGTTGGTAATGGTTATGGTTTATGGATTATGGTCATGGATATGAATTTGAGTTATGGTAATTGGACGTGAATAATGGTGATGTTGGCAATAATTGGATATGGTTTATATTTTGTTAATATGATGGTTATGACGGGATTGTTTCACATAGGCATAGTATAATGCTTTTCAAATGTTTTACTGTACTTTTCAGCACTTAGCAATTATTACATTCGTCATTTGAATAAGCCACATGTCATACTTTCCACACTTGCTGAGTACGACATGTACTCACCCTTGCAATCCCCCCCCAACAGCTACTGGAGACAATTGGGAGTACCCTGAGGATCACGTGGAGTACTAGGTTGCGTACCACCGTCAATTGCCTGTGGATTGGAGTCGTGCTGTTTAGTTTATCTTCCGCTGCATTATTTAGAGTTTTATCATTCGTGAACTATTGGATTATTGTAATAAAGTACTTATTTAATAGTTAAGACGTGGTTAAATTCTGTATATCATTTGTGATGCAACCGTATATGTGTGATGAACTTCCTGGGCACACATATGCGTTACACTTGGTTCATATTCGGAACCGGGTGTCACAAATTGGTATCAGAGCCGCGTTGACCGTAGGACGCAAGCCTAGGTAGAATGGACACTCTAGAACACTTAGGAACACCCTTCTAATCTGCTATTTTTGAAAATTCTTGCTGCTGTTTTGTTCCCTTATTTTCAGCTGCAAAAAGTATTGATCGCCGCTGCGTTTTTGAAAAAAAAATTTCAGAAGTGAGCAATATTAAGTGCCTCTGTTTTGCTGCTTAAATTTTCGCGAAAAAAGTGTGTTTTGCTGCTGTTATGTGTGGGTAAAATTATTGTGTTGGTGTCTGTATTTTTCCTCTCTATTTTTCGTTCTTTTGGAACCGCTGCACCGCTCTTTTTCCGCCGTTTTAGCTGCTGAAATTTTCAGATTTGTATTTCGTTATTTCCTTTTTCCTCTAATGTATTCTTGTTTTCTGTAGATGGCCCGCACCAAGACAACCCCCCGTAAGTCGACCGGTGGACTTGTGCCCCCGCGTAGGTTGGCCAGTCGCTCTCCGGCCATCGACCCTTGTCACCCTGTGGTGATCCGTTCTGACGGCAGGGCCGCAGGACAACTGCGACATCGTCTCCGTGCCCTACTCCGTGAGGCTGGCTACCGTCACCACAGCCTCTCGCTCTCCTACCACACCACTGGAGTGCAGCGCCCCGGCAGGAAGGAGTGGAGCTGCAAGATCTATATCTACTATGGTGATGAGTTGGTGAAGACCCACAGCAGTCCTGCTTGGAGGAGCTCCCGCCGATCTGCGGAGCAGGATGCTAGCTGGGAAGCAGCACCTTTTGGAGTCACGCCTGCCGTTTCCGTCTGGAGGACACGGTGCACGCCTTCGTTCCGCAGCGTCCCAGTGGCATTGCGAGCTTCGTCTCCAGGCACGTGGAGGGAGCACTGGACCTCCCGCAGTCTCGTCAGACTGTTGACGACGTGGCGCGGCTGACTTCAGAGGGCGCAGCAGGAGATTCAGGATGGACGTGACCTCGACCAGCGCCACGAGGCGATAATCAGGAGGTATCGTCGGATCACTGACGAGGACCTGGACGACTACGCGTCCGACACCCCAACGTGGACCCCAGACTCTCCAGACCGTCGCAACGGTCAGCGTGAGTCGTTTTCTGAGGAGTCCTCTAACGAGGAGCCTTCCAGTGTGGCGTCTACCGCACCACCGCTGCCTGCTGCCTCACCACCACAGGACCCCGAGGACCCCGACGACGACGACGACGACGATGAGGACCCGGATGAGTTCCCGCTTGATGACGAGTAGTTGTCGACCTATGCCACGACTCAAGGATAGGCACACCCCCATTAGTTAAATAAGAGCAACGTAGACATACTTGTGCGACCTTGAGTTGTGTTACTTCTTTTAGGATCTTTGTCAATTTTATTTGGTGCTTGTTTGAGTGCTTGTGTGCTTAGTAGAGAGTTGTGGGATGCTTTGGCACTTGTCCACATCCTCATAATATAGGTCTATGTTAATAAAGGATTATTTAGTGTCACATCCCTTGATGCATATAGTTGGGACGTTTCTTTCCAAATTCTAAATCCTTCTGTCCCCACCCTTCTTTCGCCAACAGATGGTGAGAACTCGTAACCAGAGGGATGCCAACGATGAGGAGGAGCGCAATGAAGTACCTCAGAACAACCAGGGACATGCTCATGGAGCTATCAATATTGAACAACTGTTAGCTATGTAGAACCAGCTCATGCAGACCATGATACAGACAATGGGACAGCTGCAAGCTGGCAACAACAATCAGCCTCATATACCTCCACCACCACCCCTGCCTCCTCATAACCGATTGGGAGAGTTCATGAGGACCAGACCGCCTACCTTTGCACAAGCCACAGACCCAATGGAAGCTGATGATTGGCTGAAGTCCGTTGAAAAGAAACTTGCTATTGTCCAGTGCATTGATAGGGAGAAGGTTCTCTTTGCGTCACATCAACTAGTTGGAGCAGCCGCCGACTGGTGGGAAGCTCTTTGCAACGCTCATGATAATCAGGAGGCAATCACTTGGGCTGAGTTTAAGCAGAGTTTCCGTTCCCACTATGTACCTGAAGGAGTTATGATACTGAGAAGACAAGACTTTGAAAATCTCAGGCAAGGAAGGATGAGCGTGAGTGAGTATCTCAACAAATTCACTCAATTATCAAGATATGCTCCAGAAGACATCAAAACTGATAGTAGGAAGCAATATCTGTTTATGAGGGGTCTTAACAATGAAACTCAAGTCCAGTTGCTCAATACTGATTATCCAAACTTCCAAAAGCTGGTTGACAAGGCTATTGTGGTTGAGAACAAGATTCGTGAGATGGAGCAGGACAACAAGAGGAAGATGCCACATCATGGACCGCAGCAAGGAAGAAATGTTCGCCCCCGTTATGCACCACCTACTGCACAACAATACAACCCATCTGCTCCTGCATACCGCGCTGCTTATCCGCCCCGCCCAAATCAGCCACCACAGCAACGCCCCGCCATGCAAGCGCCTCGCTATCCTGTGCCACCTGCGCCGCGTCCTAACATGGCGGCAAACACTCAAAACCAGTTGCGCCCAAACCTCCCTAATGCTACGGGTGGTAATACATGCTATGTGTGTGGAGAACCCGGGCACTTTGCAAGTCAATGCCCCAGAAGAAACTATGGACCTATGAACAATGCACCAAGGCCAAATCACCCGCGACCAAATGGAGGAGCACCACAAGGCAACCGTGGACAGCAGAATTTTGCTCCTGGCAATGTGAATCATGTCTCTACTGAGGAAGCCCAGCAAGCTGATGATGTCATGATTGGTATGTTTCTTGCCAACTCCAACCCCGCGACTGTTTTATTTGATTCGGGAGCATCTCATTCATTCATCTCGTCAAAGTATGTTGCCAAATGCAATTTGCCTATATCTCATATGAAGCAAACTATGCTAGTAAGTTCTCCTGGCGGAGAGATGAGGACAAATATAGTATGTCCGAAAGTAAGCATTAAAATAAGGGGGGTAGACTTTCTCGCAAACCTCATAGTCTTGGACTCCCAAGGAATAGACATAATACTTGGAATGGACTGGCTGAGCAAATATAATGGAGTCATTCAATGTGCCGAGAGGATTGTGCAGTTGACAAGTGAACATGGTACACGCATCGAAGTTGAGGCAGCCCAACCTGCAAGAGAGAAAGCGATGTTGAATCACGTGGAAGAAGTGACATTGGAAAGCATTCCGATCGTTCGCGAGTACCCGGATGTGTTTCCAGATGAGTTGCCAGGTATGCCACCTGATCGTGACATATAATTCACCATTGAGTTGATACCCGGAACTGCACCTATAGCTAAGAGGCCGTATAGGATGCCTCCTAAGGAATTAGCAGAGCTCAAGAAGCAAATTCAAGAGCAGCTAGAGAAGGGTTTTATACGCCCAAGTTCATCCCCGTGGGGAGCCCCAGTGCTCTTTGTAGATAAGAAGGATGGAACCCAGAGGATGTGTGTGGACTATTGGTCTCTCAACGAAGTGACAATTAAGAACAAGTACTCACTGCCCCATATAGAGGATTTGTTCGACCAAATGAAGGGTGTCTGTATCTTCTCCAATATCGACTTGCGGTCAGGATACTTAGAAATGAAGATTAGACCATCAGATATACCCAAGACAGCATTTCGGACATGATATGGATCTTATGAGTACACCGTCATGTCATTTGGATTGACAAACGCGCCTGCGTACTTTATGTATCTCATGAATAAGGTCTTCATGGAATATCTGGATAAGTTCGTTGTAGTGTTCATCGATGACATTATGATATACTCGAGAAGCGAGGAAGAACATGAAGAACACTTGAAGCTTACATTGCAGAAGCTACGGGAACACCAATTGTATGCCAAGTTCAGTAAATGTCAATTCTGGTTACGTGAAGTTTCTTTCTTAGGCCATATTATTTCCGGAGGAGGAGTATCAGGTTACCCAGGGAAGGTGAGAGATGTGCTTAAGTGGGAACTGCCACAGAATGTCAAGGAAATTCAGAGTTTCCTTGGAATGGCTGGATATTACCGCCGATTCATAAAGGATTTCTCCAAAATAGCCAAGCCTATGACCGAATTACTCATGAAAGGGAAGGCATTCCGATGGACTCAAGCTTGTCAGGATAGCTTTGAGGAGTTAAAGAAAAGGTTGACAACCGCCCCGGTGTTAGTATTACCGGACGTGAGCAAGATTTTTGATATATATTGTGATGCATCAAGACAAGGATTAGGATGTGTGCTCATGCAAGAAGGCCAAGTGGTAGCTTATGCATCGAGGCAACCAAAGAAACATGAGTTAAATTATCCTACACACGACCTTGAACTCGCAGCCGTGGTACACGCCTTGAAGATATGGAGACACTATGTTTTTGGTCACCGATGTGAGATTTATACGGATCACAAGAGTCTCAAGTACATATTTACGCAAACGGATCTGAATCTGAGGCAACGCCGATGGTTGGATCTCATCAAGGATTATGATGTGGGAATCAACTATCACCCAGGGAAGGCCAATGTAGTGGCCGATGCTTTGAGCCGAAAAGGAGTAAGTCATCAACTCACAGTACGAGAGCTGCCATACGAGTTATGCAAGGAGTTTGAACGGTTGAACCTTGGATTCGTAAATGAGATGGGAATGATGGAAGTCAACCCAACATTAGAGCAGGAAATACGGGAAGGACAGACAAAGGACAAGGAAATACAGGAAATCAAGGAAAGGACCCAAGACGGAAAACAATTCAGGTTTGATGAGGACGAACAGGGTACCTTATGTCTTGGAAAGAGGATTGTGGTACCTAATGTCAGACATATTCGAGAAACAAGGCACATGACTCGCCTTACTCAATTCATCCCGGTTGTATGAAGATGTACAAGGACTTAAAGACATGCTATTGGTGGGCCAACATGAAAAAGTACATAGCCGAATATGTTGCACTTTGCGATGTGTGCCGACGAGTTAAAGCTGAACATCAAAGGCCAGCCGGATTGTTACAACCATTGAAGATCCCGGAGTGGAAGTGGGAAGAGATTGGTATGGACTTTATAGTTGGATTACCGCGAACTCAGTCTGGCTATGATTCAATATGGGTTATTGTGGATCGGTTGACAAAATCAGCTCACTTCATCCCTGTCAAGACCACATATACCACCGCGAAGCTAGCAGAATTGTATATGGAGCATATTGTGTGTCGACACGGAGTACCAAAGAAGATAGTCTTAGATAGAGGTTCTCAGTTTACCTCCAGATTTTGGTAGAAATTGCATGAAGCAATGGGAACAAGGTTGAACTTCAGTTCGGCGTATCACCCTCAAACAGATGGACAAACCGAGAGGACCAACCAAATTTTGGAAAACATGTTAAGAGCTTGTGCATTAAAGCATGGGAAAAGTTGGGATAAAAGTTTGTCGTACGCTGAATTCTCTTACAACAATAGCTACCAAGCGAGTCTGAAAATGTCACCCTACGAAGCATTGTACGGAAGGAAGTGTAGGACTCCCTTGTTTTGGAATGAAACCAGAGAGAATCAAGTGTTTGGTCCCGACGTGTTACAAGAAGCCGAAAGGCAAGTCCAAATAATTCGGGAAAACTTAAAGGTTGCCCAATCTCGACAGAAAGGTTATGCTGATAATAGGCGAAGGAGTTTGACTTTTGAAGTTGGAGATTTTGTATACCTCAAGGTGTCACCTATCAGAGGTCAGCGACGGTTTAACGTCAAAGGAAAACTGGTGCCACGTTACATCGGACCGTTCAAGATTCTGGACAAATGAGGAGAAATGGCATATCGACTTGAGCTGCCGACGTATCTCTCCGATGTACACGACGTATTTCACGTCTCTCAACTCAAGAAGTGTCTCAGGGTACCGGAAGAACCAGTACCGATGGACGAGCTAGAACTTCAAGAGGATTTGTCCTATGTCGAGCAACCTATCAAGATCTTGGACATAAAGGAAAGAGTCACGAGAAATAAGAGGATCCGTTGGTGCAAAGTGCAATGGAAACACCATACGGAAGCCGAAGCTACATGGGAACATGAAGAAGTCCTGAAGGCAGAATTCCCTCATCTTTTCTCCACGCTATCGAATCTCGAGGGCGAGATTCACTTTAAGGGGGTTAGGTTTGTAACACCCTAAATTTTCGCATCATGCATTGCATACATGAGCATGCATTAAACACTAGTAGAATAAAAGAAAAATAATAAAATATACATATACAAATATGAGTAGCAAAAGAAAAAAATAATAATAATTGTAGCCTAAAACTTGTAATAGGGAATAAGTATAAAAATAATAATAATAAAAATATATATAAATATATATATAAATAATATATATAACAATATATAAAAATAAATAAAATAATAATACTAATAATATACATTATAATAATAATAAATAATATATATATATTATAAATAATATATATATATATAATATATAAATAATAAATCATATAATAAAAGAAAGTAAAAAAAAAGAAAAAAAAAGAAAAAAAGGACCTGCCGCTGGCAAGGCCAACGGCCCAGTCAGTCGCGCCAGCCCGGCCTCCCGCGCGCGAGCCAGCGCCCTGCCGCTCGGCCGCCCGCCCCGCGTCCGGCCCCGCCGAAACTCCCGCCCGCCCAGCGTCCGATCCCGATTCCCGCGCCGAAGCTCACGAAACCGAGCTGGACTCCCGATCGCCGCCCCCCCCCCCCCCCCCGCCGCGCCTATAAAAAGGCCCCGAAGGCCTCATGTTCCCGACGCCAGCGCTCCAGGAAAAACTCTAGCCGCCAGGAAAAACACCAGGGACCAGAGGGCTGCGCCCAGGGAAGAAAAAGGAGAAAAAGAAGGGGAAGAAGAGGAAGAAAAAGAGGAGGGCCCCACCGTTCGCCGAAGATCGACGTCGCCATCGCACCGCTGTCGTCGTGCCGCCGGAGGACGCATCTACTTCGTCTACGCTTTGTCCCCATCCCGCGATCATCGAAGCCATCGCATCTACGGTAGGCCATGTTCCCGATGCAAATTTTAGCGATCATATTGAATCTAATAGGCGTAAATTGATTTTAGTTGCACCATAATTTTATTTTCAGCAGTATTAATCCACCCTAAAACCCACGTAAACTCATATGAACACGTATGAACTAGTCGCATCTAATTAATAAACAACCGTAGTTAATTAATTATTGAATTATGCATGCATGCATATCATCGCATGTTGATTAATGTGTGTGCATCATATTGAATTGTGTGTATTTTCTTGTATGTATGATCACGCGTAGAGGAACGTGCTCAAGAGGCCGCATACGAGGATTTCCAAAACCAAGACTTCGAAGCGCTTGAGCAACCCCATCCGTCGGAGCAAGGCAAGTGTCCTTGAAGCATATTGATCCTGTTTTAATAAATGTTTTGTTTGCAAATTGCATGCTTGTGTCAAATTGATGGGAATCCTATGGTAGGAAGTTTACTAGTTTTGTTTGACCACCCTTGTCACCTGGAATTTATGGTAGAGAGTCGGGAAGGGTTTTTACCTTTTTGCTTCGCTTAATTAATTGGGATGGCAAACAACACTACACATTTAATTATGCATCAATGATATTATGGTTAATGTGAACTGGTCAATACGATGGGTGATCTAAGCAAGCCTGGTATGTGGATGGGTTGGCTGTTATGGTGGTTTGCTTGCTTTAGATCTAAGGACCGGTTCATGCGAGAATATGCCAGGTCAACAGTGCCACCACAAGGCCAAGTATGGGTGCGGCGTAGCTGAATAATTAGGCGCGCTGCTAGTATTGTATGGACCATTGGATGGCGCGGGGAATGAGAGTCGAGGAGGACTGCCCTGGGATCCGCATGGCACACGAGGGGGCCCGTGGGTGGGAGAATGGAGATTCAAGCCTACCGGTGAAACCTTAGTGGGCCCGTACATACTAGTAGTCCCTTTTGAAAGGCTATTTTGTGATCTCTTGGCCACACACCTACGGAAGTGTGAGATGGCATAATGGAGGTTTCTTAGTCATCGTAAGGTGATGAAATCACAAACACGTGGGTAATGTGGTATAACCTCTGCAGAGTGTTTAAAACTATCATGATAGCCGTGCTCCCGGTTATGAGCGCCTGGATGACCTACATGATTAGAGTTGGAATTGGGATTTGGGATGGTTATGGTTAATTTATGGTTATGGGTTGGTAATGGTTATGGTTTATGGATTATGGTCATGGATATGAATTTGAGTTATGGTAATTGGACGTGAATAATGGTGATGTTGGCAATAATTGGATATGGTTTATATTTTGTTAATATGATGGTTATGACGGGATTGTTTCACATACACATAGTATAATACTTTTCAAATGTTTTACTGTACTTTTCAGCACTTAGCCATTATTACATTCGTCATTTGAATAAGCCACATGTCATACTTTCCACACTTGCTGAGTACGACATGTACTCACCCTTGCATTCCCCCCCCCCCCCCAACAGCTACTGGAGACAATTGGGAGTACCCTGAGGATCGCGTGGAGTACTAGGTTGCGTACCGCCATCAATTGCCTGTGGATTGGAGTCGTGCTGTTTAGTTTATCTTCCGCTGCATTATTTAGAGTTTTATCATTCATGAACTATTGAATTTTTGTAATAAAGTACTTATTTAATAGTTAAGACGTGGTTAAATTCTGTATATCATTTGTGATGCAACCGTATATGTGTGATGAACTTCTTGGGCACACATATGCGTTACGCTTGGTTCATATTCGGAACCGGGTGTCACATGCTTGACCTTCCATCTCTTCTCTACAGGCATTCACTGAACAATAGCAAAAGTTCCCACCTAAGTTCGGTATCCCGACATGTTTTGGGTAGCTCCGGCAAGGTCCAGCGATAGGTCAGGCATGCATTGGTAAGGTCCGGCGCAATGTCTGGTTGGCTTTGGCAAGGTCCGGTGCAAGATTGCAGTGGTTCTGCTTTTAATTTTCAATATTTCAAACTTGCTTTACGCTTATTGTAAGGTTTGCTTAGTATTAATTTGCTAATTATTTGGTTTTTTTTGGTGGTTAAGGCTAGTATTATCTTGCAATGCTTTGCAACCTGCTTATGTGAGGTGCTCGCGTAAGGTGTGGTGTTTTTTGGACTAACGTGAGTCAAGTCAAGGACTTGTGCTCAGAAGAATTTGTTGTTTGTTCATGTGCAGGTGTTGCTTGAGGTCAAGACATGGCTAGTGATGGTATCCATTGAACTAGTCTTAGGGAGAAGATGAGGTTCAACAACCAAGTTTGTGAGTAATTGTGGTTGAGTTGATCGGGGGGTCATGCAGTATGTTTGGGTCAAGAACAATGCATATGAAGGTATCATGGACGATGTTAGAAGGTGTTTGCATGTGTGCAAGGAGTGTATGGACGTGGCAACATGGTTCCAAAGCGTGATGAAGAAAAATGGGCGTAAAGAATTGGTCGGAAAGGTCCAACCGGCTGGATTATGCCTCAAGCTGCGGCTGAGGTGGTTATGGTTCGATTATAGAAAGTTTCAAGTTTGTTTCTGTTAGATTTCGTGTGGGTCACGAAGTTGAGTTATAATAGGGTGGGATACGTTCCTAAGGTGTTTGAAAGTCTTAAGGTAGCTTCTATCTGCGTATAGAAGAGTCTTGAGCAGTTATAGAAAGTTTTGGTTGAAACTAAGTAGGATTAGAGTCCGAGTTTTGATTGGGTTGGCCTTATGATTGGTTATAAAAGCAAGGGAAGCCAGAGCTCGTGGTAAAAATACTTTCGGCTCTTCTTCTTGTCTTTTGATCAATAAAATTTGTAGTTTAGAGGATTTTTTCTGTCTTGTTCGTCCAACTTGTTTCAGACAAATTTTTCTCGTCGAGTTTCTGCACAATACTATGTTGCTTTGGTGTTTTTATCATAACTCGAGTTTTATAGATACAATTGACGTTATTATTTTTGGGTTGTCTTCACAACTTGATTATTTATCATCTGTTAAAATTTCACAGTCGTTGGATCTGTGGTTTCTGATCTACACAAGTTTCTTTGCAGTATTGCAGATCTATTTTTTTTCTCAGGTAGAACAGATTGACCTTTGTTCGATCTTTCGATCATAGCTTGAGTTTTCCTCGATGGTTTGCTGTGATTCTTGTTTTAGTTTCTTTGTGACTTGATTTTCTATAATATCAACAATTTTTTTGATGGTTGAACATGTTTAGATCAGTTGCACACACAGTTTCTTAACAAATTGATTTTCCGCTGAGGAGTTTTCGTTGCTTCCATTGAAAAAGTTTTAAATCTTACATTCACACCCCCTCAATTGGTATTAGAGCCACAGTTCTCTAATCTTTGTGATTTGCACGTGTTTTGACTAATCATCATAGAGACATACTCCGCAAAACTTTGTGTGTTTAGTGTCATCAATTTTCAAGTTTGAAGGCACATATGGAGGCTTTCATCTAGGCGCAAGGCTTCACAATATGGGAAAAGGTGTACAAGCATTATGACATGCTGCCAAATGATTAAGTCACCGCTACGAACAAGAGATGTCGACAACAACAACAAGTCACAGAACTTGATCATACAAGGATTGACTCAAAGCGACTTTGATCGAGTTGCACACCTCCGATCTGCAGACGATGTTTGGAAAGCTCTATGTGATTATCATGAAGGATCCAACACTATCAAGGAGGTAACACAATACATGTTCAACAAAAAATACACGCGCCTCGAAATGCAACCACGTGAGTCCATCGACGATTTATTTGCTCGCTTTAACAAATTTCTTAGCAACTTGCGTAGTGTCAACCACTACAGGAAAAACGATCATTTGCGACGGCTGGTTTTATTTGCGACGGCATTGTGACGGCCCGCTATTGGCCATCGCAAATAACTTGGCCGTCGCAAATAAGACCTTATTTGCGACGACCGACCATAACCCCGTCGCAAATAACAACTTATTTGCGACGGCCAACCCTAGGACCGTCGCAACTAAGGTAGCCGTCGTAAATAAATGTTTATTTGCGACGGCTGCTGAAAAAGCCGTCGCAAGTAACATTAATTGCGACGGCCTTATGGTGGGGCCGTTGCAATTTACTAGGTCGTCGCAAATAAGGGCTTTTATCCCGACCCGGCGGTTCATTCACGACCACTCAACACTCTGCCCACCGCACTCCGCTCCCCGCCGCCCTCCGCGCCCCGCCACCTGCCCGCCGCCCTGCCGCGCCCCGCCGCCGGCCCGCCGTCGCTGCCCCGCCGCCGCCCCTGCTTGCCGCTGCCGCCGCCCCGGCCCGCCGTGCCCCCGGCCTCACCGCCCCGCCGTCGCCACCCCGCCGCCACCGCCCCCGGCCTCGGCTCGCTGCGGCCCCTCTGCCCCGGCCTGCAGCGCCCCCGGCCTCGCCGGCCCCGGACCGCCGCGCCTCCGCTGCTCGCGCCGCCCCCGGCCCCCGACGCCTCCGAGGTGAGCTCGGTTTTTTTGTTAAATGGTAATTGGCTTCTATTAGTTGATTTGATTGTGTATGCTTGTTTATTTGACCATCTAGAAATTATGCTCAAGCTTGATTTGAATCCTTAACAGTAACATTTTGGTGCACATTTGTTCAACTAATATGCTTTGAATGTCTAGAAAATTATCACCGCCACATGCAATTACCTCATGCATGGAACTAAGAATTAGATCTCAATATTGGTAACAAAGAATTATGACATAATGTTTACATAACATATCTTTTTATTAGGATTACTTATCAGTTGAGCAGGGTTCCAGAGAACAACTAAAACATAAAAGGGGTGTACCCAGTGCTGAAAGTTCTCACACATTATGGGTTCTAGGAAAGTTAATTTCTAGGCAGCCTTTTCCTTGCTTATTTTGCAAGGAGACTAATTCAAACTCAGGAACTTGCAAAAAAAATGTGGACAGTCCAATCCTGGAAAAATTATATAGGGGAAGCTGTATATTTACAAGTGCTTGGTGTATACTTTGTAGGAGAATGCATTTGCACTCTATGAATTACTAAGGCATGCGGAAACTATAGCTCTAAAGTGAAGCCCACACCAGAATATGCTACAAAAATAGAGGTAATGAGAAAAAGAAAAGCTAAACTTAAAAAAAAACGAGAGAGCGGGGCACACACTGCAGACCAGATTTCATGCAAACTCACTCAAAAATTGTTCATCAAATAACTCAGGCCAGCTTGGGAACAGAGTGTTGGTGCTGCCACAGCATGAGGTGCTGCAAGCGTCGCCAAGGTTGGAAATGGGGAAGTTGGCGAGTTGAACAATTCAGGTGTTTGTTGATTGCGTTCGTTGTGTTATCGTGCCGTGTAGACCATAGTAGTCAAGGCGACATGGAAGCGAACGGGTTGGTAAGGACGTCAATGACCCGCGATTGCGTGGACGGTGGAAATGGATGTTGAATTGTCATCTAAGACCAACTTTCCTCTCACTCTTTCTCTAGTTCTTTCCTCTCTCTTAAATGACCTGAAAATGAAAATGAGCAACATAACCTATAGCAATGTATTACCCATTTCGGATCGGCACGTCTCACATGCCATTGGCATGTGAGACGTGCAGGTTCAGAATTGTCCCTTTTTGGACATCCTCGGAGTGACTGAGGGGGTGTGGCTTGTGACGAGACGCGGGTCCGGATTTGGACGAGATTTCGGTGGCGTAACCCTGTTGTTCTCTGCTGCACCATTTTTGGGCGTGCAGTGGAGAACAGCGGGGTTATCTGCCGAAATTTCATTCGAATCCGGATCACGCGTCTCGTCATGAGCACGCTCCGCTCGGTCACTCTTGGGTGGGTTTAGGATCTATTCTGCCTAGGTTGTAGGGCCGTGACATAACACAACAATACATTACCGACAATTTCTTTTGCGTTAAACTGCAGAGTCAAACATGGGTGAAGACCGCAGTTGGATGTATACTGGCTGGAAGAGCAGAACTGGTGGTCACTCCGATGAGTGGTTTATCAAGTTAGATCAATTTTTGGATCGAGCATTTTCGTTGTCAACGGAAGATATGGTGCGGTGCCCATGTACAAAATGCCAGAACACCAAGTTTTTGAGAAGATTGGAGCTTTCATTTCACTTATGTCGAAACGGTTTCACTCCACATTATGAAGTGTGGACCTTTCACGGCGAGACTAATTCTTGAGTCATAGCCGAAGTGGATGAGGATGATGATATAGCAGAGGTTGGTAGGATGGATGAGATGCTAGAAGCTCTGGAAGCAGAGGATCCTCTTACAAATGAGGCAGAGAAGTTCTTCGAGGAGCTGAAGAAATCACAAGAGCCATTGCATGAACACACGGCTGTGACCGTACATGCTTTCTTGACCAGATTTATGGCAATTAAGTCCAAGTCCTTTTTTTCATCAACTGCTACAATGACCTCATGAAATTGATCTGCGATATCCTTCCACAACCTCACAAAGTGCCACCAGATATGTATCAGTCAAAGATCAAGATATCTGGTCTCGGTATGAAGTATGAAAAAATTGATGTGTGCCCAAACAACTGCATGCTATTCTGGAAAGAGCACGCCAATGAGAAGATGTGCTTGAAATGTGGTAAATCGAGGTATGTCAAAGTTGTTAATGACGATGGCGATAATGTGATGACAGATGTCGCACATAAGCAGCTTTGTTACTTGCCTGTGACACCACGGTTGAAGCGGATGTTTCTTTCAAAAAGAACCGCAAGACACATGAGATGGCACAAAGAAGGTAAACGTGAGAACAAAGAATTCTTGACGCATCCATCCGACGGTGATGCATGAAAGAGAGAGATAGTTAGATAGAAGAAAATGATTGAGATAGAAGAAAGATAGAGATAGAAGAAAGAGAGACAGAAGAAAGAGTGAAAGATAGTTAGATAGAGTAGGATGGGAATGAAGAGAGAGAGTAAGATGTAGATGGAGATAGAGAGAGGGGAAGATAGAGGGAGGGAGATGTAGATGGAGATAGAGGGAGGAAGATAGAGGGAAAAGGATAGCAATAGAGAGATAGAGTGAGAGAGAAAGATAGAGTGAGAGACAAAGAGAGAAATGAAAAGAGAGAGGAAGAGAGGGTTATCTAGATGAAGATAGAGGGAGAGGAAGGGAGGGAGAGAGATGTTGATGTATATATTCTAACTCTAAGTTTCATTAATTGCAGGGATCCGCGACGGCTGCACAAACGCCATCGCCGTCGCTACCGCCGCCTGGAATGAGGCGCGACGACGACTTCGACTTCAGAGGTTGCTCCGGAGGTGGCTACGGAGGTTAGATGGGCGAGTGAGCCCTTTTGTTTGCTTTGTTGATGACGATGTGAGATGTATCGGAACTTATTAGTTTGTGATTGTGATGATGTTAGTGTGTGTATATACTGTGTGTATTGTATCTGTTCTGTGATTCTGTGACGGCCAGGTAGTATTTTCTGTTCTTTTTTTAAAATAAAAAACCTTATTTGCGATGGCTTTTTATACAGTATCGTCGCAAATAAGGTTCCAGGCTGTCGCAATTAAGCCACTGCTATTTGCGATGGCCAGGCCATCGCAAATAAGGTTTAATTGCGACGGCCCGGCCGTCGCAAGTAACGGCGTGGGTCCTGGAGGAGGACACGTGGGCCCTGTCCACTGAACTTATTTGCGACGGCCCGGCCATCGCAAATAGAGGCACTTAATTGCGACAGCCTGGCCGTCGCAATTAAGCTTTAATTGCGACGGCCCGGCGGTCGCAAGTAACGTCGCGGGGCCCACCGGCCCGCGGCAATAACTTGCGACGGCCGCTCCTAGCCATCGCAATTAAGCTTAATTGCGACGGTGGCTGTCGCAAATAAGCTTAATTGCGACGATTTATTTGCGACGGCCAAAAACTGTCGCAAATAAGGAAAGCCGTCGCAAATAGCTTATTTGCGACGGCATTTGGCTTATTTGCGATGGCCATGGCTGTCGCAAATCGTCGGGATTCCTGTAGTGAACGTTAATTTTCTAGATGCTGAAAATGCTAGACAATTACTAAGTGCATTAGACATATCAATTTGGAAGACGAAAGTTACATCTATTCGTGAGTCCACTGTCATGAGTACACTTGCATTAGATGTACTATATTATAAGTTAAAATCTCATGAAATTGACATAATCTCATGTAAGAACCCCAACAAGTCTCTTGCATTTGTTTCTAACTGTGACATGCCTAGCTCTAGCCAATCTTCATCATGTTGTACACTTGCTTTGCTGTCCTCCCTAACCCTTGATTAGATTGAAGAGTTTTTAGAGGAGGAGCTAGCACTTATCTCTACTCGATTCTCAAAAGCACTGCAAAATGTGAGAACTAGAAGGAGAGGAAGTGTCGGTTCTCAACGATGCTTCAAATTTGGTAAGACAAGACGTTTTAGTACGGATTGCCCTAACCTTTTAGGTCCTACTTCCAATGATGAAAAGCAAACAAGGACGAAGCACTCCTCTGCAAACGATAAGAATAAGAAGGATTTTACAGGTCGCCAATTTGTAAAAAATTGTATCTCCGCACTTCAAGAACTTGTCTCGAGCGGCGTGGATATCGGAAGTGATGAAGATGAAGACAATTTGGCAAATATGTGCTTCATGGCGGGCAATTCAAGATCAAGTATGGAGGAGGCAGAACATAAGAGCGATGATGAAGAGGTATGTCCCACTTTCAAAGGAATGTGTGATGTTATTTCTCGTGCCACTGTTATTGTTAAGAAAAAGGACAAGAAACTTAGGGACAATGCTATTAAAATAGAATGACTAGAATTTGGAATTAATCGTTTAAAATCTTTAATTCCTAGCAATAATTCTTGTTCCTCATGTGAGCTTATATATGAACAATTATCCTCTTTATGATGTGCACACACCTCCACACTTGATAACTTGAACTTGAAATTGAAAAGAACAAAAAGCTTGCTGCACTTAATGATAAAAACTTGAAAGATACTTGTTGTTCTACAATTGATTTGCATTATTCTACTTGTGATGATCTTGATGAGAAACTATATGATGCTATGAATGATATTTCTATATTGAATAATGCTTTATGTTCCTATGAAGTTAAATATTGTTCTAATTGTAAACTAAAAGGAAGTGAGAACTGCCTAGACTTGCCCAAGAAACTTGATGACATGAATAGGACACTAGAATGGTTTTGTGATGGGAATAAAAATCTTAACTTGCTGCTGAATTCTTCCAAGTATTGCAATGATAAAACTAGTTTAGGTTTTGATTCTCATGCTCATGCTATGGCACATCCACCTAAAATTGTAAAGTCATTAGGAAGTGGTTTAATTCAAACAGTTCCTAGATACAAAGAAGTGGTTTTCAAATCTGCAGGGGTGTTGTCTTATTCAGTTTCTAATAAAAATGTTGCTTGCTCATTTAGACATGAACACAAAGTTAAATTTCATTGTACCTAGTGTGGTAGAAACGGTCATGTCATAGATTTTTGTTATAGACTAGCTAAACAAAAGAAAAAGGAAAGAATACAAGCTAGATTTTATAACTCTCATGCAAAATTTGCTGCTCATGCTGAATTGAAAATTAGGAACATGAAACATGCTGTTATGAGCCAAAAACTTGCAAATTTTGCTCCCAAACCTGATAAGGAGGTTTAGGCCTGATCTTTCAAGAGGTAATGGATAAGTCGATTGATGGAGATCTCGATGTTGATGATCTGAGGCTCTCGAGTAGAACACGAAAAACCCCTGCAATCACTACACCACCATTCCGTTGGTTATCAACCCTCCTACACATGTTTAGGCCTGATCTTCCGAAAGGTAATGGATAAGTCGATTGATGGAGATCTCGATGTTGATGATTTGAGGCTCTCGAGTAGAACACGAAAAACCCCTGCAATCACTACACCACCATTCCGTTGGTTATCAGCCTTCCTGCACACGATTGACCTCGCCAAGAAGGCTAATCCCTGCAAGTGCAACCGAGAACACAAGCAAGAATGTAGAAGACAAGATCTAAAATCGCAAAGTTGGGGTCTCACAAACCGTATGACAGTGATATTATTAATCTAAGCACAACCCACCGAATATGACCGGCGGATGCAGTGTTTAAAGGCTAGGGTTCGGCCAGAACACTCTTAGACGCGTCTCTAATGGACTCATACGAGATACAAGGCCCAAAGGCCCGATTCGGTGGCGCAGCACCAGATAGAAATCTGAAATCGACTTGTTTTGATGTTTTCCAATGACTCCAGATAAATTTTGAGGTGGGACCAGAGCAATTGGAAATTTTATCTTATCTTCTTTCCATGCATATGTAGAACGTCGAAAGTAGAGTCCGTATGCATCCTGGACGTCCGTTTTAAGGTGGACTTCTTCAGGACTCCAAGTTGAACTCGAGCCCGAGTTGTAAACTGATTCCATCTTCTTGTGGTCCCAAGGCCTCTTCCCTTCACTTTTTGATCTTATCCATTGTTCCTAATAACAATTAAATCATCACATAGCAATCTATTGTCAAACTCACATGCAAAGGAAGTTAGGAACGAGTTCACCTGCTAATCTATTAATCGTGCTCGTGCTCTTGTGATTAGTCCTTGCAATTCAATGTGCGTGTTCGCTGTTGTGATGTCCTCATCATCCCCCCTCTTGAATCGGAGTCGTCCTCGACTCAAGTTCATCTTCTTATCCCAAGTACAATCGCAAATATGAAATGATAAAAGTGGGACTAACCGCAAATGCATTATCATTAATCTTTTCAACAATCTTAAAAGGACCAGCAGCCCGTGGCATAAGTTTAGATTTTCTCAGGTCGGGAAATTGCTCTTTTCTCAAATATAACCACACCAAATCACCCGGTTCAAGTTTTACTTCTTTTCTACCTTTACTACCTGCAATCCTATACTTCTCATTCATCTTTTCAATATTTTTCTTTGTAGTTTCATGCATCTTAAGAGTGAATTCAGATCGTTGTGTAACATCCAAATTTATAGTTTCAGAAAGAGGCAAAGTTAGTAAATCAATAGAAGCACGGGGATTGAAACGATACACTACCTGGAATAGACTTACCTTCGTCGTGGAGTGAACTGATCTGTTGTAAGTCTATATGTGGTAAACACTCCTCCCACAACTTTAAATTTGTTTTCAAGACAGCCCAAAACATAGTGTATGAAGTACGATTAACTACCTCAGTTTATCCATCAATTTGTGGGTGATATGTAGTTGAAAACAACAACTTGGTTCCCAATTTATACCACAAAGTTCTCCAAAAATGACTCAAAAATTTTGCATCACGATCAGAAACAATGGTATTTGGCACACCATGTAAACGAACAATTTCTGTCATAAACAAATCAGCAATGTGTGAGGCATTATCATTCTTATGACAAGGTATAAAATGTGCCATTTTGGAGAAACAATCAACAACTAAAAAATACTATCCCTCCCCTCTTAGTCCTAGGCAATCCCAAAACAAAGTCCTTAGAAATATCCTCCCAAGGTACACTAGGAACAAGAAGAGGCATATAAAGACCATGTGGGTTAAGGCAAGACTTAGCTTTATTGCAATTAGTGCATCGTGACACGTAGCGCTCGACATCACACTTCATCTTAGGTCAAAAGAAGTGTGTTGACAGCACGTCCTCAGTTTTCTTCACTCCAAAATGTCCCATCAAACCTCCTCCATGTGCTTCCTGCAAAAGTAATAGACGAACGGACCTAGCTAGAACGCATAGCTTGTTAGCACGATAGAGGAGACCCTCTCGCAACAAATATTTATTCCAAGTTCTACCTTCTCTACAATTTTCAAAAGCATCTTTGAAGTCCAAATCAGTAGGATATAATGCTTTTATTGTTTGCAAACCAAAGATTTTATGATCAAGTTGGGACATCATGATATAAGGTCTAGATAATGCATCAGCAATGACATTTTCCTTCCCTTTATTATGCTTAATGATGTATGGAAACGACTCTATGAACTCAATCCATTTAGCATTCCGTTTATTCAGATTGGTTTGACACTCAAGATATTTCAACGAATCATGATCGGAATGTATGACAAACTCCTTAGACCAAAGATAATGTTGCCAAGTTTGTAATACTCGCACTAAAACATACAATTCCTTATCATAAGTAGAATAATTCAGAGAAGTACCATGAAGTTTTTCACTAAAGAAAGCAACGGGTTTAGCTCCTTATATGAGAATGCCTCCAATACCAATGCTGCTTGCATTGCATTCTAGCTCAAAGGTCTTGCCAAAATCAGGAAGTTGTAGCAATGGTGCTTGTGTAAGCTTCGATTTGAGAGAATAAATGCTTGTTGCTGCTGTTCGCCCCATCGAAACGGCACTCTTTTCTTCGTTAGCTCATGTAGAGGTGCTGCAATGCTGCTGAAATCCCGCACAAAGTGGCGATAAAAACATGCAAGACCAAGAAAACAACGAACCTGCGTGATGGTTGTTGGGGCTGGCCAGGTAGTGATCAATTCAATTTTTGCTTCATCCATCTCAATTCTCTGCGAGGAAACGACATAGCCAAGAAACGAGACTCGATTGGTACAAAAGACACACTTTTTGAGGTTACCAAACAAGTGTGCATCTCTCAAAACAGTAAAAATAACATGTAAATGATCAAGATGTTCGTCATATGACTTCCTATAAATGAGGATATCATCAAAGTAAAGCACAACAAATTGTCCAATAAAGCACGTAAAACCTCATTCATTAACCTCATAAAGGTGCTAGGTGCATTAGTTAAACCAAAAGGCATGACTAACCACTCATAAAGTCCAAACATGGTTTTAAATGCAGTTTTCCATTCATCTCCTAGTGCCATTCTAATTTGGTGGTAACCACTACTCAAGTCAATTTTTGTGAAGATGATAGCACCACTCAATTTATCAAGCATATCATCTAAGAAAGGAATAGGATAACGATATCGAATGGTGATATTATTAATCTCTCGACAATCAACACACATGCGCACACTACCATCTTTCTTAGGAACCAAAAGAACAGGAACAGAGCAAGGGCTATGGCTTTCACGAATGTACCTGTGAGCCGAAAGATCTTGGACTCGTCGCTGAATTTCCTTAGTTTCTTATGGATGCCCTGTACGTTGCACGATTTGGCAAACTTGCTCTTGGAATCAAATCGATCTTGTGTTCAATGCCTCTCATGGGTGGTAAATCAGGGGGTATCTCAGAGGGAAACACATTCTCAAACTCTTGCAAAAGGTTAGCAACAGCAGGGGGCAATGCAATAGACAATTCATGATGTGAAAACATGGCTTCTTTGCATACTAAAGCATAGAAAATCCCCTTAGCATCGAGTAAATCAGCAAGGTCAGATTTAGTTGTGAGCAACGATGCTGATTTTCATATTCTAGTCTTGTTGCTTTGCCATCACGAATTTTACTCTTCTCAAAATGTATAATTGCAGTAGGAGTCATGGGAAGCAAAGTGATTTTCTTTCCTTTAAGCATGAGAGTATATTTATTAGTTCCACCGTGATGAATAACATCTGTATCAAATTCCCAAGGACGGCCCAATAAAAGAGAACAAGCATCCATAGGCACGACATCAAAATCATTGTAAGAACCAATTGAAATATGTTTTCTGGCTGTTTGTGTTACCCGAACCTTACCGCTGTTGTTGAACCATTGAATGTGGTATGGATGAGGGTGTGCTCTTGTTGTCAAACCAAGTTTCTTGACGACGTCCGTGTTCACCAAGTTTTTGCAGCTACCTCCATCAATCATAGTGTGTACACGGCAGTACTTGACGACGAGAAACATGTGGAAGAGGTTGTGTCATTGTAGTTTGTCGTCGGCCTCAACTTTGGAGCTCAAAGCACGCTACACAATGATGATCCTATAGTTCTCTGTTGCCGCTGTACCAAGTACCCCTTCATCGGTGTGTTCGTCATTTCGATCTACAATGTTAGTAGCAAGAGAATATTCATCTTCAACATCCAAAGTACTATCATACCCGCCATCGTCGCGTGCTATGTATGCCCGTTTGCTCGAGCAATCTCTCACCATGTGACCAAGTCCCTGGCAGCGGTGACACTTAATGTCGGGAGTACGACTTGTAGAAGGAGTAGATGACGAAGGCTTGAATGATGTCATTTTGCTGCCCTCCGACACACGAGAAGGTGGAGCAGCAGGTGTAGTTCGTTGGCCGCCATTGGATGGTGTAGTCGCTGCACGGAAGGTCGAATATGGAGCTGTTTTGGATGGTGTAGACGTCGAACGCGGCGTGAAGATGCTCCTCGTTCATTGTTGTTGTTGTTGTTGGCCCTGTAATTCTTTTTCTGCCAACATAGCAAGTTGAAACAATCTATTAACAGTATCATATTCCTTGTAATCAACAATGTCCTGAATTTCACGCCTCAACCCCTCATAAAAATGAGATATTTTATCATCCATGTCCTCTACTACCCCACAACGCAGCATACCCTTTTGTAACTCTTGATAATACTCCTCTACGTTCATGTTACCTTGGTCTATGCACTACAATTTTTGTGAAGGTCCCGCTGAAAAGAAGGAGGAAGAAATCAAACACGAATGACCTCTTTTAATCTATCCCATGTTGGAGGATCAGTACTAGTTTTAACAAGTTCATTCCACCATATGATAGCAAAATCTTTAAACTCACTAGCGGCTTGACGAACTCTATGTTGTTTAGGAACAGATGGGCATTAATTTTTTTCTCTACTGTCATCTCCCAATCAAGATAACCCTTAGCATCATAAGCACCAGAAAAAGAGGGTATAGTATGTTTCACTTTAGCAAAAGGATCATCGGGAGGATGATTATAATTGTTATGATGATTATTACCTCTCATACCTCGATAATAGAGTGGAAGTCTTGGCTGATTGTTGTGATCTTACAAATCATCATAAGCATTGTCTTCCTATCTTTCAGCAAGGGGCAACCGAGCCTCAAGAGTATTCATCCGAAGAGCAAGGTCATCAAGTTGGCAAGTCAAGTTCGCCAATGACTCCTCCGTTGATGCATTGCTTTTGGTGAACATATATGTCGTCACGTTCATCATATCATGTAACTCAGCATGTTGAACATATTCGTCATCATTGTTTTCTCCTGCCATTGTTAGTAGGAAACAAAAGACAACAAAAATATGATATCCCTATCAACTACAGCGGCAATGTGAAAGGTGGAAGAAAACAATCTCTCTCACTCAAGCGTCTTACCACACTCTTACAAGTGTTCTTACCGACACAGCAGGTGGTGTGGACGGTGAGATGAACCAATGAAGCATGAGGTATTTGCAAAGGTACCTGTTATGCTCAAGAGAAAGGTGAAGCTTGGATGACACAATATGGTGGCTAATGAGTAGAAATTGTTAACATGTAAACAAAGTTGAATAAGTATTCAATGTAGGAAACTGTTGGTGGTCAACCAAGTGCTCTAGGGCCTAGCACAACGCAAGGAAGTAGCAAGGCAAAAGGAAGAGAGAATAATATAACCAACAATCACATTATAAGTAGTATAGGTCAATTGCTTTAATATGCATGCTCTTTATTAATTTTTCATTTTTGTAATATTTTTTGATATTTTTTGTTTACTCAGGAGCACGAAAATATGCAGCACACAAATTTGCAACTCAATTGAATGTAATATGTGGCCTATAGAAAATCAAGAATATTCTTTAAAATTTGTGTTGAAACTTCAGAGGCCGGATAGCCTATCTTCCGAAGGGAATTTGGGCAATCTAATTTCACCAAACGCGGCGAAGCAATGGAAAACCAGATACAAAATTTTGCGTAGATCAATTTTAATAAATAACTCGGCCGATTCGAGTTCGTATGCGAAAGTTATGGCGTTTTAAGGTAAGTTGTCCGAGTTACGCTTTTTAGATGTTGATTCCAACTCGATTTGAGAACAGAACTCTCAATCGGATATGAAAACGATCGGGAACTTGCACAGCAACTTATGGGATGGTGTGTGATGAGTCAAGGATGACTGGTACAAAGGTTTGTCACCTAATCTAGGGCTTGCGATGCAGGATTTCACGCAAGGCAGCTAGCTAGGGCAAACCGATGAACGTAGTCGATAGGTTTGTTGTTTAGGGATTGTGGAATAGCTATCGAGCAACAAGAAAAAAAGGACAAAACATGATAACTAGGACCCAAAACACAAAGCTAAACCAGAAACAAGACTCGACCACACGAATGCAAATTCAACAATGCTAACTGAAAAATGAAATTGTTGGCACTATAGTCCAGGAAGAGGTAACAACGATTTTTTTGTGGCTTTTCTGTGGACTCTAGGTATGAAAAAAACTGATCTAATGGAAGGAAAACGAAGATACCTCACGGGCAACCTGGAAATCTGATACCAATGGATAAGGAGGTTTAGGCCCGATCTTCCGAAAGGTAATAGATAACTCAATTGATAGAGATCTCGATGTTGATGATCCGAGGCTCTTGAGTAGAACACGAAAAACCCCTGCAATCACTATACCACCGCTCTGTTGGTTATCAAACGTGCTGCACACGATTGACCTCGCCAAGAATACTAATCCCTGCAAGTGCAACCGAGAACACAAGCAAGAACGTAGAAGACACAATCTGAAATCGCGATGTTGGGGTCTCACAAACCGTATGTTGGCGATATTATTAATCTAAGCAAAACCCACCGAATATGACCGGAGGCTGCAGTATTTAAACGCTAGGGTTTGGCCAAAGCACTCTTAGACGCGTCCCTAATGGACTCATGCGGGATACAAGGCCCAAAGGCCCAATTCGGTGGTGCAGCACCGGATAGAAATCTGGACTCGACTTGTTTTGATGATTTCCAATGACTCCCAAAAAACTTTGAGGTAGGACCCAAGCCAATTGAAAGTTTATCTTCTGCTCTTTCCGTTCATATGTAGAACATCAGAAACGGAGTTCGTATGCATCTTGGGCGTCCGTTTTAAGGTGGACTGCTCCTGGACTCTGAGTTAAACTCGAGCCCGAGTTGTAAACTGATTCCATCAACTTGTGGATGTCCCAGCTGGTTCTCCATGTTCCCAAGACCTCTTTCCTTCACTTGTTGATCTTCTCCATTGTTCCAAAAAACAATTAAGTCATCACATAGCAATCTATTCTCAAACTCACATGCAAAGGAAGTAAGGAATGAGTTCACCTGCTGATTTATTAGCCGTGATCGTGCTCTTGTGATTGGTCCTTGCAGTTCAATGTGAGTGTCCGCTGTTGTGATGTCCACAATTAATCCTACTGTTTTTCGTGCTACACATGTAACACCTCATAGGTCAGTAGTTGGGTACAAAAATCTTCAAACATTGGCTCATAAACCTACTGTTTTATCTCAGCTTTCGCATGCTATTCCTACTGGACGTCGTGTGACTTAGTACTGGATTCCTAATTGCCTTTTTACTAACCCTAGTATTGGGTCATCAATTATGCTTATATGTAGGTTACACGCTTGACGAAGGAGAACCTTTGGATTGTGGATTCAGGTTGCTCAAGCCACATGACCGGTGACAAAAAATGGTTCTCCTTCCTCTATTGTGTGCCACATGTAGAGAATGTTACTTTTGCCGATAATTTTTCAACTCCTATAATTGCTAAGGTTTCGGTTAGAGTAAATAATCACTACACATTGAAAAGATGTGGCACTTGCTACAAATTTTAAATACAACTTGCTTTCTATTTCACAATTGCTAGATGAAAACCTGGAAATTAGTTTTACAAAAAAATAGTTGCAAGGTTGTAGATTCAAATGGTGAGCTTATTTTTAGCATGTCTTGGTTTGGAAGAGTTTTTAAAGTCGATTTTGATATGTCATTTTCTAAGCATAGGTGTCTAGTTGCTAATGATTCAAAAGACTTTATTTTTGGCATCGTAGACTTGGTCACGTAGGCTTTGATCATCTCACGCGTGTTTGTGCTCTTGATCGCATATGTGGGCTGCCTAAGCTTAAAGGGGACAAAGATATTGTGTGCTCTTCTTGTAGACTTGCTAAGATGGTTGCAGGTTCACATGCTCCTCTCACAATGACCATGACAACTGAACCAGGATAACTTTTGCACCTTGACACCGTAGGTCCTTCACGTGTTCAATCTTTTGGAGGTAAATGGTATGTTCTTGTGATTGTTGATTATTATTCTAGATACTCTTGGGTTTACTTTATGACATCTAAGAATAGAGTTTTTAGTCACTTTAGAACTTTATTTCTTATATTATCAATTGTCACCCAGGATCTTTAAAAGCAATTAGATGTAATAATGGAACTAAGTTTAAAGATCAATATTTTGGTCACTTTTGTCGAAGTTTGTGATCGACAGTTCCTTTGGTACTACTAGATCGTAGCCCGCAAAGGTTCGCGATTGGTTGGGGCGTGCATGAGATTATGAACAAGATAGCGCCACAAGTCTTTTTACGTGGTTCGGGCCGCCTGAGTGTAATACCCTACTGCATAGATGTTGTTGTATGTATGAGTATGTGGTGGCTTGTATGCGTATGAGCTTAGGTGTCCCCGTGCTGTGCGGCGCAACCCTTTTATAGTCCAAGTGGCCGTTACATTGGCTGTCTGGCCCAACATGTGGTCCCGATGATGTTTAATTACGTAATACACGATCTATATGTATTAAGTACATTTGACAATGATAACATGCCTTAATGGCGGCATTACCGGTACTAAAGGTCATCTGATCGTGTGTCATTAACATGTCATTAATGACACATAATCAGGTCTTGTAACGACATCTTTAACTGTCCACGCCGTTGGAGATCCTTCTATCTTCCCGCTGCTGGCTTAGGTCCGGAGGCTCAACACGTAGCAGCTACGGAGCTTCCATCTGTGGGGAGGTAGGTCCGGAGCCACTATACACATGGCAGCACCAGAGCTTCCCTCTACTGGGGGTTAGGTCCGGGGCCCCTGAACACGTGACATGATCGGAGCTTCATCACCACACTTCAAGAACTCAGTTCAAGTGATGTATACTTTGAAAGTGATGAAGATGATGATGATCTGGCCAACTTATGCTTCATGGTGGGCAAAAAAAGATCAAGATCAAGTCAGGAGGATGCAGATCACAACAGTGATGATGATGAGGTTACATGCTTGAGGAAGGAGAACATTTGGATTGTGGATTCAGGTTGCTCACGCCACATGACCAGTAACAAAGAATGGTTCTCCTCCCTCTCTTTTGTGTCACGTGTAGTGAATGTTACTTTTGCCGATAATTCTTCAACTCCTATAATTGCTAAGGGTTCGGTTAGAGTAAATGATCACTACACTTTGAAGGATGTTGCACTTGTCAAAAATTTGAAATACAACTTGCTTTCTGTTTCACAATTGCTAGATGAAAATCTGGAAATTATTTTCAATAAAATTTGTTGCAAAGTTGTAGGTTCAAATAGTGAGCTTATTTTTAACATGTCTCAGTTTGGAAGAGTTTTTAAAGCTGATTTTGATATGTCTTCCTCTAAGCATAGGTGTCTAGTTGCTAATGATTCAAATGACTTATATTTTTAGCATCGTAGACTTGGTCACGTAGGCTTTGATCACCTAACGTGTGTTAGTGCTCTTGATCGCATACGTGGGCTGCCTAAGCTTAAAGGGGACAAAGAAATTGTGTGCTCTTCTTGTATACATGCTAAGATGGTTGCAGGTTTACATACTCCTCTCACAATGATCATGGCAACTGAACCGGGTCAACTTTTGCAGCTTGACACCGTAGGACCTTCACGTGTTCAATCCTTCGGAGGTAAATGGTATGTTCTTGTGATTGTTGATTATTATTCTAGATACTCTTGGTTTTACTTTATGGCATCTAAGAATGAAGCTTCTAGTCACTTTAGAACTTTATGTCTTAGATTATCAATTGATCACCCAGGATCTTTAAAAGCAATTAGAAGTGATAACGGAACTAAATTTAAAAATCAATCTTTTGATCACTTTTGTGCTGAAAATGGAATAGATCATCAATTTTCTTCACCATATGTACCTCAACAAAATGGTGTTGTAGAAAGAAAGAATAGTACCTTAGTTGAGATGGCTAGGACTATGCTTGATGAATATCAAACTCCTAGGAAATTTTGGGCTTATGCGATTGCAACCGCTTGTTATGTCTCAAATCGTGTTTTCTTGCGTGCTAAGCTAGGTAAAACCCCATATGAGCTCCGGTTTGGACATAGGCCTAGTGTGACACACTTTCGGGTCTTTGGTTGAAAATGCTTTGTTAAGAAACATAGTAATCTTGATAAATTTGAACCTAGATCCATTGATGGCATGTTTCTTGGTTATCCATCTCATACTAGAGGCTACTGTGTGTTTTTACTTGACACTAACAAAATTGTGGAGACTTGTGAAGTTTCAATTGATGAAGCTAGCCCAGGTACTAGCTCCGGTATTGCAGGACCAGATCCATATCCTCAGGGGGAGGGCATTTTCGAAGATGAAGAAGAGCCGCTGATACTGCCTGGTAGCTCCGAAGTTGACACATGTCCAGCTCCGAACTGTGAACAAGCTCCGACTACCACCTATACTTGTCCTGATCGTCCACAAGGCACAAGCTCATCAATCTGCAATGACCCTGATGAAGAAGAAGCTTGTGAGACATCTGTTCCTCTACAGATCTTCAAGAATCATCCCCCACAACAGATTATTGGAAGCTTGCACGAATGAGTTACACAGTCCAGGTTTTGCGATCCAAACTCTCATGCTCATTATGCTTTTGTTGCTTCTTTTGAACCCAAAGATATATCACACGCACTCACTAATGAATCTTGGATTATTGCCCTACAAGAAGAGTTAGAAAATTATGAAAGAAATAATGTTTAGAAACTTGTACCTCCTCCTCAAGGTCACACTTTAATTGGAACTAAATGGGTGTTTAAAAATAAACAAAGTGAGGATGGGGTTGTGGTTAGGAACAAGGCTAGGTTGGTTGCTCAAGGTTTCACTCAAGTTGAAGGTCTAGATTTTGATGAAACTTTTGCTCCTGTTGCTAGATTAGAAGCCATAAGAATTTTGTTAGCTTTTGCTGCATCTAAAGGTTTTAAGCTATATCAAATGGATGTTAAAAGTGCTTTTCTTAATGGCTACATAGATGAAGAGGTTTATGTCAAACAACCACCGGGTTTTGAAAATTCAGATTTTCCTAATCATGTTTACAAACTGTCCAAAGCCTTGTACGGTCTCAAACAAGCCCCTAGAGCATGGTATGATAGGTTAAAAACATTCTTACTTGAAATGGGGTTTACCATGAGCAAGGTTGATAAAACTCTTTTTGTGCTTAAGCATGGCAATGACTCATTATTCGTTCAAGTGTATGTGGATGATATTATATTTGGTTGTGCTTCTCATGATCTTGTGTCCAAGTTTTCAGCTATGATGAGTTCAGAATTTGAGATGAGTATGATGGGAGAACTCACGTACTTTTTGGTGTTGCAAATCAGGCAAACCAAGGAGGGTACCTTTGTGCATCAAACGAGGTATACAAAAGACCTCCTAAGGTGCTTCGACATGGAAAAAAGCAAGCCTCTTTGGACACCAATGGGAACAACAACAACACTTGAAGTTGATGAAGATGGTGAACCCGTGGATCAAAAAGAATATAGAAGCATGATCGGATCACTTTTGTATCTCACGGTATCAAGACGGAACATACAATTCAGCGTATGTCTTTGTGCACGGTTTCAAGCCTCCCCACGTGCTTCACAACGTCAAGCCGTCAAAAGGATTCTTAGGTACTTACATGGAACTCAAGAATTTGACATTTTTCTTCCTTCTTCCTCAACTGTTACTTTGAAAGCTTTTTCCGATGCTGATTTTGGAGGTTGTAGGATTGATAGGAAAAGTACTTCTGGTGTTTGTCATTTTCTTGGTAATTCACTTTTTGCATGGTCGTCTAGAAAACAAAGTTCAGTTGCACAATCCACCGCCGAATCTGAATATGTAGCTGCTACTAGTGCTTGTACACAAATTCTATGGATTGTTCAAACACTTAAGGAATATGGGGTTGATCTAGATAGTGTTCCACTGTTTTGTGTTAACACTAGTGCTATTTGCATTGCTAAAAACCCTGTGCAGCATTCTAGAACTAAGCACATTGATATTAGGTATCACTTTCTCTGTGATAATGTTGAAAAAGGAAATATTGTGCTTCACCATGTAGATACCGAACAACAATTGGCTGACATTTTTACAAAACATTTGGATTTCACTCATTTTTGTTATATTTGTAGTGAAATAGGAGTTATGCATCCTCATGGCCTAAATAGAGGGGGAGTTTTCAAACTTGAGAAGTCTATGTGTGAATCTGAAATTAAAATAATATGAGCATAGTATTTCATACATATATGACTTTGTGATTCCTTTTACATGCTGAAGGTTCTTACTACATTACTCGTGTTATACATTTTGTAGTTTTTGCCATGTCTAGTAATCGGAATAATTACTTACACTAAATCTGGTCATGGTCGAATTTTCTCGCAGTTTTAAACTTGTTGCATGCTCACAAGTGCTTTTAATCATAAAGAATTAATCAAGTAATCAACTCACATGTTGAGTTTTTGTGAACAAATATATGTTGAGAAAAGATCAAGAGAATATGCATGCATCGCACTTCTTCTTTTGAGATGGCTTATCATTGCACTTAGATATGAACTTGGAAGAAGTTGTGTATGACTAAAACCATGTGCTTAAGCTTCTGATTGTCAGATGATATAGGCTTGGCTTGGTTGGTTAGAATAAGGCAGATGCACATATAATCTCTTGCAAATATCATATTGTAGAAGGTCTTAAACGACACTTCCCCCGGGCCTGCTTAGAGAGCAGCCCGCGAAGGTTTGTTGGATTCACGAGGGCTAGTCCCAGGAGATTGAGCGCAACGATATGGTGGACACAAAGGGATTACGTGGTTCGTGTCGCTGGAGCGTAACACCCTACGTCCACGGGAGTGTAAGTGTATTGCCTTGCCTGAGCGTGTATGGGTTTCAATCGGTCTGATGCCGTCCCCTGTGATGGTTGTCTGTCGAGTCCTTTTATAGTCCAAGGACTCTGCAGTCACAAGGTGGGCCCCGAGCCCCGACAGGTGGTCCTGGGGAGAGCCAAATCCTATACAAGATCTAGGATTAAATGCTATCTACTTTCCTTTGTCAGGGGCTTCAATCTGCCGTCCCACCGCGTCGTGCGCCAGGGCTACACATAGTTGTTGATGATGGCAGGGCCCGTCCCGTCCGTCTTGTCCTCGCGGCTTACTCATCTGCCTTGCATCGTGGTTCTGTACCAGCTACTTGGACAAGACAGGACACTGGAGCCTTGACTTTCGCATGCGCAACTCCGCTTTGCCTGGGGAAGGCGCGCGTACTTAATGCTTGTCAGAGCGGCACACTCTTTCCATTACTGCGGCCTCCTACCGCATCGAGTCGGCCCACCGCCATGTGGTTGCACCAGAGCCTGCCCCTTTGGGGAGTTGAGTGCCCAGCTGTACACGTCACGTGGCGCCTCCGGAGCCCACCTCCGCGGGAGAGCGGAGGCTCAGCTCTGCGGGCCACGTGGTAGTCTAGGAGCCCTTCCTTGCGGTGAGACGGGCCTGGTCCCCGGGGTTCCATTGGCTACGTGGCAGCCCCAGAGCCCGCCTCGGCGGGGAGGCGAGGGTCTGGTCCTGCCAGCCACGTGGCAGCCCCGGAGCCTGCCTCGGTGGGGAGGCGAGGGTCCGGTCCTGCCAGCCACGTGGCAGCCTGGGAGCCCGCCCCGGCGGGGAGGTAAGATCTGGTCCTTCCCTCCACGACGTGGCAGCCTCGGACTCTGCCTCCAAGTAGAGGCCAAGTCCTTAGCCGTTTTCTCCTTGTGCGCGGGGGTACCCATTCTGCGGGGTACCGACAGTGGCCCCCAAGCCCACCTCGGGAGAGTCGTCGATACCGCAGGTGGGGTCTTCTTCTTTATCTTCCCGCGCAACTCTTTTGATTCCAATTCGGGGCAGTTCCCAGGGCAGCACGTCCCTGCCATCGTGGATACGCGTCTCCTTCTGGTAAGTGGAGGCGCGGGACATGCGTCGCGCGACATGACTTCTGCTTTCAATCGTGCTTTAATTGCGGTGGTTCCCAAGGTGGCTCCTACACTTCCACTGCTTTTGCCTTTTCAGAATCCGCCGAGTTACCTCCCGCACAGTTGGCAACCCGGCTTGCATTCTTTGTCGAGCGACTCGGGCCCTCATGTCATTGCCTATGCGGGTCTGTTGCTCTTCTACCAAGGCTGTGGCGATTCACACGCCGCGTCTGTTGGCTTGCAGAGGTGAATAAAAAGAGACCTTTCCCCCTAAGGGTCCTTTCTTCCGCTTCTGCATCCTTGTGCTCGTGCCTCTTGCCCCAAGCCCAGTTCTTGCGCTCTAGCTCCCGACTTTTCCTTCCGGAGCCTCCTCTCTCAACCTCATGGCGAGCATCCTGCCAGGTCCCGATTGACCAGGTCTGCCGATCTGGCCCCCGTGCGCCGGATCCTCGGCTGGCGAGCCCCAGAACAGGAGGAGTGGCTCCGTCACGGGGAGCTCCCAGTGAACCTCACCGATGGGGAGATGGTGGTGTTCTCGTCGTATGTGCTGGCCGGCTTCGTTCCGCCAGCGTCCGTGTTCCTGGTAGTGCTTCTGGAGACTTTTGGCCTCCAACTTCACCACCTCCCGCCGAACTCGATCGCCTTGCTGGCGGTCTTTGCTCACCTCTGCGAGATGTTCGTGGGGGTGATGCCATCGGTGAAGCTCTTCAGGTACTTCTTTGTACTGAGGGCCACCGGCAAAAGCTCGAAGGATCAGCTCGATGCCTACTACTTCCTGCGTCGAACCAAGGTCCCTTCTAGGTACATTGCTTCCTTCAGCTCTGCACGGTGGGAGCAATGGCGCGAAGATTGGATGATCGTCAAGGTCGAGGCTCACGACCGGATGTGCCTCCCCACCGGGAGCCCCTACTCCGAGCGGTCATTCTGGGAGGAGCGCCCAGAGCTGGAGAGGGCGTTCGAGCCGGTGTTGGAGAGGATCCAGATGTTGACGAACCACGGGCTAACGTCTGCGATGGTGTTGAGGGACTTCATGTCCCAACGCATGGCTCCGCTCCAGCGCTGCGTCTGCCTAGCATGGATGTACACCAGTCCAATGGACTGCACTCGGCTCGAGATCGGCTCCGACTCCAACCCGGACGAGCAGCTGCTGCATGATATGCTGGTCCGGGTCTGCCCCGATGACATCTCCCCTGAGGGACTGGCCCTCCCGGCGGCCTGCCGCCCCCTGTGCTCAGACCCTGAGCTGATGAGGCAGCTGCTGAAGGCGATGCTGACGCTCGACGAGTCCGGGCTGGCGTAGCGCCAGATTGGAGACCCGTTCCGGGGGGTCGAGATTGTCGACGATGTTGAGGGGGTCGACACCAACGACGGCGCTGAGGGAGGCGAAAATCCCCCATGCGACGAAGATCCCCCGAGTGATGACCCCTCACGCGGGTTCCAGCACCATCAGCAGGGAGGTGTCGGCACCCTGTTTGATATGGGGAAATGGAAAGCACCTGTGCTGGTGTCGGACCCGACCACCAAGAAGTGCGCCCGTTCGTCGCCGTCAGTCCCCTTCGCCCCTCGTCAGGATGCCGGTGGTGCCACTTTGCCGCCTGAATCCTCAACGCGCAAGAGGGGGAGGATTCTCAACGCGGATGGGACCCCAGCGTTCCCCCGCCATTCGGAGGAGCGCTAGACTTCGGGGGTGCCGCCAACTCCTCCATTTCAGGGGCCCCCGGCTCACGCAGCGGCACCCGCCATTCGGAAGCGGTGGAACTTCAATGTCCCCTGGTAAGTCTGCATATATTTCATCTTGGATATTCTTTGCCGTGTGCTTACCCTGTAACATCCTTATGGTTTGGGTTTGTCTGTTTTCAGTGCAACCGCGGCTACTCCTCTACCCTCGCGCCCTTTCGCTGGTGGGCATGCTGCTCCAGCCAGCTCACGGGGCTCCTCTGCAGCCTTGGACCCTGCTCGGGCGCCCCGGGTTGCTGCTGCCGAGGTGCCCTGGACCTTCGTGTCCGAGGCCCCTACAGCGGCTGCTGAGGGTCCGCAGCGCGTGCTGGCGTCTTGTGCTGTGTCCGCCAACGACTCCGCATCCACCGGCAACTCTGCACCGGCCGATGCTACTGCGCCGACTGACACCGCCACGTCGGCTGGTGCCACCGCCCTGGGTGGAGCTCCCAGAGCCGGCTTCGGAGCCTTCGGCAGCAGTGCCGGAGCCTCCGCTGGGGAGGTGGCTCCTGGAGACGACGCACCTGCTCCCAGGGGCGGTCCCCCCCCCCCCCCCCCCCCCGCCTTCTTTGACTGGAGGAGCTCTGGTCCCCGTTTCCCCGGTGGTCCTCCAAATGGAGGACGATATTGAAGAGGTGGGGAGGTAGGGACCCGCGGCTACGGTGGAGCCCCTCCCCCTGTCTAAAGCCGTGGCCGTTGCCTACTCTGGCTTTCGGCAGGCTCGGTCGGCCCTCGACCGGGAGAGGGGGAGGCTTGAGGACGAGGAGGTCCGGCTCCGGGAATGGGCGAGGACCCTGGAAGCCTGGACCTGGTTTGCGAAGAGCCGGGTGGCGCAGCGGGAGGCGGTTGTTCGGGAGGAGATGAAAATCCTCGACCAGGAGCACGAGCTTATCGCTCGCCTAGACGCCGCCACCCAGAAGCTGAAGGCAGACACCGCGACGATCCATGTTGAGGCCAGCTCCCGCCTCCAGTCCTGCGAGGAGCTCCAGCAGCTGCTATCTCGCCGGGAGGCTGCTCTTGCCGAACGGGAGCAGGAGTTGGCAGCGAAGCAGGCTAAGGTGGATGCGACCTCCCGCTGGCTCATCCTCCAGCAGGAAGGGGCGAGAGTACGTACTGCCAAGCTAGACCACCAGGATGCTGCCCTAGCTGAGGCGGAGCAAGCCCAGCTCGCCGAGCGCCAGGCCCTCCTGGACCACGAGTTCAACGTCGCCCTTAAGGAGGGTGAGTTGAGCCGCCGCGAGAGGGAGTTCAGCGAGCGCGAGAGGGCCCTGGCAGCCAGGGAGGAGCAGTTCCTGGACGGCGGCCCCCGGGCACTGGCGGCAGCCCAGCAGGAGGTGCAAGAGCTCCGGCCATCGCGTTCTGCTGAGGCCCGGAAGGTCAGGGAGTTCCTAGCCGGCGCCGACTCAGCTCTGGTGTCGCTCGGCTTCAGCCCGGTGCGCGTGGGGGAACCAGCGAAGGAGGTGAGTCAGGTGTTCCCAGCCCTTGACTCCACCAGCTCGAGGATGCATTCGCTGGGAGCCATCATCGATAACCAGCTAGAGGCAGAAGGGAGGATGCTGGTGAAGGAGGTGGCAACGCACATCCTGTCCTGCTACCGGAGCTGGTACCCTGATGTCCCTCTTCAGCCGGTCCTCGAAGGGCCCATCGCCGAGAGGGAGGAGGCCACCAAGTCTGAAGTCTCAGATGCCATGGCGCTCATCACCTCGAGGTTCCAGCGGAGCGGCTGAGGGCTCCCCATGTGCTACATGTATCTTGTGTTTCTTTTAGTTTTTCATTGTAGTTGTTTGTGATGACAGACCTTTATTTTGCAACAAAAAATCTGCTTGGAGTGCCCCTCATACTTAGCATGCTTTACTTTTCAGCAATATCTTCTAGTTGCTTGTTGTTCCTTAGCTTCCAGGACCTGCCATCCCCCGGAGTGTGGCCCCCCCGCATGTGTGGCCAGTTGTTATGGGCACACCTGTAAGATACCTAGAAGATAGGGCGGACGGTTGCAGGGGAGCTTAGGATGCGTAGGTAACATTGCTGTAACTGAGTATGCAGGGACATCAACGGCTGGCCCCCTAGGGGTGCCATCGGAGCTTCGGTCCGGCGGTGCCCACCATCTCTAGTGAAAGGTCGACGGCGGGCCCCCTAGGGGTGCCACCGGAGCCTTGGTCTAGCGGTGACCACCATCTTCGTGGGTACTCTGACGGTTATCACCGGGATAACTCCTTGAAGACCTGCGTATAGATAAAAAAACAGGAGAAGTAATTATGTCCGTTGGTCATTGCTTCCCTGCTCCTTTTTTAGTGTCGCTTGACTTACGATCTTGGGCTGACTCATGGGGCTTGGGTAGTTTAGTGCATCTGCACCTAGGGCTCGCTATCCATACTACTTAAGGGTGGTCCATCTGGCCGCCAGTACTCAGCTGCAGCGCTGGGGAGGCAGGGCGCACAAGCTTAGGGTACAGGACCAGGCTAAGCAGGTTGTGCCCCTAGACCTCCTGCTCGGCGTAAGCTTTTCGCGGGGGAGACCGTCTGGAGACACAGACCCCCGAGCATGGGAACATTCGAGGTCCCACGCACATTGCAGGTACCTCAAGCAACCCCACCTGCAACTAGACAGCAAGGCTCCCACTATTGCTAAAGCAGGGAAAAAATGACAGCGCCATGATGGATCACGAGCTACAGCGAACGTACAGCAATATCATAAAAAATTAAAGATAATTTTTTGAATGAGAAACCCTATACAGGGCAGGACAACATTCTTTCATTGCGGTTTCCCATAAGATGGGACAGGCTTTACAAGGGGAACGACCCGGCTCGGGCGACAAAGGAAGTCGAGTGCACCTACTTAGGGTTCTGGACCAGGCTAAGTGAAATGTGCACTCAGAGCCTCGTCCCCGTAGCCTCAGTTACCCTAAGTACCGTTCCTAGGCACCATGTACCTTTTACAATGAAAGAAAACTGTCCTAACACTGGTCTAGGGGTAAAACTTAAGGAGGTGCTCGATGTTCCAGAGGTTGGGCAGTCACTCTCCATCCTCCATAGCTAGGTGGACGCACCTAGGGCGGCATACCTCCATAACCCGGAAGGGGCCTTCCCATCTAGGGGAGAGTTTGTTAGCCCCTTCTCGGGAGAGTATGCGACGCAGCACCAGGTCATCTACCTCTAGTTCCCTACTTCGCACGGTCCTCTGGTGGTAGCGCTGGAGCGTCTGCCTGTATCGTGCATTTCGGAGAGCAGCTCTCACTCGTCCCTTGTCGACGAGGTCCACGTCTTCACGCCGGAGCTAGTCCTGTGAGGCTTCGTCGTACACCTGGACACAGGGGGATCCCCTGGTAATTTCTGGGGGGAGGACGGCCTCTGCCCCGTACACCAAGAAGAAAGGTGTTTCTCCTGTGGCCCGGCTGGTTGATGTCCGGCTAGCCCACAGTGCACACGGAAGCTCATCTACTCAATTTGCACCATGCTTCTCAAGGTGTGAGAATGTGCGAGTCTCGAGGCCCTTGAGGATCTTTGCATTGGCCCTCTCGACCTATCCATTGCTCTCTGGATGAGCGACAGATGCATAGCAGACTTGGATCCCAAGGTCCTCGCGGTATTCCTGGACCGCTGCACTTGTGAACTGGGTCCCGTTATTAGTGATGATTCTGTTCGGGACCCCGAACCGGCAGACGATCGACTTGATGAATTTGATTGTTGACTGCTTGTTGATGGTGACAACTGGGGCGGCTTCCGGCCACTTGGTGAACTTGTCTACGGCGATGTAGAGGTGCCAGAATCCTCCGACGGCTCTGGGAAAGGGTCCCAGGATATCCAACCCCCATACAACAAATGGACATAAGGGAGGGATCATCTGCAACGCCTGAGTTGGTGTGTGGATCTGCTTGGCATGGAACTGGCCTACCTTGCATCTCCTCACCATCTCGACGGCATCCTGGAGTGCTGTCAGCCAGCAAAAGCCATGCCGAAAGGCTTTACCGACCAGCGTGCGGGATGACGCGTGGTTCCCACACTCGCCTCCATGGATCTTTGTGAGCAAGTCGCAGCCCTCCTCCCGGGTAATGCAATGCAGCAGGATGTCGTTGGCGCCATGCCGTTAGAGATCCCCTTCCACCAGCGTGTACCTCTTAGCCATGCATACTATCCTTTCTACCACGGCATGTTCTTCGGGAAGGATGTTGTCTTCCAAGTAGCCCCGGACCTCCGAGATCCATGCATCGGGACTTACTTGAGCCTATGGATCTTGGGCGCCCGGTAGCTCGGAGCTCCCGGTGGCGCATACAATCCTTGGCGGGCTCCATGGTAGCAGGGCCATTGGGACTGCTAGCTTTGAGGTGTTGGGCTTGCCCCCTTCGCCCGGTTCGGTTGCTCGGGCGGTTGGTCGCGATAACGTCCTTACAAAGACTCCTTCGGGCACTGGGGCCCCTGTGGCGTCCTTCGTTGACAGGTCGTTTGCGATTGAGTTGTCGGCTCGGGGTACATGGCACAGGTCCAAGACTTCAAAGTCCTTCTCCAGCTTCTGGACATGCAGCAAGTATGCTGCTAGCTAAGGGTCATTGCAGCTGCACTCCCCTTTGGCTTGCTTGATGATCAGTTGGGAATCACCTTTAGCCAGAAGCTGATGGACATTGAGGGTCAGGGCAGTCATTAGCCCAAAGATTAGGGCTTCGTATTCTGCCATGTTGTTAGTCGCCTTGAAGTCGAGGTGCACCATGTACTTGAACTGCTCCCCAGTCGGGGTGAGGAGCAGGACCCCGGCCCTGGCCCCCTGCTTCCGTGAGGATCCATCGAAGTAGAGTGTCCAGGGGGTTTCGGTGAAAACTGGGGCCTTGGGCACCGTTTCTCCATTGTCCGGGCCCCCTGGGTTGCTTGGCGATGGAGTCCATTCTGCCAAGAAGTCTGACAGTGCTTGGCTCTTGACTGCATGTTGAGGTAAGAACTCTAGCTCGAATTCCGCCAGCTCTGCTGCCCACGTGGCGTCATTGCCAGTCGAGTTGGGGCTGTGGAGTACGGTCTTTAGTGGGAAGGAGGTGACTACTGAAACCCGGTGAGCCTGGAAGTAATGCCGGAGCTTCCTCGACACTATGAGCACTGCATACAACAGTTTGTGTACCTCCAGATACCTTGTTTTTGCTTCATGGAGGACCTCACTGATGTAGTAGACAGGCCGTTGGGAGGTCCGAACCCTCCCTGGGGGGTCCTGAGCTCCTTGCAATGTGTCTGCATCCTAGGGAATGTGGCCCCCAGGATCTGGTCAGACCTTTGGGGGCTGGGACCCAGAGGGCTCTTGGTCACTGGAACACACAGCAAGGGGGTCCTCTGCTGGATGCGGGCCCTGAGGCTCAGCTTCCTCCCCGGGAGCTCCCTCGGGTGCTTGCTGCGGCAGTAGCTCCGGCTGCTCTGCAACCAAGACCATGCTGACCACCTCCATTGTTGCGGTGATGTAGAGCAAGAGTGGTTCGCCAGGTTCCGGCGCCACCATGACAGGTAGCGTCCTCAGGTGCTTCTTGAGTTCCTGGAATGCCGCTTCCGCTTCCTCGGTCCACAAAAAGGGACCCAACTTTCGTAGAATCATGAAGAAGGGGAGCGCTCACTCAGCCAGTCTTGAGATGAACCGGCTGAGGGCCGCCAAATACCCTGCAAGCTTCTGCACATCCTTGATGCGGGCCGGCGGCCGCATCAGTTCTATTGCCTTGATCTTCTCTGGGATAGCTTCAATTCCTCGGTGCGAGACCAAGAAACCAAGGAGCTTCCCTGCAGAAACCCCAAAGACGCACTTGTCGGGGTTCAACATCGTCCGCGTCGTGCGCAGCTTGCTGAAGACATGGGCCAGGTTGTCTAATAAGGATGTGTGGGCTCTAATTTTTACCACGATGTCACCGACATACACCTCTACCAGGTCTCTAATGAGGTCCCCAAATGTCTTATGCATTGCACGTACAAAGGTGGGGAGAGAATTCTTAAGTCCATAAGGCATGGAGACATAACAATACAGGTCGTCTACTGTTATGAAAGTAGTGTGTTCTTCATCTTCCCTAGACAATGTATTTGGTGGAAACCAGAATATGCATCTAGGAAACAAAGAAGATCACAACCTAGTGTTGAGTCCACTATTTGATCTATCCTAGGAAGAGGGAATGGATCCTTTGGGCATGCCTAATTAGGTTGGTGTAGTCGATGCACATCCGAAGTTTCCCGGGGACGACAACAGGGTTGGCCAACCATCGTGGGTGGTGGACCTCCCGGATGAAACCAGCATCGAGCAGCTTCTTGATTTCTTCACAAATGAAGTTCAACCACTCGATGGACTGTTTCCTGGGCTTTTGTTGCACCGGCCGGGCGTCGGGGTAGATCTTCAGATGGTGCTCAATCACCTCCCTAGGGATCCCGGGCATTTGTGATGGTTGCCATACAAACACATCAACATTGTCCTGGAGGAAAGTGATGAGTGTGAGTTCCTATTTGCTGTCCAGGTTCCCTGCGATGCGGGTTGTCTGGGCAGCCTCGGAACAAATCCTGACGACCTTTACTGGGACGTCGTCGTCGACCGGTTGCACACGGGGTGCAGAAGTGGAGGCCCGCTGCGTCGGACCCTGTTCTGGTCGACTCTCCTTCGCGCCCCCTGAAGCCGGAGCCCTCCCTGCTGCGAGCACCTGGAGCTGCTCCAAGGCAGATACTGCAGCTGAGCGGCCCCCTCTGATCTTGAGGATGGCAGAAGGCGTCGGCATCTTCAAGACGAGGTAGCCGTAGTGGGCTACGGCCATGAACCTGTAGAGCGTCAGCCTCCCGATGATTGCGTTGAAGGGGAGGTCGACGTCCGCCACGTTGAACAAAGCGCTCTCCGTACGGTAATTCTCCGGGGTCCCAAAGGTCACCAGGAGGTGAATGTTACAGTACGGGAGGATTTGCCCCGGTCCGACACCTGAGAACGGGCTCGAAGGTGTGAGCCGAGACATTGGCAGTTGCAGCTTCCGGAAGGCCACCGTGGAGATGAGGTTGAGGCCCGCCCCACCATCAATCAGAACGTGAAAGACCTTCACATTGGCGATGGTCGGCGACACCAACAGCGGGAGTACGCCTGCTCACGCCATGTTCTTCAGGCAGTCAGAGGCGTCGAAGCTAATTGCCGTGCTCATCCACTTGTGGTGGGGAGCCAGGCTCGGAGCGGGGGCCACTACGGCCACTGCCCTTCGCAGAGTCTTCACTGCACTTCGGGATGTGGGATCTGTGGCTCCCCCGTAGATGACGTGGAGAGTCTTGCGACGCTCCTTATCGCTGCTGGAGTCGGAGTCGCCACCCTCGAAGACGGCCTTCACCGCCCTCTGAGGTAACTGGAACCCCATCTCGCTGTCATCCTCCTTTTCGGGATCGACCTTCTGTTTGCCCTCCCTCTAGTGGGAAGGCACGCCCTCTTGGCGCTACTGCTTCTGCTTTTGCTCGCGGAAGCACTCCGCGAACTTCTTCACTTCCCTGCACTCGCTAGCGCTATGGCTATTTGTGCGGTGCACCAGGCACTTGAAGTCAGGCTCCTCGAGTTCTGGTGACTGCCGAGGGCGCATGTCTCAGCGCGGTGGCCGGGCTCCGTCGGGAGCCGCGGCTACCACTGCATGGGCTCCGTGTTTTGGCTTTCTCCCACCATTTCCCTTCTTCTTCTTCTTGCCGCTGCTCTTTGCAGAGGCTCCTTTCTCAGTCGGCGTGGCTTCCCTTGCCTCTGAGGAAGGTTGGGAGTGCTAGATGCGTCCCTCAGCTGCCCTTGCACATCTGTCTGCCAGGACGAACAGCTCGGAGACATCACGCACTTCATGCGTGGCTAGCTTCTCGAGCATTTTCTTGTCCCTCACACCCTGCCTGAACGCAACAATAACTGATGCGCTAGCGATATGAGGGATGGTGTTCCTTACCTGAGAGAACCACTGGATGAATGATCGCATCGACTCTCCGACGCGCTGTCTGACGGCGTGGAGGTCAAGCTCTGTGCCGGGGCGCTTGTAGGAACTGCCGAAGTTCGCCAAGAAAAGTCGGCACAGCTCGTCCCAGGAGGTTATGGACCCCTGGCGCAGGTTCATAAGCCATGACCGGGCTGGGCCGGTCAGGACGACAGGGAAGTAGTTGGCCATGACGGCCTCGTCGCCTCCTGCAGCTAGTATCGTAGTGGAGTAGACTTGCAGGAACTCACTCGGGTTGACGCTCCCGTCGTACTTCTCCGGCATGTGTGGCCGGAACTTTCATTGCCTGTAAAAGCCCGCTTTTCGGAAGAACAAAAACGCAAAAATGAGAACTTAAAAATTTTGAAAGTGGACTTGGAAATCCAAACTCACATGAACCATATGAGTTAACCCATGTTCACTAAAAATAGGAACTGTTAAAAATTTTACATATAGAACATGGTTGCTAATGTATTTGGAACTTAAGGGGTAAAATCCTTAATTTCCAGGTATTCACATTTTCAAAGAAAAATTAAAGGAGAAAAGAAAACAAAATGGAGAGAAAGAAAAAGGAATTATTCCAACCCTAAAATGGGACATTCGAAAGAATTCAAATCTAAGGCTATAAATTTTTCCATGACCTTCTAATATTCCAAATAGACTCTCGGTAAAGTTTCAAAATTTTTGAAGCACGTTTTCCATTTATTGGACACATATTGAGAGTTTAATCAAAGTCGACTTCAAATTTAAACTTTGTGCTCAACCTTGTCCAAATCAACTCCAAATTTTTCTTGAGGTCCCTTATGGTTCAGAAATGGTAACTTCAAAGTTTCAGGATTTTTGAACCTCATCTACTATTTATTTCATTGAGCCAAGTATCACCACTTGAATACAAATTCAAAATTTTGAATTTGTTGGAAACTTTACCAAATACTGAAATTGATTTGACCAATAAATTCCTCATATTTTGTTTAGTGTCCCTGCCCACTTTTAACACTTTTAGAGCCTATTAGATAATTAATTGTAGTTAGAATGAAGATAAGAAGGAGGGAGGTGGGTCCCACAGGTAGTCCCCACCAGTCAGGTTGGCACCTCCTCCCCTGCCTCCACGCAGGCGCGCTGCATGTGCCACGGAGATGGAAACGTCGCCTATATCTAGCCGCCCGACTCCACCGGCTCCCAGCTCCTCCCGGCCGCGCCCCACTCGGGCTCGCCCTCTGCTCCCGACGGCGCCCTGCCCCGCTCGGTCGCCGGCTTGCCCCGCGCGCCATGACCGCCGCTCGGGCCTCCCCACCTTCCGTCCGCCCAATCGACCGGCAGCCACGACCGCCTCTCGAGCTCCCTACTCGCTGCACCCGCCTGCAACCACGTCGGCTCAACGTCGGCCGCACGCTCCATCTCCCGGCCGCCGACAACACGCCTTCGGTGCCGACCCCGTGTTGCGCGCTCCCATGCCCCCTCGCCACATCTGCAGCTGCACTAGCCGCTCCGACCAGCTTCTGCTCGCCGACCGATGCCTTGTCGCCTCGCGCGCCCGCGCCTCTGCCCGCGCCGAAGCCGCCCGCCTCCGGCGCCCGTCCACGCGCCGCCAACGCAGTGCTCCTGGCCACGCCGTCCGTTGGCGTCACCTCTGCTCCAGCTCGCCGAGCCACCCTAGCACTATCGACCCGCGTTCTTGTCCGAGTCACAGTCGCCATGGCTCTTCGCCTCCCACCGCCGTCCTGATGCTTGCCGCCCGCTCCAACACATGCCCTGACTTGCGACATGTTGCGCCCGTTCCTGAGTCTGCGTGCGCTCGCCACCCTCGCTACGTCGTCGCGATGTTCCGCGCCATGGTTGCACCAAACCAGCAAAGCGAGGGATGTATGTGGTGTATGAGATCCCAGAATACGTCAACAACACAACGACAATGACAATTGGTTCAAGAGGTGGAATGATGTTGCAACCGACAAGCCTAAGTGCCAAGATGCCCTTTGAACGGTGATGAAGTGACGGAAATCAAGTACACACCCAAGATGTTCGCCAAAACTCCCACAAGGTGAGCCTTGCCCTAAAATGCATTGCTTGATGCACCGAAGTCCGTTAGTCGTGACCCCTAATGGTACTCATGTGTCGTCAAGTTGTACGTCCATGTTCCACCTTGATATCATTCCTATAGAAATCCCTAAGTTGACCTCCTTTGTCGTTTGTATCATGTTAGCTTGTCTGTGCGTGCTCGTGATGCTCCACCATGAGCCGCGTCGACTTTGGTGACCACATGACGTCGTCGTGACGCTCTGAGCCGTCATTGTGCCCTGGCATCGAAATGAAGGATGTCTGTGATGAGTGTGGTGTTGAAACACTAGCACAACTCGTCGGACAATGGTTGTCAAGCCAAGTTAGGTTTATTCGTTGCGAGAGCAATCGAGTCCTAAGTGTAGCCAAGGTGCTCAATAAAAGGCCTTCTAGGTCAACCACGGGTATTGGTGATCACCAATCACCTATGGTTGAGTAATGCAAGAACGTTGCGACCAGCAAGGAGAACTAGACCAAGGGGAACCTTGGATAAGAGTTCCTTGGTTGTGTCGAGGATGTTCTCTAACCGATCATAGGATTGGTTAACTTGGCGTACCACTTCTTCGACGACAGGTCTGTCGAGTCACTTATCAACAACCGAGTCGACATCACTAGCCTTAAGACTCACAAGGTGGTGTTCGGGGTTCCGCTCACCCCATTGACGAGTCCGGGTTGATGTGGATGTTGCTAAGATGATCTTCTAGAGATGGCAAAGCATGCCTTCACGGCAAGGTCTCGCGTTATGTTTAAGTCCCGAGAGCTTATCGAGCTCACCTGGACAGGCTTGCGGGAGACACTACATTACTATCGTCATGTAAGCACTTGAACAATGCATGAGAAGCTTGCCGTAGAAACTACTTTACCTAAAAGTCATTTGAACATTGTCATGGTACTCATGCTAGGTTAAAAGTGCTTGTAATGACTTCTGAAGTCCAAGCCATGTTGGTCTCAATTTAGTCCCAAGTGTCGTTAGGTTCCATCATGGTTCATCCTAAGTCGGGACCCTACGACAGCACTGCTCACTTAACTAGGTTTACTCCTGTATGAGTTAAGTCAAGTTCATTTGTTGACTGTTAAATCGCGACCTTCGTCTTGTACACTCCACTCATACTCAAGCTTTCGATGTCCCACCTTAATTCTTGGGTCGTCCTTACACTTCTCCGCCCAACACTTCTTCACCATTCAGATTTGTCAATCCCGCATGGCATAGCTTGAAGTGTGGTATGCTAAGTTGCAATGTAGCTTTATGTTGTACATTTCAGTTCATACCGACACTTCTATGTCCACCTTGACTCATCCTCTGGTTACCCCACAACAGAGGCATATCTGTCCTTCCTAGTCAAACTCCTTGTTCTTAAAGTTTACACAACCTCATGGAGTCTTTTTTTAAACTACTTAATTACTAAATTACTTATATGCATATCATGTCGATAGGAACGTGCTGATAGGTGATCGACAAGAAAATTCGCTTGGAGGAGAAGGTCAAGGTGTTTCCATTGAAGTTCCATGGCAGGTTTTCCGGAGGAAGACCAAGCCCTAACAATTGACATTTATTCAAGTCGCAAACTAAGGTAAGCCTCGGTTTGCATTTAAGTCGTTTATAAAATTTTACTTTATCACTATGATGAGTAGTCTATGAATTGTGCATTACGTTTAGGATGATTGATACTCCACTTGCATGGCCAAAAATCCCAGGGATTGGTGGGAACGAGTTACAGTTGACCTATACTAACTGCATTGCTAATGCATAGGAAATTCGGTAGAAGTCGAGTAGTTGGAATCTACTCGCGAGATATGTAGGACATATCTCACGGGATTGGTTAGATAGAAAATGGCTTAATATAATGAAATTGAGACCGGGCAGGGAATGGATAGGAAGCGGCGAGAATTGAGTCTCAGTCGCATAGCCCTGCCTGTGTCGATTAAGGCCCGTCCGTATGCAGCCCATTCGGACAAGCTTGACTTGTACCGGCAACATAATGGTTATACGGGCTCCAGTAAACTGACGTAGCTTGGTCACTTGGGTGTCGAGGCATACCGTTCCGTTTTATAGGTGTGGGTTGAGGACAGCAAGGTGTAAATCCGCTGGTGGGCATGTCAGAGTACGCCCCACGCAGGGACCTCCTGCTTGTGACGGATCGACCGGTTCGGCATTTGAGTGTCTCGCGAAAGGTTGCCATATACGACTAGTACTGAAGTTTTATGTAGGTACTGCGCGAAGTACTCGCTGGCATTTCCAAAAGTGTGTATGTGTCGTGTTGGCTGGGTGTGTTCTGATTGCAATCACCGTCCCTCGCGGTAATAGAGTACCACTTGTTCACTGAGCGGCAACATAGTAAATACTAAAGAAGTCAGAAAAATATGATGTATTGAATTATAATTGCTTGGAACCTTGTATGGCTTAGAGATAGTATAATTAAAAGTTTACAGTTTCCCCATACTTTACCTGTAATAGCATTATGTGCTTTGGGCATGTCATATCATCGGCAAAGCGTTTCTTGTTTGATTGTGGAGTCCATGATGTGCCGTGCTTGAAGAATGTCATTTGCTACTTAAAACATGATTATAAGGATCCACTTATAGGCGAGTCTATTTATGCTATTCCTTACCTATGTTAGTATTCACCCTGCATATGTCTAGTGAGACGGTTAAGTCTTGCCGAGCCTTATGCTCACGTTTGCGCTTTAACGATTTTTGCAGGTATTAGTTTTATTTTTGCTGTTCAGGTTGTACATGAGACTCGATATGTCGAGATAAATCTCATGTGAACCACGCCGCTGCTGAATGTTCTTCTTGTTGCTAGTGAGAATCGTCCTAGGACATGGACGTCTTCTCTCCTGCTTAATTAGGTGAGATTATGAGTATGTATTTTCCGCTGCGTGTGTACTTCTGTGGTACACTCTTTTGTAAACTCTTCTTATTATGAAATGAAAACTTTATATGTTTTGGTATCCTTTTTGTGTGTGCTGGTAGGTGCCGCATCGCACGGCACCACCCAATGAGATCCTTGGATGTCGGGATTCCGGTCCCCACAGACATGGTATCAGAGCTTCATTGGGAACAACACGCTCAAAAAGAGCCTATTTTCGAAAACTCCAAAGTAGTCGAGTGAGAATTAGCTATATGCCCATTGAGGACTATTACTAGTATAAGTTATAATGGTGGTGAACTAACTTGTTATATTATTCTGTAACGACGCTCCGTCTTCAAGGTAAGAGGTAAGGTACGCCGCCGAGAGCGGATCAATCTCGGTAAACTCTGCATACGAGATATGGTATGTGAAATTTCCGTGGCTTAGCACGGAAATTCAATATGAGTCTCTGAAACTTTCCATGTTTCTGAGAACATATGACATGCGGTACCCCAGCGTGACACAAAATTAGTGGGAGCTCCCATCAGGTGGTGTATAACCCGATAGTATGCCTCTCTAGAATCATTCGTATTCTATGGGAGCATGCGAAACACGTATGCCCGAGCGTGTATAAGCCGGTTCATACGGGAGTCTTTGCTGTATAGAGATATTTACAGCCATGTATCTCGAGACATGACTTCGCTTGAGGGCGACTCACACCAGAGTCGTAAGCATTTACTCTTGATTATATCTTATTGTGACTGCCTGTCATGTTTCCCCGGGCCGCCCTTGAGGTGTGAAGGTGTGAAAGGGGATTGTTTGTCTTCTGCAGGTACACTACCTCCAGTAGCGACCCGTGTAGCAAACGTTTGTGAGTGATCGATATTAGGACCACCTATAGACGTATCCGGATATATTGGGTTAGACTTTTCTTTTGGTGAGGCACGTAGTACCGTCAATATCACAATTGATACTTTGACCCCCCCCCCCCCCCCACGAAAGAATGGCTTCATTATCATCTTGTAAGATCCAACTACCAGTTGCTGGTAAGTTTTGGGTCAAAGTTTCTACATGGATAGTGTAATGCAAAGAAGGATGAAGATTAAGGCTTTTGTGTACTCTTGACGGAATCTAGCTCGATTATGTCAAGATGTGCTTCTAGTTAAACTTCATAGGACATCGTAGTATGCTATAGGGATGGGTGAGATCTTCAGGTCCTCGACGATTTCTCTATGGACGAGTTGGACAGAACAACACTGTGGAAACTCGTCCAAATCATTAGAAACCAGCATTTCTTCACCTCTTTGATATAATGAACTAGCCTCGGCATTTCCACCATAACTCTTTGTAGAATCATCGAATGCCTTCGTGTAATACATTTCCGGAAACCTTGATACTTGTACAACAAGTTTGTAATGGGACTTGCTCTCAAATTGTGAGGTTATCCATCTGAAAATCAGTGGCCAAATCAGCTTTAAACAACCATGATCTATCCAATTAAATTCTGAAACCTGAACAAATTGTTCCACTTAAAAAATCCGTATCTCTTCAACCTGGAAGGCTTTGGAGGCAAGTGAATACTTTTTGGAAAGATTTTGAAGTCTTCTATAAGTTTTATATTGACCTCCAAGCCAAAAGACGCTTTTATGGTTGTAAAAATGCATCGTTATCACAGCAGCTACTGTTCTGGAACTACATGGACCAGTATCAGAATTTTTGCCATATTTCCTTGTAGAAAGCTCTTATATTCCATTATGATACATTTCTGGAAAGGGGAAGAGCTATTCTACAACTTTGTTATTCAATGTTACCTCGAATTCAGTTTAGAACTAATTAGTAACTGGAGTTGAAGATAGTACATGTATATAGGTGCTATCTGAAACAGTCAGAAAAATTCTGAACTTTGAACGGCCATAACTCTTAAACCAGAAATTCAAACTATGCATTTTTATACATATATGGAAAGCTTAAAGAGTCCTATATCAACTTCCTATTCAACATAAAGGCTAAAACGCACATTAACAAGGTCTAAATTGAAGTGTCGTTTAAGAGGTTCTGGCAGCCCGGAAGAGGGGACAGAATCTGAACTCTTCACCAATTGAATCATAACTTTCTGCAGACTTCACTGCTGCAGGCCTACTTTATGTGGTTCGAAAGTGTAGATAGTCCTCTACAACGTTTCTATAGAACTATAGAGCAGAATACATCTCTAACATACTCAAAATTTCAATTTTCTAAACTTGATCAAATCTGGACAGCGAGTGGACAGTCCTGTATACAGTTACTGTTCAGATCATAATTTCTAGTAGACTCATCGATTGGCTTCGGGTTTTACATTTATGGAATCTTGAGAATGTATGCAACAAGTTTTCTATGTATTATTTTTTCAAATGTTGATGTTTGTATATCTGAAAATTGTGGACAAAATCAGCCTTAAACAAAGGAGGTGCTGTCCAAATTTTCAGAAAAACTGTCAACTTGCAAATACCATATCTTCTCAACCAGAAGTGCTACGAGGGCAAGTAAGTACTCCTTAGAAATTTTTGGAAGTCCTCTACAAGTTCTCTATTCAGCTCAAGACCAAAATCTTTTCTTAAGTGGGTGAAATTTTGGATAATCGCAGAGACTGTCCAGGCATACCCAAACTGGACAGCAATCTGTACACCTCTGAATTTGACCCATAACTAGCAGATTTTGCATCCAATGGTGTCGTGCAAGTAACCGTTGGACAGGTTAGAGAGTCAGCTACAATTTTTGTAATTGACTCCATACCTGAATCTGTCGTCTACTTTTTCCAAATCGAGTTTGAATACAATGTGGTCAATCTGAACTGAATATAAATGTCTGAATGCTGAAATTTCAGCAAACTTTAAAAATGCATACCTCTTAAACCAGGACTGATATGAAGACAAGTAAGTACATTCTGGAACTCTTATTACCTTGGCTACAACTTTTTTAATAAGAATATTTCCAGGTTCCTAACGGAACAGTCTGAAAACTGTAGATCAAAACTGGTACTTCTTAAGCAGGTTCTGCTGAAAGTGCAGAAAATTCTGTTAATTTAAAATAGCATAACATGAAAACCAGAGATGATCTAGAGGCAAACAAATACTTTTTGGAAAGGTATTGAAGTGTAATTTAACTTTGTTATTCATCTCAAGTTCTGATTTTGCCATTAACTGGATAAAAATCGAGTTTGCGTTCAGACTGGTCGTTTGTCACCATAGCCTGGCCATTTTGAACCTTTTGGTTTTTGTTAGGCATTTGGTTTTCGAGTTCAACTTGAGGAGTTTCATAACATCACAGGTGTTGTGATTCAACAATAATTACCATTAGAGTTGAGTATTAAACTCAATCAAATCTCTTTGGCTCGGTTGCTCATGATTAGTGTTCTAATTAGGCAACCGTGCACCCCACACTTGAAGGGTGTATTGAGCATGTGCTGCACTTCCATTAGTCAACGACCCTCCCCGTAAGGATTGTTTGGGGTAAATTTCTCGCTTACCTAGCTCAAACCTTAAGGGGTAAGGAGTGCACCTAGTAATCAAAGTGATACGTTCACCTAGGTGTCATACAAAGGTACATCGACACCGAACCAACGTGCTGGAAGCAATGCTCAACTAAGTAGAACCGAGTACAACATTGACTCATTGGGTCAATGAGAAGCTTAATTAACGGATCTTCTCGAACCCCGTTTCTTGGGGAACTCGATCATCGAGTTAAAGAAGTCAGTTGATTCTTCACGCTAAACCACTCCCTTGCTTCAGTCTCTGAGATGAGAAGCCATAGGTGAGTAGTATGAGCTGGAAACTCTTTAGCAAGAACGTGGATCACTAACCAAGGTCGTGCCTAGCACAGTACCTTGTCAAACACTTGTGTAACCTACGGAAATGATGAGAACCTTACTCTTCAAAGGTTACTCTCTTTGCAACTTCTGAAGGCAACCCTACCGCACCTTTTAAAGGTTAGACATACTACCTTAGGAATCCTACGTGATGAAAAACCTGACCCGTTGTTAAGAAATCACATCTACCTGTAAGCTGTGATTAGCAAGCTTCAGGGAACTTCACATCAACAAGAAGTTCCATCGTTTTGCTCCATTATGTACACTCCGTTGCCTTGAGATGAACCTCATCATTCCTTGTTAATGTTCTTACCTTGAAATTCTTGAATTTGGTCAAGACGTGGAAGTGACATTCGTCGTTCGACACTTTTAATGACCAAGTCACTTAATCCTTCTGTATCTAGGGTACTTCTGTTTGTGTCTGAGTTGTCTTACCTATTTTTGCTCAAAGCATAATACTGAATGCACCATACCTTGCATAGTTATCCGCAGAGTTGCACTGTGTCTGCATAACACCATCCGTTTTGTGATGCATCATAAAACATAATTACTAATGAGTTTTGAGCAAGAATATGTGACCCCGTTCAGATACTTAAATAGTGCCTAACATTTTTAAGTTGTGATCAATTTTATCGTTCGCAACGCCTTCGATTGGTTTCATTATCTTGAGTAGCACAAGGGACACATTGTGACTAAAACACAGTTGAGTCATTGTCCTTGACTTGTTGAAACTCAAATCGCCTTGAGTACTGGCAACTGAATGTTTCTAGCTGCGAGGAGTTTCTTATTGACTTCTCGACATCGCTAGAACCTTAAAATCTTTCTATTCGCGAGATTATTATTGATTACCAAACTTTGGAACTCTTTGACTTGTACTGCCTGATGGCATTGCTTCGGCTACAAGACCAAAGCAGAAAAGTCTTCATAAGGGAAACATCCAGAGTTAATGACGCTTAACTATCTTAGAACTCTAAGTACCTCTTCAATGAAGAAGGTTACTTCATTTTGACGGAACGAAGAAGACCTCAATACCTCAACATAAATTTTTAAGATCCAAGTTTTACTATGTGATATTGTCATGTCGAGCCTCTTGTCAAGGTTATCAATCTAAAGACTGGAATCACTTGAAGCAAACTTTGGAATTTCTCAAGATGCCTGAAGATAATCACTATTTCGTAGAACCTAAGTCTTTAAGGGCATTGCCATTTTCCTGAGTCAATGACCCTCTTTTACAGATCGTTCCCTCATCGTTTCTGTTATTCTATTTGTTAGAATCTCGAGACGAGATTCCTTTAATGGGGAAGGATTTTAAAAGACCGCTTTTCGGAAGAACAAAAATGCAAAAATGCGAACTTAAAAATTTTGAAAGTGGACTTGGAAATCCAAACTCACATGAACCATATGAGTTAACCCATGTTCACTAAAAATAGGAACTGTTAAATATTTTACATATAGAACATGGTTGCTAATGTATTTGGAACTTAAGGGGTAAAATCCTTAATTTCTAGGTATTCACATTTTCAATGAAAAATTAAAGGAGAAAAGAAAACAAAATGGAGAGAAAGAAAAAGGAATTATTCCAACCCTAAAATGGGACATTCAAAAGAATTCAAATCTAAGGCTATAAATTTTTCCATGACCTTCTAATATTCGAAATAGACTCTCGGTAAAGTTTCAAAATTTTTGAAGCACGTTTTCCATTTATTGGACACGTACTGAGAGTTTAATCCAAGTCGACTTCAAATTTAAACTTTGTGCTCAACCTTGTCCAAATCAACTCCAAATTTTCCTGAGGTCCCTTATGGTTCAGAAAGGGTAACTTCAAAGTTCCAGGATTTTTGAACCTCATCTACTATTTATTTCATTGAGTCAAGTATCACCACTTGAATTCAAATTCAAAATTTTGAATTTGTTGGAAACTTTACCAAATATTGAAATTGATTTGACCAATAAATTCCTAATATTTTATTTAGTGTCCCTACCCACTTTTAACACTTTTAGAGCCTATTAGATAATAAATTGCAGTTAGAATGAAGATAAGAAGGAGGGAGGTGGGTCCCACAGGTGGTCCCCACCAGTCAGGTCGGCACCTCCTCCCCCGCCTCCACGCAGGCGCGCTGCATGTGCCACGGAGATGGAAACGTCGCCTATATCTAGCGGCCCGACTCCACTGGCTCCCAGCTCCTCCCGGCCGCGCCCCACTCGGGCTCGCCCTCTGCTCCCGACGGCACCCTGCCCCGCTCGGTCCGGCTTGCCCCGCGCGCCCTGACCGTCGCCTGCTCGCCCGGCAGCCACGAACACCTCTTGAGCTCCCTGCTTGCCACCCCCGCCTGCAACCGCGTCGGCTCAACATCGACCGCGCGCTCCATCTCCCGGCCACCGACAACCCGCGTCTGGTGCCGACCCCGCGCTGCGCGCTCCCACGCCCCCTCGCCACATCCGCAGCTGCACCAACCGCTCCGACCGGCTTCTGCTCGCCGGCCAACGCCTTGCCGCCTCGCGCGCCCGTGCCTCTGCCCGCTTCGAAGCCGCCCGCCTCCAGCGCCCGTCCACGAGCCGTCGACGCCGTGCTCCTGGCGGCGCCGTCCGCTAGCGTCACCTCTGCTCTAGCTCGCCGAGCCACCCTAGCACCATCGACCCGCGCTCTGGGCCGAGTCCCAGTCGCCATGGCTCTTCGCCTCCCACCGCCGTCCTAATGCTTGTCGTACGCTCCAACACATGCCCCGACCTGCGACATGTCGCGCCCGTTCCTGAGTCTGCGTGCGCTCGCCGCCCTCGGTATGTCATCGCGATGTTCCACGCCATGGTTGCACCAAACCAGCAAAGCGAGGGATCTATGTGATGTATGAGATCCCAGAACACGTCGACGATACAACGACAACGACAATTGGTTCAAGTGGTGGAATGATGTTGCAACCGACAAGCCTAAGTGCCAAGATGCCCTTTGAACGGTGATGAAGCGACGGAAATCAAGTACACTCCCAAGATGTTCGCCAATATTCCTACAAGGTGAGCCTTGCCCTAAAATGCATTGCTTGATGCACCGAAGTCCGTTCGTCGTGACCCCTAATGGTAATCTTGTGTCGTCAAGTTGTATGTCCATGTTCCGCCTTGATATCATTCCTATAGAAATCCCTAAGTTGACCTCCTTTGTCGTTTGTATCACGTTAGCTTTTCTGTGCGTGCTCGTGATGCTCCACCATGAGCCGCGTCGACGTCAGTGACCACATGACATCGTCGTGACGCTCCAAGCCGTCATCGTGCCCTGGCATCGAAACGAAGGATGTCTGTGATGAGTGTGGTGTTGAAACACTAGCACGACTCGTCAGACAATGGTTGTCAATCCAAGTTAGGTTTAGTCGTTGCGAGAGCAATCGAGTCCTAAGTGTAGCCAAGGTGCTCAATAAAAGGCCTTCTAGGTCAACCACGGGTATTGGTGATCACCGATCACCTATGGTTGAGTAATGCAAGAACGTTGCGACCAGCAAGGAGAACTAGACCAAGGGGAACCTTGGATAAGAGTTCCTTGGTTGTGTCAAGGATGTTCTCTAACCGATCACATGATTGGTTAACTTGGTGTACCACTTCTTCGACGACAGGTTCGTCGAGTCGCTTATCAACAACCAAGTCGACATCACTAGCCTTAAGACTCACAAGGTGGTGTTTGGGGTTCCGCTCACCCCATTGACGAGTCCGGGTTGATGTGGATGTCGCTAAGACGATCTTCTCGAGATGGCAAAGCATGCCTTCACGGCAAGGTCTCGCGTTATGTTTAAGTCCCGAGAGCTTACCGAGCTCACCTGGACAGGCTTGCCGGAGACACTACATTAGTGTCGTCGTGTAAGCACTTGAACGATGCTCGATAAGCTTGCCGTAGAAACTACTTTACCTAAAAGTCATTTGAACATTGTCATGGTACTCATGCTAGGTTGACAGTGCTTGTAATGACTTATGAAGTCTAAGCCATGTTGGTCTCAATTCAGTCCCAAGTGTGGTTAGGTTCTATCATGGTTCATCCTAAGTCGGGACCCTACGACAACACTGCTCACTTAACTAGGTTTACTCCTGTATAAGTTAAGTCAAGTTCATTGGTCGACTGTTGAATCACAACCTTCGTCTTGTACACTCCACTCATACTCAAGCTTTCGATGTCCCACCTTAATTTTTGAGTCGTCCTTACACTTCTCCGCCCAACACTTCTTCACCATTCAGATTTGTCAATCTCGCGTGGCATAACTTGAAGTGTGGTATGCTAAGTTGCAATGTAGCTTTATGTTGTACCTTTCAGTTCATACCGACACTTCTATGTCCACCTTGACTCATCCTCTGGTTACCCCCACAACAGAGGCATATCTGTCCTTCCTAGTCAAACTCCTTGTTATTAAAGTTTACACAACCCAATGGAGTCTATTATTAAACTACTTAATTACTTAATTACTTATATGCATATCATGTCAATAGGAACGTGCTGATAGGTGATCGACGAGAAACTTCGCTTGGAGGAAAAGGTCAAGGTGTTTCCATTGAAGTTCCATGGCAGGTTTTCCGGAGGAAGACCAAGCCCTAACAATTGACATTTATTCGAGTCGCAAACTAAGGCAAGCCCCAGTTTGCATTTAAGTCATTTATAAAATTTTACTTTATCACTATGATGAGTAGTCTATGAATTGTGCATTACGTTTAGGATGATTGATACTCCACTTGCATGGCCAAAAATCCTAGGGATTGGTGGGAACGAGTTACAGTTTGACCTATAGTAACTGCTTTGCTAATGCATAGGAAATTCGGTAGAAGTTGAGTAGTTGGAATCTACTCGCGAGAGATGTAGGACATATCTCACAGGATTGGTTAGACAGAAAATGGCTTAATATAATGAAATTGAAACCGGGCAGGGAATGGATAGGAAGCGGCGAGAATTGAGTCTCGGTCGCATAGCCCTGCCTGTGTCGATTAAGGCTCGTTCGTATGCAGCCCCTTCGGACAAGCTTGACTTGTACCGACAACATAATGGATATATGGGCTCCAGTAAACTGACGTAGCTTGGTCACTTGGGTGTCGAGGCATGCCGTTTCGTTTTATAGGTGTGGGTTGAGGGCAGCAAGGTGTAAATCCGCTGGTGGGCACATCAGAGTACGCCCCACGCAGGGACCTCCTGCTCGTGACGGATCGACCGGTTCAGCATTTGAGTGTCTCGTGAAAGGTTTCCATATACGACTAGTACTGAAGTGTTACATAGGTACTACGCAAAGTACTCGCTGGCATTTCCGAAAGTGCGTATGTGTCGTGTTGTCCGGGTGTGTTCTGATTGCAATCACCGTCCCTCGCGATAATAGAGTACCACTTGTTCACTGAGCGGCAACGTAGTAAATACTAAAGAAGTCAGAAAAATATGTTGTATTGAATTATAATTGCTTGGAACCTTGTATGGCTTAGAGATAGTATAATTAAAAGTTTACAGTTTTCCCATACTTTACCTGTAATAGCATTATGTGCTTTGGGCATGTCATATCATCGGCAAAGTGTTTCTTGTTTGATTGTGGAGTCCATGATGTGCCGTGCTTGAAGAATGTCATTTGCTACTTAAAACATTATTATAAGGATCCACATATAGGCAAGTCTATTTATGCTATTCCTTACCTATGTTAGTATTCACCCTGCATATGTCTAGTGAGACGGTTAAGTCTTGCTGAGCCTTATGCTCACGTTTGCGCTTTAATGATTTTTGCAGGTATTAGTTTTATTTCTGCTGTTCAGGTTGTACATGAGACTCGAGATGTCGAGATAAATCTCATGTGAACCACGCCGCTGCTGAATGTTCTTCTTGTTGCTAGTGAGAATCGTCCTAGGGCATGGACGTCTTCTCTCCTGCTTAGTTAGGTGAGATTATGAGTATGTATTTTCTGCTGCGTGTGTACTTCTATGGTATACTCTTTTGTAAACTCTTCTTATTATGAAATGAAAACATTATATGTTTTGGTATCCTTTTTGTGTGTGCTGTTAGGTGCCGCATCACACGGCACCACCCAATGAGATCCTCGGATGTCGAGATTCCTGTCCCCACATTGCCAGACCACGAAATGGAGGTGAGGTGCCAGAGCTGCACATCCTTGACTGGGACTGGCTGGCACCGGTCGTGGTACTGCATATCCCTGGTGTGCAGGTGGGCCTGCGTACACCTGTTGTTGGGGCGGTGCAGCGTATGTCTGCGGAGGTGGAGGCACGACGTACGCCTGGTACGGAGGTGGCATAACATACGTCGGATTCGGCGGAGGCACGACATGAGCCTGGGGAACAGGGCCCGGCGCACTGTAGTCCGCGTCAAGGTTGCGCTGCCGCTCCCTCTGTCGCTCGATGGTAACTCGGCAGTCTTCTCCCGACCTGCGGCGCTGCAGCCCGGTTCTCAGGTCTGTTGTCGAGATCCTGGTCGAGCGCGAGTCTGCCGTCCATCGGTCAACTGTTGGGGTCCGTGACAACGACACATGGATCGGCTGGGCATGTGTCTCCCTTGGTGGAGGTGCGTTGAGTGCAGCAGTGACGAGGTGGTCGACGTCGTTGATCCACTGCTGAGCTGCTCCCCGAGGAGCATCTCTAGTAGGTGGATTGTGGAGTAGCGCGCGCGCTGCTGCGAGCACACTCTCCGGGCTCGCTGCCGGCGGCGCCGTAGCTGCCGTCACGGTTGGAGTACGCCGTGGTGTGGCGTGCCGACCTACAGCCGGCGAGGTGACAGCAGGGCAACGTGAAGTTCCCGACCTTGCAGCTCTACAATGGGATCCCGCTCTAGAGCGAGATGATGCCTGGTCCTCAGCTACTGCTTGTCGCCGTGACTGCGGTCTGGATGTACCGGTGTTGGAACGGCCGTTCACCCTTGCTGCTGGTGGAAATCTTCACGGGGAAAAAGCCCCTACCTGGCGCGCCAAATGTCGAAGGTCTTAAACGACACTTCCCCAGGGCCTTCTTAGAGAGCAGCCCGCGGAGTTTCGTTGGATACACAAGGGCTTGTCCCAGGAGATTGAGTGCAGTGAGATGGTGGACAAAGAGGGATTATGTGGTTCAGGCCGCCGGAGCATAACACCCTACGTCCATGGGAGTGTAAGTGTATTGCCTTGCCTGAGCGTGTATGGGTTTCAATCGGTCTGATGCCATCCCCTGTGAAGGTGGTCTGCCGAGTCCTTTTATAGTCCAAGGACTCTGCAGTCACAAGGTGGGCCCTGGGCCCCGACAGGTGGTCCCGGGGAGAGCCAAATCCTATACAAGATCTAGGATTAAATGCTATCTACTTTCCTTTGTCAGGGGCTTCAATGTGCCGTCCCACCACGTCGTATGCCAGGGCTACACATAGTTGTTGATGATGGTAGGGCCCGTCCCGTCCGTCTTGTCCTCGCGGCTTAGTCGTCCGCCTTGCATCGTGGGTCTGTATCGGCTACTTGGACAAGACAGGACACTGGAGCCTTGACTTTTGCATGCGCGACTCCGCTTCGCCTGGGGAAGGCGCACGTACTTAATGCTTGTCAGAGCGGCGCACTCTTTCCTTTACTGCGGCCTCCTACCGCATCGAGTCGGCCCACCGCCACGTGGTTGCACCGGAGCCTGCCCCTGCGGTGAGTTGAGTGCCCAGCTGTACAAGTCACGTGGTGACTCCAGAGCCCACCTCCGCGGGAGAGCGGAGGCTCAGCTCTGCGAGCCACGTGGTAGTCCAGGAGCCCTTCCTTGCGGGGAGACGGGCCTGGTCCTGGGGGTTCCATTGGCTACGTGGCAGCCCCGGAGCCCGCCCCGGCGGGGAGGCGAGGGTCTGGTCCTGCCGGCCATGTGGCAGCCCCGGAGCCTGCCTCGCCGGGGAGGCGAGGGTCCGGTCCTGCCGGCCACGTAGCAGCTCGGGAGCCTGCCCCGGCGGGGAGGTAAGATCTGGTCCTTCCCTCCACGACGTGGCAGCCTCGGACTCTACCTCCAAGTAGAGGCCAAGTCCCTAGCCGTTTTCTCCTTGTGCGTGGGGGTACCCGGTCTGCGGGGTACCGACACATATGATCTAATTTTTGTGCTTTGAAGAATAATAAAATGCAGTAACAAGTGTCATGCTTTCAGGTATTGAAATAGTTAAGTTTGTGAGATCGTGACTTTGCTTAAATTGAAAATTACATTTGATCTCTAGCATGGCTTACACTACTTTATGTATTTTATTGATGTGATAGTGTAAGTTACTTGATGGTATGACTTGGATGAGCTTTGTTTTATATGTATATGTCATAATATGCTCATAACAATTAAAAAATTCTCTTTTGAACCTTGCTAAATACAATGTCAAAGGGGGAGAGATAATATGGTGAATTATGCAAGAGTATGCAAGGGGAAGAAATATGTATAGGGGGAGAAATATGTATAGGGGGAGAAATTTATTTGAAATTTATTTCTATCTCATTTGATTTTCAAAAAGGGGGAAAGTTGTTCTCAAAACTTTTCATGCCAATGTTTGGATTTAAGGGGTGTTGCCAATGCATTCATCAAGGGGGAGGTTGTGAGACCTATGTGTGCTGAATACATTGGCTTTGATAATAAAAGTTTTGAATGGTGACATAACATCTTTTTAGCAAGATCCGACTCTAGCTCCGAGCTTCTGCAAGGTCCGACAATAGGTCCGACTTACTTTGTCCAGATCCAACATGTTTTTTTTGGGTAGCACACGTGAGCTTTGTCTTTAGTTCTGACTAGTTTTGGTTAGCTCCGGCGCTAGGTCCGACTAGCTTTGGTAAGCTCCAGTGCTAGGTCCGACTAGCTTTCTTAAGCTCCGACACTAGGTTGTACTAGCTTTGGTAAGCTCCAGCTCAAGCTCCAGTTGGCTATGGCCAGGTCCGGTGCTTGATCGCAATGTTTCTTCTTTTATCTTGCAATGTTTCGAACTTGCTTTACACTATAAAAAGATTGCTTAGTATTTTTTAAACTAAGTTTTTGGTGTGTTTTGGTTGATATGGCTGATATCATTTTGATATGCTTTGAAACATGCTTATGTGAGGTGCTCACGTAAGGTGTTGTGTTTGGAACTGACTTGAGTCAAGTCGCGGACTTGGGCTCGTATGGATTGGTTGTTTGTTCATGTGCAGGTGTTGCTTGAGTTCAAGTCATGGCTGGTGACAGGATCCTTTGGACTAGTCTCAGGGAGGAGATGAGGTTCCAACAACCAAATTCAGGAGGAATTGTGGTTAAGTGGGTCAGGAGGTCACGCAGGATGATTGAATCAAGGGCAGTGCATATGAAGGTTACTAGACGTTGAAGGAAGGTGTTTGCACGTATGCATGCGGTGCATGACGTAGCAACATGGTTTTGAAGATGGTTCATGGATGGGAAGTTCTGGTTGGAGGGATCGGATCGTATCTGTTGAAGACTTTGGCTGCGGCGGAGTCGGTTATGGCTTAATATGGAAAGTATTGAGTTGGTTATGATAGGATTTCATGTGGGTCATGAATTTGAGTTATTTTAGGAATATGGTATACGTTCCTAAGGGTTTTAGAAGTCTTAAGATTGCTTCTATCTACGTATAGAAGAGTCATAAGCAGTTATGGAAAGTTCCGATTCGTGATCGGAGTAGGATTGGAGTCCTAGCTAGTTAAGATTGGGTGAGCCTAAGGGCTGGTTATATAAGCAAGGGAGACCAAAGCTCGTGGTGCACGACTTTGGGGATGTTCCTCCTGTGTTCTATTGAATAAATTCGTAGTTTGAAGGAACTTTTGTGCCTTGTTCATCCGACTTGTTCCAGACAAGTTTTACTCGTCGAGTTTCTGGACAGCACTACCTTTCGTCGGTGTTTTTATCATACCTCGAGTTTTACAGATCCAATTGACGTTATTCTTTTTGGGTTCTCTTCACAACTTGATTATCTATCATCTGTCAAAATTTCACGGTCATTAGATTTGTGGTTTCTGATCTACACGAGTTTCTTTGCAGCGTTCCAGAACGGTTTTTCTCGGGTAGGACAGATTGACCTTTGTTCGATCTTTCGATCATAACTTGAGTTTCCCTCGACGGATTTGAATGATTCTTTTTTTCTTTCTTCGTGACTTGATTATGTATGATATATATCACTTTTGTAAAGGTGAAACACGTTTAGATTAGTTTCACACACGATTTCTCTAAAAGATCGTTTTTCGACCGAAGGGGTTGGGATTTAATTGTTTCCGCTGCGTGAGTTTTTTAAATCTACCATTCACCCCCCTCTGGTAGCTTTTCACGTGTTATTCGATCCTAAACTTCGGACACCAATTGGTATATCAACAACAATTGAACTTGATGAAGATAGTGACCCGGTCGATCAAAAAGAATGTAGATGGAAAAAGAATGTAGATGGTGACCCGGTTGAAATCAAGATCGGACATACAATTTAGCGTATGTCTTTGTGCATGATTTCAAGCTTCCTCACATGCTTCACATCATCAAGCCGTTAAAAGGATACTCAATTACTTACATGGAACTCAAGAATTTGGCATTTTTCTTCCTTCTTCCTCAACCGTTACTTTGAAAGCTTTTTCGGATGCTGATTTTGGGGGTTGTAGGCTTTATAGGAAAAGTACTTCAGGTGCTTGTCATTTTCTTGGTAATTCAGTTGTTGCTTGGTCCTCTAGAAAACAAAGTTCAGTTGCACAATCCACAGCCAAATCTAAATATGTAGCTTTTGCTAGCGCTTGCTCACAAATTTTTTGGATTGTTCAAACTCTTAGGGACTATGAGGTTGATTTAGATAGTGTTCTGCTGTTTTGTGATAACACTAGTGTCATTTGCATTGCTAAAAACCCCGTGAAACATTCAAGAACAAAGCACATTGACATTAGGTATCACTTTCTCCATGACAATGTTGAAAAAGGAAACGTTGTGCTTCACCATGTAGATACCGAACAACAATTGGCTGACATTTTTACAAAACCTTTGGATTTCACTCGTTTTTGTTTCATTCGTAGTGAAATAGGGGTTATGCATCCTCATGGCTTAAATTGAGGGAGAGTTTTGAAACTTGGGAAGTCTATGTGTGAATCTGAAATTAAAATAATATGAGCATAGTATTTCATACATATATGACTTTGTGATTCCTTTTACATACTGAAAGTTCTTACTACATTACTCGCGTTATATGTTTTGTAGTTTTTGCCATGACTAGTAATTGGAATAATTACTTACACTAAATTTAGTGATGATCAAACTTTCTTGCTGTTTTGAACTTGTTGCATGATCACAAGTGCTTTTAATCATAAATAATTAATCAAGTAATCAACTCACATGTTGAGTTTTATGATCAAATAAAAATTGAGAAAAGATCAAGATAATATGCATGCATCACACTTCTTCTTTTGAGACGACTTATCGTTGCACTTGCAAGAAGTTGTGTATGACTAAAACCATGTTCTTAAGCTTCTGATTGTCAATTGACATAGGCTTGGCTTGGTTGGTTAGAATAAGGCAGATGCGCATATAATCTTTTGCAAATGCCATATGATCTAAATTTGTTCTTTGAAAAATAAAAAATTGCAGCAACAAGTGTCATGCTTTCAAGTCTTGAAATAGTTAAGTTTGTGAGATCATGACTTGCTTAAATTGAAAATTACACTTGATCTCTAGCATGGCATGCACTAATTTATGTATCTATTTGATGTGATAGTGTAAGTTACTTGATAGTATGACTTGGATGAGCTTTATTTTATATGTTTATGTTATAATATGCTCATAACTATTGAAATTTCTCTTTTGAATCTTGTTGAATACATTGTCAAAGGGGGGAATTTGGCACGATTGCAAATTGATCACAAATTGCACACATTCATAAGTGCTTTTGGCATGATTCTTCTCAGGGGGAGAATTTTTGTATATTTGTTTTTCTTCTCATTTTATTTCTGATTTACAAAAGGGGAGAAATATGTATAGTGGGAGAATTTTGTTTTCAAAACTTTTCATGTGAATAAGCCAATGTTCGGATTTTAATTTGTGTTGCCAATGCATTCATCAAGGGGGAGATTGTGAGACCTATGTGTGTTGAATAAATTGGCTTTGTCGATAAAAGTTTTGAATACTTCCAAACCACCTTTTTCAACAAGGTCCGAGCTCCAGCAAGGTCCAACTTGTTTTGGGTAGCTCTGGTAAGGTATGACGTAAGGTCCGACTTGCTTTGACTAGGTCCGACTTGCTTTGACTAGGTCCGACTTGCTATGGCTAGGTCCGACATGTTTTTGCTAGCTCCGGAGTTAGGTCTGACTAAGCTTTAGTATGCTCCGGCTCTAGGTCTGAATAGCTTTGGTAAGCTCTGGTGCAAGGTCCTGCTAGCTCTGGTAAGCTCCAACTCAAGGTCTGGTTAGTTTTGGCAAGGTCCAGAGATAGATTGCAATGGTTCTACTTTTACTTTGAATTGATTCGAACTTTCTTTACATATATGGAAAGTTTTCTTAGTATTCCTTTACTAATTTTTTGGTGTGTTTTGGTGGTTATGGTTGATATCTTTTTCTAAGGTTTGCAACATGCTTATCTGAGGTGCTCGTGTAAGGTGTGGTGGTTTCGGAACTACAGTGAGTCAAGTCGATGACTTGTGCTCGGAAGTATTGGATTGTTTATTCATGTGCAAGTGTTGCTTGAGTTCAAGACATGGCTGGTGACGGGATCCATTGAACTAGTCTTACGGAGAAGATGAGGTTGAACAACCAAGTTAGGGAGGAATTGTGGTTGAGTTGATCGGGAGGTTGCGCAGCATGTTTGAATCAAGAACAATGTATATGAAGGTATCGTGGCCATTATTGGAAGATGTCTACACGTGTGCATGGAGTGCATGGACGTGTTTACATGGTTCCAAGCCGTATGAAGAGATGTGGACGTAAAGAATTGGTCGGAAAGGTCCAACCGACTAGGTTATGGACTCAGGCTGCGGCTAAGTCGGGTTTGACTCAAATATGGAAAGATTTGAGTTGGTTATGATAGGATTTTGTGTGAGCCACGAAGTTGGGTTGTTTTAGGATTATGGGATATGTTCCTAAGGTTTTTATAAGTCTTAAGATTGCTTCTATCTACGTATGGAAGAGTATTGAGCAGTTATGGAAAGTTTCGGTGGAATCTGAGTAGGATTTGAGTCCTAGTTAGGATTAGGTTGCCCTAAGGGCTGGTTATATAAGTAAGGGAAGCTAGGGCTCATGGTGCACAACTTTGGGGCTGTTCATTTTGAGTTTTAATCAATAAAATTCATAGTCTAAAGGAGATTTTGTGCCTTGTTCGTCCGACTTGTTTTCGTCAAGTCTTTCTCGTCAAGTTTCTGCACAGCACTACCTTGCTTTGGTGGTTTTTTCATAACTCGAGTTTTACAGATCCAATTGACGTGATTCTATTTGGGTTGCCTTAAAAACTTTATTATCTATCATCTTTGAAAATTTTATTTTCATTGGATTTATGGTTTTGGATATACACGAGTTTCATTGTAGTGTTGTAGATCTAGTTTTTCTCGGGCAGATTAGATTGACCTTCGTTCAATCTTTCAATCGTAACATGAGTTTTTCTTGACAGATTTTAGTGATTCTTGTTATCGTGTCTTCGTGACTTGATCCTCTATAATATCTACCACTTTTGTCACAATTGAACACATTTAGATTAGTCACACACACGATTTCTTTAACAGATCAATTTTCTTCCGAGGGGTTTTTGTTGCTTCCGCTGAAAAAGTTGTAATCTACCATTCACCTCCCTCTGGTAGCTTTTCATGTGCTCTTTGATCCTACAACCTTGTTAGACATGGTTAAGTCGATGATGAGCCAAGCAGATCTTCCATTATCCTTTTGGGGTTATGCTCTTGAAACTGCTACGTTTACACTAAATAGAGTCCCAACTAAGTCTGTTGAGAAGACACCATATGAGATGTGGACTGGGAAATGTCCCGGATTGTCTTTCCTTAAAGTTTGGGGGTGTGATGGTTGTGTCAAACGTTTGACGTCAGACAAACTCACTTCCAAATAAGACAAATGCTTCTTTATAGGATATCCTAGGAAAATCAAAGGATATTATCTGTATAATAAAACAGAGGGTAAAGTGTTTACCGCTCGCAATGGTGTCTTCTTAGAGAAAGAGATTCTCTCAAAAGGAATTAGTGGGAGCAAGGTGCATCTTGAAGAATTCAAGAAATACCTGAAAATGTTTCGGCACCAACTGATCCTATACAGGACATACAAGATGTTGTGCAACAATTTGATGAATCAACAGCCCCACGAAGGTTTACAATGGCACGTCGTGCGACTGAAAAGTTAACGCTTCTAAACATGGAGCAGCATGAAATGGTATTGTTGGACAATGATGAGCCTACAACCTATACTGAAGCAATGAAGGGACCCGACTCTGAGAAATGGCTTGGAGCCATGGAATCCGAAATTGAATCCATGCACGAGATTCCAAGATTCAAGTTTGCAACTTGGTTGACCCAATCAAAGGTGTGAGACCTATCGATTGTAAATGGATTTTCAAGAACAAGACTGACATGGATGGAAATGTTCACTTGTATAAAGCGCGATTTGTGGCGGATGGTTTTAAACAAATTCAAGGTGTTGATTATGATGAAACTTTCTCACTCGTCACAATGCTAAAGTCTGTTCGGATTCTTCTAGCGATTGCTGAATATTTTGATTATGAAATATGGCAGATGGATGTCAAAATATCCTTTCTTAATGAAAGTCTGACTGAGGATTTGTACATGATACAACCTGAGGGTTTTGTCGATCCTAAAAAAGCTAATAAAAAATGCAAGCTTCAAAAGTCCATCTATGAGTTGAAGCAAGCATCTCAAAGTTGGAATCTGCGTTTTGATGAAGTTGTCAAAGGGTTTGGTTTCATCAAAAACGTAGAAGAACCTTGTATTTACAAGGAGTTTAGTGGGAGCGCACATGTATTTCTGGTCCTATATGTAGATGACATATTATTGATCAGAAATGACATTTCAATGCTTGATGATGTTAAATCCTCATCAAGAAAAAGTTTCTCAATGAAAGATTTAGGAGAGGCAGCGTACATTTTGGGCATAAAAATCTATAGTCATAGATCTAAAAGGCTAATTGGGTTAAGCCAAGATACATATATTGACAAGATATTGAATCGGATCAATATGCAAGATTTCAAGAAAGGTTTCTTGCAAATGTCACATGGCATTACTCTAAGCAAGAGTCAATGTCCTTCGACACCTGATGAGCAAAAGAGGATGAGAGCAATTCCTTATGCTTCGGCTATTGGATCCATCATGTATGCCATGCTATGCACACGTCCAGATGTATCTTATGCTCTAAGCATTACGAGCAGGTATCAATCAGATTATGATGAGACTCATTGGACCGTTGTAAAAAATGTCCTTATGTACTTGAGAAGAACTAAGGATGCGTTCTTAGTTTTTGGAGGTGAAGAAGAGCTCGTTGTAAAAGGTTACACCAATGCCAGCTTCCAAACGGATAAGGATGATTCTAGATCACAATCAGGTTTTGTATTCTACCTCAATGGAGGGGCAGTGAGCTAGAAAAGTTCCAAGCAAGATACAATGGAAGATTCAACGATGGAGGCGAAATATGTTGCATCTTCTGAAGCCGCAAAGGAAGCTATTTGGATCAAAAAATTTGTTTCTGAGTTGGGTGTTGTTCCTAGCGCGTCCAGTCCTGTGGATCTCTATTGTGACAATAGTGGAGCCATCGCACAGGCAAACAGCCTAGATCACACAAATGATCCAAACATATACTATGACGGTATCACCTCATTCGAGAGATCATCGACTGAGGTGATGTGAAGATATGCAAGGTGCACACGGATTTGAATGTTGCAGATCTATTAACAAAGCCTCTTCCATAATCAAAGCACGAGATCCACACGAGATCTATGAGTATTAGATACTTACGTCAGTGATCATAGTGTGTAGTGGGAGACTTGTGTCATTGCTATGTTTATGTACTATTAAATAAATTATTATATGAGTAATATTTATTTAATTGATCATCATGTATATTACTTGTTCATAAAACTCTTTGTTAATAGTAATGTTACTCTGAATGATCCCTAGTCTATATCATTATATGAGATAATGATGTCACACAGACTAGCACATGTATTAATTGATGATCATGTTTCACGGATCATAGATATGGAGATATCAAATTAATAATGTGAACACATGTTAGTGAACATGGTGTCGGATTGACCCACTCCGAGACACTGCTGGGATTGTTATTTCCATATGTGCCATCAGTTGGTCTTGAGTGATACACCTACTAGATCCCTAGACCTGAGATCGCCATTGTTTCTCACTATGTGTAGTTGTGTACTTTGAGACTATCAAACGCTACTCCGTAACTGGGTAGTCATAAAAGTAGTCTTCGGTACATGATGAAACATAGAATGAGAAGTGCGTGGATCAAGATAGGATTTGCCACTCCTTAATAACAGGAGAAATATCTCTGGGCCCCTCGAGATAGTTGGATTTCAAAGTGCATGGTCATGCCAAGGTGATTAAAAGTTAATCACGGTTACTAAAAGTTAGTCATAGAATGAATCCACTATTTGATCGAGTGAATGGTCGAGCTATCACAAGGATAGCACGCATCTCGCCTTGATCTTGACTGGTATCGTGAGGCAAAGTTATTAGCATGTTAAATGTATCTAGGTTCAACCGATATGATCTTTATGTACATTCGTGAGTCAATATGTCCTGCTAGGTACCTCTACTGACTTGTGATTGGAAACGGTTTCCATTCACAACCGACTGCACATAAACCTAACGGGTCACACACTTAAGAGATTGGAATATCGAAAAGCTTGGCTAGATGATTGTCTCTAGTGCAAGTGAGAGATTGTTGGTGATATGCCTAAGAGGCAATCATAACAATTCGGGTTAAAGTCTATTGGATATTTGATCCATAAGTAATTAGGATATTAATGGGTCCGCAAACCTAAAAGCCCATTAGTACGCCTATAAATACGAGGGGTAGGGTTAGGAGCTAATGACTCCACCACGTGACAGTCCTATTCGCCACCCCTCGCAGGCCTCACGCCGAGACCCTTGCCACGCACGTGGTGCTAGCACACTGGCGCACTGCATTCCTTCCCGTACGTGTGGACTCCGTGGAGGCACTGCTGCTACTGTGAGCTGATCGTCTATGATGAACGTGATCGTCTACCTGCTGCTGTGACGAGGACGAGGACGAGACGAACGAGATCGTCTACTTCTACACCGACGCGTGTCTACGTTCCCCTGTGCTGCGCGTCTAGTAGTAATGATCTACGACTTCTGTATTCGCATGTTTCCTGAGTGATGTGATTGAATTGCCAGAGTAACATACCACCTATTTCCCAACACCATGACCATCACCGGAGGAGCCAGCCCAGGACAGGGAGAGGCCAGTAAAATTATTGTAACTGTGAAAATCCTATCGATTGACCAAGGAACAGTAACCGGCCGCGGCGGTGGCAATTGCCGACCGGGAACCTGGCTACACCTAATCCTCTCGTCTGTCGTCTCTTCCCCAACTCCGGTGATTCACGGCTCACAAGGGCTAAAAACGACGCGAGTTCATGTTATTCAGCTGTATATTTAGTCAGCTAGTTTTCCCTTCTTTGCATTACGTACAGAGTTGTGCAGGGTACTGATTATCACATAAGACCAACGTAACATTTTAGACAATTTCTTCAAACTACGTGTGATTATGTCATCCAACTCCATATTACTGACAACATACAATAAATGGCTAGTGCCAACAACTGCTACAAGCAATGAAAGAATGACATGGGTTACAAGAATCGCAGCTTCGTCTTAAAAATCCACTGCCTGTCTACACCCTCCATATGATCACTTTAGGCTATTCGCAGCGGACAACACCATAAGCCATGCTGCGCTGTGGGTGGTGTCAGGGCGATTTTTATCGTTGGCAGCGGTGAACGTCACCGCGTCCTCTATCATCGCGGCCGCTACAGTACCCCAACATCTCTGAAGGTCAAGTGTGGATCCACCATCCTCCTCGCACGTAGTGTTAGTTCACTACAGGAATCTCGATCAATTACGTCGGCCTTAAGGTCTTTACCGACGTAAGTTACTTACGTCGTCGGTTTTCTCTTAATTACGTCGGTTGACGGCCAACAAAGCAGTTTGGACATGATTAAGGTAACTTACGTCGGTCGCGGACGTAAGTTAGTAACTTTCATCGGTATCCTATAATCGATGTAAGTAAGTTATCGGGATGGGTCGCGGGCTGGGCTGGAGCACTTACGTCCGTCGCGGCTGGGCCGATGTAAGTTATTCGGTAACGCCGGACCGACGTAAGTAAACCTGTTATAACTTACGTTGGCTATGACCATACCGATGAAAGTTGACGGTTATGTTACATCGGTGTATCCACACCGACGAAGTTAACCTGGGCTAACATTCGTCGGTATGGCCATAGCCGACGTAAGTTACATTTTCAATTTTTTTTTTAAAAAAAAAAACAGAAACTGTCTATTTCGCACGATGGTGAAAACACAGAACAAATACCAAAACAGATATATATGTAGACACAGAAAAACAGTTTCAAAACATTATTCAAACATCGACAACAATACAAAGTTCCACTAGGCTACACGCTAGCCCCTCCACTACCTCCGGAGCTGAGAAGATCTTCTCGGCGCATCCCTCCGGGTGCCGCCGTTCCCGAACCCTGCAAAAAGAACATTAGAGTTAAATTGTTTACTAAAGAGGTGATATATAGAAGATTCATTATACACGTTTCTATTTTAATGTTGTTAAAACTTAAAATTCTGGAAACTTAAAATTCTATTTTAACATAGGGTTAAACTGTATTAAAATTATAATATACAGCCCTTCAGAAGATTAGCAATTTCAGCAGGTGTTGAAACTGCATAACTGTGAATACTGGAAAAATGATGGGCTGATGGAAAAGATAGATTGTTGGCCATACAGTTATCAAAACCGCAACAATTACCTCACTTAGGCTATGTTTGGCAACACGGTATTTTTGGAGTTTTAAAGCAATACCGTGGTATTTGGGATTATTAAAGTATTTTTTACAGAATGATGTTTGGCAACAAACTCAAAAACTATGTATTGAAAACCACGGTTTTGTCTACACTACAATATTTTTGGGATATAAAAAACTTTGGTCCGAACCAAAATTTTTCTGTTCTTGCTTGCTCTTGATGCTTGCTACTTTGCTCCCAAACAGTTCTATGTATTGCAAAATTGTGGTATTGAAATACTTTGGTATTGTTATGTCATTTTAAAAATTGTGGTTTCCAAAACTTTAGTATTGAAATACTGTGCTTCTAAACACAGTCTTATTTTGTGCAGGGTGATAAAGATGTAGGCAAGAATGATACATTAATAATTAGCATAAATTCAGTAGAGTTTTCATACTGTTCTGCTTTTCACTCAACACAAACGTGGGCAAATGTCATTCCCTTGTGTTCCAAGTGCATACTGCTGTAAAATGACACGACCATTCCATAAATTGTGGAAAGTGATTAAAACATACTACGTGAGAATTTGTATCATAAGGAACTTTGAAGACCAATCATGTAGTGTTGTTATATGTATAGCGAAGCACCAAAGAAAGGAAAACTCAAATAACAGTATGTTTACACCAAAAACTAAACTTTTATTTAGAGCTGCACTCAGGAAGTTTTATAGAAAAAAAAAAGATGATACTCATCAATTATCGATCCAATAATTCCACACAGAAAAGGTTCTATGGGTCCAGCAAAGCAAGAATGCAAACACACTGGTCCAGCCGTCACGAACCATGTAAAATACTAAAATGAATACAACAATATTAAAGAAAGAGTTTATTACCAGCTTCGTGGTCTCCTGCGGCGGAAGCGTAGGAATCTCGATATCCTGACCGCTGTTTAGAGCAAGAGTCTGCCATTGCAAAATATTAGAAGATATATGTTATTATATTAAAATTATATGAAATTTAACTACGGTAGTTTAAATTACTTATTACCGCCGCTGCTTGCATCTGGGCCATCATTAAGGTCGTCCTTCACTGCTCCTCCCTTGCCTCCGCTCTCGACCTCTCCAGCTCTGCCTGGGTTTGCACCAGCGTCTCCTTCAAGGCAAGCAGCTCCAACTTTGTTTGCGAGAGACGACCACTTGAGGGCCCAATGGACGAGGCCTGCATCGATGAAGCGCCTCTCACAGGCCGCGCCGACTTCGAGTCGACAACTCCATCAAAAATGGCAAACCTACAAAAGAATTAAAACACTAAGTAGAAGAAGATAAATTGAAAAAGAAATAAAACAAATGACCAACTCACCGTACATGGGCCTTCCCGCCTCCGCTCGCGTACGCGGCTTGGGGGTCCATCGGCGCGTTTTCCCAATTGTAATCCACACCGTGTATCTTCTCGACCTCCTACGCGTACTTTGCCTAAAAAACAAAGAAATCTTGTAAGCATGACAATAATAGTATTAGTTATAATAAAATTGATAAATTTCAAAAACTTAACCATCGGCCGGCTGCGACCTGACTACACTGCCTCGGCTAAGAAGGATCACTTCCCTTGTGACCTCACTTTCAAACCTGGGTCGAGGTCGGCTCCTGACCCATCTCTCACTCCTATATAGTCGTGTTAGTGAGATAAATATATTAGGAACACATAAATAAATTAAAAAAGTACTTACCATGCGTTTAGCCAAACGCAAGTAGCCGTCGCCGCCATAGTTGTGCTTGCCCTCAGACCCCATGCGGAACTGTCTAGCCTTTGTTGACTTACTGATGAAAGTTTTGCTAGCCCAGTGCCGACAGAGAGCTAAGTACGCCTCGGGGTTACCCTGTAACCAGGAAATACTAACTTGCACATATTTTATTTTTCATCAATACAGTTAACATACATAGGTATTGTAAATATTTACCAATATTAAAAACTTACCTCCCACTACTCCTTTGTCAAGTACGTGTCGAAGTACTTACTAAATGGACCCCTCTGCTACTCCTTCTCTCGGGGGTGCCGCTTGTAGTACGCGTTGACGACCTGGATCCGGGCGTTCGACAACATTGCTGTCGTGAGCTTCCGAGCGTTGTAATGGAACACGCGTCTCACGTGGTCCTCCATGCTCGGTTCCTCTACTTGGTACCTCGGCTTTAATCAAACAAACATTTAGGTGATATGCATTAACAATTCAAACGAGTTGAAAAAATGAAACTGTTAAACTTACCATAAAATCGTGCCACACGGCTCTCTGAACCGCACCATGGACCTGGTGAGAGACACGAGAGTAGTCATCCCACGACAGGGCAGGGAAACCGTCAATGACACCGAGGTAGTGCAACTTCACAATAGGACCCAGGACAGTGTTAACCTGCCTGTGGTGTTTCTCGGCCCCCGTGAACGATGTGTCGTACCAACATCTGCAAAATATATTAAATAATTAAGTAATGGAAAACAACATCTAATATTTAATATACTATATATAGTTTTTTACCTATCTCCAACAGGACGGATCATGATCCGCTGAGAAGGAAATGGAGGAGGAGCCGCAACGTGGGTCCTCCTCATCCGTCGCCTCTGCTACAGCATCGCCGCGTCCTGTGACCCTGAAGGCTCTACAGAACCATCAGAGTCCAAAGAAAGGCTAGCGGTAGCCGGCTCCGGGGGGAGGGTAGCGCTAGTCGGCTCCTGTAGCGACGTGGGAAAGCGAGGACTATCTCCGCTCAAACTATCCGGATTTATTATCAGCTCATATCCGATACTCTTCTTACCTCCGTTCTCTTTTATTTGTAATCTCGGGACGAGATTCTTTTAAGGGGGTAGGAAATTTAAATCCCTAAATTCAGAGTACAAAGTCATATAGGAGAATTAAAAATTTGAATGGGAAAAAGAAATAAAAATGGAAACTGAAAAATCAAACCAATTCAAACTTCAATTGATGGAATTCAAATATTCAAAATAGCTCATGTTCAGACCTTGACAAAATAACAATTTGAGTTCACCATTAGCTTCCAAATATTCCAAATAGCATCCCTATCAATTTTCATAAAATTTGGAGCTCTAATTCTATTTAATTCAATGGGTACATTGAATTCCATTCAAATTCAAATTTGAATTTAATTTCATCCGAAACTTGTAAAAATTTGAAATACAATTCCATATTCTGAATCTACACATTTTAATTGGCCTCTCCACAAAAATCTGGATTTTTTGGATAAATCTAGGTAGGAGAATAAGAGACCAGACAAGATAGACTTAAGGGGACTGTGGGACCCGCAGGTCAGTGGGGCTTATACGTGAGTGCTCTGTACGCGGTTTTTCGCCGCTGGTCAGCTCGGCACCGCACGGCATGCACCATGCCAGCAAGCTGCTTGCCTGCCTGACTTATGGCGTGCTCCCTACACCTCTCCTCTCTATCTTCACTCCTCTGGCCGAAGTGGAAACACACCGAAGTGTTATTCTCTGTTTTTCTTCTCCCGCCGCTGCACCGCATCGCCACCGCGATTCTCGATGTGCCGGCCAAACAACGCAAGGTTTCATCATGCTCCAAACAACAAGAGATGGCATAACCTTGTGCTCTTCCTTTCCATCCATTCTCTTGCTTGATTCTCTGCTTATATGAGTGGTATTTTGAAGCTTCGTCACCGCTGTTAAAGTGGAGCTCGACGGCCGCCACTGTCTCTCCATCGCACCAACGATACAAGCCATGTCATGCCTGACCTTCAACAGAAAGGTGGTGTGTATTTGCTCACTGAGGATGCCTGCAAAATTTGGCAGCTTATCATAGCGTATAACATCGGTATTTCCGGTTTTTCCGACGTCAAGTTCGTAACAAGGATACTAGGTCTCCACTTCAATTCTCTTTCTAGGTAGCACCAGACCTTAATCCAGTTAGGTATTAGCTTCACAACCTCCTAGCGCACATCTTGACCAAAAATCAGTGGAAACCATCGAGTAAAGGCCGAGCTATTCAAGTTTTCCCCGCCGCCATGGAGAATCTCATTGGTCCACCGTCAAAGTCGACGTTTCTGTCTATTTAACCCTTGTACATCCCCCTCTTCATCTTCCCCAGGGTCCTAGAAACGTTCCTGAGTTATATCTGAGGAGTTTGATCAACGGAGCGGCGGTTCCGACATGGCCGGAACCCTAGCCGCCGCCGCTGTCGTCGCGCCACCATTTCCGGCCGGCAACACGTCGATTCGACCTCACCACCGTGTTCCTCGACCCGTAAAATGGTTGGAGAGATATTTCCAGCAAGGGAGATGGCCGGGGGTGCCAAGCCGGCGAGCTCACCGGCCCAACGCCACCGCGGCCGCGTCGCACGTCGCGTGGTAGACGAAGACCCAGCGGGTCCCGCATGTTAGCGACTCATTCAAACGCCTTGGGATCGGGTTGTGGCCTTCGGATCCGGTGTGGCTGCATGGTTAAACCCGTGGCCCTCGGTGTGGCCCAGATGCATTGGTCCACTTTAAATGAGTGGGGACGGGCTGGGTTATTTAAACTTTTTCCCTTGGAAAATAATTCCAAATTTATAGCAAACTTCTAAAATCCATTTCTTCTAGTATAATTGCTCAAAAATTTCCAAATAAATTCTGGTAGACTCATATTGATCCCTAGATTACAGTGGTATAAATTCTTGGACATGAAAGCCCCATAATTTTCATAATTAATTCCTTTGAGCTAAATGAATGGAAATTAATTAATCCTGTTTTGTTAGTTGGAAAATTCGCAGTTTTGTTCAGAACACTCTCCTAAATTCACTGGATCCCCAGCAAAAATATGAAGTTCATTGGACTTCATTTACTAGGTGGATCAGTGTTTCAAATGTCTATGTAGTTGGAAAATTGTGAAATGTACAGAAACATTTCCAGAATTTTCTCCAAAATTGTAAACTCAATTTCTCCCTGTAGAAAGTTCAGAAAAATGTGAAACCAATTTTCACAGAACCAGAAGAACCTCCTCTACCATGATCAACCACTGTTGTCCATGACAAAGCTCCATAATTACAACAAAAAATTCAGAGAAGGCTTATACTTGTTGGAATTTTAGAGACAACAAGATTCCTTGAACATCTCCAATTTTTGGTCCAGATATTCCTCATAGAACCTAGTATCCACTGTAAAAATCTCAAATCCAATTAAAATCATTTTCTGGACTGATCATTGTTTATAAGATCTTGTATATAGTTTCAATATCACTCATGTACTTTATATATTGGATATTATATAGTGATTGAGATCGAGGAGGACCCGGAGGCCTTGGACAGCATCCTCCCAGAAGCTAACTTCCCCTCTGACTCGCAGCCAGGCAAGCCCCGGTTTTCATTTAAGTGCCGTTTCAAATTTTCTATTTGTATCACTTATGTCTAGGATGAGTCTTGTGCATTAGGGCTAAGGTGCTTGTTACTCCACTTGCATGACCCACAAATCCCATGGAGTATTGGGTAGGTGTACAACCCGACGAGTAGAAAATTCCATGCTTATGTTCATAGGAATCCGGTAGAAGTCGAGTAGTTGGAATGTATTCACAAGATAGGATTTTGTCACACGGGATGAATTAACTCAAGGAATGGTTTATGAATATGAAATTGAGACTGAGCAGCGGGTAGGATACTGTGAGACATGGTCTCACGTGCGTAGCCCTGCTTGTGTCGATTGAAGACCGATCCGTGTGCGGCCCCGGTGGACAAGTTTGAACTGTACCGGATGCATACGGGCTATATGGAAACCAGGAAACAGATGTAATTGGTAACCTGGGTGTCGAGGATTACCCTACCATTTTATAAAAGTGGGCTGAGGGTAGCAAGGTGTAAATCTGCCAATGGGCATAGAAGATGCTCCGCGCGGGGACCTCCTGCCCGTTACGGAAGGACCGGTTCGGCATTTGGGTTTCCTTTGAAAGGTTGCTGCATACAACATATTATTTAAGTGTGATTCGTTCCACTTTTGAAATGAGTGTATGTGACGTGTTATTTGGGTGTCTACTGATTGCTATCACCGTCCCTCACGGTTATTTGAGTACCGCTTGTTCACTGTACTGTGACATAGTAAATACTGAAGAATCCAAGAGAATATGATATATTGAATTATAATTGTTTTGAAACTTTGATTGCTGTCAAATATGATCACTAAAGTTACTTTTATTAAACCTGTAAGCTGCTATTAATAACTTGAAAATTAAGGATCAACATGTAGGTGAGTCATTTACTGAAATATCTATGCCTATGTTAAGTATCATTGCATGTAGAGTTCCATGTTTAGCTGAGACAGTTGAGTCTTGCCGAGCCTTCATGCTCACAATTACTATATTAAGTTGTTTATAGGTGAGACATATGAGGAAGGGCCCGAGGATGAGACGATGCCCCCGTTGAGGTATACCGCCGACTGGGAGCCCTGCAAGCCACCTTAAAATTGTGTGTTGCTATTGTGCAGCGTCCGCGGGCTGGACGGCTGTACTTTTTGAGAGTTTAGCTATGAGTATTATCTTTTGCTATACATTAAGTATTGTAAAAGACTTCCGCTATTTACTTAAATAAAACTTTGTATTTTATTGTATTCTTTTCGTGTGTACTGTTGGGTGCCGCATCGCACGGCACCACCCTCTGCGATTCCTGGAATTCTGACTCGGGCTCCTATAGCGGCCCCCTAGCCTTTCATTCGGACTCAGATGACTCTTAGTCAGACTGCACAAAAGAAAAAGATTGATAATAAATAATTATTAACAAGTGCAATTTATAAAATAACTTGATTGTAAACTAAAATTTACCTCTGTCTGCTAAAAGCACACGTGAGTTGAGGGTGGAGCGTGCACCGAAAAGAGGGAACGTCGGTTCAAAGTTAATGAGGTTCGTAAGCAAGGGTCTCGTGCCAGCTCAAACCCTCTCACTGGCTTCCCCTTCCCCTTCCTCTTCGACGACATCCTGTTGCAAGGAATAAATTATTAATATGCTAAGATAATATACAAAATTAATGTTAAGTTAGTGAATAAAATGTTACTTCGTAAATTTCAAAATTCATCAACATCACTGTCATGCACCCTACTCCTTAAACCAGCCCATCGATCTTCTTCTTCTGCATATCATTTTCGTTTCTGCAAATCAGCAGGTTTGTCTAAGTCATCGATTACTTCAGTTTCCAATTTTGATTCTGTTTCCGGTTCCTTGTCAGTCTCGATATCTTGAGTGTCTCCAACTAAGTCATCAAGTCCTACACCGGGCTCGACTGAGAAGGAGTTTGGCAACTCTTCCTTTTGGTAGACCTTATCAGCCTCAGCTTCCTTATGGTAATCATCATCTCCTGGAGCGTATAACCACTCATGAGGATTCACCTTATGTACCACCCACCAAGTTTCAAATTTATTTCATGGATAAGGTAGATAGTACACTTGCTCGACTTGGTGTTCAAGAACTAATGAATCGAATCCTTTCAACCGTTCCTTGTGTTTTACTTTGACCATGTCAAATTCGTTTACTCAAATTCATGGAATCAAACCATTCACAGTCAAAAAACTTTGCTCGAATTGTCTTGTTTCCGACAAAAGTTAATTCAAGGATTTTTTAATAATCCCGTAGTAATGAGTTTCGCGTTCTTGCGAATCGATGGCCCTCATCACAACTCCGGTATTACATTATGCCGCGAGAGGACGAAGAGATTCAAATTGAGTTGTACGGAATCGAAAGCTGTTGACGTCATATCGACCATAGCTTCTAATGTTAACCACTCCATAGGATAGTTGTCGCAAATCTTCATGGACGTTCGCATCTTTTTTGCACTATTAAAGATATGAAGTTATTAGAAAATGTAAGCATTCTTAAGTTATAAGAAAACGTTGTTAATATTTATAAGTTAACGAGAAAATGTTACATGATCTAGAAACCAGGAAAGAAAATTAGATCCCCCGTTTATTCCTTCCCGTCAAATTTGTTCCGTTTGTTTGCTCGTGGGTTGATGTCAATGTCTGCAATTTTTCTTGTCAAACTTACTACATGGAAAGAGAACCTTTTAGAATAGATGTGTTGCAAAATACGCTGCAAAGCATAAATGTAGGATAAACACTTACTTGAAATATTCCTCCATTTAATCCATATTAGCGTACATGTAGAAGAAAGCAGCATGCCTTTCTTTTTCGCTAACGTCGTAGGAAGTGTAACTACCAACAATAGTGCCTCTTGTTGCAAAATGGAGAGATCACTACAAGGAGGTTGCTCATCCATATTGTACCGCATTGTCGAAGTATTAACATTGTATTCCTCTACAAAGTAAACACTTGAGAAGTATCCTACTTAATTACTTAAGAGTAAAAGATTTGGCGATGCAACCTTCAACCCTTGCCCTGTTACCAACCATCAGTTTCAGATATCTGAGTGATCTTTCAATATGATACATCCACCTATATTGCACCGGACTGCCCACTTTCGCTTCAAATGGAAGATGAATTAAGAGATGTTGCATTGGGTTAAAGAACCGTGGAGGAAATTTTTTTCCCATCTTACACAAAAGTACCAAAATCTCCTTCTCCAACTTAGTCATCATCTCTGGCATGATTTATTTAGCACAAAGTTGCCTAGAGAAGTGGCTAATCTTGGCTAACACCTTCCACACCACATCGTTAAAGTAGCCTCGAAACATAACAGGCAGAAGTCTTTCTATTATTATGTGATAATCATGACCCTTCAACCCAATGAGCGTTCCCGTTTTCACATTCACGGCTCGTCTCAGACTAGCTGCATAACCATTTGGGAATTTCAACTTTGCAACCATTCGAGAACTTCTTTCTTTTCTTTAGGTCAAAGATAGAAAAGAGCGCGTGGTTTACAACAATTTTCGGAGAGCTCAAGAGTTTGACAGTTACAAAGCACGGCGAGATCCTCTCGAGCCTTTAAATTGGCTTTTGTTTTGCCCGTCATGTCCATGCATGTGCTTATAATACATTTGGCCATGTTACGCTCTTGATACATGACATCAATGTTGTGCCTTAGAATCAACGACTTCACATACGGTAGCTCCCAAAGTCCACATATGTGAGTACAATTGTGTTTGTCTCCATAACCTTTAAAATATCCAAGATGACCTTTATCTGGCCCCAATTTGTCCAATGTATCAGATATTTCTGACCCGTTAAGACGTTTTAGTGGTCCTTTACTTAAAACGGTGTTCTTTCTGAAGATATTCCTCTGTTGTCTAAACACGTGATTCAGAGGCTGCCAACGTCTATGACAATTGAAGTAAAATATCCTGCCTCCAAGGATAAGTTGAAAGCAATCGGTATCCAAAGCACATATAGGACACAGCAACCGACCATGAGTGCTCCATCCTGAAAACATGTTGTATGCCGAAAAATCATGGAGGGACGACAAATAAGCAGCTCGAAGGTTGAATTTCTACTTCTTATAACAGTCGTACGCATTGAATCCTGTCCACAACATTTTCAACTCTTTGATCAACGGTTTCAACATCACGATGAGACGCGATCCAAGATGATCCGGCCAAGGTACAATGAGGCTAAGAAACATGAACTCATACTTCATGCAAAAAGCTCGTGGAAGATTGTACGAATGACAAAGACGAGCCAACAAGAGTATGGTGTGGCATTTGTGCTGAACGGCGTGAACCCATCTGTCACCAACCTGATGCAAACATTTCTCGCTTCACGACCGAATTCTGGATCGAACCGGTCTAGCGCCTTCCATGCCTCACCATCAGACGGGTGCGTCATGACTCCATTGTTCTGACACTCACCTTCTTTATGCCATCTCATGTGTCTGACTATTTTTTTAAGGGACAACCACTTTAACCTAGGTGTCACGGGTAAGTAACGAAGTTGCTTACGTGCGACTTTCATCATCACAGTATCACCATCGTTATTAACAACTTTGAGAAACCTCGGTTGACCACATTTTAAACATTTGTTCTCATTGGCATGCTCTCTCAAGAAAAGCATGCAGTTGTCCGGACACACATCAATCTTCTCATAGTTCATACTAAGACCGGAAATAATTTTCTTCGACTTATACATATCTTTAGCCACTTTGTTGGGATGTGGAATGACATCGCTGAACAAATTGATGAGCTCGTTGTAACTGTTATTAAAAAAGAAGAACTTAGACTTAATTGCTATAAGTCTATTCACAAAATTGAGGATTGTCATTTTAGTGTGTCTATGCAGCGGCTGTTCTGAATCTTTGAGAAATTTTGAAGAACTCTTTATTCTCTGTTTTTTAAGGATTTTCATAAGCTCTGGTCGTAATGCATTCAGCATCTCATCCATCATATCAACATTCATGACATCATCATTGTCCCCTTCCACTTCTTGTACAGCTTGAGAAGTTGTCTAGCCGTGGAAATTCTACAACTCATAATGTGACATGTAACCATCTTGACACGAGTGCATCGTAAGTTCCACTTTGTACGAAAATGTTCCGTTCTGGCATTTTGTACATGGGCACCGCGCCTTATCGCTATTTGACAATGAAAAAGCTCATTCCACGAAAGCTTCTGTCTTGGCGTACCACTCATCTGAGTGACCACCAATTCTGCTCTTCCAACCAGTGTACATCCAACTATGGTCTTCGCCCATGTTCGACTCTGCAGTTTAAAGCCAAACAAATTATCGTTAGTTTTTCTTTAATTTATGCACGACAAAATTTCAGCGACATAACTTCGCTTGTTTTTACCATACACCCCCCAAATACAGTGTAGTTCTTCAAGCTCTAGGGCAACTGGGTCCGTCGGGGTCCGCCATACACATGCGCAGGTGGTTTAGATGCATACTTTAACTTCACACTAAATGGGCCACGACAGAACCTAAATGGCTCGTCAGGGTGGGGCCAATCCGACTAGACTTCCGCGTGCCTCTTCTCCTTCTCCACGGCATTGGCATGGCAGCCATCAGTGGTGAGAAAGAGAAAGGAGATACATTCGTTCACACCCTCCCTCTTCCTTCCTTGGGTACCCCGACCAGTGAAACTATCTGCACTGTGATTTTGACATGGTTATGGTCATGCAGAGCAACTTACGATACATGAAACTCTACTGGAGCAACTTGACATGGTTCCCACCCCCACTGGCGCGCTAGGTCATTGCGAAGGGGTACCGGCGATGTAAGCGCAGATGCGGAGGCGAGGGACTTGTCAAGGATGAGGAGCAGGCGGCGGGGTCCAGACTTAGGTCGGAGGAGGAAGGACGAGGAGGTGACGGGGCGCGACGAGAAGGAGAGAGTCGCCATGGTGGGGCTGGTGGCTTTGTTGCCCATGGCCACGAGGAAAGGAAGGAGACGAAGATGGCCGGTCGTATAAGCCTCTAATGTTTAATGGGCCAGGCCCAATGAGTCAAGGACTGTCCATTTCAGCCCGTAACTGATTGGGCCCATTCATCGGCTCTGGTATCGGCATTGAACACATCCACAGGCCCATTGTTGCCGCCTGTCATGCTTGGCGAAGGGATTGTTGAGGACGAGGAGCTGGCGGTGGGGTCGGAGGAGGAAGGACTAGGACGAGTCACCAACTAACCAATCTCCGGCCCACACGACCCACTTCTCTTATCTTCCTCACACAATGCTGCCACCACCTCCTCTCTCTCTCTCTCCAGGAGCCACTGGCAACACCACAGCACCCGACAGCCGACCGCCCCCGATGTTGCCCTCCTCATGGCGCCCGAGCTCGGTTCCTCCATCACACCTCCCTCACGCTGGCCACCCCCGGCGTCGCAGCACCCCGACGGTCACCCGCCCCTGTCTCCGCCCTCCCCACGGCGATCAAGCTCGGTGCATAATCAAACAAATTAAGCATAATCTACGCTAAACCAATTAAGCATAATCTACACTAAGCAAATTAAGCAAATTAACCACTTAAGCATATCCGCCGCTCTTCTAATCATTAGATTTTGAGAGAATTTCGATTTCATTTCTAATAAGATAAAAAATTACTTAAAACATTTTTATTTAGTGAGATTGAATATTTCTATGCAAAAAAAAGTGCCTTAAAAACACCTCTTTCCCTTCATTTCCAAATTGTTACAAATATCAATTAACTTTCTGACTTGCTCCTACGGAGCCAAGGTCGAAAGGATTGAAAAATTCAGTCATTCACAACCTTAAGCATAATTTAAACAATTAAATTCAATTTCAAATTCAAAATTGAATTTGATTTGAATTCAAATTGAATTTCAAATGAACGGTGGGGGGCGGGGCTCGGGGAGGGTGAGGGTGGAGGTGGGGGGGGGGGGGGTGGGAGGGCGAGGGGTGGTGAGGGTGAGGGTGGAGCGGTTGAAGGTGGGGGGGGGGGGGGGGCTCAGGAGGGGGAGGGGAGGGTGGTGGGGGCTCAGGGAGGGTACAGTCCGGCGTGGAGGGGGGAGGGAGGAGGCGGCGCCGCGGTGGTGAGGGTGAGGGGGGGGGGGGGCTCATGGAGGGTGGAGGCCAGCGTGGAGGGGGAAGGGAGAGAGGTAGGGCGCAGGGAGAAGGCGGAGGCCTTACCTGGCAAGACGGCGAGGAGGCGGCGGCGCTCCGGCTCGTGGCGCGCGCGACCGAGGTGGGGCGCGACCAGGGCGTCAGGCGGCGCGAGCGGTGGCTTCGAGCGGCCCTGTTACTTATGTCGGCTTTGGGCAACGGCCGACGTCGATACCTGTTTAATGTCGTCGGTTACCTTACTTACGTCGGTTAAGGGATTGTAGCCGACGTAACTTAGAAAATTTACATCGGTTACCTATGCCCGATGTAAGTTACCTAACTTACGTCGGCTGGCCCACGTAAGTTGCTTGGGCCGACGTGATTATTCGTGTTTCCAGTAATGGTTAATCTAGTTGCACAATCATGTTGGGTGTTGTTACATTTCGTAGCAGGTCGCGTCGTGTCTTTTGTTTTAGTCTATAATGAACATGTTCATGTATTCACTCCTTTTTTGAAAGTTTATCATCTTCTTAGTTCATTTTTGTATTAGAAAGCCACAAAGTTTCGAGAAAAGAGAGGGTACTTGTGGAAGTCAGTTCCTGCATGGTTGTTACAGTTGTCCGGTTCAAGCGCTGGGAGTGGCAAGACTTCGCGTTTCGTTAACAGATCGTGCGTGTGTTAGTGGTTGATGCATGTAACCGTGATGGTTGATAGTGTGTTAAGTGTGATCGTGCGCATTGCGCATGTATATGAACTCAACAACGGTAATACGTTTTCACGTCAGCTGAACACAAAAGGGTCTTCCTATGTTCTTCCTCTGTTTCTAGTGGCAGCAACTGTGGTGCAATCAATGTTTCCATACAATCCTGCAATTAAGGGATTTGGGCCCTTGGATTCCCATCCAAAGGTAGATGCAAGCTCAACACTTAAATCCCCCATCAGCGACATGTTTTATGCAAAAAAAACACCCTCCGAGCGCGTTCCCAGCCGGCTTCCCGATCACGACGTTCGGCCGCCATTCCAGATCCTCGTTCCGTTCGAGCGCCCATGGCTAAGACCTGACGGCGCACTTCTCCTCACCCGCACACGTCCCGTGGTCGGCGATCGTGAAACCGGCATTTCCGTCACACGTCCGTCGAGAAGGCGTGCACGTGCATCGCTCGACCGTCGCTCCGGAAGCCGCAGCATTTTCTCCGTCGCGTGTTAGTCTAACCCTCTGCTCATCTAGTTTGCTGTGAAGCACAGGCACAAAACTTTGATCCAGTTTTCCTGTACATAATCACTGCTTCCTCATCAGTGCGCATATTGGTGCAGCAATCAATGCCTGGCGATGGCAATGCTGAGATCTGACACGATCAAGTCCTTCGAACGTGTGTGGCAGGTAAAAATATTATTCTGAGAAAAAATTTCTGTGGCAGCACTTTTTTTTGAATCACCAATATTTTGTTGTAAAATTGCTTATGTGACAAGTTAATTTCATCTAGGTCACAACTTTGTCCTGTCAAAATTGAAGATTGATCTTCTTATAATGGAAGAAGTCCAAAATCTTATGGAGGTTGCTGTTGTCGAGGGACATGAAAGAACCGCTGAACATTTAAATTCTACAACCGAGGTTAACGATTCTGTGTGTGCAATGAATAATAGGTACAAACTCATTCCTACTTCTTGTACATATTACTTGAGCTTTACTGTAATGCAATATGTAAGGCAAGATGTTTGTTTATTATAGCGTTGGATTGCTCTCATCTACATGGAATGATGTCGAACATGACAATATTATTGATGGGTTTGGCACACCAAAGAAGAAGAAAAATGTACTGCAGGTGAGTGTTTAATATATTTAAAATTTATATAGTTACAGTTTGTTTTTATAATTATTTATTAACATTTTTCATATATATTTACAGATAGGCATGACATTTGATGATGTTGAATCCGCAGAGAAATTCTACAAGGATATGCACAAATGCAATATATGATAGAAAGATTGTTACTATGACTGATAACCACAATAGAGTTAGAGAGGTGATTTGTTTCAGTACAGATCATGTATACAAGTGCTCGTGCATGCTTTTTGAGTCTACAAGAATACTATATCGTTATATCATACAAATATTTTGGGGTGCAAGATTAAATAAATTGCTAATGCACTACACCACAAAAAGATGGACTAAAGATTATAAAAGGTAATTTATGACTAATATTTTGTTTTCATGACACATCATAGTTATGTTTTATTTTCATATCATATCATTGTGCTGTTATGTTTTTTTAATTTTAAGATATGGTATTTTATTATTGTAAAAGCCAACAACCTCCATAGATGAATCTATGAAAAGGAAGATGTCATGTGTGCATAATAAATTCGAAGATATTTGTCAAATGGCCAAAACATCAAAAGAAGACGTTGACCTTTTGTTACAGAATTTAGAGTCATTGTCGTTGTTATTTCAACCTCGTTCTCGTACTAGACAAGAACATTAAAAAATTATTGGTTGTACTATTCCAAATGAAGTGAAAATACTCCCACCTAATGATGTACGTTCAAAGGAAAGGTACAAGAGAATTTTGGAACATGCAGATAAAGGTAAGAGAAGAAAGAATAAAGAACAAGGGGTACGAAAATGCAAGACATGCAAAGATGTTGGTCATATATAGTCGTAACTGCCCAAAGAGAGTAACTGTACAGGAAATTTGAGGATTGCATTCTACTCATAACTGTCCAAAGAAAATTAGTGTACCAGAAAATTGTATTATGTTAGACCCTACGTACTTGTTTTCTATGCGTGCTTGACTAAGTATGTTAGTCTCTATGTACTCGTATACAGTTTCTATGGTGCTGATCCATTTGGTTACATTATACAAATTTTTTTTTTTTGAATTGGAAGAGTTATGAGTTTACAGAGAACTCGTATACAAAGAACCAGGATTACAAGTTTACAGAGAATCAGGATTACAAGTTTCTGAACTCGTATACAGTTTATGAGTTTACAATTTTTTTTGAATCAATCGGAACAGTTAGTCTCTATTTTTTTAATCCGAACTCATATACAGATAACCAGGATTATAAGTTTGCGGCCATCTAACAACATTTAACATGTTCAAAGCTACCTACACAACATAGTCATCCCCATTGGGATTAAGACTAGAAAGGACAAAATATTGTAAAAGTTCTCAAAACAGCATCTGCACTCATCTTCCCAACAAACGTTACGTCATCAATACCAGACCAAGCATCAGGAAAATCTTTTTTTCCCTCCCTCACACCTGCATCACTCCAGTTCTTCTCACAGATCATAGCATTGCAGCATCAGCCCATATGATTTCACCATCATGCCCAAGGCAGGCCTTCCAGTCAAGCCTAGCTGATCTCTGTTTGAAAAAGATAATAAACAGTTGATTAAAAGTTGATGCAGGTGGGTTGTACATTACCACGTAAGTACAAGACAAGGAGCTGTTCTGTCACAATTCATATAAGTTCAATAACGAGAGAACATATACTGAAAAAATACTGTGTCAATAAATGATCCCCTTCCTGACAAAGAAACTAAAAGACATATTGCTGAACCACATGTGAGAGTTGCTGAACAATGGATGACTAATCAACAGGCATAACTGAAACTCCTACTCTGAATGCCTGTCAAATTGGTAGAGGTAACTTATTTTCGCAGATGCAAACAGAAGTACGAGATGTGTACTTCAACACTACACGAAATTTGCTCCTGAAAACAAAAAAAAAACAATTGAAAGAAGGCTCATTCTGGAAAAACTTCGAACACTTTCTGCGTGCCACCGCGAGTGGTCTGTACACACACCACAGTTGCTGCCGTAACCCGCTCGTTGCGCCTGGTCGTGGGTGTTAGCTTCCCCAGGTCGTGGCAGTAGCAGCAGAAGTCGACGGGGCGGCGGTCCCAGAGCACAGAGCCGGCCTCCTTGCCACTGGACCACTTGGGCCTGCAGTAGTGGCCGTAGCCGCGGAGGCGCATTCAGATGTGGCCGCGTCAGGCTGTTTCGGCGGCCGTGCACGCCGGGGGAGGAGCGAGGACACGAGCATGGCGAGCACGTTGGGCTGTGGCGGGGCCGCGGTGAACGCGGCGGTAGACTGGGAACGAGCGAGGCGGCGGCCCAACGTCGTGGTCGGGAAGCCGGCTGGGAACGCGATCGGCTCGGCTAGGAGGGTGTTTTTTTTTTGCATAAAATGCGTCGCTGGTGGGGGATTTAAGTGTTAAACTTTCATCTACCTTTGGATGGGATTCGAAGGGCCCAAATCCCTTTATTGCAGGATTGTATGGGAGCTTTGATTGCACCACAGTTGCCGCCGTTTCTAGCAAGGTGAGTGACAACACCATGAATCCAGTGTGAACTTGGCAGATCCTTGAACTGAAGTTGATTGAGTGAGTGTTCCACTCCAACACGTGGTATTAGAGTTAGGTTGAAGCAGTTGATTTGAGGAAGATGACTGACGGTGAGACTCCATCGAGCAACTGAAGACAATCACCGACATCGGCAGAATAGTCAAAAATCCGGTCGTCATCGAGCGGGTGGTGAAGGAGTCTAGCAGCTCACTTGCATGCTCTATGCTCACAGGAACTAACTACAATCAGTGCATGCTCATGATGTAAGTTAACCTTGAAAGCCAAAGAGATATGGCACACTGTGGAGTATGACAAGGTCACCTGTCGTGAAGATAGACTGGATTCACCGCCATTCTGAGGGGTGTCCCGAGCCACATGCAGATGGCGCTAGTCGCGAAGTCGACAGTGAAGAAGGCATGGGAGGCGGTGAGAATCGTGTGGGTAAGTGACAATTGCGTTTGGAAGGTGAACACACAACAACTATTGAAAGAGTTAGAGAAAATTGAGTTCAAGGAAAGAGAGGCAATTGATGAATTCACCATAAGGATATCAGGATTGGCAAGTTCGCTGCGCACACTGAGTGAATCTGTAGAGGAGGTGCATGTGGTGAAAAATTCTTGTGTGCGGTGCCCGCGTGCTACATGCAGATTGCACTCTCAATTGAGAATCTTCTTGATCTCATCAAGATGACCTTGGAGGAGCTAGTCAGTAGGCTGAGTGCCATAGAAGACCGGCTCGGGAGCACTAGGGAGAATGCTGACAAGGGTAGCAAGCTGCTCTTGACCGAGGAGTGGCTGGCAAAATACAAGCATAGGCTGGTACACGAGAACTCGTCAAGCAACAACCAAACTGGAGCTCCCTCATTGTCAAACGTCAAGGGTGGAACACAATCAGAAAATCGTGACAATGCCAAGAAGCTCAACTCTGAAGGCACTCCGAGGAGGAAAGGAAAATATCGTAACTGTGGGATCTAGGGACATTGGTCGAAGGAGTGTAGAAGGCCACGTCGTAATCACAAAGTGGAATCTCATCTGACTCAAGCTGAACCTGATCAACCGTCACTACTTCTGGCAGCAAAATGTTGAGACTCCACAATGCCAGCTCATGAAGTGCAGCAGTTGCATGAAAACACTGGTGACTCGAAGTGGTATTTAGACTCTGGAGCTAGTAACCAGATGACAGGGGTAAAATATTTCTTAACCTCAGGAATGAGTCAGTGAAGCGAACTATCAATTTTGGACATGGCTCTTTTGTTGAGATAAGTGGCATAGGCATTGTAATCTTTCAAGGGCATCATCAAGAGCAGAAGGTGTTGTCAGAGGTTGAAAGTAGCCTAGAGGGGTGAATAGGCTAATTACACCTCAAATGACTCAATTAAACAAAATCACAAAACAAAGGGCGGACTAGTCGGGTCTCAAGGCGTACTAGTCTGTTCTCTATGCAGGGAAGGACTAAAAATGTGATTTTTTTTTTATGTTTTTCATCTTGATTTCGATTTAGCAAAAGTGTGAATAACAATCTAGCAACCTAATATAAGGTATTGCAATATTAAAGCTAGCCTAGATAACAAGATATACTGAAATAGCAACTAGAGACAATATGAAATCCTAACAAGCAATTTCAGTGATGAACAATAAAGTAAAGAAGATAAGAGAGATTTTTCACCAAGGCTCAGTTCCACAAAGGAACCTACGACCCCTTTGAGGAGTCCAAGAAAGACCGGACCTCTTTCAACCCTAACCCTCACCAATTGCAATAAATGTCAAAACTTGATTATCCACTAGAATCACAAGGGTAAATGCAAATTTCTTGGTTCTTCCAACCAGTTGAGAGCTCCAAGCGACCTCTAGCCATCTAGGGATCAAATCCCAATAGTAGCAAACGTAAATCAACAAAAAGTATGAGATAATCAAAACGAGAGCTCAAAAGCAATGAATCACCCTTCTCTACTTCCCAACCTCACCATATCCCTCAAAGTTTGCACTTAGGGCTCAAGAAAGTGAGAAGAGAGAGTTTTTAGAGCTCTAGGAATGCTATGATGGCTCTAAGGTTGCAGGGGGTTTGACTTGAGGATGGGGATCCCCTTTTATAGGGGTCTTGGCATTGTATCATTGCCACCAACTAAAATCTGGACTATTCCAGACTAGCACCGGACTAGTTTGGTGTTGGGGGGATCACCCATGTCACAAAGTGGTGTTCCCACTACCTTTTGGATTCAAACTATCATAACACCCCAAAGTAGTCCGTAACACATCGAACCAGTTCAAACTCAAACAGGTAGGTCAAGACTAGGCCGGCATCAAGGGTGGACAAGTCTGGCCTTCAGGACTCATCCACGAGCTAATCCGTTCAACAATGGACAAGTTCGTTCTCCAACAGAGGCTTTTGGTCTGAGAGAAAATGAACTAGTCTAGCTTACCCGGACTTGTCCGGTATGACTTTGAACATGTTGTTTTACCTCGTACTAGTCCAAGGGGTCTGGACTAGTCCTCAGGGTTGTGATAATTCACTTGTGATAAGAATGCAGTGCACTGCAAATTGACTCTACATAACAAGACAAACTGTGATCTATCAAATATGCTTGATGACCAAAGTGGAAGAAAAATCTTGGCTCCGGCATGCCAGATATGGGTAGGGGTGGGAAGAAAACAATACTGAACCCGCGCAAAATCCTGAGCCCGAACGCGAAAAACCTAGAAACCAAAACCAAATTCAGTTTTCATGTAAGGAATCACAAAACCCAATTTAAGGTATTTTTGGTTATAGGGTCCGGTACTCGAAATATCCAAAATAACTGATTCAAATTTCAGCCCTACCCATCAAAGTGAAGAGATGTGAGCCCAATTTGATACGACGTAACCCTAGCTCCACCTCACCTCCCATGTTTGCCTCCACAACATCAGCCTCCATCGCTCAAGTCAAGCCTACCCCCAACGCGCGCACGCCCGTGCACCCCTAAGAGCACGAAACCACCCGCTCGATGCCCCTCTACCGACTTAGTCACTAGGACTGATTCAGCAGTAATGCATTCATGGTAATGCATTTTTCCTGTTTAGAATCTAATTCCTTGTTGCTCGTTAATTTCTGCTCCTTCATCCATACTAAGATAAGAAAACATATATGAATAGGATTGACTTTCTTCCCAGTGTTTGTTGTTCAATGAGTTAAATCAGGTGGATAGCTTGATCGAATGAGGATTGCAATTTAAGAATATTATCTATATCTACATAACATAGCTTGCTTAATAAGATTGTAGCATACCAAGGCATTTTACACTAGGGAATTTTATTTTTACTAATACACATTTTCACACAAGAAACAATTACCATCTTTCTACTTTTTTGGGTACCCAAACCCAACATCAGGTACCAAAAAAATTGGGTACAATTTTGGGTAATGATTCTAAAAACCCAAACTTTGAAAATCAAAAATTACCTGAAGCAAAATTTCGGGAAATCCCAGACGCCCACCCCAGGTATGGGAATCTAAACTTTAAGCCATTAAGAGGTTTAGGTAGAAAGAACATGGTACATGGAGTCCCTAACATTGAGCAAGCTGAACAAGTGTGTCATGGGTGTATGCTAGGAAAGCACCACAGAAGACCATTTCCTCATGCATTTGGTTTTCGAGTAGAAAAGAAATTGGATCTCTTCCATGGTGACTTATGTGGTCATATTGAACCTCCTACTGCTAGAGGCAAAAGGTATTTCTTACTCAATGTTGACGGCTTTAGTAGATATATGTGGGTAAAACTGTTGGTTGCCAAGAGTGAAGCCTTTCAATAGTTCAAGTTGATTAAGGCACAAGAATAAACTGAATCATGACACTTGCTGAGAGAATTCATAACTGAGAGAGGGGTGGGTTCAACTCTGACATGTTTCCTGCATATCTTTGGGAGTACTGGATCAAACATTATTCCGCTGCACCTTATACACCACGGCAAATTGGTATGGTGGAAAAAAGGAATCAAACTGTTGTAGAAATGGCTCGATGCATGCTGAAAGGAATGAAGGCCCAACTAGATTTTGTTATGAAGCTATCAGGACAACTGTATATGTTTTGAACAAGTCACCTACAAAGCATCTTAAAGGGAAAAGCCCACATGAAGCTTGGATAGGGAAGAAGCCCTCAGTCAAGCATTTTAGAACTCTTCCAATTGTCTACAGTTCTGTCTAAGTGTTGTTCTTTGGTATGAGCCATGACCAACAGCATGCAGAGTGTGTACCGTATTTATAGCATCCCGGAAAGGGTCTTAGTTAGTTACAACAGTCCACAGTTCAATTATGATCCGAATCAACTCAACTGTTGCCGGCGAGTCCGTATCCAACTTGACTCGAACTACCACGAAGGCCCGACCCGACCTGCCCCAGAGACCCGATATGAAGGCCCGATACAAAGACTCGACCTACCGAATTCCTAAGAAGCAAAAATAAAAGTTGTGCTCGGCTCAAATTCATGAAACGTGCGTGTGCGTGCGAGGCGAGGCGAGCAAGGAGGAGGAGCCACATGTATCACTCATCTTCTCACTCACTTAGGTAGTGTAATAATAACTTTCCTACACCTCTACTCTCGATTTGGTACTAAACGTTTAGCATCCACTCTTGCTATATATGACCCTTCGAGATTTATTAGGAAATTTAGTTAAACCAGGCCCACATGGGCCAAATATTCCAACACCATTAGGGTAACATGCCCTTAATTCAAGGTGGGCAAAATAAACCAAAACCGAATAAACTAGAATCGATACTGAAAAAACCGATATTGATGAAACCATTTTTTTGGTTCCGGTTTTAAATTCAGGTTAATCAGACTAACCGATTTTCATTCAACAAAAACAAAACTTTTTCCGGTTTCGCTTTTAAATTCAGGTTAACCAGACTAACCTACTTTTGGCCCAAAACTACTCTGAAATCCAACTACCAGGCCCAGACCAAATAAAGGTGAAACCCTAATGCCTCATTACATTTGACACCCGACACCCTGACTCCGGCTGAAGCGCTGTGCACCGCATCCCAGCCCACCACCGTTGACGCGCCCTGACCCATGCGAGCTCGAGCGCTGCTCACCGCACCCCTGCTGAGCTTGTCCGGCACGCTCCGCACCCCGCCGTGCCTCCGCCGGCGCGCTTCGACCATTCGAGCACGAGCACCCCGCTGTGCCCCAAACCGAACTTCATGAGCTCAGCCACCACCCTTCATGTCCCGCTGAGCCCCCGCAGGCATTCTCCGATCCCAACTCTGGCGAGCTCGGCCGCTGCATCCCTCTGCTGAGGTGCCTCCCCGCGCCCTCCGCCGATGCGCCACCGACGCTCAATGTTCCATCAGATCGCCCAGATCTATGACAACTAGGTTTGTTCGGATTTTTTAGTTTAACCGGAAATCGAACCGAAATTCTCAGTTAACCGAGATACAAGTATTTTTACTTACAGACAATATTTCGTTGTTATTTTTTGATAACCAAATTTTGCAAAAAACCGAGAATTAAACCAATCGATTCCGGTTAACTGAATGCCCATGCCTACCCCTTAGTTATCACGTATAAAGCCAAGGCACGTTCACGAAAAAAAACTATCACATATAAAAATGCCACTCGTTGCTTCATCATTCCAGCCTCATTACCACATACACGATTTTGCCTTGGCTGACATGAAATTGGCCTGTGATTCTTAAGTTTTGTCACATTATCTTAATGTAGTCATATTTGGAGAAGAGAGCGTCCTAATTAATCTGGTGCAGTCTCTCGTCCCAAAGCAAAGCACTTGACATAATTTGCTTCTTTATTGACCGAATATTCATATACTGAATCAACAAACCTCACTAAATGCTTGATACTTGGAAACCACAATAAGACGTGGACATCACATCTATTCATTTTGCATGTTCACCATAAGGCATACGCCGCAAGTTTTAACGAGCGTTGAATGCTGGTTTGTCCAAGATTCACCCGAGATGGAAATGTGTAACAGCATACATGATTGTCTTCAACTATTAGAGAGATTCTCCGGAATACATCGGTATAAACTCACTCATAAAAGTAGTGATTGATACACGGATTGGTAAATTGGTGTTCGCTACTGCAGAATAATATATCACTCTGATAATTTTGGAATCAGGACATACTTATGCTTTTGTCCGCCTGCTGTATCTTTCCTTTGTCTTTCATGGCAGGCCTATAATTCCACTTATGTTCTTATCGTTGCAAACATACTTTTGCAAGATTAAATGGATATCCAATGTTATAAGAATAGAAAATATATGGTTTATTCTTTGGCATATTACTATCGAAGTATGTTGATTTTCAGTTTCCAGAACTGAAAGGAACTTACCGAAAACATCATAAATGGTGAAGATGTCACTGAACAGCCACAATGTAATTGGTGGTTTTAAGTTCATTGTATCAAATGGAGTTATAAGCGGTTAAAGCACCCTCTTGAACTTCTTTTTGTTTGTTTACCCTGTCTACAGAAGTGATCCATTTCTAGCATCTTAGGTAGTGTTTGGTTGGTGGAATGAAATGGAATGGAATGGGGCGATCCCATTTCTGATAGTGTTTGTTTGAGAGACAACTCGGATGGAGTCATCCCCAAATAAAAATATTTCCTCAGATCCGGGATGAGCTCGCCTCCTGAAAATCGAACGGAGCAACTAATCCCACTTCGACTCTGTCAGCTCCGTTCTCTTCCCTCCTCCAGCGCGCCTCCGCTCCGTTCTCCTCTGCCTGTCCTTCGAAGTGGGCCACCAGTGCTATGGTACGAATGGAGGACCTCGTGATGGTGCTGACCGCGACGCTCTCCAACAACGGCGGTGTTTGGCGGTGGCGGCAGCATCGCAATGCTCCCCAACGGCGTGCACAGCTGAGCGCAATGGCAGGGCGGACAGAAAGCCGCTGCTCCACCATGGTGCGGGTGAGACGTGCGGGTCGGAGCTGGGTTTGTGGTCTCGCCAACGGCATCGTTGGTCTTCTTGCGCCTGGTGTTCGGCAGCTGTGGCACCGCAACACTCACGAAGACGCTCTCGTGGTGGCGGCTGGTCTTGTCCCTGCCACTCCCGCTCCAGCTCCGTTCTCCTCTCTATTGCCTGTCTCCTCCGTTCCTAGCGGCACATCCCTGTCTGGTCCTTGAGCCCTCAACCGTGCTCATGCTCGCCGCAACCATGAATGAGGAGGCCTTCTTGCTCACCCGAAGTGGTGCTCATCTTTTTCATTCCTTGCTTGCTCACAGAGGTGGTGTTGTTCTCGTGGTGTAGCTTCTTGTAGCTTGGCTTGTTGGCTGTGTTATGAATAGCACTTTTATTATTGAGGAGGCCAAACGCCTCTATAAATAGATATACAGAGTATGACAATTATATTGAAAACCCTTTATGCAAAAGGGAAAAAATATAAAGTACACCCCTACATTCTAACACCCCCCTCAAACTCAAGATGCATCACGAACACTGAGTTCGGAAAGATAAAAAGAATGCTAAGCTCGGGTATGTTCCTTCACAAAGAAATTAGCCAACTGAAGCTCTGAAGGCACATACTGAAGATCAATACCACCATCATGTACCTGTGCCAGTGTATAATAAGCATCAACACCAATATGTTTTGTAAGATCATGCTTAACCGGATCACGAGCAATACTGATAGCACCTGGGTATTCTGTTCCTGAGGGTATAGTTTGTCGTCTTTGATGCTCTCTTTATGGCCTTAAGCAAGCTCCTCGTGCTTGGTTTCAGTGTTTTGCATTTGTGGTCACTGATGATGCTTTCTCTGCTAGTGTCATGATCCTGCGCTCTTTGTGCACACTTCGTCTTTTGATCGCATTCTTCTTCTTCTCTATGTTTATGGCATGATCATCACCGGTGATGATACTGAGTACACAGCCTTCATGAAGGCCCATCTCAGTGAGTAGTTTCTTATGTCTGATCTTTGTCTGCTTTGTTACTTTCCTGGTATTGAGGTTTCCTCCTCCTCTGAGAGAATTTATCTATCTCAGAAGAAGTACATTTATGATCTTCTTGATCGGGCTTCCCTTACTGATCATAGGACTATTGAGACTCCCATGGAACTCAATGTCCATCTTTGAGCTATTGATGGTGAGGCTCTTGATGATCCTACTCGTTATCATCATATTGTAGGGAGTCTAGTGTATCTTTGTGTCACTCATCCTGATATCTCGTAACAAAAGACAAATCAGCCTTTGGAGCCGCGGCTCTAGATCGACACCCGAGAAGCCTAGTGGCTACGGAAGGAGACACAACACGGAGGTGCCCACGCGACCAGGATGAAGGTGCCGGATTCCAAGGAAGCTGCACGGGTCCCGAGCAAAACTTGTAGATGGAGGATCAAGTCACGCCTTGGCGGGCACGACGTCCGTGCCATGTGAAAGACGGAGGCGGCGAGATAGACCGCAGGAACGAGCGGTAGAATCAGGATCGCGTTGGCGGAAAAAAATCCACCGCAAGTGCAACGCGCTAGGGTAGAACGAAACTCTAGTTTCTTGGCTCTGATACGATGTTATGAATAGGACTTGTATTATTGAGGAGGTCAGGCGCTTCTGTAAATAGATGTACAGGGTATGGCAATTATATAGAAAATGTGATTCAGATCTTCTTTGCACCGCAGCAAAGATGACGGCGGGGAGCAATCTCTGTTCTCCTTGCCTGTCCTACAAATGGCAAGTGTTCGTTCAAATGGTCGAGTGATGACCGACTAACAGACTAGCAAACTATGTCATCTCATCCATTTTCATCCCTTGAGTCAAACAAAAAATAAGGATGGTCCTATCCCTTTTAAACAAACATAAAATGGGATCATTCCATCCCTAATAAAAGCGATGGATCCATTCCGTCCCACTCCGTCCCCAAACTACCTTAGCTTGAAGATTTTTCACTCCCTATACAAACTAAGATCTTTGAAGAACTAAAATTTCACTTGTTAGCAGCCAATTTTTTACATATTTCTTCCATCAATCCACAAATTTATCAGAACAAATTCATGAGAGAGAGAGAGAGAGAGAAAAAAAGTAAGGAACGCGATCAATACAACAAAGTTAAAAATGAACAGTTAAGTTTCTTATGGTATTTCTGTAAGTTCTTCGCCTGATCTGGTTGTCATGTTTAGTTATTAGTGTATATATAACAACTCAGCAGCAGTGTGGAAGGATTTTGTGTCTCTACGGTGTACCCTCTGTTCCTCTGTTTTTTTCCGTGGTGTCAGTCACAATGCATAGCGAGGCTAGATTGTAGGAACCTATTCATCGGCATCTTCAGTGTGACAAATATTCCACTATTTCCGGAATAACCATGCACTACTACAAGAAGTATTTTCTCAGGCGTCTCCCAATTCCCGATGTTTTTACTGATGGTCTGTAAAAAAAAGTCTGTGGTGTGAAATGCATTAAAAGTCACCTGATATAATAACATATTATAGGCGGTCCGTAACTAAAAATCGCATGTGGCAGAATACGGATTATCACAGTTTACAAACTTTCCTGTGCTAATGGATAATATCACAGCCGTTCCATAACTAAAAACCATCTGTGAAAGAATATGGATTATCAGAGGTGGACTGTGGTACAAACCACCTCTGACAATAGACAATATCACAAGAATTCTGCAAACAAAAACCGACTGTAAAAGAATATGGATTATCACAGGCGGTCTACGATAAAAACTGCATGTAACAATTTACAATATCACATGTGGTTGTACGATAAGGGCCACTTATCTGATATTTCAAACGATGCTGGTATTTCAAACGACACCTGATATTTCAACCGTTTCCGCAAAATCAAACCTATATAAGGCCGCTCTCGTAATTTCACCCAGCAAAATATAACTGCCTGGTATTTTAAACTATGCCTTTAGGCTGTCAAAACTGTTCATCTCCCGCCGAGCACTGCTCCGCCACCGTTGCCATCTTCGCCATCGCCTCCCTCCTTGCCCCCTCCGCCGCCAGGTAAATGCCGCCGCCTCCCTCCTCCCCCACTGTCACCATTGCCGCCGCACCCATGTCGCCTCCCCAGCCTCACCGCGCCTCCCGGGCCTCACCGCGCCGCCCCGACTATTAGTTGATTAGGTAATCACCTTCTCACACTCTCTCTATTTGCCTTAATTGGTTATATGCAACAGTCATCTTGTCTGGATGATTTTTTGCTGACCTCACGCGCGGCAGCCTCACAGAGCAGTGTAAGGTGTGGCGCAAGAACCAACCTCATGTATGTATTGTATCCTATTTTTAATTTTATTCAAGATGGTATACATGCGCATGTCGAGTTGATTATATGATGTATGTCTTGATGGTGTAGGATTTCTCTGCAAAGCCTGAGTCCTTTGACATCATGCTCTGGCGGTGCATCGTTCCCTGTAAAGAAGGGATAAGTTGTGAATAAGCACAATCTACAATTTGATTATTTTTTGTTAATAAATTTATTCTGTAGACTGACTGGAAAAGTGTATACTAACCTCTAAAAATCTACTACAAGGAGGACTATCTTACGGTGCCTCCAACATACGCCTTTCCACTGGGTCTCTTCCACCCGAACATCCATGTCACAAGAGCACTCTGTATTAGGATTCTTGATGAAGAGATTGTAAGATCGGTGAACTTATTTTAAGTTCTTGCGATGCCTCACTTTGGAATTATAATGTTGCTGCAATTAAATTTTTGCTTGAGGTGGTCTTCATCTATTACTGTCAAAATTATACTACCAGAAGTTCCACATTTCCTTCATTAGCGAAATGCGCTTGATATTGAAATGATTGTTATAATCTACTTATGAAGGTTAGTAACTTTGTTAGATATCATTAGCTTTTATTTTCAATAATCTTTGTGTTTCAGGATCCAAAGGATTATAAGAGACATGTTAGGGAGCAAGCTCGACTGTGCATTGTACAATCATTGTGATCTAGAGGACTTGCCAGAGCTTAGCATGTAGTTTTTTGTCAAATTCGTAAACTATGAATTGCAATGTATACATGTATATATATGAGTTGATTGTGGATATATGTATCTGTGAATATATGTGTCTGTGAATATGTGTGCCTTTGAATATATGTGCCTGTGAATATATTATGATTGCTTTTATTTGAATTTGAGCAGGAAATTAGAAATAACAACATGTAGTGCAGTTATGTTTTGCAGTGTGATATTGCGGGAGCGGCCTTATATAGGCTTGATTTTGCAGGAATGTTTGAAATACCAGACGTCATTTGAAATACCGGATAGGCGGTCCTTATCGCACAACCATCTGTGATATTATAATTGTCATGGACGGTTCATACCACATACCGCCTGTGATAATCCATAGTCTTTCGCATGTTGTTTTTGTTTATAGAATGCCTGTGATATTGTTCATTATCACAGGCGGTTTGTATCACAGTCCGCCTGTGATAATCCATATTCTTTCACAAGTGGTTTTTAGTTATGGAACGCATGTTGACAGAGTTCTAGCCTTTGGCTACCAAACATACGGAACCCGACTGTATGTGACCACTATGCAACTACGGACTGAAACTACCCTCTGTTCGAGAAGAGGCCCACCACCAACACAACGGTCGTCTGAGATCCAGATATTCAACCTGCCCAAGCCCCAAATGAGAGCTGAGGCGGACGATTCCTCCAGGGCTCGAGTCCGGATGAGGCGGGTACCTGGGGGCTTTTATGACAGACGGTTGGTGCAGTAACTTCGACAGGGGGGGGGGGGGGGGGGGTGAACCCTCGATGTCACCCGTTGCAAGATAAGCCTCCCATACGTCACATCCATCGTGAGAAGGGCGACAACCTCAACCACAAGACGGTGCCTTAGAGACCAAGAAAAATTCAAGACTAAAGCTTACGCTCACCAGATAGACTGGATGCATAGAACGGACACTGTAAAACCAGCCCCACTCTACGGAATGTCGGATAGATAGGACCGCCTCACCCGCTAATAAATGGACCCACAAGGCCTTCCGCGAGGGGGGCAATTCACACTGTATTTGTAGTTACTATATGCATTTACTTCCACAATTACCATATGCACTTTTCCTTTGGTGTTCTTGCACCCTTTTCCTTTGGTGCTCTTACACCCTTTTCCTTTGATGCACTTGCATTCATGTATTACTTTTCATACGCCCGTGTGCGTTTATGCTTATGCATTACTTTCATAGAAGTTCTTATTTTCTTAGAGGTTATATACTCGAGAAAGGCCCGCTTGTAATATGTTCTCTCACCTTTTGAGCTAACAAAGATCACGGAAGACCCCCTCTGGATGTAGGGCCTTTTTTTTGCTCAAACTAGGATAAATTTTTTGTTCTTTGAAGCTAGCCATACGAAGACAAATGTGATTCAATACAAATTTACTAGTCAGTTTCCAAAACACCGATAATTGGTGCACCAGGTAGGGGAACAATATTGTGCGTTCTCATCAGCTTCGTCATGGCTTCATCGGCACCGAGCAGCATCGCCGGCGGCCCCCGAGGGCTCAATTGAGCCGAACTCACCGACGACACCCGAAAAGCATCCTTCAAAGGAGTTGACGATGATGTGTCCCTTTTCGAGATACTAGAAGATCCTGCAGGCTGCTATCTCAACTCTGACTCCGGCACCCAAGTAAGCGATCATTTTTACTGTAAATGCCGCCCCACAAACACTTGCAGTGGTGTACGAACACTCTCACGGTCCGCATCCCCACAATGAGGACGCTGTGCCATGAGCTTGGAAAGGAACTCGCACGCAGTCACATTCCTAATAGTCGTTTCAAGGCAAGGCACGCCGTGCTCAATTCCGAGTAGATGTGCCCGAACCTAGGCGAGATTGCATTTCGAACCAAGTTCCGTCACCACACCGATCCAGACGTGGCACGTCCTCACGTGCATTCTGCCTGGACCCGCATCACCACTGGCACCGTCGGTGCCCCACGCTTTGAGAGGATAAGCAAGAGCACCATGGACGACTGCGGCAGCATACAAGCACTCCCATGATTCGCGCCCCCACAATAGGGAGCACGACACCAGGAGCTTGGAAAGGAACTTGCACTTGATCCCGCTCCCAATCCATTTCTGGTCACGGCACGTGTTGATGATCGTTATATACCAATTTCAACCATCAATATAACTCAAGTCTGTGAAGGAATGAGTAGTTCTTACACACTTTATAGTTAGAAATAACCTAGTTCCACTTGTACTTGGAGAAAATGATGCATGCATGTATTTTATACGGAATTGAGGTGAAACAAGGGGATGGATCTTAAAGAATACCTTCCCAGGCAATTAGACATCGACATGTGGCAGCACATGGATCAAGTGGACTACTTATAGGAGTATTCGGGGAGATCCAATGACATAGCGCACAGAATAGTCATCAGACCAGCCTGTCAACCACTTGGAGAAATCACAACCCATTTGGAGGGTTTACCAGGAAAGCCGAAGAAGTGGTTCGGCCGACTTGGTCTTCCCTCCAAACCCAGTCAACTTCCACGTGTTGGCTCCTCCCAGCTTCCTGAAGTCGCTGATGACTGATTCGCACACTTTTGGTGGCGGGAACTGACCCTTCTCCAGCTATAAATAGGACCCATCACCCCCCACTTCAACACACACCACTTGAGCATCATTCTATTGTGCACACTAGTTCTCCTAGTTCCTTAGTGGAGGTTAGGCTGTAGAGAGGAGCCTCTAGTCCCAAGTCCAAATTGGGAAAGGTATAGCTCATGTATCTTTTCTTGTATTTGTGACTTTATGCATAATAAAGATATTATCTTTAGTCTTCTTTTATTCATATACTTGGATGAAGCGTTTCTTGTTTGATTGTGGATTCCATGTATGTGGTAGGAGTAGTATTTATGATTATGCCATAACAATCTTAATATATAATCATAAACACTACATACCCCCACTATAGTCTAGTTAGTTATGATATGATAATGTTAATATGAATAACTTATGCTATGTCTAAACATTGGTTCAACGATGTTTAGGTTAGTCATTGCCTTAGGATGGCTTGTACCCGAGCTCCTAAGGTATTTACTTTATATGCTAGCATGGTGCTAGGATAGTTAAGTAATGTTGGATATCTCGTTGACCCATGGATTGAAGAGGTAGGCAGTAGGTCGTGACAACCCTATCTGTCCTTTGTAATCCTCCATGTTCGGCTATGCCACAGGATCTTGGCGGGAATCGCCCTAGTTATTCTTGGGGTAAGCCCGTGCCCGATGTGTTGAACAATTTAGCATAAGGATTCACCATTGACATGCTCATTAGTATCTAACCTAGGCTATGTATATGTATATTAGAAGCATTGTAGGAGCAACTTCCAACTCTTAGTCTAATCTCCATTAGGACCCATCTACCCACTAGAATAGATTGCTTAGGTGTGTGTAACACAACCAATATTATCCACTTACCCTTGTCTTGATAATTGATTAGTATCCCATAGCTTGATCATAAGAGTAGTGTCTACTTTACTCCATTGCCTTCCTTTGGGATAAATATGATACCCTTGGGAAAACTCTTGGGTGAAATGCTACACGACTGTTTTCGTTCGCTTGCGGATTTCTATCTGTGACGTAAGAAATGTCAACAAGCATTTCTAGCGCAGTTGCCGGGGAAGGCAAAGGAAGTGAAGGATAGCTATCACTTGTGATTAAGCTAATGGTACTAACTGTTCTTAGATAGGATTAACCTTGTTTGTTTTCTCCTTATCTATGAAAAAAGGGAAGTGTTGGCTAACCCATTTCAAAGGATGGCCAACGAGGAAGCAAGTGCTCAACTGCAAGATGATTCAAGTCGTACCTCAACAAATTTTCGCAGGGCAACATCATTGCCTTTCGCTGAAGAATTTCAGCTTCCTGTAGGAACCAAAGTCATCTATCCCAAGCTTGGGGGAGGCTCCAAGAGTTTTTCTTGGTTTGCCTTCATCATAAGTTGGATAGTTGGCTTTTCATCCAACACTCATATCATGGGTTGGCTCCAACAATCCAGGACCACATTCATGCTAGAGCTGGAGGAGCCCTATTCTCATTCATCATGGATGATAATATGGTCTCCACTCAAGGGGTGGTTTGAGGAGTGCTCTTGTTTCTTTAGCTTGGCATGCACCACTTAATGAGGTGGACATGCTAGTTATGGAACTGCACCTCCCATTGAGTAACATGAAGACTGTTCATAGTTACTAAGAAACACTAACAAATCGATCCCTGGCAATGGCGCCAGAAATGCTTGTTGACGTTTCTTATGTCACAGATAAAAATTCACAAGCGCACAGAAAATATCGATGTAGCATTTCCCCTTAAAAGATTATTCCACGGGTGTCATTTATATTGTCCCAAAGGAAGGCTAGGTGGAAGCAAAGCAATCATCAAATGGAAGGATGTGTAAATGATAATTGGAGGTAGTTTGACACACACAAGAGTGAAAGTGCATCTAGGAATCCCTTGTGGGTTTTGGATGATTTATGACCAGCAAATGAGATTCTAACCACTTTGTTGAGATGAGCACAGGTTCTAATGAGAAAATAAGCTAGGTGCCAAAAAGAAGGGAGAATGAGGAGCAATGTGGAAAAGATCTCAAGGAACAAGTGTAGTAGATCATTGTGTATGGAGTGTGTTAAGGAAACACACCCCAAGAGCTCAAGCACAAATAATCACACACATTGCACAAGTTTATACAGTATCGGACTAGTCTGATTGACACCGGACTAGTCCGATTGACACCGGACTAGTACGATATCTTCCTGCACAAGATCGGACAAGTCCGATATCTCCACGGACTTGTCCGATATCTCTCTGACTAGAATCGGACTAGTCCTCCCCAGTGCGGACTAGTCCTCCAAACACTTCACAAGTTGCTCAAAATCGGACAAGTCCAATATTAGCACGGACTAGTCCGAAAACCCCTCTGACCTAAATCGGACAAGTCCTCCAACTGCGGACTTATCCCCTATTCACTTAGGGTTTCACGTTTCCAAACAAGTCTGATATCCACCAGACTAGTCCGAAGATTTCCAGAAGCGAAATCGGACAAGTCCGCTTCTAGTCGGACTAGTCCGATATTTCGGGACACCTAGGGTTTTCTAAACATAGCACACCGAACTAGTCCGGTGTCACCACAGACTAGCCCGATATTCCTAAACCCTAACAGTAACTTTTGGGAACCCTATATAAATAGGTGTACACGGCCCATCCTTCATATCTCTCGACCCCTGTGCCGCCACACCTCCCAAGAGCCTCAAAAACAAATCTATCCACAAAATCAAAAGCAACAAAGATCAATCCATTGAGGATACACTTTGGATCATTGTAGAGACACGGTTCATCACTCATTAAGCTCTTGGTTTGATTCCCTAACACACTCCTATGGTTTTCATTGTAATCTTTTGAGTGTGTTCTTGGTGGTGTTCTTGTTGTAATCTTGGGGAGCACTCAACTTATGAGAAGGCCCCTTGAATTCAGTTATTTACCCTTTGTGATAAGTGAAGAGGATTTGCCTCCGTGGCAATCCGACGAGGGTAGGGTTGGAGAAGACCCGATCCTTTTGTGGACTCCTCAACGTGGATTTAGGTTGCCTCTGTGGGAACCGAACCACGGGATAAAATCATTGTGTTTTTTGTTTGTGCTCATTATTCTTACATTTCATATACACACACGCACACACACAGACACACACACACACACACGCGCACACACACACACACACACACACACACACATACACACACACATATATATATATATATATATATATATATATGTATATATACATATATATATATATCTTGTTCACTTTACGTTGAAACATTGAGTTTAAGATTAAATTGTGATACACCCTAGTTCATAGTTATGCAACACTTAAATTACAAGTGTAATTCTGCTGCTTACATCCTAGGATCGAGTTAATCGATCAAATTTGATTAACCCAGTCGGTACTCACCGGACTAGTCTGCACTTGACCGGACTAGTCCGATTTCTCGAGATTTGATCTGGTTGTCAAGTGTTGTAGGTTCTGACAAAAAATCTAAAAGGCCTATTCACCCCCCCTCTAGGCCACATTCAATTTGTATCAGAGCAAGGTTCTTCAAGAAGGAGACTAATCGCTCGAAGAGATCATGTCACACATGAAGGACGTACATAAGAGCAACAACCAAGAAAGGTTGATGAAGACAAGAACCAAAAATTGGAGAAGCTCGTCGAGGCCATTCAAGACTTCGAGGATGACGATGATAAGACACTGGAACTCAAGGCGCTCTTAAGGAAGAAAACCCTTTCCAAGGGAAAGGTGAAAATCAAAGATGACAAGAAAAAGAAGGGGAGTAGTCACACCGACTACTCCCGATATCCTTTTAATTATGATCACTTAAATTCTAACAATAATCATTATCTATCTATTCCACTTGGAAAAGCCCCACACTTTGACGGCAATGACTACTCAATGTGGAGGCAAAACATGAAAATGTATTTGATTTCTCTCAATCCAAGTTTGTGGCACATAGTATGCACGGGAATAGATATCCCTGCTGATGATGAGGAGCTCACACCTAGCCAAGAGCAAGCAATCCATCAAAACGCCCAAGCTACTGCAGTCATTACTTCATCGCTCAATCGGGATGAGTTTACAAAGGTGGATGGACTCAAGATCACGAAGGAGATATGGGAAATGTTGTAAACCGCACATGAAGGCGATCGTCATGTGCGAGAAGCGAAGATCGAGATGATTGAAGGCGAGCTAGGAAGATTCGCCATCGAAGAAGATGAGTCGCCACAAGATATGTACAACCGACTAAAGATGCTCATCAACAAGGTGCGAGCATACAGAAGCAAGAAGTGGAACGACCACGAGGTAGTGAAGCTCATTCTTAGAGCTTTCATGCCTCGCAATGTTACCTTGTGCTCAATGATACGAGAAAGCCCCGGGTACAAGAAGATGACCTTGGATGAGCTACTTGGTAAAATCATCAACTTTGAGATGATGGAAAAACAAGCCAGACATGTTAAGGAAATTGCCGATATCACCTCGGCAAAGAAGAAAGGAGGCACTCTAAAGTCCGCCCTTAAGCCCTTGTCTAAAGAAGCTCGAGAAGCTCAACTAGAAGAAGACGGTGACGATGAGAGCAGCGACTTGGATGAAGATGACATGATACTATTCATGAAGAAGTTCAAAAAAATGATGAAGAAGAGACAAGGTGCTAAATAAAGTGAAGGAAAGTACAAGGAAAGATCAAAACCAAAGTTGAGGCGGGCTTGCAATAATTGTGGTGAGTATAGCCACATTATAGTTGATTGCCCATATGAAGAGAAAAAGAAGAAGACCAAAGAAGCGAAGCCTCAACCCAAGAAGTTCTTCAAGAAGAAGAAGCAAGCTGAACAAGCACATGTTGGGAAAGAATGGGACTCAAATGATGAGTCCTCATCTGAAGAAGATGAGGAGATGGCTAGCATAGGCATCGAAAAGACATCCAAGAACTCCACTCTCTTCCCTACTCTCGGCGCACGGAAGGGGAACGGCACTTGCCTCATGGCTAAGAAAGGTAAACGCAAGGTAACAACAAAACCCTCTTTCGTGCATTCCTATTCCAGTGATAGTGCAACTAATAGTGATAATGAAGATATGCTCATTGGGTTAGATAAGAAAACAGCCACAAAAATGAAATTTTTACTTGATCAACTTGTTGAGAAGGAGAAGTTGATACATCGTCAGGAATACATGATTACCTCCCAAAAGGAGGAATATGTTGAACTTGACAAGCTTCTAGAACTTGAAAAGGGGCGAATCAAGTTACTAGAGCTTGAATTGGCTTCAAGCAAGGAAGCTTGCTTAGAGTTAAGCGACACAAATTCTACAATCAAGGAAGAACTTGCTAAATTAATCAAGGTTAACAAGATCCTTGAAGTGCAAGTTGAGTCACTCAAGCAAAGTGACTCTTCATCCTCTTCAAGTTCACCTTCTGAACCCATCAAAACTGAAGTTGCTTCTACTTGTACATGTGATAAAGTTGTAATCTACCATTCACCCCACCCTCTGGTAGCTTTTCACGTGCTCTTTGATCCTACAACCTTGTTAGACATGGTTAAGTCGATGATGAGCCAAGCAGATCTTCCATTATCCTTTTGGGGTTATGCTCTTGAAACTGCTGCGTTTACACTAAATAGAGTCCCAACTAAGTCTGTTGAGAAGACAACATATGAGATGTGGACTGGGAAATGTCCCGGATTGTCTTTCCTTAAAGTTTGGGGGTGTGATGCTTGTGTCAAACGTTTGACGTCAGACAAACTCACTACCAAATAAGACAAATGCTTCTTTGTAGGATATCCTAGGGAAATCAAAGGATATTATTTTTATAATAAAACAGAGGGTAAAGTGTTTACCGCTCGCAATGGTGTCTTCTTGGAGAAAGAGATTCTCTCGAAAGAAATTAGTGGGAGCAAGGTGCATCTTGAAGAATTCAAGAAATACCTGAAAATGTTTCGGCACCAACTGATCCTATACAGGATGTAGAAGATGTTGTTCAACCATTTGATGAATCAATAGCCCCATGAAGGTTTACGATGGCACGTCGTGCGACTGAAAAGTTAACGCTTCTAACCACGGAGCAGCATGATATGGTATTGTTGGACAATGATGAGCCCACAACCTGTACTGAAGCAATGAAGGGACCTGACTCTGAGAAATGGCTTGGAGCCATGGAATCCGAAATTGAATCCATGCACGAGATTCCGAGATTCAACTTTGCAACTTGGTTGACCCAATCGAAGGTGTGAGACCTATCGATTGTAAATGGATTTTCAAGAACAAGACTGACATGGATGGAAATGTTCACTTGTATAAAGCGCGATTTGTGGCGAAAGGTTTTAAACAAATTCAAGGTGTTGATTATGATGAAACTTTCTCACTCATCGCAATGCTAAAGTCTATTCGGATTCTTCTAGCAGTTGCTAAATATTTTGATTATGAAATATGGCAGATGGATGTCAAAATATCCTTTCTTAATGAAAGTCTGACTGAGGATTTGTACATGATACAACCTGAGGATTTTGTCGATCCTAAAAATGCTAATAAAATATGCAAGCTTCAAAAGTCCATCTATGAGTTGAAGCAAGCATCTCAAAGTTGGAATCTACGTTTTGATGAAGTTTTCAAAGGGTTTGGTTTCATCAAAAACGTAGAAGAACCTTGTATTTACAAGAAGTTTAGTGGGAGCGCAAATATATTTCTGGTCCTATATGTAGATGACATATTATTGATCAGAAATGACATTTCAATGCTTGATGATGTTAAATCCTCATCGAGAAAAAGTTTCTCAATGAAGGATTTAGGAGAGGCAGTGTACATTTTGGGCATAAAAATCTATAGTGATAGATCTAAAAGGCTAATTGGATTAAGCCAAGATACATATATTGACAAGATATTGAATCGGTTCAATATGCAAGATTTCAAGAAAGGTTTCTTGCCAATGTCACATGGCATTACTCTAAGCAAGAGTCAATGTCCTTCGACACCTGATGAGCAAAAGAGGATAAGAGCAATTCCTTATGCTTCGGCTATTGGATCCATCATGTATGCCATGCTATGTACACGTCCAGATGTATCATATGCTCTAAGCATTACGAGCAGGTATCAATCAGATTATGATGAGACTCATTGGACCGTTGTAAAAAACGTCCTTAAGTAATTGAGAAGAACTAAGGATGCGTTCTTAGTGTTTGGAGGTGAAGAAGAGCTCAATGTAAAAGGTTACACCAATGCCAGCTTCCAAACTGATAAGGATGATTCTAGATCACAATCAGGTTTTGTATTCTACCTCAATGGAGGGGCAGTGAGCTGGAAAAATTCAAAGCAAGATACAATAGGAGATTCAACGACGGAGGCGAAATATGTTGCATCTTCTGAAGCTGCAAAGGAAGCTATTTGGATTAGAAAATTTGTTTCTGAGTTGGGTGTTGTTCCTAGCGTGTCCAGTCATGTGGATCTATATTGTGACAACAGTGGAGCCATCGCACAAGCAAAACAGCCTAGATCACACAAATGATCCAAACATATACTATGACGGTATCACCTCATTCGAGAGAACATCGACTGAGGTGATGTGAAGATATGCAAGGTACACACGGATTTGAATGTTGTAGATCTATTGACAAAGCCTCTTCCATAATCAAAGCATGAGGTCCACATGAGATCTATGAGTATTAGATACTTACATCAGTGATCATAGTGTGTAGTGGGAGACTTGTGTCATTGCTATGTTTATGTACTATTAAATAAATTGTTATATGAGTAATATTTATTTACATTGATCATCATGTATATTACTTGTTCGTGAAACTCTTTGTTAATAGTAATGTTACTTTGAATGATCCCTAGTCTATATCATTATATGAGATAATGATGTCACACAGACTAGCACATGTATTAATTGATGATCATGTTTCACGAATCATAGATATGGAGATATCAAATTAATAATGTGAACACATGTTAGTGAACATGGTGTCAGATTGACCCACTCCGAGACACTGCTGGGATTGTTATTTCCATATGTGCCATCAATTGGTCTTGAGTGATACACCTGCTAGATCCCTAGACCTGAGATCCTCATTGTTTCTCACTATGTGTAGTTGTGTACTTTGAGACTATCAAACGCTACTCCGTAACTGGGTAGTCATAAAAGTAGTCTTTAGTACATAATGAAACATAGAATGGGAAGTGCGTGGATCAAGATAGGATTTGCCCCTCCTTAATAACAAGAGAGATATCTCTGAGTCCCTCGAGATAGTTGGATTTGAAAGTGCATGGCCATGCCAAGGTGATTAAAAGTTAATCACGGTGACTAAAAGTTAGTCATAGAATGAATCCACTATTTGATCGAGTGAATGGTCGAGCTATCACAAGGATGGCACGCATCTCGCCTTGATCTTGACTGGTATCGTGAGGCAAAGTGATTAGCATGTTAAATGTATCTAGGTTCGACCGATATAATCTTTATGTACATTCGGGAGTCAGTATGTCCTGCTAGGTACCTCTACTGACTTGTGATTGGAAACAGTTTCCATTCACAACTGACTGCACATAAACCTAACGGGTCACACACTTAAGAGATTGGAATATCGAAAAGCTTGGCTAGATGATTGTCTCTAGTGCAAGTGAGAGATTGTTGGTGATATGCCCAAGAGGCAATCATAACAATTCGGGTTAAAGTCTATTGGATATTTGATCCATAAGCAATTAGGATATTAATGGGTCTGCGAACCTTAAAGCCCATTAGTACGCCTATAAATATGAGGGGTAGGGTTAGGAGCTAATGACTCCACCACGTGACAGCCCTAGCCGCCACCCCTCGCAGGCCTCACGCCAAGACCCTTGCCACGCATGTGGTGCTAGCACACCGGCGCATTGCGTTCCTTCCCGTACGTGTGGACTCCGTGGAGGCACTGCTTCTACTGTGCGCTGATCGTCTACGATGAACGTGATCGTCTACCTGCTGCCGTGATGAGGACGAGGACGAGACGAACGAGATCATCTACTTCTACACTGACGCGTGTCTACATTCTGTTGCGTTGCGCATCTAGTAGCAATGATCTACGACCTATCTATTCACATGTTTCCCGAGTGATGTGATTGAATTGCCAGAGTAACATACCACCTATTTCCCAACACCATGACCATCACTGGAGGAGCCAACCCAAAACAGGGAGGCCAGCAAAATTATTGTAACTGTGAAAATCCTATCGATTGACCAAGGAACAGTAACCTGCTGCGGCGACGACAATTGCCGATCGAGAACCTGGCTGCACCAAATCCTCTCGTCTGTCGTCTCTTCCCTAACTGTAGTGATTCACCGCTCACAAGGGCTAAAAACGACGCGAGTTCATGTTATTCAGCTGTATATTTAGTCAGCTAGTTTTCCCTTCTTTGCATTACGTACAGAGTTGTGCAGGGTACTGAATATCACATAAGACGAACATAACATTTTAGACAATTTCTTCAAACTACATGTGATTATGTCATCTAACTCCATATTACTGACAATATACAATAAATGACTAGTGCCAACAACTGCTACAAGCAATGGAAGAATGACATGGGTTACAAGAATCGCACACTACAAGGATTCCGACCCGTTGCAATGATTGTACTGCAACGAATACTAAATTGTTGCAGTAAGCTTGGCTTTTTGCCACGATTCACTAGTTCGTGGCACTAGGATCTATCGCCACAGAACACAATCGTTGCATTAGGATCTGTTGCCACGATTCACTAGTTCGTGGCGTTAGGATGCTAATGCAACAGATCACAGTCGTTGCATTAGAATCTGTTGCCACGAAATACTGGTTCGTGGCGTTACAACTTTATTGCTACAGAAAACAGTCGTTGCATTAGGATATGTTGCCACGAATTACTGGTTCGTGGCGTTACAGCTTTATTGCCACGGAACACAGTCATTGCATTAGGATCTTTTGCCATGAAATACTGGTCCGTAGCATTACAACTTTATTGCCACGGAAGTCGTTGCATTAGAATCTGTTGCCACAAATTACTGGTTAGTGGCGTTAAAGCTTTATTGCCACGGAACACAGTCGTTGCATTAGGATCTGTTGCCACGAATCAGCAAACAGTTGCATTTGGACCGTAATGCAACAAACAGAATCGTTGCATTAGGATGTGTTGCCACAATACTCTGGTTTGTGGCGTTACAGCTTTATTGCCACGGAACACAATCGTTGCATTAGGATCTGTTGCCACGAATTACTGGTTCGTGGTGTTACAGCTTTATTGCCACGGAACACAGTAGTTGCAATAGGATCTGTTGCCGTGAAATACTGGTTCATGGCGTTACAACTTTATTGCCACGGAACACAGTCATTGCATTAGGATCTGTTGCCACAAGTCAGCAAACAGTTGCATTTGGACCGTAATGCAACGAAACAAAATCAATGCATTAGGATGTGTTGCCACAAAATACTGGTTCGTGGCGTTACAGCTTTATTGTCACGGAACACAATCGTTGCATTAGGATCTGTTGCCACGAATTACTGGTTTGTGGTGTTATAGCTTTATTGCCACGGAACACAGTAGTTGCAATAGGATCTGTTGCCACGAAATACTGCTTCGTGGCGTTACAGCTTTATTGCCACGGAACACAGTCGTTGCATTAGGATTTGTTGCCACGAGTCAACAAACAGTTGCATTTGGATCGTAATGCAACGAAACAGAATCGTTGCATTAGGATGTGTTGCCACGAAATACTGGTTCGTGGCGTTGCAGCTTTATTGCCACCAAACACAATCGTTGCATTAGGATCTATTGCCACAAATTACTGGTTCGTGGCGTTACAACTTTATTGCCACGGAAAACAGTCGTTGCATTAGGATCTGTTGCCACGAAATACTGGTTCGTGTCGTTACAACTTTATTGCCACAGAACACAGTCGTTGCATTCGGATCTGTTTCCACGAATCAGCAAACAGTTGCATTTGGACCGTAATGCAACGAAACAGAATCGTTGCATTAGGATGTGTTGCCACGAAATACTGGTTCGTCGTGTTACAGCTTTATTGCCACATGACACAGTCGTTACATTAGGATCTGTTGCCACCAATTACTGGTTAGTGGCATTACAACTTTATTGCCACGGGACACAATCGTTGCATTAGGATCTGTTGCCACGAATTACTGGTTTGTGGCATTACAACTTTATTGCCACGGAACACAGTCGTTGCATTAGGATCTATTGCCACGAATCAGCAAACAATTGCATTTGGACCGTAATGCAACAACATAGAATCGTTGCATTAGGATGTGTTGCCACGAAATATTGGTTTGTGGCGTTATAGCTTTATTGCCACGGAACACAGTCGTTGCATTAGGATCTGTTTCCCGAATCAGCAAACAATTTTCGCGTTCTCCTCGGCGCAGTGCTGATCATTGATGTTAATTACTTTTTGCCTCCTGATGACTCAGTGCTGGACTAACGATGCTGATGATCCGTAACATACTCAACGATGTAAAACATCAGGTATTAACGCATCAACAAATATGAGGGGGAGAATACCAACACGCAGATTTAAAAGTACCGCAGGCGATTTCAACGCATGCGCTGCGCGCGTCTAAGGCACCTCGATGACTGGCGCGCACGTAAGCTCGGTGCGCCCGGCCGCATCAGCCGCCTGTACAAATGGCTACGGCTTGAACGAAGGACGAAACCTTATGCGGCAAACAACAACGTATAATACTTTCTCCGCCCCAACTCAACTCTACTTTTGTTTTGGTCGAACTAATTACCTTTGACAAATGATTTATATGGAATTTATTAACTTCAATAACATGTAGTACTAGATTGTATATTATGGAAATATTTTTCACGGTGAATCTAAAAGTACAATTCTTGTATTAATAAAACAGATCAAAATTGCGTAAATCTGAAAGATAGATTTGACGAAACCTAAGACTTGCCTTTGAAAAAATTTTATACTGTATATCCCATATATATGCTACTACTACGTAAATTAGGGGTGGGCAAATAAACCGAGACCAAAAAACCGAAACCGATAAAACCGAGACCGGAACTGAAAAGACCGAAATATCGGGTATCGGGTACTTTTCGGGAGCAAATATAAATAACTGAAAAATAAATGTCGTGTTCGGACGGATGAATTCATTGTGGAGCTACATGTCACGTACTTAATTATACTAAAAATCATCATCTTCGCTGTCGTCCCCCCAAAATGGAGCTACATGACCATCATTGGTATATGTATCGTCGTCGTCGTCTTCATTTTCTGATGCAACTCCATCTACCTCAAACCGATCACCTGACATTGTCATTATAAGAGTGGAAGCATCACCGCTGGCTCACTCAATGTCATTCCTAGCCCATGCGGTCATATCCTCATTATTGATATCATCAGTAAGCAGGTCATCATGAAATGTCTCACCCTCCATCGTCTCAGTCACATTATTTTCACTGTCTCCAGGGGGCATGGCAAAAAGGTTCCATGGCTTCATTTTAACAATTGTAGCCCATTTAGGATGCTTCACACTTGGAACATAAAAAACCTTGTTCTGCTTGGGTGGCTAGAATGTAAGGCTCATACTGGAATCAAAACAGAGTAGTGTCAACATCTATCATTCCGTATTGATCCTTTTTGTAGCCTCTGCTTTGGTTCTGACTGCTTGCAAAAGGCCGATCAAACCATTCACACTGAAATAATGTAACCTCTTGATTTGTTTTCAAAATCAACAGCAATGATTTTCTTGATTACTCCAAACCAATCATGATCAGTGCCCCGAACAACAATACCACTGTTTTGGGTCCGTAAATCTTTTTCCACATCTGCAGTTCGAAAGAAGAAGCCATTGATGAATAACCGACTAAAAAAACGTGCCCGATGATCAAGTCCTCTAGATAATGCATACAGATAATCGGTTGCTTTGCCTTCTTTGTGTAATGTTGTAATATGTACACATTAGTATAACAGGGGTTATCGACGACAAACCAATTTCAGAACACATATTTGTTCAATATTTCATCAAAGTGCAAACTTGCATGTACTTACTTGTTTCTGAAACCAATCAACAAACTCATCTCTATGGCATTTATCAACATCACGAGAATGAACCTTTTTCAGCTCTTCAATATGCTCACTGAAATGGGTACAAAATTAAATTAGCCATCTACAATAAGCCATATATATAGTATACAACATCTGAGTTATACGCTATTACTTGATCCTTGGAGCGGCCTCTTCAACGTTAGTAATAAGATAATGCCTGATGTTATGTAGTTCCACCATAGTAAGTTGGTCCCATTTATACCCTTTTTTAGAATTATCAACTTCTATAAATATGTTAGAATTATCAACAGAAGGTTCATTTGTAGCTGCAGCTTCATGACGTTCTGGCCTATTATGCTTGGTGCTGATGTTATCCAAAAACTGACTACAAAAAGTCATACACTTTTCGGCAATATATCCTCAGCTATAGAACCCTCCGGGTGAGCTTTGTTACGTACATACCTCTTCACTGTACCAAGGTACCTCTCAATTGGATACATCCATCTGTAAGAAACAGGTCCACCCAACCGTGCTTCTTCGGCAAGATGGGTTGGAAGATGTACCATGATATCAAAGAAAGCGGGAGGAAACAACATCTCAAGCTTACAAATTGTTTCAGGAATTTGTTTGCTCATCTTGTCCAAATCTGGTTCTGCCAATTCTTTAGAACAAATTCCATAAAAGAATGTGCTAAACTCAATTAAAGGTGCAACAACCTTTTCAGGCAATATGTTACGTATTGCAATAGGAAGGAGCTTCTGAAATATAATATGGCAGTCATGAGTTTTTAGACCCGATACCTTACATGCTTTTATGTCCACACATCTCTTGATGTTTGAGGCATAACCATCGGGCACCTTCACATTCCCCAAAAACTTGCACAAGGTGGTCTTCTCATCTTTGCCCAAAGTATATAATGCTGGTGGGAATGTGTACTTGCTCTTTATGAACTTCGGATGTTGATCTGGCCGTATACCCGTATCTTTCATATCAAGACGAGCTTGTAGACTATCTTTTGTTTTACCATCCATAGCAAGCAATGTCCCCAATATGCTATCACAAATGTTTTTCTCAATGTGCATGACATCCAAGTTATGCCTTATTAGTAATGTCTTCCAATAAGGGAGGTCGAAAAATATACTTTTCTTCTTCCAATTATGCCATCTATTTTACTCGGTGTGCTTTCTCTTATTATTCGTCGGTCCAAAACTCACTTGATCAAAACACTCGTATTGTTGGAGTACTTAGTCACCAGAGAGTTATGTTGGAGCCTCTCTATTCTCTGCCTTTTTGTTGAAAGAACCTTTGTTTCGACACCATCTGTGATCCTGAGGTAGGAAACAACGATGACCCATGTAACAATGCTTTCGTCCATATTTCAACCAGAAGGTGTCAGTGTTTATATGGCAGTATGGACATGCTAGCTTTCCTTTTGTGCTCCATCCACATAGCATTGCATATGCTGGAAAATCATTTATTGTCCACAATAAAGAAGCTCGCATGACAAATGTCTCTTTCTTTAAACTGTCATATGTTTCAACACCATGAGACCATAATTTCAGTAGCTCATCAATCAAAGGTTGCAGATACACATCAATGTTGTTTCCAGGTGACTTTATCCCAAGAATTATCATTGACATCACCCAATAAGACTGCTTCATACACAACCAAGGTGGTAGATTATAAGGGATTAGAATCACAGGCCATGTACTGTAAGAAACATTCATTACTCCAAAAGGATTGAAACCATCAGATCCTAGCACAAGTCTTATGTTGCGAGGATCAGATGAGAAATTTGGGTGAATGCTATCAAAATGCTTCCATGCTTTCGAATCGGCGGGATGGCGTAATATTCCATCATCAGTACGACCTTCTTTGTGCTAGCGCATGTTTGATTCCATTGATTCTCCCATATAAAACCTTTATAGATGGGGAATAAGAGGGAAGTAACATAGAACCTTGCGTGCTACAAGCTTCTTGGATTTTCACAAGGTAAAGCCTCTCTTGCATCCCAGCAGTACTATTTTTCCATCTTAATTCACCACATTTTGCGCAACTATTCAGCAGAGAATAGTCCTTCCGGGATAACACACAATCATTGACACATGCATCGATCTTTTGGTAGTCCAGCCCGAGGTCACGAACAACCTTCTGAAGTTTATCAAGTGTATTAGGAATGCAGTGGCCCTTTGGAAGCGCAAATGAGAATAGTTCAAGAAACATCTTACAAGCTACTTTGCTCATACCAGTTAAAAACCTTATCTGGTAGAACCTGACAATGTAGGATAATTGGGTCTGCTGCGAACAACCTAGATACAACTCCTTTTTGGCATCAATTAATAAGTCATAGAATTTCTTTGCATCCCCAGTTTGCTCCTGCTGGTTTATAGCATTTTCTTGATCATCAACACTTGCTGAAGTACCACCATGATCAGTGCCTCTAAGTAGACTGGACAACATATTTTGCATAGCACCATCATCAGAAATTATCTCCTCATTATTTGCCCGCGGATGCTCCTACAAGCGTGGCGGCCGGCGGATGCTCCTACAATCGTGGCGGCCGGCGGATGCTCATAAAAGCATGTTGCGGAGAGGGGGCCGGCATTGCGGGTCGAAGGGTGCCGTAATAAAATATTATTTTTGTTTCTTATTTTCTTTCTTCATTCGGCGTGACAAAAATTTCCCGCCGCGGGCAGGCAGGCAGGCAGGACAGAAAAGTTGGGCGCTTGTTATTTGTGGGCTGAAACTGTGCTGATTCACTTTATATTCAAGCTGGGCCTTCACGCATTCATGACGCTTGCACAGAGCCGAAGGCCTCGAAAGGTCCAGTCCTATCACCGAATTTTCGTGAGATCTTCAAGGGACGCTACTTCCGATGTTTGGCCTCTTCATCATAGCCTTCTTAAACCACCCTCACCCCCTATTGCTTCCAGGCTCAAGTTCCCGACTGATTCCCATCCATGCTCCCATGTGTTGCATGAGAAGTCCTTTGCCTCTGTTGTCGCAGCGCCATGCCTCGCAACCTTGTTAGACGCGAGCAGGTACCTGCAGGCTCATCGTCCCTGCACCCTCTTGAGGGGCAATGCACGGTGGTCAACAACCGCCTCATGACGACAGAGTTTATCCGTTTGCACTGCCAAGCTGCTGTTCTAGGACCCAGAGGAGGTCGCAGCGAGGCGACGCCCATGGAGATCACCCTGGCCATCCATCACCAACTTGAAATCCCGCATTGGGCTTTCACTGTGTCCACGTTTGGGGATGGTTAGTTCCTGGTGCGGTTCACCCGTGATGACTATCGGGAGCTCGCCATCGAGACGGCAATCATCTCCGTGCCGGATGATAACCACTACTTCCGGCCATGGATCTTTGGCGTCGGTGTGCCGATCGTCGGGTGGTTCTTCCACGTGCAGGTTGTCATCGAGAACCTCCCTCTGCATGTCTGGTCTGCGGAGGGCATCAGACAGGTTCTGGGTGACGTCTTCCTCTTTGATTACTTTGATGCTTCCACTTACCACCGGGAGCGTGCTGACCTGTGCACAGTCGTTGGGTGGATGAAAGACCCAAGCCTCCTGCCTCGGGCCAAAATTGCCAACTTCTTTGAAGGAAGTGATGGCCGGACTGGGAGTGACGGCGGGCTGCCGGCGGAACCTTTCAACCATGCCGCAGTGGTCCGGCCTGGCCGCCTCACGACGAAGCTCATCATCCACCTGGATCACTACCTCGACTATACGCCGCCGGTCCACCCCAACTCCCCGGCCTCCTCGTCATCAGGCGACTCTTCTGACAGACACTCCTTGGTGTCCTCCAACACTTCGGGGGACACCTTCCCGCCGCCAAAGAGATTCTACTAGCGGCGTGGGGAAGTGGATGATGCGGATAAGAAACTCTTTTAGTATGGCTACCAAAGTGTCCTAGCTCATGTGTTACTTTTCCTATGGAAACTAAAAATCGTTTACAAATCCTATCCTTCAAAGGGAGCCTATGTTTTAGAGGATTATGACTGGATTAATTTCCGTGAAAAAATTTCCTATTTAACATTTCGGTTGTCCTTCCTTTTTTTCAAACATTTTCTTCCTCGTATTGTCTTCACTTTTTTTTCTAGTCCTAGCTACTGTCCTGTTGCATTTTCCTGTTACTACTACTTTACAGACCGCTTTGCGGGCCACGCTGCGGGCGATCTCCTAGCAACTCCACCGGTTTGGGGACAAGGAGGAATTTTGCCTTTTTAAAGGACCCACATTTAATCAAGAATATTAATTAAGAAGAAGTAATATCTTCACATGCGGTTGGTACTTAATAACCGTCAAGGAAGATTTTTATCTCAGTCGGGTATTACTTACCAACCGTCTGGGATAATGCCCGATACTGTTCTTCAGTTTCCTTATCCCTTACTTCTTTTTTATTTAGATTCTAATATAAATACTCAAACATGTTTAGATTCTGCAAATTATGTCCAAATTATATGATTCTTTCTTCTACATTTGTATAAAATTAACATCTACCACCTGAACAAAAAATTTTAAAACTTGTATAGCTGACATTGTAATGTTTTGGTAAATATCAAATTAATTTCTACTCACATATTATTCACATTTGTGTATCGCGTAAAAAAAAAGATCCTTCACTCAAATTTGTTTGTATGAACATATTTGTATCATTTATACATGTATGAATTTTGTTAATTTTTTTAAAAGAATTCCAACATGTCAAACTTCAAATTATCCATCATTCTAACTAAATGCTCATATACATATGAGACATTCATCAAATTATGAACACACATTGATTCAAAAAAATTTAAAAAAAATCTGAAAATATTCATAGAGGTTGGTATGATGAGTAAAAACGTCCACTGAAAAAATAAATGAAAAATGCATTATATTCATCAAGATAGAAAAATAAAAAATATCATTTGTTGTATATTTTTTATGTTCTGACCGATTTCAAAAGATTTATGAAGTGAAATTTAATGGTAACCTTTACTTATCAATAATACTACAAGAAAGTGGAATTTTGCCTTTTTAAAGAACCCACATTTAATCAAGAATATTAATTAAGAAGAAGTAAATATCTTCACAGGCGGTTGGTACTTAACAACCGTCAAGGAAGATTTTTATCTCAGTCGGGTATTACTTACCAACCGTCTGTGATAATGCCCGATACTGTTCTTCAGTTTCCTTATCCCTTGCTTCTTTTTTATTTAGATTCCAATATAAATACTCAAACATGTTTAGTCTGCAAATTGTGTCCAAATTATATGATTCTTTCTTCTACATTTGTATAAAATTAACATCTACCACCTGAACAAAAAATTTTAAAACTTGTATAGCTGACATTGTAATGTTTTGGTAAATATCAAATTAATTTCTACTCACATATTATTCACATTTGTGTATCTCGTAAAAAAACGATCCTTCACTCAAATTTGTTTGTATGAACATATTTGTATCATTTATACATGTATGAATTTTGTTAATTTTTTTAAAAGCATTCCAACATGTCAAACTTCAAATTATCCATCATTCTAACTAAATGCTCATATACATACGAGGCATTCATCAAATTATGAACACACATTGATTCAAAAAAAATTTAAAAAATCTGAAAAAATTCATAGAGGTTGGTATGATGAGTAAAAATGTCCACTGAAAAAATAAATGAAAAAGGCATTATATTCATCAAGATAGAAAAATGAAAAATATCATTTGTTGTATGTTTTTTATGTTCTGACCGATTTCAAAAGATTTATGAAGTGAAATTTAATGGTAACCTTTACTTATCAATAATATTACAAGAAAGTGGAATTTTGCCTTTTTAAAGGACCCACATTTAATCAAGAATATTAATTAAGAAGAAGTAAAGATCTTCACAGGCGGTTGGTACTTATTAACCGTCAAGGAAGATTTTTCTCTCAGTCGGGTATTACTTACCAACCGTCTGCGATAATGCCCGATACTGTTCTTCAGTTTCTTTATCCCTTGCTTCTTTTTTATTTAGATTCCAATATAAATACTCAAACATGTTTAGATTCTGCAAATTGTGTCCAAATTATATGATTCTTTCTTCTACATTTGTATAAAATTAACATCTACCACCTGAATAAAAAATTTTAAAAATTGTATAGTTGACATTGTAATGTTTTGGTAAATATCAAGTTAATTTCTACTCACATATTATTCACATTTGTGTATCTCGTAAAAAAAAGATCCTTAACTCAAATTTGTTTGTATGAACATATTTGTATCATTTATACATGTATGAATTTTGTTAATTTTTTTAAAAGCATTCCAACATGTCAAACTTCAAATTGTCCATCATTCTAACTAAATGCTCATATACATATGAGGCATTCATCAAATTGTGAACACACATTAATTCAAAAAAATTTAAAAAACATCTGAAAAAATTCATAGAGGTTGGTAAGATGAGTAAAAATGTCCACTGAAAAAATAAATGAAAAAGGCATTATATTCATCGAGATAGAAAAATGAAAAATATGATTTGTTGTATGTTTTTAATGTTCTGACCGATTTCAAAAGATTCATGAAGTGAAATTTAATGGTAACCTTTACTTATCAATAATATTACAAGAAAGTGGAGGTTTGCCTTTTTAAAGGACCCACATTTAATCAAGAATATTAATTAAGAAGAAGTAAAGATCTTCACAGGCGGTTGGTACTTATTAACCGTCAAGGAAGATTTTTCTCTCAGTCGGGTATTACTTACCAACCGTCTGCGATAATGCCCGATACTGTTCTTCAGTTTCTTTATCCCTTGCTTCTTTTTTATTTAGATTCCAATATAAATACTCAAACATGTTTAGATTCTGCAAATTGTGTCCAAATTATATGATTCTTTCTTCTACATTTGTATAAAATTAACATCTACCACCTGAATAAAAAATTTTAAAAATTGTATAGTTGACATTGTAATGTTTTGGTAAATATCAAGTTAATTGCTACTCAGATATTATTCACATTTGAGTATCGCATAAAAAAAGATCCTTCACTCAAATTTGTTTGTATGAACATATTTGTATCATTTATACATGTATGAATTTTGTTAATTTTTTTTAAAAGCATTCCAACATGTCAAACTTCAAATTATCCATCATTCTAAATAAATGCTCATATACATATGAGGCATTCATCAAATTATGAACACACATTGATTCAAAAAAATTTAAAAATATCTGAAAAAATTCATAGAGGTTGGTATGATGAGTAAAAATGTCCACTGAAAAAACAAATGATAAAGGCATTATATTCATCAAGATAGAAAAATAAAAAATAGCATTTGTTGTATGTTTTTTATGTTTTGACCAATTTCAAAAGATTTATGAAGTGAAATTTAATGGTAACCTTTACTTATCAATAATATTACAAGAAAGTGGAATTTTGACTTTTTAAAGGACCCACATTTAATCAAGAATATTAATTAAGAAGAAGTAAATATCTTCACAGGCGGTTGGTACTTAATAACCTTCACTTTTTTCTTTCCAGTCCTAGCTACCGGCCTGTTGCATTTTCCTGCTACTACTACTTTACAGACCGCTTTACGGGCCCTGCTGCGGGCGATCTCCTGGCAACTCCACCGGTTTGGGGACAAGGAGGGTTTGTCGATCAGAAAATTCGAACTAATTTTGCACAGATAGTACATCCATGAACAAGAACACCAAGTACATTTAACTTAAAAACATTACTCCCTCCGTCCCAAAATACTCTTGTCCCTTTCGATGTAGGGAGTATCTTTGTCCCAAAATACTTGTCGCTTTGGATGGAGGGAGTATATTACAGACACAAGAAAAGATAAACTACAACTAAAACCATGAAATGAAAAACTACAACTAAAAACATGAAACGAAAAACTACAACTAAAAACATGAAAAGAAAACACCTAAATACTACTCTACTCAAACTCCACCTCCTCCTCCTCGGGTGGGTCCTCGGGCTCCTAACCCTCCTCTAGCGCCTCGGGCTCCGGCAATGGAAGGTGACCCAGTCTCAAGGCCGCTGCCACGATGACATTGCGACGACCCGCGATGCCGAGCTCAGCCGCCATCGTCTCCTAGAGGGTGTCGAGATGAGAGGCCACGTGCGAGAGGCCGAAGACGTAGTGGCTCGTGGTGTCCATTGCAGTACTTTGTGGAAGGGTACTGAGCCCAAGGCGTTCCATGGAGTGAGATGTATCCATAAATACATCTTGGGCCATGTTGAACAGGAGGGCATCCTTCACACGCGGCGGCGAGGGGGGTCCAACCGCGACCGCTTACAGGCGGCCGGGTCCCTCGGCGGGCTCGGTGGCAGAGGGTTGCTCGAGCTCGAAAGCATTTGCTGTATACTAGCCGCAGCTAGGTTTTGTGGAGAGAATAGAGGATGTTGGAACGGTTGTGCGGAAAAGACGATGGCGCGGGTGACCATCTTATACTCCCTCCGTCCCAAGTAAATATCTTCACAGGCGGTTGGTACTTAATAACCTTCCGAGAAGATTTTTATCTCATACGTGTATTACTTACCAACCGCCTGAGATAATGCCCAATACTGTTCTTCAGTTTCCTTATCCCTTGCTTCTTTTTTATTTAGATTCCAATATAAATACTCAAACATGTTTAGATTCTGCAAATTGTGTCCAAATTATATGATTCTTTCTTCTACATTTGTATAAAATTAACATCTACCACCTGAACAAAAAATTTTAAAACTTGTACAGCTGACATTGTAATGTTTTGGTAAATATCAAATTAATTTCTACTCACATATTATTCACATTTGTGTATCTCGTAAAAAAAAAAAGATCCTTCACTCAAATTTGTTTGTATGAACATATTTGTATCATTTATACATGTATGAATTTTGTTAATTTTTAAAAGCATTCCAACATTTCAAACTTCAAATTATCCATCATTGTAACTAAATTCTCATATACATATGAGACATTCATCAAATTATGAACACACATTGATTCAAAAAATTTTAAAAAAATCTGAAAAAATTCATAGAGGTTGGTATGATGAGTAAAAATGTCCACCGAAAAAATAAATGAAAAAGGAATTATATTCATCAAGATAGAAAAATGAAAATATCATTTATTGTATGTTTTTTATGTTCTGAATGATTTCAAAAGATTTATGAAGTGAAATTTAATGGTAACCTTTACTTATCAATAATATTAAAAGAAAGTGGAATTTTGCCTTTTTAAAGGACCCACATTTAATCAAGAATATTAATTAAGAAGAAGTAAATATCTTCACAGGCGGTTGGTACATAATAACCGTCAAGGAAGATTTTTATCTCAGTCGGTTATTACTTACCAACCGTCTTAGATAATGCCCGATACTGTTCTTCAGTTTCCTTATCCCTTGCTTCTTTTCTATTTAGATTCCAATATAAATACTCAAACATGTTTAGATTCTGCAAATTGTGTCCAAATTATATGATTCTTTCTTCTACATTTGTATAAAATTAACATCTACCACCTGAACAAAAAAATTTAAAACTTCTATAGCTGACATTGTAATGTTTTGGTAAATATCAAATTAATTTCTACTCACATATTATTCACATTTGTGTATCTCGTAAAAAAAAGATCCTTCACTCATATTTGTTTGGATGAAAATATTTGTATCATTTATACATGTATGAATTTTGTTAATTTTTTTAAAAGCATTCCAACATGTCAAACTTCAAATTATCCATCATTCTAACTAAATGCTCATATACATATGAGGCATTCATCAAATTATGAACACACTGTAGGGTCGAAGAGCACGTGAAAAGCTACCAGAGGGGGGGGTGAATGGTAGATTTAAAAATCTTACGCAGCGGAAACGATTAAACCCCAACCCCTTCGGTTGAAAATCGATCTCTTATAGAAGTCGTGTGTGAGACTAATCTAAATGTGTTTCACCATGACAAAAATGATTTATATCAGAGAGAATCTAGTCACGATGACAACACAAAAAGAATCACTCAAATCCGTCGAGAAAAACTCAAGTTATGATCGAAAGATCAAACAAAGGTCAATCTGACCTACTCGAGAAAAAACAGTTATGGAACGCTGCAAAGAAACTCGTGTAGATCAAAAACCACAAATCCAATGACCGTGAAATTTTGAAAGATGATAGATAATCAAGTTTTGAAGACAACCCAAAAGGAATCACGTCAATTGGATCAGTAAAACTTGAGTTATGATAAAACCATCGACGAAAGGTAGTGCTGTCCAGAAACTCAACGAGTAAAACTTGTCTAGAACAAGTCGGACGAACAAGCCACAAAAGTTCCTTCAAACTACGAATTTTATTCAATATAACACAAGAGGAAAAGCCCCAAAGTCGTCTTCCACGAGCTCTGGGCTCCCTTGCTTATATAACCAGCCCTGAGGCCAACCCAATATCAACTAGGACTCCAATCCTACTCAGATCACGAATCGTAACTTTCCATAACTCCTCAAGATTCTTCTATACGCAGATAGAAGCAATCTTAAGACTTACAAACACCTTAGGAACGTATCCCACATTCCTAAACAACTCAAATTCGTGACACACACGAAATCCTAATATAACCAACTCGATACTTTCCATACTGAGCCATAACCGACTCCGCCGCAGCCAAAGTCATCAACCGGTACGATCCGATCCTTCCAACCAGATCTTCCCTTCCTTATCCCATCTTCGGAACTATGTTGCCACGTCATGCACCGCATGCATACGTGCGAACACCTTCCTTCAACATCCAGTAACCTTCATATGCACTGCCCTTGATTCAATCATCCTGCGCGACCTCCTGATCAGCTCAACCACAGTTTCTCCCGAACTTGGTTGTTGGAACCTCATCTCCTCCTTGAGACTAGTCCAATGGATCCCGTCACCAGCCATGACTTGAACTCAAGCAACACCTGCACATGAATAAACAACCAATCCATACGAGCCCAAGTCCTTGACTTGACTCACGTTAGTTCCGAACACAACACCTTACGTGAGAACCTCACATAAGCATGTTGCAAAACCACAGTAACACGATATCATCCATATCAACCAAAACGCACCAAAAACTTAGCAAATGAATACTAAGCAATCTTTCCAACAATGTGAAGCAAGTACAAAACATTGCAAATGAAAAGCAGGAGCACTTCGGTCAAGTTCTGGACCTTGCCAGAGCATCCCGGAGCTTGAGCCGGAGCTAACAAAAGCTAGTAGAACCTAGCACCGGATCTTACCAAAACTAGTACAACCAAGCTCCCGCCGGATCTTACCAAAACTAGTAGATCCTAGCACCGGAGCTTACCAAAAACTAGTCAAAACTAGTCAACCCAAAACCGGAGCTAGACAAAGTACGTCGGAGCTTAGCAAAAGCATGCCGAAGCTATCAAATATATGCCGGAGCTATCAAAGACATGCCGGAGCTAAAGATAAAGCTCACCGGAGCTAACCAAAGCTAGTAGGACCTTACCAAGAAGCCGGACCTAGCATCTAACGTAGCCGGAGCTACCCAAAACAAGTCGGACCTATGGTCGGACCTTGATAAAAAGGTGTTTTGGTGATATTTAAAACTTTTATCATCAAAGCCAAGTGTATTCACTACAAGCCAATGTATTCAGCACACATAGGTCTTACAATCTCCCCCTTGATGAATGCATTGGCAACACCACTTAAAAATCCGTACATTGGCTTATTCACATAAAAGTTTTGAAAGCAATTCCCCCCCTTTGTAAATCAAAAGTAAAATGAGAAGAAAAATTATCTCATATTATCTCTCCCCCTTTATTATCTCTCCTTATGCACATATTCTCTTTCTCTTCATGCTTATCTCTCCCCCTTTGACAATGTATTCAGCAAGTCATATTCTCTCTCCAACTTTAGTTGTTATGAGCATATTATAACATATACATATAAACAAAAGCTCATCCAAGTCATACTATCAAGTAACTTACATTATCACATCAATGAAATATATAAAGTAGTGTAAGCCATGCTAGAGATCAAATGTAATTTTTAATTTAAGCAAGTCATGATCTCACAAACTTAACTATTTCAAAACCTGAAAGCATGACACTAGTTGCTGCATTTTTTTATTTTTCAAAGCATAAATTTAGATCATATGATATTTGCAAGAGATTATATGCGCATCTGCCTTATTCTAACCAACCAAGCCAAGCCTATGTCATTTGACAATCAGAAGCTTAAGGACATGGTTTTAGTCATACACAACTTCTTCCAAGTTCATATCTAAGTGCAATGACAAGCCATCTCAAAAGAAGAAGTGCGATTCAAGAATATTCTCTTGATCTTTTCTCAATTTATATTTGTTCATAAAAACTCAACATGTGAGTTGATTACTTGATGAATTCTTAATGATTAAAAGCACTTGTGAACATGTAACAAGTTCAAAACAGCAAGAAAGTTCGACCATGACCAGTTTTAGTGTAAGTAATTATTCCAATCACTAGACATGGCAAAAACTACAAAATGTATAACACGAGTAATGTAGTGAGAACTTTCAGCATGTAAAAGGAATCACAAAGTCATATATGTATGAAATACTATGCTCATATTATTTTTATTTCAGATCCACACATAGACTTCCCAAGTTTCAAAAACTCCCCCTCATTTTAAGCCATGAGGATGCATAACCTCTATTTCACTACGAATGTAACAAAAACGAGTGAAATCCAAAGGTTTTGTAAAAATGTCAGCCAATTGATGTTCGGTATCTACATGGTGAAGCACAATGTTTCCTTTTTCAACATTATCTCGGAGAAAGTGATACTTAATATCAATGTGCTTAGTTCTAGAATGTTGCACGGGGTTTTCGGCAATGCAAATAGCACTAGTGTTATCACAAAACAGTGGAACACTATCTAGATCAACCCCATAGTCCTTAAGTGTTTGAACAATCCAAAGAATTTGTGAGCAAGCACTAGCAGCAGCTACATATTCAGATTCTGCTGTGGATTGAGCAACTGATTTTTGTTTTGTAGAGGACCAAGCAACAAGAGAATTACCAAGAAAATGACAAGCACCGGAAGTACTTTTCCTATCAATCCTACAACCCCCAAAATCAGCATCCGAAAAAGCTTTCAAAGTAACGGTTGAGGAAGAAGGAAGAAAAATGCCAAATTCTTGGGTTCCATGTAAGTACCTGAGAATCCTTTTGACGGCTTGACGATGTGAAACACGTGGGGAAGCTTGAAACCGTGCACAAAGACATACGCTGAATTGTATGTCCGGTCTTGATGCTGTGAGGTACAAAAGTGATCCGATCATGCTTCTATATTCTTTTTGATCCACGGATTCACCATCTTCATCAAGTTCAAGTGTTGTTGCTGTTCCCATTGGTGTCCGAAGAGGCTTGCTTTTGTCCATGTTGAAGCGCCTTAGGAGGTCTTTGGTATACTTCGTTTGATGCACAAAGGTACCCTCCTTGGTTTGCTTGATTTGCAGCCCCAAAAAGTAAGTGAGTTCACCCATCATACTCATTTCAAATTCGGAACTCATCATTGCTGAAAACTTGGACACAAGATCATGAGAAGCACAACCAAATATAATATCATCCACATACACTTGAACAAATAATGAGTCATTGCCATGCTTAAGCACAAAAAGAGTTTTATCAACCTTGCCCATGGTAAACCCCTTTTCAAGTAAGAACATTTTTAACCTATCATACCATGCTCTAGGGGCTTGTTTGAGACTGTATAAGGCTTTGGACATTTCGTAAACATGATTAGGAAAATCTGGATTTTCAAAACCTGGTGGTTGTTTGACATAAACCTCCTCATCTATGTAGCCACTAAGAAAAGCACTTTTAACATCCATTTGAAATAGCTTAAAACTTTTAGATGCTGCAAAAGCTAACAAAATTCTTATGGCTTCTAATCTAGCAACAGGAGCAAAAGTTTCATCAAAATCTAGACCTTCAATTTGAGTGAAACCTTGAGCAACCAACCTAGCCTTATTCCTAACCACAACCCCATCCTCACTTTGTTTATTTTTATATACCCATTTAGTTCCAATTAAAGTGTGACCTTGAGGTGGAGATACAAGTTTCCAAACATTATTTCTTTCAAAATTTTCTAACTCTTCTTGCATGGCAATAATCCAAGATTCATTAGTGAGTGCGTGTGATATATCTTTGGGTTCAAAAGAAGCAACAAAAGAAGAATGAGCATAAGAGTTTGGATCGCAAAACCTGGACCGTGTGACTCGTTCGTGCAAGCTTCCAATCATCTGTTGTGGGGGATGATCTTTGTAAAAACATAGGGGAACAGATGTCTCACAAGCTTCTTCTTCATTAGATTCATCGTAGATTGATGAGCTTGTGACTTGTGGACGATCAGGACCAGCATAGGTGATAGCTGGAGCTTGTTCAATGTCCGGAGCTGGACACGTGTCAGCTTCGGAACTACCAGGCAGTATCACCGACTCTTCTTCATCCTCGAAAATACTCTCCCCCTGAGGATACGGATCTGGTCCTGCAACACCGGAGCTAGTACCTGGGCTAGCTTCATCAAAAGACACTTCACAAGTCTCCACAATTTTGTTAGTGTCAAGTAAAAGCACACGGTAGCCTCTGGTATGAGATGGTTAACCAAGAAACATGCCATCAATGGATCTAGGTTCAAATTTATCAAGGTTACCATGTTTCTTAATAAAGCATTTGCATCCAAATACCCAAAAGTGTGCAACACTAGGCCTATGTCCAAACCGAAGCTCATATGGTGTTTTACCTAGCTTAGCACGCAAGAAAACACGATTTGAGATATAACAAGCGGTTGCTAACGCATCAGCCCAAAATTTCCTAGGAGTTTGATATTCATCAAGCATAGTCCTAGCCATCTCAACTAAGGTTCTGTTCTTTCTTTCTACAACACCGTTTTGTTGAGGTACATATGGTGAAGAGAATTGATGATCTATTCTATTTTCAGTACAAAAGTGATCAAAAGATTGATTTTTAAATTCAGTTCCATTATCACTTCTAATTGCTTTTAATGATCCTGGGTGATCAATTGATAATCTAAGAAATAAAGTCCTAAAGTGACTAAAAGCTTCATTCTTAGACACCATAAAGTAAACCCAAGAGTATCTAGAATAATCATCAACAATAACAAGAACATACTATTTACCTCCGAAGGATTGAACACGTGAAGGTCCTACGGTGTCAAGATGCAAAAGTTGACATGGTTCAGTTGTCATGATCATTGTGAGAGGAATATGTGAACCTGCAACCATCTTAGCATGTCTAAAAGAAGAGCACACAATTTCTTTGTCCCCTTTATGCTTAGGCAGCCCACGTATGCGATCAAGAGCACTAACACGTGTTAGGTGATCAAAGCCTACGTGACCAAGTCTACGATGCCAAAAATATATGTCCTTTGAATCATTAGCAACTAGACACCTATGCTTAGAGGAAGACATATCAAAATCAGCTTTAAAAACTATTCCAAACCGAGACATGTTAAAAATAAGCTCACTATTTGAACCTACAACTTTGCAGCAGTTTTTATTGAAAATAATTTCTAGATTTTCATCTAGCAATTGTGAAACAGAAAGCAAGTTGTATTTCAAATTTTTGACAAGTGCCACATCCTTCAAAGTGTAGTGATCATTTACTCTAACCGAACCCTTAGCAATTATAGGAGTTGATGAATTATCGGCCAAAGTAACATTCTCTACACGTGACACAAAAGAGAGGGAGGAGAACCAATCTTTGTTACTGATCATGTGGCGTGAGCAACCTGAATTTACAATCCAAATGTTCTCCTTCCTCAAACGTGTAACCTACATAGAAGCACAATACGTCGATGACTCAATACTGGGGTTAGTCAAAAGGAATTCAGGTATCCAGTACTGAGTCACATGACGTGCAGTAGGAAAAACACGCGAAAGCTTAGATAAAACAACAGGTTCATGAGTCGAAGTTTGAGGTTTTCTAATCTTAACTCTTTTAGCACAAAAACCAGTAGCTCCGAAGGTAAAAGCCGCAGTTCCAAAAGACAAGGCTGAAGCTCCGGAACCAAAAGCTGAAGTTCCGAAGGAAACAACAGAAGGTCCGGGAGCTCTCGGAGCTATCGAAACTATCGGAGCTGCTTTTGCAGATTTTTTACCAGAAGGTCCGGAAGCTACCTTTTCAAATTTCTGACTCACTAAAGCAGGTTGTGTTTTTCTAATCGCATGAAATTTATAGGATCTAGCAATTTTTCTTTCCTTTTTCTGTTGTTTAGCTAGTCTATAACAAAAATCTATGACATGACCATCTCTTCCATAGAAGGTACAATGAAATTTAACTTTGTGTTCATGTCTAGATGAGCAAGCAATATTTTTATTTGAAACTGAATGAGGCAACACTCCTGCAGATTTGAAAACCACTCATTTTTGTTTAGGAACTGTTTGAATCAAAGCACTTCCTAATGACTTTACAATTTTAGGTGGATGTGCCTTAGCATGAGCATGAGAATCAAAACCTAAACCAGTTTTATCATTGCAAGACTTGGAAGAATTCAGCAGCAAGTTTAGGTTCTTATTCCCATTACAAAACCGATCTAATGTCCTATGCATGTTGTCAAGTTTATTGGACAGATCAAGGCAATTTTTACATGAAGTTTTTCCTTTTAGTTTGCAATTTGAACAAAATTTAACTTCATGAGAACGTAAAGCATTGTTCAATATAGAAATTTCATTCATAGCATCTTGCAGTTTTTTATTAAGATCATCACAACTAGAACAATGCAAATCAGTTGTAGAACAAGAAGCATCTTTTAAGTTTCCAATATTAAGTGCAGCAAGCTTTTTGTTCTTTTCAATTTCTTCATCAAGTCTATCTAGAGTGGAGGAGTGTGCACTTCTTAATGTGGACAATTGTTCATAGATTAAGTCACATGAGGGGCATGCATCATCACTAGGAATCAATGTTTTTAAACGGTTAATTTCAGATTCTAGTGATTCAATTTTAGCAGCATTATCCCTAAGCTTTTTGTCCTTTTTCTTGACAATAATAGTTGCACGAGAAATAGCATCACACATTTCATTGCAGGTAGAACATACCTCATCGTCTTCACTGTTGTGTTCTGCATCCTCCTGACTCGATCTTGATCTTGTTTTGCCTGCCATGAAGCATAAGTTGGCCAGATCGTCATCATCTTCATCACTTTCAAAGTCTACATCACTTGAACTAAGTTCTTGAAGTGCGGTGATGAAGCTGTTAATCATCTTGCGTCCTATGGTACCCTTCTTTTTCTTTTTGTTGGAATTTCCAAAGGAGGTCCAGACCTTGCTTTGTTTTTCTTCCCGGGTGGTCGGACCTGAAAGGTTAGGGCATTTTGTACGAAAGTGTCCTTTTTTACCACATTCAAAACATCGTTGAGGTCTGGAGCTTCCTCTCCTTCTAGTTCTCACATTTTGCAATGCTTTTGAGAATCTAGTAGAGATGAGTGCCAACTCCTCTTCTGGAAATTCTTCAATCTGCTCAAGGGTTAGTGAGGACAATAAAGCAAGAGTATTGAAAGATGATGATTGGCCGGAGCTAGACATATCACGTTGTGAAACAAATGCAATAGACTTATTTGGCTTCTTACGTGCTAGGATGTCAATTTCATGAGTTTTTAGTTTAGAATAAAGTACATCTAATGTAAGAGAACTCATGACAGTTGATTAACGAATAGATGTTACTTTCATCTCCCAAATTGACATGTCTAACGCACTAAGAAGTTGCCTAGCATTCTCAGCATCAGAAAAATTTACATTGACACTACGTAAGTTGCTGAGAATTTTATTGAAACGAGCAAAAAGGTCATCGATAGACTCGCCTGGTTGCATCTTAAAACGCATATATTCATTTTTGAACATATCTTGTTTTACCTCCTTGATTGTGTTGGAGCCTTCATGGTAATCACAGAGAGCTCTCCAAACATCGTATGCTGATTGGAGGTGCGCGACACGATCAAAGTCGCTTTGAGTGAGTCCTTGGATGATCAAGTTTCGGGCTTTGTTGTTGTTGTCGACGTCCCTTAGGTTTGTGGCCGTGACTTGATCATTGGGTGGCACTTCATAAGGCTTATACACCTTCTCCCATATTGCAAAGCCTTGTGCCTGGATGAAAGCCTCCATGTGTGCCTTCCAAACCTGGAAATCAATACCAGCAAAGACACAAGGTTTGGCGGAGTACTTCTCCATGATGATTAGTCAATAACACATGCAAATCTCAAAGATTAGAGCACCGTGGCTCTGATACCAATTGTAGGATTTAATAGCACGTGAAAAGCTACCAGAGGGGGGGTGAATGGTAGATTTAAAAATCTTACGCAGCGGAAACGATTAAACCCCAACCCCTTCGGCAGAAAATTGATCTCTTAAATAAATCGTGTGTGAGACTAATCTAAATATGTTTCACCGTGACAAAAATGATTTATATCACATATAATCTAGTCACGAAGATAACACAAAAAGAATCACTCAAATCCGTCAAGAAAAACTCAAGTTATGATCGAAAGATCAAACAAAGATCAATCTGACCTACTCGAGAAAAAACTGTTCTGGAACGCTGCAAAGAAACTCGTGTAGATCAAAAACCACAAATCCAATGACCGTGAAATTTTGAAAGATGATAGATAATCAAGTTGTGAAGACAACCCAAAAGGAATCACGTCAATTGGATCAGTAAAACTTGAGTTATGATAAAACCATCGACGAAAGGTAGTGCTGTCCAGAAACTCAACGAGTAAAACTTGTCTGGAACAAGTCGGACGAACAAGGCACAAAAGTTCCTTCAAACTACGAATTTTATTCAATAGAACACAAGAGGAATAGCCCCAAAGTCGTCTTCCACGAGCTCTGGGCTCCCTTGCTTATATAACCAGCCCTTAGACCAACCCAATATCAACTAGGACTCCAATCCTACTTAGATCACGAATCGTAACATTCCATAACTGCTCAAGATTCTTCTATACGCAGATAGAAGCAATCTTAAGACTTCAAAAAACCTTAGGAACGTATCCCACATTCCTAAACAACTCAAATTCGTGACACACATGAAATCCTAACATAACCAACTCGGTACTTTCCATACCGAGCCATAACCGACTCCGCCGCAGCCAAAGTCATCAACCGGTAGGATCCGATCCTTCCAACCAGATCTTCCCTTCCTTATCCCATCTTCGGAACCATGTTGCCACGTCATGCACCGCATGCATACGTGTGAACACCTTTCTTCGACGTCCAGTAACCTTCATATGCACTGCCCTTGATTCAATCATCCTGCGCGACCTCCTGATCAGCTCAACCACAGTTCCTCCCGAACTTGGTTGTTGGAACCTCATCTCCTCCCTGAGACTAGTCCAATGGATCACGTCACCATCCATGACTTGAACTCAAGCAACACCTGCACATGAATAAACAACCAATCCATATGAGCCCAAGTCCTAGACTTGACTCACGTTAGTTCCGAACACAATACCTTACGTGAGAACCTCACATAAGCATGTTGCAAAACAACAGTAACACGATATCATCCATATCAACCAAAACGCACCAAAAACATAGCAAATGAATACTAAGCAATCTTTCCAACAATGTAAAGCAAGTATGAAACATTGCAAATGAAAAGCAGAAGCACTTCGGTCAAGTTCCGGACCTTGCCAGAGCATCCGGAGCTTGAGCCGGAGCTAACAAAAGCTAGTAGAACCTAGCACCGGAGCTTACCAAAACTAGTACAACCAAGATCCCGCCGAGCTTACCAAAACTAGTAGATCCTAGCACCGGAGCTTACCAAAAACTAGTCAAAACTAGTCAACCCAAAACCAGAGCTAGACAAAGTACGTCGGAGCTTAGCAAAAGCATGCCGGAGCTATCAAATATATGCCGGAGCTATCAAAGACATGCCGGAGCTAAAGATAAAGCTCACCGGAGCTAACCAAAGCTAGTCGGACCTTACCAAGAAGCCGGACCTAGCATCTATCTTAGCCGGAGCTACCCAAAACAAGTCGGACCTATGGTCGGACCTTGATAAAAAGGTGTTTTGGTGTTATTTAAAACTTTTATCATCAAAGCCAAGTGTATTCACTACAAGCTAATGTATTCAACACACATAGGTCTTACACACACATTGATTCAAAAAAATTTAAAAAAATCTGAAAAAATTCATACAGGTTGGTATGATGAGTAAAAATGTCCACTGCAAAAATAAATAAAAAAGGCATTATATTCATCAGTATAGAGAAATGAAAAATATCATTTGTTGTATGTTTTTTATGTTCTGACCGATTTCAAAAGATTTATGAAGTGAAATTTAATGGTAACCTTTACTTATCAATAATATTACAAGAAAGTGGAATTTTGCCTTTTTAAAGGACCCACATTTAATCAAGAATATTAATTAAGAAGAAGTAACTATCTTCACGGGCGGTTGATACTTAATAACCTTCTAAGATGTTTATCTCAATTGGGTATTAATTACGGACCGCCTGAGATAATCTTCTTCTGAGACGAGTTTGAATTACCAACCGCCTAAGATAATTACCTTATGATACCCGAGTCTGAGGAACAAGATGAACACACTACACATTCATTCATTCATACAGTTGAAGAACACACAAGATACTCATTCATTAACAATATTCAATCACGCATCTCACAAAAGAACACAAGATACACAAGTAATATTCAGTCACATAGATGAACAAAGATAGATTTCATTCATTAACAATATTTACAAAACAGAAGCAACTAAAACAACAAAGAAAAACTAATTAAATCCTACTCCTACTCCTACTCCTGCTCCTCTTCCTCCTCCTCGTCCTCCGGCACCGGTGCAATAGGGGCCGGTTGCACCGGCTGCACCGGCGGTGCAACCCCGAGGTTGCTAGCCGTCGCCTCCACCAGAATTCTGCGGCCCTCGGGGCCAAGAACCTGGGCCATCGTCGCGAACAGAATGTCGAGACGATCAGCCACCCCCGTGAGGGCGTAGAGGTAGTGGCCGATGGTACCCATTCTAGTATACTTTGGAAGGGTACCCAGTCCCAAGGCACTCATGGCGCGAGACGTATTGTTGTACGCCTCTCGCGCCATGAGGAGGCGCTGCTGGGTGTTGAACCTCTCGGGGGAGCTGCAACATAGTTTCTTGCAAGGTGGCTCCTTCGGAGGGCTTGGCGGCGAAAGGTCAACCATAGTGGTGTTGGGTCGTCGGAGCAGAGGAAGACGAAGAAAAGAAGAGGATTCAAAGTGAGCAACGTGCTTGTGGAGAACTAACGGGTGATAGCGCGTCTTTAAGGCCGCGCGTAGTGGAAGATGGAGCAGTTGGTTTACCGCACATTGAAAGGTCGTGCCTCGGGGAAAAGAAAGGTCACGCACGGTCGTCGACACGTCTTCACAGGAGCTTGGTGAGGGGTCTTTATGTAGGCGTTCATCAAATTATAAACACACATTGATTCAAAAAAATTTAAAAAATCTGAAAAAATTAATAGAGTTTGGTATGATGAGTAAAAATGTCCACTGAAAAAATAAATGAAAAAAGCATTATATTCATCAAGGTAGAAAAATGAAAAATAGCATTTGTTGTATGTTTTTTATGTTATGACCAATTTCAAATGATTTATGATGTGAAATTTAATGGTAACCTTTACATATCAATAATATTACAAGAAAGTGGAATTTTGCCTTTTTAAAAGACCCACATTTAATCAAGAATATTAATTAAGAAGAAGTAAATATCTTCATAGATGGTTGGTACTTAATAACCGCCTTAGAAGATGTTTTTCTCGGATGTTACTAACCAACCGCCTAAGATAATTTTATCTTCTCAGGCGGTTAATAAGTAAAACCCGCTTGAGGTAACCATCTTCTCAGACAGTCGGTACTTAAAATCCGCCTGAGAAAATTGGAGTTTATATATACCCTCGGCAGCCAAGTGTTTGCCCTCGTCACTTCCAGGTAGGCCGCCGAGCTTCGCCATCGCCGCCGAGCTTCGCCCTAGTCACTTCCAGGTACGCCCTCATCGCTGAAAAAGAGTGTCTCTTCTCGCCTGCAACTACCTCGCCTCGCCTCACCTGACCATCCAAATCCAAGTGCCACACTTTGCGATTCTTGATACTAGAAAAAGGCTGGAGGATTTGCTTTTTGTACCTTGCTTGATCAGTTATAGGTCCAGAGCTAGGCACCGCCTAGTAAACCTCAAGAACGTGGTTGCCACTCTAAATGAAGCTAGCCTATTTAGAATAAGAAGATAAAACTGCCATTGTTGGTGAGCAACTTTAACATGCTTGTCACCCTCGTAATGTATAGAAACCTTTTGGTCAGTCGCCTTAAACCCTAGAATGCCTTATCAAATCCTAGAATGCTTCCATCTTTTTATTCATGCAACACTTCATGTAGAGTTAATATGCCATTTATTAGATTTTTTGTCTTATTAGTTCTAGCATGGAAAGCCCTAAGAAGACTGGTCCTGGTAGTAACAATAAAGAAGACAATATGGAGTTTACTGACTCCAGCAGTTCAGGCTCCTATCAGAGTCCATCACATCCTTTTCCGAATATAAAAATTAAAAAGACTTCAGTGGATCTAGACCCGGAATATGATCTTGCCGACGAGGTATGGATCACGAATCTTAACTTTAGCAGTTCAAGTTAATGTTGGTTGTCAAGTATACGAAATCTTATAATTTTTTTCTACCTAGATTTATCACGAAGACAATGAGGTGACATCGGCTCCTAAAACCGCAGAAGGTTCTCCAGTGGATGAATCATCAACTTCACTCAAGCAGAAACGAGGGCAACGAGGTCCCAATAAGGGTCCATTGGACCGCATCATATACATAACAAGGGTCGGTCCAGGTGGGCTTCCCCAAGAACCACTGGATTCAGTTACCAAGTACCGTAATGCATGCGGTTTTCTTGTTAGGGAGGTTGTGCTGATCACAATCGAGAATTGGACGAAATTACCCGAGCAGACCAAGAATGAGTTGTGGGAAAGGATAAAGAAACAATTCATGTTACGGAAAGGCACATAAGAAGCTGTAAAGAAAGAAACATTGGTCTCTGTGGCAAGAAATTTCGATGCTGGAAGAGTGAAATGAATGTTTATGTTAAGGCCGATAAGTTCCCTAGCCCGTGGAAGATGGGAAAAATCACACAAGCTCAGTGGCAAGAGTTTGTTCGTCAAAAGAGCACACCTGATGCTAAAGCTCTAAGTGCAACTAGGTCAGAGCTTGCAAAAAAGAACAAATACCATCATCACATGGGGTCTGCCGGATATGCCCCCAAAGTCCAGAAATGGAATAAGATATTAGACAAAATTACCAGTAAGGGCAATCCTCACCCATTATAAGGGTGCGATGAGCGAACTCAACTCTGGGTCTTTGCTCGATCAGGTTTGACTAGCGAGGGCAAACTTGAAAATCCCGACTCTCTGAATGAAGTAGAGGATAAAATGAAAGAAATAATTGAAAAGCAACAGAAGGGTCTCTTCAAACCGAAGAGGGAGAATGACCAACATACCGCTATCTTAGGAAACCCTAAACACAGCGGACGGGTTCGAGCGGTCTCTTCTCAAATGTCTTGGCTAGATTGTTTCCCTAAAGATAAAGACACATATAGAAGACGTGAGAAGTTTAAGAAAACACTTGATGAAACGATTTCTCAAAAGGTCAAAGAAAATATGCAAGAAATAATGGAACAACTTAGACAATCGGGACAATTAGTGGCACCGAGTACAGTGATGGTTCCGGTGCAAAAGGAGCAATTAGTATCTCCAACTGGCTACCCTAGCAGCATTGGTTCCGTGCCAGGCTCAGGGTCAACCCATAAGTTCCCTGTCGATGATATTGCTAATGACAAATCTTGTCGTCTTCTTGTCCCGATACGCAGAGCAGGGAACAAAACCAAACAGTTTGCCACTGCTATGGCAAAGCCTAATCGTGACTTCAACGGGAATCCACTTCTGTAGTATTATGCTGTGGTGCAAGTTCTTCAGATCATTGATAATGATTATGAAGATTATTAAATAGACCACGTCACACCTGAGGGGATCGCGACTCTGGGGCAGGCTGTCAACCAATTAATCCTTTGGCACCGATGCGATATCGTGTTGGACGATGAGCCAATTTCTATCCCCGTTGCATCTCCAAATACCGCAACCCCATCTTCTAAGGCAAAAGTGCATGAAGATCCACTCCCAGTCCAGAAAGATCCACTCCCCCTATGTCATAGCAAGGATGATATCCAAGAGCAACAAGTTGGACAACAATTTCAAGCAGTACCAGAGCAAGCTGTTGCTAGTAAAGAGCAACCAGTTGAGCAACAGCTTGAAGTAGTACTAGAGCCAACTACTGAGAGTAAAGAGCAATCAGTTGAACAACAGGTTCAACAAAAAGCCAGTGTCCAATTTCCGACGACTACTCCTTGATCATCAGTGCCTATCAAAGTTACCTCATACGAAAATAAGAAACCTTCATCAGAAGTGTCAAAATATTTGGAAACTATGAAGGAAAATATTATAAAATCGAGTGCATCTCGTTCTTCTCATGAGCCATCATTAGGAGATATCGAGGTGTGGGAAGAAGACGGTGTCATGTATAATCGGCGGACGGCTTTAGTTAAACCAGAAGTTCCAATATATAAGCTTGAGGATGTTCCTCCTGAATTTAAGAATGGGAAGCCGTTCATGACATCCGTACAACTTAGCAAACAATCCGTCCAGCTCGAAATATTGCATGAGTGGTACATCCCTGCCAGCACAAAATATGGTCTTAATTGCGTCACATTTCGTATTCCAAAAGATGCATTCTGGAGCACTGGAGTGGATAGACGAGTCATTTTATTTGAAGAGATGCATGCCCTTTTCCATCGGGGCATGCTCGAAATCAACCTGCTGCTCGTCTGGTGCTTGTAAGTGCTCTAATATTTTGTATTTGCTTTTCTTACTACACGCATACGCATTTCATGAGATTATAACAATTCTGGACTTCTTCCATAGGATGCAATACATGGATAATGAAAAGTTGGAGCGCAAGACAGGTATCCTTGACCCTACTAGGATTGCAATGGTGCTATTCCTAGTCCAGGCGGATCAAGACTCATCACAATTCAAACACATGAAAAGAAAAGATTTTGAAAAAGCAATCGCAAAACTTAAGAAGGATAAAAGGACAGAAGTTGCAAGGACCTCGTAAAGGCTCCGTACCACTTCGAGTAAGTTCGACACATGACATTGAAATAGAAATTATTGGTAATTGTTAACACGTGTGTTTGTATGTTTGCAGTAATCACTACATAATGATCTTCATCAAGCCAACACAGGGAATGGCAACAATCTTGGACTCGGCCAATTTCTCACCAGATTGTTACAAAGATTTCCTTTCCATTTTGAAATCATACGTTTATTCAATAATTTTTATTTACGCACATTTAGAATGTGTTGACATGTTTTATATAACATTTCTTGTATTACAACACTTGGTGGTTTTACGCGGAACGGCTTGGCGATGAGAGACCTTCCAATATGAATGCATTGGACATTAAAACGTATTATGCTTGTCCGAAGCAGCCTGCTGAGAGTGTCTTATGCGGGTATTATGTATGCGAGCATCTTCGGACCGCCGGCGTATATAGAGTGAATCGTGAGGATGTAAGTTATCCTTAATGTCGATACCTTATTTTCTTACTTTTGTGTTTCATTTTCATTGTAACTAGCATAGTTTAATACTTATATTCTCTGCTGTTCAATGTTACCAGAAACATTATTTTAATATTTTGATTCCAACTTCAAAATTCAATTGTTCATAGTACAACTGCTCCAAAAATACCAAATAAATTCCTGTATACTCTCACTTTGATCTATACTTTGAGATTGTTCAAACCAATACATTCTAAACCTTGTTATGTGTTATATTGTAGCACACGAAGAATCTGAACGAAGAATGGCCGGTTTGTAGAAGTATTCCTAGTGGAGGAGCCGACAGGATTGCTGCTGAACTCTGTCAATTCATTTGTCACGAAATTTTGCATAAAAGAGGAGAGTTCTTTGATGAGGATGGTACAACAACTGATGTGCCAGAACTTTGCGACTATGCCAATAGAAATAGTTTTTAGTGAAAACTTGTAAACTTTGAGATGAATTGTATCTGTAACTTGTACATATGTATATTGTTTTAGTGAAATTGACTTATGTGATGATAATATTGTTGACTTTTGTTCAGTGATGATATTATTGATTTTTGTTCTTTGATTATATTGAATTAACCTGGAAATTAGAAACAACAGCAGTAGTACTGCATAGGTTATACTTTATTATAGGCGGTTATTAACCAACGACTAGGCATGTCTGGGAAAAACAATTATCAAAGACGGCTAGATACAAGTAAAGAACCATCTGTGATAACCTAATTATCTCAGGCGGTTACTGTTATGGTAGAAACCGGTCTTCACAAAGGAACAATGACATTGAGTTCATTAACATAAAACAATACTACTACAAAAACAAGAAAAACAACATCACGAAAAAAGAAAACCAACATCACATACCCTTTCTTCCTCGAGCCGAGGGCGCGCGCGCGGCGCCACCGTGGTGGGGCTCGCTGGGCCCGGAGATCTCGCCACTGGCCTTTTCGGTGCGCCAAGTAACTGACGCGCCGCACGAGGTCTGCGGAGAAGTTAAGAAGCCGTGGTGCAGGGACGCGTGCGCGACGTTCCACATGGATACTGAAATCCCCTGCAGTACTGCAGGTGCATTAGAAGTCACTGACATGTGGGTCCCACAAAGCATAGGGCCCACATGTCAGTGACCTCTAATGCACCTGCAGTACTGTAGGGGATTCGATTCCACAAGAGAGACGGAAGGATCTCTGAAGATCGTCTTCCACAGTGGTTTAATTGCGCCACACGAGGTCTGCAAAGAGTTCAATGCGCGGGAAACGAACTGCCCCCTCGTCTACTCCGCACAGACCATATAGGCCCGTCGTCGGTTATGTACAAGCACAGAACTTTTGCACTCCTTTATTCTTCTTCCATCGTTCCACCTCCTAGCCCGGCGCCGACGAAACACCACAGCCATGGCCAACATTCCGCCTCCTAGCCCGCCGAGGCAGCCACCCTGCAAGCGGTTATGCTGCAGCTCCCCCGAGAGGGTGAACGACGACCAACGCCTCATTATGGCGCGACAGGCGTACAACAGTACGTCTTGGGCCTTAGACGCCTTGGGTCTTGGTACCCTTCCCGAGTTTCTGGGAATGGATACCACCGACCGCTACCTCTACGCCCTCACGGGTGTGGCCGATCGCCTGGACATCTTGTCCGGATGATAGCTCAGGAGCTCGGTGCTGAGGGCCGTAGTGCCCTGGTGGCGGCGACGGAGAGGAACTTCTGTCGCGGCGTGGTTCCACCGCCAGTGCAGCCAGAGCAATCGACTCAGCCGGAGCAGCCGTCCCACTCTCCTGCTGCATTCGCCGGAGGAGGAGGAGGAGGAGGAGGAGGAGGAGGAGGAGGAGGAGGAGGAGGAGGAGGACGACGACGACGACGATGATGATGATGACGACGACGATGATGACGATGACGACGACGACGATGACGACGGCGACGACGATGGCGACCACCACCACGACGACGATGATGACGTCGACGAGGATGAGGATGACCGCTTGTCATGGTTTGAGAAGTTGGGGGAGAGGGCGGAGGAGGCGGGACCAGCATAGTAGTTTTAGGAGTTCTTGTACATATTTCTTTTGTAGTTTTAGGAGTTCTTGTACATGTTTAGCTTCAATTTTGTTCTTGTACATATTTCTTGTGTTTTGTAATATATATGTGTTCATTCGTATCAATGAATACAGATGTGTTAGAATTTCTGGATTTCAATCAAGTGAATGTGCTCTAAGTTTAGTGATGTGTTAATCTGTCACAAGTGAACCGAGCAAATTGGACAAAAACAAAAGATCTTAGGGTTTGAAGCTCGTCTCGATTTGTAATTGCAAAGCTAAAGGAGACAAACAATGACTTTAAGCGCGTCTCGCATCACTTTGTTATTGATGGACATCCGATCTGTCGCCCATCATTGTCTCCTATTTGGGTTTCTTACATAGTGTAATTGGTTGATCATGTTTGCGGTCCGTGCATGTTAGACATAGCTAGAATTAAAACACCTCGGTCATGTTTAACAACACTAACACGCATGCATATATATATACCTCAAACCTCGTAATGCATGCTGGATTAGGCCCATGTTCATTGCAAGGCGTCCCCTGGCACGGACGCGCGGTCACGAAGTTGGCTTCGGCATGTACGGACGGATTTTTTTTATATAAAGAAAAAAATTGTTTTTCCCCACGTGTAAATTTACTCCTAATGGGACGCGTCGAGCCGTTGGGACCGAGAGGATGCAAACCGAGGTTTCGAGGAAACCGGGGCCACCAAACGGTTCATAATTATGTGCGGTTTCCTCTAGCGTCCGATCATCTCGACACGCCCGCTTAGACGACGACCTGCTATAAAGGCTCACCGTCCTCTTGCTTCTCCGCCGCACCACTCCTTAGATCCTAGCCTCTAAACTTCTCCCCCGGCCACTGTCGACCACCTCTCGCTCTTTCTCTGCACCTCCGTCGCCACACAAATGGGTAGCCCCGCGCCGAAGCACTCTAGGCCATTGACGTCCTCCGAACCTCCTTCTCCGTTTCCATCGCCGCCGGCAATGCTGGTGGAACTGATGGCGGCGCCCGCATCTCCGTCCACGGTGCCTGCACTTCCGCATCCCGCTTGGGTTGAGTAGACTCTAAGACTCCTCACCGACCGCATCGACGAAGTTGATCGGCGCCTTAAGGTGGCCACCGACACCAAGTCCGCCACCGCTCATAGCTCACTACGCTCAACGCAGTGGCGTGGAAGGTCTTTTTCGACACAGATCGCTCGTGTCGCCGTCTGGGTCTTGGGACCCTTCCCCTCCACACGAGCATGGACACAGCGGGCCACTACTGCTACGGGTTGATGATTGTGGCCGGTCGTCTCGACGCCCTCCACCAGACGATCGCGGAGGTTGCTGGGGTAGAGGGCCTCCTGAAGATTAAGCGCCGCATCACTGGGAAGCTTCAGACTGTGACGGAGGTTGAGGAGTATGAGGCGGCTTGGGCAGCGGCGGCAGCGGAGGAGGCGGAGCAGGAGGTATCTCTTGAGGCGGAGGTGGACGCGGCTATGCAGGCGGCGGCAGCGGTGGAGGAGGAGCAGGAGAAGGCGGCAGCGGCGGCGGAGGCGGAGGCGGCAGCAGCGGCGACAGCGGCGGAGGAGGAGGAGGAGGAGGAGGAGGCGGCACCGGCGGTGGAGGCGGAGGAGGCGGCAGCGGCGGAGGAGGAGGACGTGGTTTTCTCCCAGTAGAGTAGTATTAGGAGTAGTTTATCTATTTCGTGATCTCTGAGTAGAGTAGTATTAGGTGTAGTTTATCTTGTTCTTGCTGTCTACTACGTGTTTTCCTATTACTTGTTTGTTAATGAAATATGTCTTTATGTTCATGAACAATGTGTTCTAGATATGTAGTATAGAAAAACTTCTTTTATCGAAAACATCTCCTATATGTTTGTAATTTGGGACCATCGATATTTCTTGTGGCTGAATGAATAAAATCCGGTAAACATTATCCTTACAAGTAATAGAACTAACAACAGACATGATGCATAATTAACTTGATTAGGAAATTACGTCATCTAAATTGCTAACTAGTCCATCGCCTGATGCAACAGGTGCATGAAAAGTACTTTATCCATTGTAACTAATATCCGATGACATTGTTGATATATATATCGCATGTACCTGTGATACTCGTATCACAGGCGGCTTTGGATCGACGGCCTGAAGATTAGACATCACAGGGGAAAATATTTTTTTTTGTAGTAGTAGTATATACTCTGTATATGTTATCATTTCATTGTGACGAATGTTATATATAAAATGCTGATTGTTTACCTTTTACTATACCATGGATTTGCCATCCTCCTTTCGTGGACTTGGGTGTTCTCTGTATTTGCATGTCGTTTGCATTAGCACAATGATACATTTGGCGATTCATATTTTTGTTTGTATTTTTTTTGAAATGTCCCACTACCACATGACTGCTTTTACATCTCCATGAAAACAAAGATGAACGGACGGTAGCGGTCCCTCGAAAATTTTTTCATTTTTCTTGGCGCGCACAATTGAGATTTTCACAATTGAAACTTCACTCCGTGCGCCCAAAATTCCAGTCCCGCCCATTTGTAGCTAGCCACGATGAATATAAATGTGCGTCTCCCTCTAATCCCGCAGTGGCTTCCATTCCCGGCGCACATGTTCTCCTCTTAGTGCTGTTTTCCAAACTTGCATTCCTAAGAAATTCCCGTGTGAGTGGTGGTGGTGACTGTGGGTACAACGCCGAGCGACCAAGTTTGACGGGCTCTACCGAACCTCTTCGTCGCCGACCCCGCCCTGCGACATCCCGGACTCCAGTTGTCGTCTTTTTATAGAGCTACTCCCTCCTTATCGCTTTAGTTGTCGTCCCAACAGCTGCAGCCAGTTCATTCCTAGTTGTCGTCCCAACTCCTTATCCTTATATGCTCTTATGTTTCATGAATGTCTAGTATAAAATCTGATTAATGGTGCAATCGTGCAATCAACTATCCTCAATCGTTAGATCTGCATCCTACAGTCGATTCATCTTTTTATTTTATCCTAGCATCTGATTGCATTCTACTTTTTTCCATATATAAAATACACTACACCTCTGCCCTGAAATAAATGTCGCTCCGACAGTTTATGGTAGTGTATTTCTAGTACATTTCCATGTCAGAAAAGATAACTATTAAAAACCGCATGTACTATGTAATTTCTTGATTTAGAAGTAAATGACACCAGGGTTATCTTATCAACCACTTCCAATGTTTTACTCTCATTCCTGTGTTCCAAACTTGTATTCCTAAGATTTTCAGTTCCAACGGTTTATACACGTTTTTCTTGTTTTTCTTTCTCGGATTGTACGGTTTTTTCCTACTCCTTCATTTCTAATTCCTCCATACAACAAACATTTTCAGTTCATAGCAACCACACTGCCCGATCTAAAATACACATCCTCATGTAATCTGACGTTATCACTGTTACTTACTATATATACTCTTTACTTTAGGAACAAGACACCAAACCGTCATGTCGTCTACAAGTAATCGTGGTGGGCAACAAGCACCTGGTATAACTATAAATGTGTTTACTATCAAAATACACATATTTATAACACCTTAATTCCTTTGCATTGTATGCAGAGAATATTGCAGCACCTGATGCTCAGGAACCCCGAGATTTGTCATCCCATGCTGGTACTACGAGTATAAATATGTACCGGGCTCTACAAAATATTTTAGCATTGCGATTGTAGTTTTCTAGTCCCAGTTAATAGTTAATCAGTATATGTGATAGCGTGATTTATTGATGCCTACACACGCACGATGGGCTCTCTCGCCGCCGGCCACTCCGGCACCAGCGACCACACCCTGCTGCTGCTCACTTCAGTGTCCTCTCCGACGCGTCTCCCTCCACCATCGTCACGTCCCATCCTTCGCGTGTCATGATGACCCCGCCGCCCGCAAACCCCTGTCCCCGCTGGTCACTCCGACACCGGCCGGCGCCCACGCCCTGCTGGTGAGTATATGTGATGGTGTGATTTATTGATGCCTACACGCGCACGTTGGGCTCCATCGCTGCCGCCACTCCGGCACCGGCGACCACGCCCTGCTGTTGCTCACTTCAGTGTCCTCAGAAACGCATCTCCCTCGACCATCGCCACATCCCATCCTTCACGTGTCATGATGACCCTGCCGCCCGCAAACCCATGTCGCCGCTGGTCACTCTGGCACCGGCCGGCGCCCACGCCCTTCTGGTGGTCACTTCACTGTCCTTCCCGACGCGTCTCCCTCCATCTCCACGTCCCATCATTCGCGTGCCATGATGACCCCGCCGCCCGCAAACCCCTGGCCATTACGGCGTACCTACATGCTATGCCCCATATGACATGGCATACCCTAGAAAAAATAGTCCAATATCATTAACCCCTGTCCACTAAGAAATGTTAGCATCATATAGTTTAGAGATGCATGTACATGAGGGTTCATTGCTGCTTATATGATCTCAATTCCGTTTTTTACACTGCCAAATGCATTGCTGATGTCTGGTAATTAACGCAAGATTATATTCATGTATCCGTTCTAGTAGCACTTTAGGGCGAGATGCTAACATGCAGAGTAAAATATCAGTATGCAATCCACCTAAATTTAATTCCTAGATCCGCCACACTGTCCTCCTAGCCTCGAGACTTGCTCTGGGGTGATATCAATGGACGCAGATCACCTGACTTATACGTTTTTACTGCACGCGATGTAGTAAAGATCCAACGGAATCACATCGTTGGATCTTTACTGCATCGCCTGCAGTAAAAACGTAAGTCACGTGAGATCACCGTTGTGATCTAGACGTTGATCCTCTGACTTAAATGTGGTCACTGCACTGCCAGACCAAACCCTAGCTTTGTTAATCGTCACAAGCTGCCCGCCTTATCTGTCTTGCATCCTCTACCTACTAATATCGCTAACGTACATGACTCGCCCTGCCACCAATTTGCCTCAAGACGCGCTCCTGCTGATGTCGGTCAGATCGAACCGGCAGTACTGCAGAGGATGAGCACCCGGCGAACCCTCTCTTTCTCTAGCATCGCCAGCTACTGTCTTGCCTGCTTCGCAGCTGGACTGAAAATCCCCTGCAGTACTACAGGTGCTGTAGCGCCACTGACTACTGCCTGATGCCTGATTGTAGGGTATGAACAGTAACAAAGAAGTCAACAAGTCAATGCATGGCCCAATATGGAGCAAAATGCTGTTGCGACGCGGTGTTCCCACACTCGTATTTGCCGCACTCGTCCTGAAGATGGTAAAACATCAGACTTCTTCTTCTTTCACACTATTTGTACATGATACTAGGCCTGGTCAGTTGCTAATTTGCTTTAAACGTTTACCGTTTAAATGAACTAACAGAAGGAAAGAAGTTTGGAAGAGGAGTTGCTAAAGGACTTAAGGTTGCTAAATTGCGCTATCTAGCATCTGCAAATAGAACGAATGATCAGAATCAGAAGCTACAAATTCAGTGGTCTGATAGGTTGGGTGCTGCAGTTGGTCCTAATCAGCAGCACTTTGTCGATGATGTGGTTATTACAACAAAAAAATGCACCCCTCGCTGGTGTAAGGAAGTGGGCAGAGGTTGGCGATACTTTGAAGAGCGATATAGTGAGAGACATTCTGGTTAGTGTTGTGACACCCCACATAAGTATTTTTCTAGCGACCTCCATCTTTTACGTTTATAAAAGTGTGATATACAATGTACAGAATGCCTAGGACTTGGAGGACACATATGATACCAGAAGAAAAATATTGAAGATTGCTGGTGAGCGCTACAAGGGGTGGCAATCAACATTGCATGCCACCTATAAGAAGTATTCGACCTATGAGGAACGTATACAAAACAAGCCTCTTGACGTAGCAGATTCCGATTGGTTGGCACTTATGGACTATTTTGGGTCCGAGCGATTCAAGGTCAGCTAGCTTTCTAATACCTTCATATCCTACAAAAACTATTTGATAACACCCATTCGTGAAATTAATTCTTAAAATTGCAGTCAAGAGTTGGTGAAGACCCAACACTCAGGTGCAAGAGTTGGAAGGAAGAAATGATTATATGACCTCCTAAATGGATGGCTTCATCCAGGCAAATGAACCGCTCAACCAGGAAGTCCAGGCTTTACATGATCAGATGGCAGCCAATTATGCACGGCAAGAAAAGGAGCTAGCAGACATGCGCAGAATGATGGAGAGCTTGCAAAATCAACAACGGCTAGCAGCAACTCCGCAAAAGGATTCTGCTCGCACCAAGTCGAAGCTGGATGTTCGAGAAACTATTCCTAATACTACAACTCCTCGCGGTGCTCTTTTAATGGGTACAATGTTGCAACCTAAAAAAACTGTAAATAACATCGTCTCGCAATGACTCAAGGGTCCTTGAGCGTTGCATCAATTGCTGGATGTTTGTTGTTAAGTCGACAGATGTATCGTGTGCGAATAAATTGATTCTGTTGTCACTAATTTTCAAACCTGGTGCATTAGGATTCTAGTGCCGCTAATTTAAAACGTGGCATTAACAGATTATTGCGACGAAAATAAAATGTTGCAATAGGAAGCTATCTATCGCCACAAATTATAAAATGTTGCACCACAAACATTTAGCTATGACCAAAAAAGCGTTGCACTAGACTGCTATTGCCACCACCCAGAGAACGTCGCATTACGATCCTGTTGCAATAGATTTGAATATGTTGCATTACGAACCTATTGCCACACGTCAGAAATCGTTGCAATACAATACTGTTGTCACAGTTTTGAAATCGTTACAATACCGTACTATTCGCCATGAACGTGAAATCGTTGCATTACCGTATTATTGGCCACGGCTGTGAAATCGTCGCGATACCATATTATTCGCCACGAGTGTGAAATCGTCACGATACCGTCCTATTCGCCACGAAAGTGAAATCGTTACAACAACGTAGTATTCGCCACGAATGTGAAAACGTCGTGATACGATATTATTCGCCACGAGTGTGAAATCGTCGCGATACCGTACTATTCGCCGCGGATGTGAAAATGTCGCGATACCATATTATTCGCCACGCGTGTGAAATCGTCGTGATACCGTACTATTCACCACGGATGTGAAATCGTTGCAACACCATACTATTCGCCACGAATGTAAAAACGTTGCCATACCATACTATTCGCTATGGATGTGAAATCGTTGCAACACCGTACTATTCGCCGTGAATGTGAAAACGTCGCGATACCATACTATTCGTCACGAGTATGAAATCGTCGCGATACCGTACTTATTGCCACAAATGTGAAATCTTCGCAAATAATGTACTATTCGTTGTAATACGTTAAATCGTCGCAATATGTTAAACTGTTGCAATACCATACTATTTGCCACGAACGTGGAGTCGTTGCAATACCATACTTTTTGCCACAAATGTGGTATCGTTGCAACACCATTATTTTCGTTGCAATACGTTAAATTGTCGCAATACGTTAAACCATTGCAATACCATACTATTTGCCACAAACGTGGAGTCGTCGCAATACTATACTTTTTGCCACGAATGCGGTATCGTTGCAACACCGTTATTTTCGTTACAATACGTTAAATCGTCGCTTTACATTAAAACGTTGCAATACCATACTATTTTCCACGAACGTGGAGTCGTTGCAATACCATACTTATTGCCACGAATGTGGCATCGTTGCAACACCGTTATTTTTGTTGCAATACGTTAAATCGTCGCAATACGTTAAACCATTGCAATACCATACTATTTGCAACGAACGTGGAGTCGTTGCAGTACCATTTTTTTTGCCACGAATGTGACATCGTTGCAACACCGATATTTTCGTCGCAATACGTTAAATCGTCGCAATACGTTAAATCGTTGCAATACCATACTATTTGCCACCAACGTGGAGTCGTCGCAATACCATACTATTTGCCACAGATGTCAAGTCGTCGCAATAACCTATTGCCACGGCTGTTATCGCCACGAGTCGGAAAAACTACTGCGACGTTCTATTTCGTTGCAACAACAACCTATCGCGGCGAATTTCGACCTATTGCAACGATTTTTTTCGTCGCAATAACCCGGAATCCTGGTAGTGGCAGCTTTGTCCTAAAAATCCACTGCCTGTCTATACCCTCCACATGATCACTTTAGGCTATTCGCAGCGGGCAACACCATAAGCCATGCTATGCCATGGGTGGTGTCAAGGCGATTTTTATCGTCGGCAGCGATGAACGTCACCGCGTCCTCTATCGTCGCGGCCGCTATAGTACCCCAACATCTCTGGAGGTCAAGCGCGGATCTACCATCCTCCTTGCACATAGTGTTAGTTCACTACAGGAATCTCGATCAATTATGTCGGCTAGGGCTGACGTAATTAAGGTCTTTACCAATGTAAGTTACTTGTGTCGTCGGTTTTCTCTTAATTATGTCGGTTGACGGCCAACGAAGCAGTTTGGACATGATTAAGGTAACTTACGTCGGTCGCCGACATAAGTTAGTAACTTTCATCGGTATCCTGTAACTGATGTAAGTAAGTTATCGGGATGGGCCGCGGGCTGGGCTGGAGCACTTACGTCCGTCGCGGCTGGGCCGATGTAAGTTATTCGGTAATGCCGGACCGACGTAAGTAAACCTGTTATAACTTACGTTGGCTATGAGGATACCGACAGAAGTTGACGGTTATGTTACGTCGGTGTAGCCACACCAACGAAAGTTAACCTGGGCTAACTTTCGTCGGTATGGTCATAGCCGACTTAAGTTACGTTTTTGATTTTTTAAAAAAAAACAAAAACTGACTATTTCGCATGATCACTGCTACAATAAGCCTCATCACAGGCGGCTCCAAACCTATTATCACAGACGGCTTTTAAAACCGCCTGAAACGAAGAGTCTGTGATAATCCGCAATTTCACAGGCGGAGAAGTGACACCACCTGTGAAGACACATTATCATAGGCGGTTCTTTACATAGGCTAGCCGCCTGTGAAGACACATTATCATAGGCGGTTCTTTACTTAGGCTAGCCGTGTGTAAAGATATTTTATCACAGGCGGGTCGTGCAGCATATATAACTGCCTGTGATAAATGTCTTATCACAGGCGGATATTGAAGCATAACTAACCGCCTATGATAATGTGTCTTCACAGGCGGATATTGAAGCATAACTAACCGTCTATGATAATGGTGTTATCACAAGTGGACGTTTACCTACATCAGCCGTCTGTGAAGACCTTTTAACATAGACGGTTTCTACCATAACAGTCACCGCCCGTGAAAATTAGGTTATCACAGATGGTTCTTTACTTGTATCTAGCTGCCTGTGATAATTGTTTTACACAGTCATGCCTAGCTGTTTTTTAATAACCGTCTGTGATAAGATATAACCTATGCAGTACTACTGCTATTATTTCTAATTTCCAGGTCAATTCATTATAATCACAGAACAAAAAACAACAATATCATCACAGAACAAAAGTCAACGATATTATCATCACAGAAGTCAATTTCACTAAAACAATATACATATGTACAAGTTACAGATACAGTTCATCTCAAAGTTTACAAGTTTTCACTAAAAACTGTTTCTATTGGCATAGTCGCAAAGTTCTGGCACATCAGCTGCTGCACAATTCTTATCAAAGAACTTCCCTTTTTTGTGCAAAATTTCACGATGAATGAACTGACAGAGTTCAGCGGCAATCCTGTCGGCTCCTCCACTAGGAATACTTCTACAAACCGGCCATTCTTTGTTCAGATTCTTCGTGTGCTGCAATATAACACATAACAAGGTTCAGAATGTATTGGTTTGAACAATCTCAAAGTATAGATCAAAGTGAGAGTATACAGGAATTTATTTGGTATTTTTGGAGCAGTTGTACTATGAGCAATTGAATTTTGAAGTTGGAATCAAAATATGAAAATAATGTTTCTGGTAATATTGAACAGTAGGGAATATAAGCATTAAACTATGCTAGTTACAATGAAAATGAAACACAAAAGTAAGAAAATAAGGTATCGACATTAAGGATAACTTACATCCTCACGATTCACTCTATATACGCCGGCGGTCTGAAGATGCTCGCATACATAATACCCGCATAAGACACTCCCAGCAGGCTGCTTTGGACAAGCATAATAACTTTTAATGTTCAATGCATTCGTATTAGGAGGTCTCTGACCGCCAAGCTGTTCCGCGTAAAACCGTCAAGCGCTGTAATACAAGAAATGTCATATAAAACTTGTCAACACATTCTAAATGTGCGTAAATGAAAATTATTGAATAAACGTACAGTTTCAAAATGGAAAGGAAATCTTTGTAACGATCTGGTGAGAAATTGGTCGAGTCCAAGACTGTTGCCATTCCCTGCGTTGGCTTGATGAAGATCATTATGTAGTGATTACTGCAAACATACAAACACACGTGTTAACAATTACCAATAATTGCTATTTCAATGTCATGTGTCGAACTTACTCGAAGTGGTATGGAGCCTTTACAAAGTCCTTGCCATCTCTGACAAAGTTAAACATCGCATGTCCTATGTAAGCTGCAACTTCTGTCTTTCTATCCTTCTTAAGTTTTGCAATTGCTTTTTCAAAATCTCTTTTGTTGATGTGTTTGTATTGTCCTGATTCTCGCTTCGTCTGGACGTCGAATAGCGACTTTGCAATCCTAGTAGGGTCAAGGATACCTGTCTTGTGCTCCCACTTTTCATTATCCATGTATTGCATCCTAATGAAGAAGTCCAGAACTGTTATAATCTCATGAAATGCGTATGCGTGTAGTAAGAAAAGCAAATACAAAATATTAGAGCACTTACAGGCACCAGACGAGCAACAGGTTGATTTCGAGCATGCCCCGATGGAAAAGGGCATGCAGCTCTTCAAATAAAATGACTCGTCTATATACTCCAGTGCTCCAGAATGCTTCTTTTGGAATACAAGATGTGACACAATTAAGACCATATTTTGTGCTGGCAGTGATGTACCACTCATGCATTCTTCTGAGCTGGACGGGTTGTTTGCTAAGTTGTACGGATGTCATGAACGGCTTCCCATTCTTAAATTCAGGAGGAACATCCTCAAGCTTGTATATTGGAACTCCTGGTTTAACTAAAGTCGTCCGCCGATTATACATGACACCGTCTTCTTCCCACTCCTCGATATCTCCTAATGATGGCTCATGAGAAGAACGAGATGCACTCGATTTCATAATATTTTACTTCATAGTTTCCAAATATTTTGACACTTCTGATGAAGGTTTCTTATTTTCGTATGGGGTAACTTTGATAGGAACTGATGATCGAGGAGTAGTCGTCGGAAGTTGGACACTGGTTTGTTGTTGAACCTATTGTTCAACTGATTGCTCTTTACTCCCAGCAGTTGGCTCTAGTACTACTTCAAGCTGTTGCTCAACTGGTTGCTCTTTACTAGCAACAGCTTGCTCTGGTACTGCTTGAAGCTGTTGTCCAACTTGTTGCTCTTGGATATCATCTTTGCTGAGACATATGGGGAGTGGATCTTCCCGGACTGGGAGTGGATCTTCATGCACTTTCGCCTTAGAAAATGGGGTTGCAGTATTTGGAGATGCGACGGGGCTAGAAATTGGCTCATCGTCCAACACGATATCGCGTCGGTGCCAAAGGATTAATTGGTTAATAGCCTGCCCCAGAGTCGCGATCCCCTCAGGTGTGACGTGGTCTATTTTATAATCTTCATAATCATTATCAATGATCTAAAGAACTTGCACCACAGCATAATACAACGGAAGTGGATTCCCGTTGAAGTCACCATCAGGCTTTGCCATAGCAGTGGCAACCTGTTTGGTTTTGTTCCCTGCTCTGCCTATCGGGACAAGAAGACGACAAGATTTGTCGTTAGCAATATCATCGACAGGGAACTTATGGGTTGACCCTGATCCTGGCATGAAACCAACGCTGCTAGGGTAGGCAGTTGGAGATACTAATTGCTCCTTTTGCACCGAAACCATCACTGTACTTGGTTCCACTAATTGTCCTGATTGTCTATATTGTTCTATTATTTCTTGCATATTTTCTTTGACCTTTTGAGCAATCGTTTCATCAAGTGTTTTCTTAAACTTCTCACGTCTTCTATATGTGTCTTTATCTTTAGGGAAACCATCTAGCCAAGACATTTGAGAAGAGACCGCTCGAACCCGTCTGCTGTGTTCAGGGTTTCCTAAGATAACGGTAAGTTGGTCATTCTCCCTCTTCGACTTGAAGAGACCCTTCTGTTGCTTTTCAATTACTTCTTTCATTTTATCCTCTACTGCATTCAGAGAGTTGGGCTTTTCAAGTTTGCCCTCACTGGTCAAACCTGACCGAGCAAAGACCCAACGTTGGGTTCGCTCATCGCACCCTTCTAATGGGTGAGGATTGCCCTTACTGGTAATTTCATCTAATATCTTATTCCATTTCTGGACTTTGGGGGCATATCCGGCAGTCCCCAAGTGATGATGGTATTTGTTCTTTTTTGCATCCTCTGACCTAGTTGCACTTAGAGCTTTAGCATCAGGTGTGCTCTTTTGACAAACAAATTCTTGCCACTGAGCTTGTGTGATTTTTCCCATCTTCCTCGGGCTAGGGATCTTATCGGCCTTAACATAAGCATTCATTTCACTCTTCCAGCATCGAAACTTCTTGCTGCAAGAGTCCAATGTTGCTTTCTTTACAGCTTCTTATGTGCCTTTCGGGAACTTGAATTGTTTCTTTATCTTTTCCCACAACTCATTCTTGGTCTGCTCGGGTAATTTGCTCCAATTCTCGGTTGTGATCGGCACAACCTCCGTAACAAGAAAACCGCATGCATTACAGTACTTGGTAACTGAATCCAGTGGTTCTTGGGGAAGCCCACCTGGACCGACCATTGTTATGTACATGATGCGGTCCAACGGACCCTTATTGGGACCTCGTTGCCCTTGTTTCCGCTTGAGTGAAGCTGAGGATTCATCCATTGGAGAACCTTCTGCGGTTTTAGGAGCCGATGTCACCTCATTGTCTTCGCGATTAATCTAGGTAGAAAAAAATTATAAGACTTTGTATACTTGACAACCAACATTAACTTGAACTGCTGAAGTTGAGATTCGTAATCCATACCTCGTCGGTAGGATCATATTCCGGGTCTAGATCCACTGAAGTCTTTTTAATTTTTATATTTGGAAAAGGATTCGATGGACTGTGATAGGAGCCTGAACTGCTGGAGTCAGTAGACTCCATATTGTCTTCTTTGTTGTTACTACCAGGACCAGTCCTTAGGGCTTTCCGTGCTATATCTAATAAGACAAAAAATCTAATAAATGGCATATTAACTCTACATGAAGTGTTGCATGAAGAAAAAGATGGAAGCATTCTAGGATTTGATAAGGCATTCTAGGGTTTAAGGCGACTGACCAAAAGGTTCCTATACATTGCAAGGGTGACAAGCATGTTAAAGTTGATCACCAGCAATGGCAATTTTATCTTTTTATTCCAAATAGGCTAGCTTCGTTCAGAGTAGCTGCAGGCGAGAAGAGACACTCTTTTTTAGCGATCATCTCTACAACCGTGGGATTTGTATGGTAAAAAAAGATAAAAGACCCACATTCTCAAACGAATCAGGAATCCGGAAACATTTGCCAAAATCTAATCTCGGTGTGCCCGGCCGCACCAAATGGGCTCATCATGGCAGCAGGTTCAGCCATCAAGAAAGGCATTACGTACCCCACATATGATGGCACCAAGGATTTCTGAGATGGTCAATTGTCCTGGCTGTTTAGAAAACAGAACAGGGAAGTAGGCGCCTCCTATAGTGATAAACATGGTGAGTTCTAGAGGTTCACGAGGTTTAGGTGACTTGATCAAGTCTGGGCATATGAAACCTTTGGTGGAATATTTCTGATAGGATGGGATTAACCAGGTCGAGGGGTTGGGGACTTATTTTTGAAATCCTCCTTCATGTGACTCCAAATCTTGTATGGATTGTAACTCAATTTGTACTAGGACTAGGACTGGTTCCTAAACTGAATCTGACTCCTAACTCTATTCAGAGTAGAACTCTAATAATATCGTTAAGGACGAAATATGCTTTATCTAGAACAATCATATACCCCTAGACTGGTGTTTCCGCAACTTTGTCCCAAGTCCAAGTTCGACTCCTATACTGGGTGCACCAGATACCCAGATCATCCAACAAAAATGAAGTCCCAATATATCTAGTTTGATACAAATGGTGCTAACAAATCATAAATGGGTACATAAACTTTTTTCCTATGAAAATGCCTTAATATTAAGCTGATTTCAATAATGGGATACATAATTGTTTTAACGCATGCAATCCTTCTGTAATTCTTCACATCATCATGATTGAATAAGCTATTCAATAAACAAACTCATAGTCATATAACAGCTACACTATCAGCAAGAATTATTCAACATAGTAATATATCATTCTCCAAAGGATAAGATACATATATGTTTATTGTACGTGTTCATGTATTTGAATTTGACCATTGTACTAAAAAATGCAAATCGTAGCCACTAATTTCGTTCAATTGTGCCAATATGGCCATTATCATCACAATCCTACGTATTTGAGTGACACATCATATGTTTGGCATCTAGCACCGCTAGAAGATGGACACACCTACTTCCAATAGAGTTCTCATTGCAGTTACCCCCTCAACCTAACTCATTTTGTGTATCGAGTGTGAGTCACCCTGAATATTCCAGTTCATTACGTATTCGAATTCCGGTCAGGTGAGGACATTGTGTTGCTGGAACTGCTGCTGCGTAGAATAGATGGAAGTACACCGACAACCCAAGGATGCCTACCCACCGAACCCTAACCAAAGATGCCACCGAACTTGACAGTTTTTCGAATTCCACCGAACCCTAACCAAGGATGCCTACCATTTTCCAATTCCTGAACCCTAACCAAGGATATGCAAGGCGGCGGCGAGGGCGGGGAGGGAGGCGGCACGATGAAGGAGGATGGAAGGTCGAAGGGTTTAGGGTTTACCTTGAAGCTCGGCGGCGACGGCAATGGCTTCGCTCGGTGTACCTGGAAGTGACGAGGGCGAAGCTCGGCGGCGACGGCGAAGCTCGGCGACGGCGAAGCTCGGCGGCGTACCTGGAACTGACGAGGGCGAACACTTGGTGTCAAACGAAATTTTGGCAGCCTAATGGCGTCTAAGTGTTTTGCCCGGGTTAGGTTTTTCCAACGCTGCCGAGGGGTATATATAGACTCCCATTTTCTTAGGCGGATTTTAAGTACCGACCGTCTAAGAATATTTTTACCTCAGGCGGGTTTTACTTAGCAACCGCCTGAGAAGATACAATTATCTCAGGCGGTTGGTTAGTAACACCCGTCTGAGATAAACATCTTCTCAGACGGTTATTAAGAACCAACCGCCTGTGAAGATATTTACTTCTTCTTAATTAATATGTGTTCATAATTTGTTGAACGCCTACATAAAGACCCCTCACCAACCACCTGTGAGGTTCTTAATTAATATGTGTCGACAACCGTGCGCGACCTTTCTTTTCCCCGAGGCACGACCTTTCAATGCTCGGTAAACCAACTGCTCCATGTTCCACTCCGCGCGGCCTTAAAGACGCGCTATCACCCGTTAGTTCTCCACAAGCGCATCGCTCACTTTGAATCCTCTTGTTTTCTTTGTCTTCCTCCGCTCCGACGACCCAACACCACTATGGCCGACCTTCCGCCGCCAAGCCCTCCGAGGGAGCCACCTTGCAAGAAACTATGTTGCAGCTCCCCCGAGAAGATCAACATCGAGCAGCGCCTCCTCATGGCGTGAGAGGCGTACAACAATACGTCTCGCGCCATGAGTGCCTTGGGGTTGGGTACCCTTCCAGAGTATCCTGGAATGGGTACCATCGGCCTCTACCTCGCCCTCACGAGGGTGGCTGATCGTCTCGACATTCTGTTCGCGACGATGGCCTAGGTTCTTGGCCCCGAGGGTCGTAGAACGCTGGTGGAGGTGACGGCTAGCAACCTCGGGGTTGCACCGCCGGTGCAGCCGGTGCAGCTGGTGCAGCCGGCCCTGTCTCCTGTTGCACCGGTGCTGGAGACGCCGCTGGAGGACGAGGAGGAGGAGGAGGAGGAGGAGGAAGAGGAGGAGTAGGAGTAGGATTTAATTAGTTTTTCTCTTTGTTGTTTTTAGTTGCTTCTGTTTTGTAAATATTGTTAATGAATGAAATCTATCTTTGTTCATCTATGTGATTGAATATTACTTGTGTATCTTGTGTGTTCTTGTGTGTTCTTGTGTAAATATTGTGCATCTTGTGTATTCTTTTGTGAGATGTGTGATTGAATATTGTTAATGAATGAGTATCTTGTGTGTTCTTCAACTCTGTGAATGAATGAATGTGTAGTGTGTTCATCGTTAATTTTGAAATTGGTCAGAACATAAAAAATAATTTTGATTGAAGGAACTTTTTTTTATGAGATACACAAATGTGAATAATATGTGTGTAGAAATTAATTTGATATTTACCAAAACATTACAATGTCAGCTATGCAAGTTTTAAAAATATACAACAAATGCTATTTTTCATTTTTCTATCTTGATGAATATAATGCTTTTTTCATTTATTTTTCAGTGGACATTTTTACTCATCATACCAACCTCTATGAATTTTTTCAGATTTTTTAAAATTTTTTTGAATCAATGTGTGATCATAATTTGATGAATGCCTCATATGTATATGAGCATTTAGTTAGAATGGTGGATAATTTGAAGTTTGACATGCTGGAATGCTTTTAAAAAAATTAAAAAAATTCATACATGTATAAATTATACAAATATGTTCATACCAACAATTTTGATTGAAGGAACTTTTTTTTATGAGATACTCAAATGTGAATAATATGTGAGTAGAAATTAATTTGATATTTACCAAAACATTACAATGTCAGCTATACAAGTTTTAAAAATATTTTGTTCAGGTGGTAGATGTAATTTTATACAAATGTAGAAGAAAGAATCTTCGAATTTGGACACAATTTACAGAATCTAAACATGTTTGAGTATTTATATTGGAATCTAAATAAAAAAGAAGCAAGGGATAAGGAAACTGAAGAACAGTATCGGGCATTATCGCAGTCGGTTGGTAAGTAATACCCGCCTGAGATAAACATCTTCTCATACGGTTGGTAAGTACCAACCGCCTGTGAAGATATTTACTTCTTCTTAATTAATATTCTTGATTAAATGTGGTCCTTTAAAAAGGCAAAAATCCACTTTCTTGTAATATTATTGATAAGTAAAGGTTATCATTAATTTTCACTTCATAAATCCTTTGAAATTGGTCAGAACATAAAAAACATACAACAAATGCTATTTTTCATTTTTCTATCTTGATGAATATAATGCTCTTTTCATTTTTTTTTCAGTGGACATTTTTTCTCATCATACCAACCTCTATGAATTTTTTCAGATTTTTTTTTAAATTTTTTTGAATCAATGTGTGTTTATATTTTGATGAATGCCTCATATGTATATGAGCATTTAGTTAGAATGGTGGATAATTTGAAGTTGGACATGCTGAATGCTTTTAAAAAAATTAAAAAAATTCATACATGTATAAATTATACAAATATGTTCATACCAACAATTTTGATTGAAGGAACTTTTTTTATGAGATACTCAAATGTGAATAATATGTGAGTAGAAATTAATTTGATATTTACCAAAACATTACAATGTCAGCTATACAAGTTTTCAAAATATTTTGTTCAGGTGGTAGATGTTAATTTTATACAAATGTAGAAGAAAGAATCATCGCATTGGACACAATTTGCAGAATCTAAACATGTTTGAGTATTTATATTGGAATCTAAATAAAAAATAAGCAAGGGATAAGGAAACTGAAGAACAGTATCGGGCATTATCGCAGTCGGTTGGTAAGTAATACCCGCCTGAGATAAACATCTTCTCATACGGTTGGTAAGTAACAACCGCCTGTGAAGATATTTACTTCTTAATTAATATTCTTGATTAAATGTGGTCCTTTAAAAAGGCAAAAATCCACTTTCTTGTAATATTATTGATAAGTAAAGGTTACCATTAAATTTCACTTCATAAATCCTTTGAAATTGGTCAGAACATAAAAAACATACAACAAATGCTATTTTTCATTTTTCTATCTTGATGAATATAATGCTTTTTTCATTTATTTTTTCAGTGGACATTTTTACTCATCATACCAACCTCTATGAATGTTTTCAGATTTTTTTAAATTTTTTTGAATCAATGTGTGTTCATAATTTGATGAATGCCTCATATGTATATGAGCATTTAGTTAGAATGGTGGATAATTTGAAGTTTGACATGTTGGAATGCTTTTAAAAAATTAAAAAAATTCATACATGTATAAATTATACAAATATGTTCATACCAACAATTTTTATTGATGGAACCTTTTTTTATGAGATACTCAAATGTGAATAATATGTGAGTAGAAATTAATTTGATATTTACCAAAACATTACAATGTCAGCTATACAAGTTTTAAAAGTATTTTGTTCAGGTGGTAGATGATAATTTTATACAAATGTAGAAGAAAGAATCATCGAATTTGGACACAATTTTCAGAATCTAAACATGTTTGAGTATTTATATTGGAATCTAAATAAAAAAGAAGCAAGAGATAAGGAAACTGAAGAACGGTATCGGGCATTATCGCAGTCGGTTGGTAAGTAATACCCGCCTGAGATAGACATCTTCTCATACGGTTGGTAAGTAACAACCGCCTGTGAAGATATTTACTTCTTCTTAGTTAATATTCTTGATTAAATGTGGTCCTTTAAAAAGGCAAAAATTCACTTTCTTGTAATATTATTGATAAGTAAAGGTTACCATTAAATTTCACTTCATAAATCCTTTGAAATTGGTCAAAACATAAAAAACATACAACAAATGCTATTTTTCATTTTTCTATCTTGATGAATATAATGCTTTTTTCATTTATTTTTTCGGTGGACATTTTTACTCATCATACCAACCTCTATGAATTTTTTCAGATTTTTTTTAAATTTTTTTGAATCAATGTGTGTTCATAATTTGATGAATGCCTCATATGTATATGAGCATTTAGTTAGAATGGTGGATAATTTGAAGTTTGACATGTTGGAATGCTTTTAAAAAAAATTAAAAAAATTCATACATGTATAAATTATACAACTTTGTTCATACCAACAATTTTAATTGATGGAACCTTTTTTTTATGAGATACTCAAATGTGAATAATATGTGAGTAGAAATTAATTTGATATTTACCAAAACATTACAATGTCAGCTATACATGTTTTAAAAATATTTTGTTCGGGTGGTAGATGTTAATTTTATACAAATGTAGAAGAAAGAATCATTGAATTTGGACACAATTTGCAGAATCTAAACATGTTTGAGTATTTATATTGGAATCTAAATAAAAAAAGAAGCAATGGATAAGGAAACTGAAGAACAGTATCGGTCATTATCGCAGTCAGTTGGTAAGTAACACCCGACTGAGATAAACATCTTCTCATACGGTTGGTAAGTACCAACCGCCTGTGAAGATATTTACTTCTTCTTAATTAATATTCTTGATTAAATGTGGTCCTTTAAAAAGGCAAAAATCCACTTTCTCGTAATATTATTGATAAGTAAAGGTTACCATTAAATTTCACTTCATAAATCCTTTGAAATTGGTCAGAACATAAAAAATATACAACAAATGCTATTTTTCATTTTTCTATCTTGATGAATATAATGCTTTTTTCATTTATTTTTTTAGTGGACATTTTTACTCATCATACCAGCCTCTATAAATGTTTTTAGATTTTTTTAAATTTTTTTTGGATCAATGTGTGTTCATAATTTGATGAATGCCTCATATGTATATGAGCATTTAGTTAGAATGGTGGATAATTTGAAGTTTGACATGTTTGAATGCTTTTAAAAAAATTAAAATAATACATACATGTATAAATTATACAAATATGTTCATACCAACAATTTTGATTGAAGGAACTTTTTTATGAGATACACAAATGTGAATAATATGTGAGTAGAAATTAATTTGATATTTACCAAAACATTACAATGTCAGCTATACAAGTTTTAAAAATATTTTGTTCAGGTGGTGGATGTTAATTTTATACAAATGTAGAAGAAAGAGTCATCGAATTTGGACACAATTTGCAGAATCTAAACATGTTTGAGTATTTATATTGGAATCTAAATAAAAAAGAAGCAAGAGATAAGGAAACTGAAGAACAGTATCGGGCATTATCGAAGACGGCTGGTAAGTAATACCCGTCTGAGATAAACATTTTTGAAACTACAAGATGTTAATTAACAGCCTAAGAAGATGTTAATTAACTGACGCGCCGCACGAGGTCAGCGGAGAAGTTAAGAAGCCGTGGTGCAGGGACGCGTGCGTGACGTTCCACAAGGATACAAGAGAGACAGAAGGATCTCTGAAGATCGTTTTCCACAGTGGTTTAATTGTGCGCCGCATGAGGTCTGCAAGGAGTTCAATGCGCAATGAACAAAATATTTTGTTCAGGTGGTAGATGTTAATTTTATACAAATGTAGAAGAAAGAATCATCGAATTTGGACACAATTTGCAGAATCTAAACATGTATGAGTATTTATATTGGAATCTAAATAAAAAAGAAGCAAGGGATAAGGAAACTGAAGAACAGTATCGGGCATTATCTCAGACGGTTGGTAAGTAATACCCGCCTGAGCTAAACATTTTTAAACTACAAGATGTTAATTAACGGTATGAGAAGATGTTAATTAACTGACGCGCTGCACGAGGTCTGTGGAGAAGTTAAGAAACCGTGGTGCAGGGACGCGTGCGCGACGTTCCACATGGATACAAGAGAGATGGAAGGATCTCTGAAGATCGTCTTCCACAGTGGTTTAATTGTGCGCCGCACGAGGTCTGCAAAGAGTTCAATGCGCGGGAAACGAACCGCTCCGCACATGCCATATATAAGGCGCGTCGTCGGTTATGTACAAGCACAGAACTTTTGCACTCCTTTCTTCTTCTTCCATCGTTCTACCTCCTAGCCCGGCACCGACGAACCACCACATCCATGGCCAACCTTCCGCCTCCTAGCCCGCCGAGGCAGCCACCCTGCAAGCGGATACGCTGCAGCTCCGCCGAGAGGGTGAATGACGACCAGCGCGTTCCACCGCCGGTGCAGCCAGAGCCACCGGTACAGCCGGAGCAATCGGCTCAGTCGGAGCAGCCGACCCACTCTCCTGCTGCATCGTCTCCTGAGGAGGAGGAGGAGGAGGAGGAGGAGTTGGAGGAGGAGGAGTTGGAGGAGGAGGAGGAGGAGGAGGACGACGATGATGATGATGATGATGATGACGACGATGACGATGGCGACGATGACGGCGACCACCACCATGGTGACAACGACGACGACGACGAGTCAGAGGAGGACCGCTTGGCGTGGTTTGAGAAGTTGGCGGAGAGGGCGGAGGAGGCGGGGCCGTAGTGTAGTTTTATGAGTTCTTTTACATATTTCTTTTGTAGTTTTAGGAGTTCTTGTACATGTTTAGCTTCAATTCTGTTCTTGTACATATTTCTTGTGTTTTGTCATGTATATGTATTCATTCGTGTTAATGAATATTGGTGTGTTAGAATTTTTGGATTTCAATCAAGTGAATGTGCTCTAAATGCTCATATGTATATGAGCATTTAGTTAGAATGGTGGATAATTTGAAGTTTGACTTGTTGGAAAGCTTTTAAAAAAATTAAAAAAATTCATACATGTATAAAATATTTTGTTCAGTTGGCATTATCTCAGGCGGTTGGTAAGTAATACCCGTCTGAGATAAACATTTTCTCAAACGGTTATTAAGTACCAACAGCCTGTGAAGATATTTACTTCTTAATAAATATTCTTGATTAAATATCTTTTCAGGAGGTTGGTAAGTAAAACCCGCCTGAGATAAAGTTAAAAACCGCTTGTGAAAAACTGACGTCTATATAAGGACCCCTCACCGCAGTCAAAACGCAACCCTGGAGAATTTTTATCGACGCCGCAAGGCTATTGAATTTCCCCTGCGCCGCTCCGCCGCCCAGCCCATACTGCCGCGCCGCCGCTCAACCCCGCACCGCCACTTCTCCACCTAGCCGGCCCACCGTGCTAAATCCTCCCCACCGTGCTGACGCCTCTGCAAGGTAAATGTAGTTTCCTTACTTTTTCTTTGTATATTTTCATTAGCTGATAAGCTGTTAGTTTTGTGTGTTCTGGTATATGGATTCTGTCCTTTTGCATGTGTAAGCACTGTATAGATTGTGTTCTGGTATATTGATGTATGGACTATATGGATTGTTTCCTTTTTGTGTGTTCTGCTAGTTTGGTCTTTTATATATTGATGTATGGACTATATTGTAATAAGCTTATTGTAGTTTGTACCTATTGTGTGACATGAATATGATGTTTAATTAATAGATGCTATTGTAATATATATAAGATGCTATTGTTTAATTAATAGATGCAAGGTAAATGTAGTTTCCTTACTTTTTCTTTGTATATTTTCATTAGCTGATAAGCTGTTAGTTTTGTGTGTTCTGGTATATGGATTATGTCCTTTTGCATGTCTAACCACTGTATGGATTGTGTTCTGGTATATTGATGTATGGACTATATGGATTGTTTCCTTTTTGTACCTATTATGTGACATGAATATGATGTTTAATTAACAGATGCAATTGTAATATATATAAGATGCATGAAGTTTACCCGAACTTGTAATTGTAGTTTTATGTGTTTTCCTTTTCAATATGCTACTTGTGTGTGCGTACCTCCTGCTTGCATATATTTCGAAGGAGTGATTAGGGTTAGCTTTCTAAGGAGATGGTTTTATAACTCACCCATTTAGTTACCATCGTTGGATGGGATCCGACGTCAAGATATAACGGACCAGATCCCACCCAGACCTAGCCCATGCTGCTGGGCTTCTTTCCCCTTTGACTCCGTTCGCCTCAAGACATCGCCCGTCTCCTAGATTAGTCGCCCTAATCATACTTGTTATGTCTCTGTAAATTCATTTTATAGAAGACCTTTAGAGAATATTTGTGGCCAAATTTTTTAAATCTGACAAAAACTCTATTATTGAAGCATGGACCGTCGAGCGTGGATGTATAACATGCCAAGACCCAATCCTATGTACATTCATAATGTTGCAAATTTTATTGAAGCATCCAAGAGACATGCAAAATTGCAAAAGATAGACGACATATTATGTCCATGTATCGACTGCAAAAATAAGATTGTTTGGACGGATACTATAGTAATCCAATCTCATTTGGTGAAAAGAGGTTTCAAAAATAACTACACAATATGGGCAGAGCATGGTGAGTTAGATACACATGATGTGGATAAAGATGATGAGAGAGGCTCAGATGATGATAATGTTCATATCGATGATGGTAGTGACAATGAAGCTGGTGATGATGATGATGATGAGTTTGATTGTGAGGAGATGTTGCGTCACATTGAACCAAATGTATTGACTTCTATGGGAGCAAGCAAAGGTTTAAGTAAAATGGAGACATTGTAGAATGCGGCGACAGAGCTTTTATATGATGAATCAAACGGTTGTGATAAAGAGTTTACTACATTGCGTGCAGTCCTAGAACTACTAAAGTTGAAAGCTACGCACGGATAGTTCGATTGTAGTTTCTCTGATCTTTTGAATCTTCTGGCAGAATTTCTTCCAAATCCAAATAAACTGCCCAGAAGCACATATAAAGCGAAGAAACTTCTTTGCCCGATGGCACTAGGTGTGACAAAAATACACGCTTGTGTGAACCATTGTATTCTGTATCGCAAAGAGCATGAGCTCGCAACTAGATGCCCCATCACCAGTATGTTACCAACATGAAAAAGACTCAGAAGAACAAGAAGTTTATTATTGGTCCTGAAGGTGACGATGACGATACTTCTAGCAATGTAGACAGGAAGAATAAGAGAAAATTCCTGCCTTGGTGATGTGGTACTTTCCGGTAATTGATCGCTTGAAGCGTTTGTTCTCAAACCCTAGGGAGGCTGAACTTATGCGTTGGCATTCCGAGCAACGCAAGAAGAATGAAAAACATATACGACACCCTGGTGATGCAACGCAGTGGAAAAATTTTGATATTCAGTATCCAGAATTTGCGAAGGAAATCAGAAATGTGAGGTTTGCCTTGGGTACAGATGGACTGAATCCGTTTGGTGAAAAAAGGAGCATACACAGCACATGGCCCGTGGTCTTAACGATGTACAACCTACCGATGTGGTTGTGTCACAAAAGGAAATATATCTTATTATCTGTTCTTATCCAAGGTCCGAAATGACCCGACATCAAAATTGATGTGTTCTTGGAACCTTTAATGGAAGATATGGCGAAATTGTGGAATGAAGGGGTACGTACATGGGATGAGTACAAGCAGGAGTATTTCACGCTAAGAGAAATGATATTCGTTACCGTGCATGATTATCCTGGACTGTTTACATTATCGGGATAAATGAAAGGGAAGAAAGGTTGCGTTAGGTGCGTGGATAGAACTGGATTTCTATACCTTACTTCATCCAGAAAGACGGTGTACATGAGACATCGACGGTTCTTGACAAATACACACAAGTATAGGAAGATGAAAGAACAATTTGATAACAAAATCGAAAAAGATACTGCACCGAAACCTTACAGTGGAAAACTTGTGTTTGAAATGGTCAAGAACATTCATATTGCTTTCGGTAAGGGAAAAAATAGTAAAGGAATTAAGAGAAAGAAAAGTGCATCTTTGGATGATACAACTGACATGGCTTTCAAGATACAATCAATTTTTTTTCAAGTATCTTTCGTATTGGAAGAATCTAGAATTTTGCCATAGTATTGATTTGATGCACGTTACAAAGAATGTATTTGACAGCATCATTGGGACCTTGCTGGACATGCCGAGAAAAACAAAGGACAACTTAAATTCACGTATGGACCTAGTAAATCTTGAGTTGAGACCAGAGCTTCATCCAGTAGAAAAGGCGAACGGGAAGCATTACCTTCCCCCAGCCAGCTACAACTTGACGCTAGAAGAGAAAAAAGCAATTTGTGAATGCTTGCGTGGGATCAAAGTGCCCACGAGTTTCTCATCCAATATCTACAAACTAGTCTCGATGAAAGACTTTTCTTTTTTCCGTTATAATTCTCACGACTGTCACATGATGATGACAGTTTTCCTTGCCATTGCAATAAGAGTAATCAAACCTGAGCATATAAAAGTTGTCATCACACGTTTGTGTTACTTCTTCAATGCTATATCACAAAAGGTGATAGCACGTGAAGATTTAGACTATCTGAAAACATACATCGTCGAGACAATGTGCAAGCTTGAGATGTGTTTCCCACCATCCTTTTTTGATATGCAAGTACACCTAATCATACATCTTGTTGATCACATAAAAGCATTGGGGCCACTATATTTACATCATATGTTTTCATTAGAGAGATATTTAGGAGTATTAAAAGGTTATGTGCGGAACCGTGCTCACCCAGAGGGTTCAATTATGGAAGTATACACCACTGAATAAGTGATTGAGGGTTGCGCTGATTACATCAAAGATGGAAAATCGATAGGTGTGCCTATACCGGTACATGAGGGTAGACTACGTGGGAGAGACAAAGTGGGTAAGAAAACTTTTATTGTTCAAGATTACAAGAATGTACACCGTGCACATTTTGGTGTACTACAACAGCTCGCAATAGCTGAGCCGTACATCGAGGAACACCAAATTGAGCTTCGTGATAAAAACCAAGACCGCACAGAGGACTGGATCATGAAAGATCACAGAAGATGTTTCACTGAATGGTTAATGGACAAAAATATATCATACGGAAACACTATAGAAGAGGCAACAATGAAGAAGTTAGCTTCTGGCCCATCTGCTTTGGTAACATCATGGCAAGCATATGACATCAACCGTTACACATTTTACACTAAAGAAAAAGACGGTAAAAGTGTTGCACAAAATAGTGGTGTTCGTATTGAGGCTTATGATTCACAAGGGCAGAAGACCACATACTTCGGGTTCATAGAGGAAATATGAGAACTCGATTATGGCGAAAGAATGGTAATGCCCGTATTTAAGTGCCAATGGGTCAAACATCCTGATGGTTTGAAAGTGGACAATTACGGGCTGACACTGGTAGACTTGAATAAAGTGGTTTACAAAGATGACCTGTGGGTTCTCACCGATAATGTTGCACAAGTTTTCTATGTTCAAGATCCAGAAACTGAGAAGTTGCACGTAGTTGTTTCTGGAAAGCAAAATATTGTTAGGGTTGAGAATGTGGGAGATAATGAAGAGAAATATAATCAGTATGAAGAGATGTACCTTTTCACTATTCGCCACGAATGTGAAAACGTCGCGATACCATACTATTCGCCACGAGTATGAAATCGTCACGATACCGTACTTATTGCCACAGATGTGAAATCGTCGCAAATAACGTACTATTCGTTGCAATACGTTAAATCGTCGCAATACATTAAACCGTTGCAATACCATACTATTTGCCATGAACGTGGAGTCGTTGCAATACCATACTTTTTGCCACAAATGTGGCATCGTTGCAACACCATTATTTTTGTTGCAATACATTAAATCGTCGCAATACGTTAAACCGTTGCAATACCATACTATTTGCCACAAACGTGGAGTCGTCGCAATACCATACTTTTTGCCACGAATGTGGCATCGTTGCAACACCGTTATTTTCGTTGCAATACGTTAAATCGTCGCAATACATTAAAACATTGCAATACCATACTATTTGCCACGAACGTGGAGTCGTTGCAATACCATACTTTTTGCCATGAATGTGGCATCATTGCAACACCGTTATTTTCATTGCAATATGTTAAATCATTGCAATACGTTAAACCGTTGCAATACCATACTATTTGCAACGAACGTGGAGTCATTGCAGTACCATACTTTTTGCCACGAATGTGACATCGTTGCAACACCGATATTTTCGTCGCAATACGTTAAATCGTCGCAATACGTTAAACCGTTGCAATACTATACTATTTGCCACCAACGTGGAGTCGTCGCAATACCATACTATTTGCCACGGATGTCAAGTCGTTGCAATAACCTATTTCCATGGTTGTTATCGCCACGAGTCGGAAAAACTATTGCGACGTTCTATTTCGTTGCAACAACAACCTATCACGATGAATTTCGACCTATTGCAACGATTTTTTTCGTCGCAATAACCCGAAATCCTGGTAGTGGCAGCTTCGTCCTAAAAATCCACTGCCTGTCTATACCCTCCATATGATCACTTTAGGCTATTCGCAGCGGGCAACACCATAAGCCATGCTACGCCGTGGGTGGTGTTAGGGCGATTTTTGTCGTCGGCAGCGGTGAACGTCACCGCGTCCTCTATTGTCGTGGCCGCTACAGTACCCCAACATCTCTGGAGGTCAAGTGCGGATCCAACATCCTCCTTGCACGTAGTGTTAGTTCACTACAGGAATCTCGATCAATTATGTCGGCCAGGGCCGACGTAATTAAGATCTTTACCGATGTAAGTTACTTACATCGTCGGTTTTCTCTTAATTACGTCGGTTGACAGCCAACAAAGCAGTTTGGACGTGATTACGGTAACTTACGTCGGTCGCTGACGTAAGTTAGTAACTTTCATCGGTATCCGGTAACCGACGTAAGTAAGTTATCAGGATGGGCTGCGGGCTGGGCTGGAGCACTTACGTCCGTCGCGGCTGGGCCGATGTAAGTTATTCGGTAACGTCAGACCGACGTAAGTAAACCTGTTAAAACTTACGTTGGCTATGACCATACTGACGAAAGTTGACGGTTATGTTACGTCGGTGTAGCCACACCGACGAAAGTTAACCTGGGCTAACTTTCGTCGGTATGGTCATAGCCGACGTAAGTTACGTTTTTGATTTTTAAACAGAAACTGACTATTTCGCACGATGGTGAAAACACAGAACAAATACAGAAGATATATATGTAGACACAGCAAAACAGTTTCAAAACATTATTCAAACATCAACAACAACACAAAGTTCCATCGGGCTACACGATAGCCCCTCCACTACCTCCGGAGCCGAGAAGATCTTCTCGGCGCGTACCTCCGGGTGCCGCCATTCCCGAACCCTGCAAAAAGAACATTAGAGTTAAATTGTTTACTAAAGAGGTGATATATAGAAGATTCATTATACACGTTTCTATTTTAATGTTGTTAAAACTTAACATTCTGGAAATGGTATTAGCAACTTAAAATTCTGGAAACTTAAAATTCTATTTTAACATAGGGTTAAACTGTATTAAAATTATATTATACAGCCCTTCAGAAGATTAGCAATTTCAGCAGGTGTTAAAACTGTATAACTTTGAATACTGGAAAAATGATGGGCTGATGGAAAAGATAGATTGTTGGCCATACAGTTATCAAAACCGCAACAATTACCTCACTTAGGCTATGTTTGGCAACAAGGTATTTTTGATGTTTTAAAGCAATACCGTGGTATTTGAGATTATTATAGTATTTTTTACAGAATCGTGTTTGGCAACCAACTCAAAAATTATGTATTGAAAACCACGGTTTTGTCTATACTATAATATTTTTTGGGTATAAAAAACTTTGGTCCGAACCAAAGTTTTTCTATTCTTGCTTGCTCTTCATACTTGCTACTTTGCTCCCAAACAGTTCTATGTATTGTGAAACTGTGGTATTAAAATACTTTGTTATTGTTATGTTTTTTTAAAAATTGTGCTTTCCAAAACTTTAGTATTGAAATATTGTGCTTCTAAACACAGCCTTATTTTGTGCAGGATGATAAATATGTAGGCAAGAATGATTAATAATTAGCATAAATTCAGTAGAGTTTTCATACTGTTCTGCTTTTCACTCAACACAAACGTGGGCAAATGTCATTCCCTTGTGTTCCAAGTGCATACTGGTTTAAAATGACACGACCATTCCATAAATTGTGGAAAGTGATTAAAACATACTACGTGAGAATTTGTATCATAAGGATCTTTGAAGGCCAATCATGTAGTGTTGTTATATGTATAGCGAAGCACCAAAGAAAGGAAAACTCAAATAACAGTATGTTTACACCAAAAACTAAACTTTTATTTAGAGCTGCACTCAGGAAGTTTTATAGAAAAAAAAAAGATGATACTCATCAATTATCGATCCAATAATTCCACATAGAAAAGGTTGTGTGGGTCCAGCAAAGCAAGAATGCAAACACACTGGTCCAGCCATCACGAACCATGTAAAATACTGAAATAAATACGACAATATTAAAGAAAGAGTATATTACCAGCTTCGGGGTCTCATGCGGCGGAACCGCAGGAATCTCGATATCCTGACCGCTGTTTAGAGCAAGAGTCTGCCATTGCAAAATATTTGAAGATATATGTTATTATATTAAAATGATATGAAATTTAACTATGGTAGTTTAAATTACTTATTGCCGCCGCTGCTTGCATCTGGGCCATCATTAAGGTTGCCCTTCGCTGCTCCTCCCTTGCCTCCGCTCTCGACCTCTCCAGCTCCGCCTGGGTTTGCACCAGCGTCTCCTTCAAGGCAACCAGCTCCAACTTTGTCTGCGAGAGACGACCACTTGAGGGCCCAACAGACGAGGCCTGCATCGATGAAATGCCTCTCACAGGTCGCGCCGACTTCGAGTTGACAACTCCATCAAAAATGGCAAACCTACAAAAGAATTAAAAAACTAAGTAGAAGAAGATAAATTGAAAAAGAAATAAAACAAATGACCAACTCACCGTCCATGGGCCTTCCCGCCTCCGCTCATGTATGCAGCTTGGGGGTCTATCGACGCGTTTTCCCAATTGTAATCCGCACCGTGTATCTTCATGGCCTCCTACGCGTACTTTGCCTAAAAACAAAGAAATATTGTAAGCATGTCAATAATAGTTTTAGTTATAATAAAATTGATAAATTTCGAAAACTTAACAGTCGGTCGACTGCGACCTGACTACACTGCCCCGGCTAAGAAGGATCACTTCCCTTGTGACCTCTCTTTGAAACCTTGGTCGGGGTCGGCTCCTGACCCATCTCTCACTCCTATATAACCGTGTTAGTGAGATAAATATATTAGGAACACATAAATAAATTGAAAAAGTACTTACCATGCATTTAGCCAAACGCAAGTAGCCGCCGCCGCCATAGTTGTGCTTGCCCTCGGACCCCATGCGGAACTGTCTAGCCTTTGTTGACTTACTGATGAAAGTTTTGCTAGCCCAGTGCCGACAGAGAGCTAAGTACACCTAGGGGTTACCCTGTAACCAGGAAATACTAACTTGCACATATTTTATTTTTCATCAATACAGTTAACATACATAGGTATTGTAAATATTTAACAATATTAAAAACTGACCTCCCACTGCTCCTCTGTCAAGTACGTGTCGGATTCCTTACTAAATGGACCCCTCTACTGCTCCTGCTCTCGGGGGTGTCGCTTGTAGTACGCGTTGACGGCCTGGATCCGGGCGTTCGACAATGCTGCCGTCGTGAGCTTCCGAGCGTTGTAATGGAACACGCGTCTCACGTGGTCCTCCATGCTCGGTTCCTCTACTTGGTACCCCAGCTTTAATCAAACAAACATTTAAGTGATATGCATTAACAATTCAAACGAGTTGAAAAATGAAACAGCTAAACTTACCATAAAATCGTGCCACACGGCTCTCTGAACCGCACCATGGACCTGGTGAGAGACACGAGTGTAGTCATCCCACGACAGGGCAGGGAAACCGTCAATGACACCAAGGTAGTGCAACTTCACTATAGGACCCCGGACAGTGTTAACCTGCCTGTGGTGTTTCTCGGCCCCCGTGAACGATGTGTCGTACCAACATCTGCAAAATATATTAAATCATTAAGTAATGGAAAACAACATCTAATATTTAATATACTATATATAGTTTTTTACCTGTCTCCAACAGGACGGATCGTGATCCGCTGAGAAGGAAACGGAGGAGGAGCCGCAACGTGGGTCCTCCTCATCCGTCGCCTCTGCTGCAGCGCCGCCACGTCCTGTGACCCTGAAGGCTCTACGGAACCACCGGAGTCCAAAGGAAGGCTAGCGGTAGCCGGCTCCAGAGCGAGGGTAGCACTAGTCGACTCCTGTAGCGACGTGGGAAAGCGAGGACTATCTCCGCTCAAACTACCCGGATTTATTATCAGCTCATATCCGGTACTCTTCTTACCTCCGTTCTCTTTTATTTGTAATCTCGGGACAAGATTCTTTTAAGGGGGTAGGAATGTTAAAGTCCTAAATTCAGAGTACAAAGTCATATAGGAGAATTAAAAATTTGAATGGGAAAAGAAATAAAAATGGAAACTGAAAAATCAAACCAATTCAAACTTCAATGGATGGAATTCAAATAATCAAAATAGCTCATGTTCAGACCTTGACAAAATAACAATTTGAGTTCACCATTAGCTTCCAAATATTATAAATAGCATCCCATTCAATTTTCATAAAACTTGGAGCTCAAATTCTATTTAATTCAATGCGTACATTGAATTCCATTCAAATTCAATTTGAATTTAATTTCATACGAAACTTGTCCAAATTTGAAATACAATTCCAGAATCTGAATCTACACATTTTAATTGGCCTCTCCACAAAAATCAGGATTTTTTGGACAAATCTAGGTAGGAGAATTAAGAGACCAGAGAAGATAGACTTAAGGGGACTGTGGGACCCACTGGTCAGTGGGGCTTACGTGAGTGCTCTGTACGCGGTTTTTCGCCGCTGGTCAGCTCGACACCGCACGGCATGCACCACACCAGCGAGCTGCTTGCCTGCCTGCATTATGGCGTGCTCCCTACACCTCTCCTCTCTATCTTCACTCCTCTAGCCGAAGTGGAAACACACCGAAGTGTTATTCTCTGTTTTTCCTCTCCCACCGCTACACCGCATCGCCGCCGCGATTCTCGACGTGCCGGCCAAACAACGCAAGGTTTCATCATGCTCCGAACAACAAAAGGTGGCATAACCTTGTGCCCTTCCTTTCCATCCATTCTCTTGCTTGATTCTCTGCTTATATGAGTGGTATTTTGAAGCTTCGTCGCCGCTGTTAAGGTGTAGCTCGACGGCCGCCTCGGTCTGTCCATCGCACTTACAATACAAGCCATATCATGTCTGACCTTCAACAGAAAGGTGGTGCGTATTTGCTAACTGAGGATGCTTGCAAAATTTGGCAGCTTATCATAGCGTATAACGTCAGTATTTCCGGTTTTTACGATGTCAAGTTCGTAACAAGGATACTAGGTCTCCACTTCGATTCTCTTTCTAGGTAGAACCGGACCTTAATCCAGTTAGGTATTAGCTTCACCACCTCCTAGCGCACACCTTGACCAAAAATCAGTGGAAACCATCGAGTAAAGGCCGAGCTATTCAAGTTTTCCCCGCCGCCATGGAGAATCTCGTTGGTCCACCGTCGAAGTCGACGTTTCTGTCTATTTCACCCTTGTACATCCCCCTCTTCATCTTCCCCTGGGTTCTAGAAACGTTCCTGAGTGATATCTGAGGAGTTTGATCAATGGAGCGGCGGTTCCGACATGGCCGGAACCCTAGCCGCCGCCGCTGTCGTCGCGCCACCATTTCCGGCCGGCAACACGTCGATTCGACCTCACCACCGTGTTCCTCGACCCGTAAAATGGTTGGAGAGATATTTCCAGCAAGGAAGATGGCCGGGGGTGCCAAGCCGGCGAGCTCACCGGCGCAGCACCACCGCGGCCGCGTTGCGCGTCGCGTGGTAGACGAAGACACAGTGGGTCCCGCATGTTAGCGACTCATTCAAATGCCTCGGGATAGGGTTGTGGCCTTCGGATCTGGTGCGGCTGCATGGTTAAACCCGTGGCCCTCGGTGTGGCCCATATGCGATTGGTACACTTTAAATGAGTGGGGCTGGGCTGGGTTATTTAAACTTTTTCCCTTGGAAAATAATTCCAAATTTATATCAAACTTCTAAAATCTATTTCTTCTAGTATAATTGCTCGACAATTTCCAAATAAATTCTGGTAGACTCATATTGATCCCTAGATTACAGTGGTACAAATTCTTGGA